>CAMAPF010001041.1:137500-737500 GCA_945859915.1 Cuscuta epithymum | reverse complement strand
ACTAAAGAGCAAGTTGACATGATAAATAATCTGAATGAACTCAAATTTTATATGGATGAATCTTACGCTAATGTGCTCTGTATTGAGCATGTTGACATATCCCATAAAAGTACTCCTAAATAGACTCTCCTTTACCTGCTTAGGCAGGCCCATATAGTTCCATACTATGTGACCTCTTCCCGGCTCATTTGATCCCCAACTACGTTTTTGGTCCAAGCTAACCAAATATGTGATTTACCCACAAATATTCTAACAGCTTTATGTCTTTTTTTTGTTGAACTAGATTTTAAACGCGGTGCCAATAAAACGTAGAAAATGCATATTCAGTCGCCTTGGACTGTACTCTTAAATGACAACTTGATCATCAAATATTAAAAATAACAATGTATAACATCACATACTTTGCAATTATCACCATTAACCCCATTATACTATATACCTAACAAAAGGTTGTTTCTCAAAGTATACTTTTTTTTTATCGTTCAAAGTATACTTGATTTATCATATTTAATTATTATCTACTCCCTTCGTCCCCATAAGTTTGTCCCGTTTTACTTTTTTCGTCCGTCCCACTAAGCTTGTCTCATACCATATTTGGTAATATATGAGTGGTTAGAATTCATTCTTACTTTATTCACACTTTATCAATTTAATATCAACCACACAATTCTACTTTTTCTTAAAAACCACACCACACCTAGGGCTGGACTCGGGCCGGTTCGGGCCTGGGCCCGGCCGGGCCTCGGGCCAGGAAAGGGGAGGCCCGAGCCCGAACCGCCGGTGGCCGGTTCCGGTTCCGGGCCAAACCGGGCCGGGCCGGGCCGAACCGGCCCAATTTTTTTTTTGTTCTCCTATTTAATCCCCTACCCCTCCCCCTCAACCCCAAACCATCCCAAACCACCTCAAATGGCCCAAAATACCTAATTCAACCTAAAACTTAAAAAAATTTCAAAAAAAAAAAAAAAAAAAAAAATTTAAAATCCGGCCCGGACCGGGCCCGAACCGGCCGGGCCGGTTCACCAAAACCTGGGCCCGAGCCCGGACCGCCCAGCACCCGGGCCGGGCCAAACCGAACCAGTGGACCCACCGGGCCACGGGCCGGGCCGGGCCAAACAGTGACCGGGCCGGTTCGATCCCGGGTCGGGCCGCCCGGCCCGAGTCCAGCCCTAACCACACCCCTTTGTCCCAAACTTAGGGGGACGGAGGTAGTAAATAATTGTGCCATTTTACAATGTCAACCTTTGGATGGAGCTAGTAGTTAGTTTCAATTGTATAATTGTATTGTTAGTAGTATTTATTATTATCTGATTAGATACTGTAAACGTAACAGCTATTTACCTATTTGTGATGAAAATAAGACCAAATCAGGAAACATCACGTGATAAAATCTAAAACTTTGTGACTTACGGAATCATTGGTGCTAAAGAACGGGACCAAGTAAGCAATGTTGCCAGTTAAAACACTGAAACATTTAAGATACAAATGATGCCTTTCTAAATGGTATGGGTGGTTTCATCAGTTACAACATATGATGGACTTGAGAGGTGCATCAAGCAAAGTCAATCCTGTGATGATGGCAATGAAAGCTCCGCTAGCAGAAGCGTTACTACAGACTCTTCTTTGTTTGATGATGATGCCAGCAGCAGCAGCAGCAACACTTCTAGCAACAACACTGCTTTTCAATCATCATCACTCCTCACCTCCTCTGATTGGACAGCGGCTATAATGAAGCGGGAACCTGAAATGTGTGAATTCTCAGCAATCCCTTCCCCTCAGCAACCCCACACCTATGCCAAGGAAAAAGTAACTGAGTGTCTGGTTGTGGTGGAAGCAATGAAAGTGAAATTCTCAAAGTTGTTGCTTGGGGAGGACATGACAGGGGGGAGCAATGGGATTTCAACCGCACTCGCTTTATCAAATGCCATATTGAATCTTTCAAGTAAACCTCCTCTTACACTATATATCAAGTGTGTTTATACCCAACTCGGTCCCTTCACTACAAACTATTTCTATTTCTCAATTTAGTCATGGATTATGCCAATCAGACTCGGTTTTAGTACTCATGCAAATTCTGCAGTAACTAAGGATGATACTTCCATACGTTGATGACCACATTAGGTTTAAAAATACACACTTGAGGCCCCATATGAATTTGAAATCGGGTCTATGTTTAGTAATGGACACAACAATCCTTTTTAATTAGCCCAAAGTTTGCATGAGGATTAATTAGAGTCTAAATTGCATAGCCATGAACCATTTTGAGTCTAAAATAAAGTTGGGGACCAAATTGAGATAGGAATAAACCAGGTATTGACTCACAATAATACAACCTCTGTCCCTAAAAGGTCATGTTTCATCAACTAAAATTAGCTTCTTTTATTGAGAAAGGAATCTTTTTTTCTTTTGCAACAAAAGTAAGTTTTCAAACACATCTCTACTTTTTAGATAGAGAGGCATATAATATTTGTTTTTTACTTCTAATTTTGAAGATGATGTGTGGCATGAAGGAGTACACACTAACACTATCTATAGTCTTGTATTTCTCTCCTTATAGTTAATACTCCCTCCGTCCCATTTTACCTGTCCTACTTTCCTTTTTGGGCTGTCCCAAAATAAGTGTCTACTTTCCTCTTTGGAAAAGAAATATGTGGTCTACACCATTTCACTTTATTATATTCAAATCTCAACCACAACTTTTACTTTTTCAACCACTTCATTAATAACCGTGCCAAGTCAAACTAAGACACATAAAATGGGACGGAGGTAGTACTTAATAATAATATTAATTGTGTAAATTCATTTTTATTTTTGCAGCGTCTGTTTTCGGTGAGCTGCGGAAACTGGAACCGCTTTCTGAGGAGAAGAAGAGAATATGGCAACAAGAAATGGAGTGGTTTCTATCCCCAACCAACTATATGGTTGAGTTGGTACCATCCACCCAAAATGGTGACAATGGCTGCATTTATGAGGTGATTTTCATCTTCTCTTCTCTTAATGCATGCACAGTGTATACAGTGTACAAGGTATAATGAAATATAAACAATGCTGAGGTTCTTCTATAACTTGCTTTGGCAGATAATGACACCAAAAGCTCGTCCTGATGTTCAGATGAATCTTCCCGCCCTTCAAAAGTTGGACACCATGCTTATTGTATGTGGTTGATTTATCATATCATATAAAACACGTTTAAAGGCTCATTTGGCACACTATAAGCTAGCTTATATGTTACATACGTCCCACTAACACTGAGACATGGAGAGGTGGCACAGTTATTAAAAAAGTGTGTTCATATGGTTGATATTGAATTGATAAAGTAAGAATGATTTAAAACCACACAAAATTTACCAAATTTGGTATGAGGCAATCTTAGTGGAACGGATCGAAAAAGAAAGATGTGACAATATTAGTGGGACGGAGGGAGTAATAGTTTTTTATATAAAGCTTCTGAAATAAGCTTGTTTTGTTGGTGATCTTTATAAAGTGTCTTGGTGATGTGTCTTGGTGTTGATCTTCTAATAAGCTTATAAGCTCAGGAACTTTTTGGCTTATCACCTGTGAGCTCATCAGCTATTTTTCCAAACAGAGCTTTGGTCATTGCATTGACTAAATAATTTAATTTAAATTATATTTAAAAATGATAGGAAACCCTGGATTCTATGGTGAATATGGAGTTTTGGTACTCAGAAGTGGGTAGCAGCCGAGCAGAAGGGAGGAGTAAACGGTGGTGGTTTCCTTCACCTCAGGTGCCAAAGAGAGGGCTATGTGATGGTGAAAGAAAGAAACTGATGGACACTGGTAAATTGGTAAACCAGATACTGAAAGCTTCTAAAGCTATCAATGAAAATGTCTTGCTTGAAATGACTGTTCCAGCTTTCATCAGAGATGCAATTCCAAAGGTAAGAAGTTTACAACAACCACTCTGAAAAGTTTGATTCAAATAATACAAGCAGTTTCTATTTTACTATCTCTTTTTTAGTCTGGCCCACCCCCTATATCAAGTGACAGTGAATAGTTTCAAATTTATCAGGAGCTCGATGCTAAGAATGAATTTGACTGGAATTACTAAAATGGTGATGGAAGTTGAAAATGCCTATTTTTAAATAAATTGACTGAAAAGCGGCTGAGAAGCCCCAAAAGTGAGCACCTAACAACCCACAACATTAATACCTTTAACTCTGGCAATGTCACCATTTGCAGTCTGCCAAGGCAAACCTGGGAGAGGATCTATACCAGATTTTGACAAGAGAAAGAGTTGGTACATTTGATGACATGGTTGAATCTCTGAACCTGAAAACAGAGCACAATGCACTGGAGACAATAAACAGGTTGGAGGCAGCAATTCTCGTGTGGAAAGAGAAAATGGCAGAGGAAGCAGAAGGCGTTCCAATGTTTTGGTCGTCTTTCATTAAACATCCAAAAACAGTTGAGGTAGTTGATGTAATCAATGTTTCACTGAATCATGCTGAAGCTCTTCTATGGAAGATCAGAACTAGATATCCAAACCTTCCACATACATTCCTTGACATGATGAAGATTCAATATGGCAAGGTGTGGATATCACCTACCATTTTAATGTTTGGTTTTAACTTGAAAAATATGAAGGGCAAATCAAATTTGATTAAGTTTATAATGTTTGGTTTTAACATGGAAAATGAAAGACAAATCAAATTGAATAATTTTTTTATACATTCATATTTCTGTGTTTATATAACTTTTTTCTGTATACTTTCTTTCCTTCAATTTATGAATTCCACCACAGGATATTGGGCATGCAATACTTGAAGCGTATTCTCGGGTTCTTGGAAACCTTGCATATACCATACTCACAAGAATAGGAGCAATTCTGCAAGAAGATATTTTGAGCAACCTAAATTCCCCAGCAAAAGGATTGCATCTTCACGGCGGGGCAACAGTGGGGACCAATGTGAGAAGGCACTCACTCATTGATCAGATGAACAAACATGCCCCTTTCTCCTCTTGTGGCACCAATGCTTCTGATTTGGAAATGGAAGAAGAGATCAACTCAACGAGAGGCTTGATTACTTCTTCAACACCCAGTAGAACGCGCGTTTGGTGTCTCAGCAGAGAAGTCTGCAGAAGCAAGTCAACCAAGAATTTGCCTTAGGGTGTATTTGGTTGTTTCCTAGGCACGCATGCACTTTCACGGGAAAATAAACTCATTCTGAGATATTGTTTAGGGGATGAGTCAAACTCAATCTTTTTATCTTCCAAGGGAAAGTCAACACTTTCTAAGTGAAAGAGACAGTAGCGTCTTATTGTGTATTTTCTGATAGTATGCATAGGCTAACTGTATGAACATTTTACTTCCAAACAAAAGGCAGCTTGTAATGTCAGCAGAGGTGGATGATGTAGTAGCTTTTAAAGGATGCATTTATAGTTGGACCTGATGAATGCTTAAAAGTTGATCAACATTTCAATTGATCATTGGTCTTCCCAGCCACTCAATATAATAAAGATTAAAATAATTATCAGAAAAAATATTTCAAAAGTAAAGGATAGCACAATATCTTTATATATTTAAATAACTAGTGGCTAATTACTTTTATCATGAAAACATAGTTAATTATTGTGAAACATCACTTAAAAACACTTGTCATAATACCTTATGCAAACAATTACCTTCAAACTTCCAAGTTAATAGACTAGCCACTAATGCAGTAAGATAATTGCAAAAGAGGGCCATCTATTGTGGATGAATGATTTCCAAGCAAGAATATGTTCATTCCTCAGCTAGCAAATGGATAATTTAGCATATATAACTTTAGATGCATGAATGAATAGTAACCACCAAACCTCAACACACTGTACTTAGTGAGAGAGAAGATCAAGCCAGTTGGTGATGGTTGTAGCAAGCCTTCTGGTGTCATTAACTGACACATTCTTTAGTACTTGCCCTAAAGCATCTGCTGGGGTATAGACGTTCCCAACTTCCCACCTCAGTTCCTAGTAATGAAAAATATTAAATTAGAGAAGAAGTGAACTCTTAAAAAAATGTGTAATTAGGAAACCATAAAGGACTAAAGAGAGATGCATATACATATAATACCTGAAGGCAGGGTGTAATGTGGTTACCACTTAAGACAGCCTTCTCTAATTTTCCACCAAAAGTTTCAATGCGAGGTTTCAATGTCTCTTCAAGTTGATCCGTCTCGTCTATTGTATCAGAGTCAAACTTAACCTAATTAAAAACACCAATCATACTTGTATATTAAAAAAAAGTGTCAGATCTGTACCCAGTAGAAACTAACTATACTCCCTCCGTCCCATAATGTAAGATACATGTGGGTATGGCGCGGGTTTTAAAACATAGAAGATAAAGTGGTTGTTTTACAATTCTAACCTCCAAAAAGTAAGACAAAGTAAGATGAGTCCACAAAAAGTAAAGGGTGGAATCATTGATAGACTAGAAAGTAAAATGTTAGTGGGGTTCAATTTTGGAAAGTGTTCATATTTTTGGGACACCCCAAAAAGGAAAATGTATCTTACAAAATGGGACGGATGTAATATATGAATTCATCATGTTTTACATTCATACGTCATCATTATTAGTGTACCAACCAGTAGAGTGGACTGAACATTATATAGTTCTCTTATGCTCTCTAGATTCTCAGGTGGCGTTGGCTTGAATTCTGATATCCCTTCAGCAAGCTGGTGGGGGGGGGGGGGGGGGCAAACAACCACATGAATACTAGTATCTAAAATTCAAAAACTTAAGGGGTTGTTCCAGTTAATGTGATATCACATTACTTGGGGAATGTTAGACTACTGGGAATGACTTTTAGATTATAGGAGATATATCATACTTTCATCTTATATAACACATTGATTTTTAGTTTAATACCCTCAACTCGTTTCGGTCATTAAGTTACGTGCATTGATTTAAACTTAACAGTATGATCTCGATAACATAAATGACGGATAAAGACCAGCTTTGCATATAAATAGTTTCAAATACTACTTTATTTGTTATATACTTCCGATCACCTTTATTTATCATAAATAATATACTGGGGGTATATTCATAAAAATAAGTTCATGAAAGTGGAAATAGGCATCAGTGTACAACCCCAATGTAAGGTCATGTTTCGAATGGTCGCGAGTTGGCTGTTTCTGGTATTAAGATTATATAAGTTAGTCACTTACATCTTACATGATACGTGTTGTATAATAAACAAAAACTTACTCATACTTTTACTAATCATGTTAATTTCAGAAAGTGCAAATAGAAAACTGAAAACTAGTTTTCCTGACTTCCAAATCTGGTTTTAAATTTCAGGAAAAAAAAACAAAATCTTCCAACTCGTGCAACCTCTGGGAAAGGGGCCTAAGATAACCTAAAAATATGGGTGGTTTAACTGTTAAGGACACCACC
Organism: Cuscuta epithymum; assembly: GCA_945859915.1. NCBI lineage: Eukaryota > Viridiplantae > Streptophyta > Magnoliopsida > Solanales > Convolvulaceae > Cuscuta > Cuscuta epithymum. The sequence goes on along the minus strand of CAMAPF010001041.1, from coordinate 730,107 downwards.
CAAAAAGGTAAAAATGTGAAGTGTTGGGCATGTAACAAGATAAAGTGAACCAAACACCGGGTATGTAGCATTCCAGTGTTGTATCTAATATCGCAAACTACCTGAACCAAAACTCCCTAAAGAAGTTTAATACAGAGCATATAATATCAAAACTGCCAAGGGTTTGCTGATCTCAGTCTGCCAATTAAGATGGATGAAGAATTGAGTCATCAATCAAGTGAAACCTCCACCATAAAGTTACCTCATTAATTATCAAAGGCAATTGATCAGTAAATCTAGTCATGAATGAACCAAATGCTTTCAGGTCATAGTTTGGTACCACCGTTTCAGCTGTATCAAGCAGGAGCTTCCATGCATTTCCTATTGGCAATTAGAAAAAATGAATGAAAGGGGTAATTGGTAAAATACACACTCACTATGCATTTCATCTTTTTTAATAATTAATATCAACATCTAGTCCTGATTGTGCTTATTTAGGAATGTTGTTGATATTATTATTATTATTATTATTATTATTATTATTATTATTTGACATTTGAAAATAGCTAAAGAAAAACATTTCCCTTTTGTGTAATATTTTTTCCTAAAAGCAAAATCGACTATAAGACAATACAAGAGAAGAAATGCAAATGCCAATTAAATATTTTGTTTAGAGATTAAAATAAACTATTTTCTAAGTGCACAGTCATACAAGTATGCTCGAATTTCAGTTTTCTGGGAATTTGATTCTAAATAAGAAGAAAGATTAATTCCTTAAAATGTGACCTTTACCTGAGGCAACCTCAACAACTGAATTAACCGGAAATGTTGCTGCAACTGGCAGCATCTGACTGACAACAAGCCCCAACTGCAAAAATAATAGCAAGTGAGATGAAGTCAAGCCAGAAATGATACATAAGAGTAAGAAAAATGTTAAATTTGTAATAAATAAAAACCTGTTAAATATGTAAAAAGAAACAGATGCCATTTTTATACTTTCTTAAAAGTTCATAAACTTATAGGACAATTTACCTGCTTAAAGTATGGCACTGCCTCTGATGCTGGCCGGTTGTTGTATGATATTATTACATTAGCCTTCAAAGAGCATAAGATATAAACTCCCTCATTTTAAAGTTTTTAGAGTTCACCTAACTAGATAAGGTAATATAACTGATGACTAAACCATGCTACGAAATTAGTATAGAAAAATGTAACGAAATTTAGAGAATATATTGTGAACCTTTGGTATTCTCTCTGAGAAATAACTCCCGGTGAGAGTTTGAAGAAGAGCTCCATTGCTATAAACAAAGGGGTACGAATGATCAGTAGGCATTCGACATTTGTGCGTGTGAAAATATCAAATGGCATCTCGTATTATTAGTAATGTAGCTTCTTTATCGTATGCTTTCTTTATCTTTCTACAAGCACTCCTTTTCTATTTCATGTTTATTCAAATCATGAATCTGTAAAAGGCATTCTTCTCAAAATGTAACCTTGCCAAATATCTCATGCCATAATATTTTTTAAATAAACAATAAATCATTGTCAATTACCACTATTTTTATTTTTATTTTTATTTATTAGTGTTCAATAATTTTTAGAGCCAAAGATTCATTATTTTTTGGTTTGGGAAAATGATGGAATAAAGCAAAATGACTCTCTAAACTGTCTGCGCTTCTTTTTTATGAAGCAGTAGTCAGTCCATGCAATTTCTGTCGCGCTTTTTCACCATGGGTCATCCGGAAACAGTCTCTCTGTGCTTTAGTATAGGGGTAAGGCTGCGTACATCCGACCCCCCCTTACCCCAACGTAGGTGGGAGCCTTTGCGGCACTGGGGTAATGATGATGATGATAGTGTTCAATAATAGATAGTATTAGACAATTCATTGATACGGAGTAGAAAATTTCATTCCCACGGTTTTTGTTGCATGAAATTTGTATCTTGCTTATGGGATTGGTCCTGCTTGGTATGCCTCTTTCCTTTTTCTTTGATACATTGGAGGGGAATCAAGGGATTGTATACCCCTTTTCTAATGTATCAGCCTTATTACACCTTTTTCAAACACTAACTCCTTTCACTATCCTACCAGACTTAATCTATAGGTTCATAATAGAAAAGTCTTACAAAAGTTACTTTGTTCGCTGAAATGGTTAACTAAAGAAAAATGGAATTTCTTCTGCAACTATTAAATACTTTTTTAGTTTATTTAAAAATATACTTCCTCTATTTCATATCACTTGTCCCACTTTCTTCTTTGGGTGTGCTAAATTACTTAACTCGATCTTTTTTCAGAAATGGAAGTGCTGAAAAGCAGAAAGCAGTAAACCTTTAAAAATTATACAGTACTACTATAGTATAAAAAAGTCACAGTTTCTTACACCTAGAAACACTTTTTAAAGGGTGATTTCCCAAAGAAGAGGTCAAATACAGGTGTTTTCTCTAAAGATGAATGGCATGTTTTTCACCTATATGTCAATTAAGTACTGTCATCTCGAATTCATATTGTCATACCAAGATCATATGTCACTACTATATGACAACACTCCGTATTATTTAGGATAAAAAACATAGTTCTCATGTTCAGTTAATCACCTGTGTTTTATATCTATTTAGAGTAACTTGTTTCTTAAACTACATAAAACATTTAGCGAGACCAAGTTGGAAGGAGTACTTTTCAAAGAAAGTTAAGATCAAACATGCAAGTTCAGTCATTTGGACACCGAACTTCAACAAATCCTGCAACTTCAACCCTTTCAGACCTTAACAAATGGGTCCAAGGTGGCATGGTGGATTGATATTAAAACATCCCTCACCTGTAGCATATATCATCCACACTAAGAAGTTGAGGAGAGAAATAGTGAAGTTTTGAATGCTAACTACCTGTGTCCTACAGAATAAAGAGGCAAATCTGAAACCTCAAGAGCAGAAAGCCCTAAATCCGGCAACCCAGAGCCCAAAATCGAATCCAAACAAGAACTGAACCTCTCAGACACTCGCCTAGTGATTTCCGCATGGTCGAACGTCACGTTGTAAGGTACGCAAATGACTAAATACCCTTCCATTGCCAGCATCTCCAGCAAATAACTACACTCTCTCAAACAACATATCACCACGTAATTAAAATCTCCATATTATTAATGATAAAAGCGTCTGTTCTAAAAAAAAAAAAGTAGCAAACTCCTTTAAATAAGAGACCTGTAAGTGACCTCGGGGACGGCCCCGATGAAAGCTCCGCCGATAAATTGGATAATCGCCTTGGGTTTTTGGCGTTTAGGCGGCGGAGGGATCACTAGACAGGTTAAAACATAACTGGGAGGGTTGGAAAAGGTTCTTCCAGTTCTGGCAATGGAGTTTGAGGGAACTCTTCCAGGCGGCATTAAGAATGTCGGGCGGCATCTCGGAGAGGAAAGTTTGCAATGGAAAATAGGTTTACGATTGAAACCTAAGAGGTTGAGAGGAGAACTTGCGGTGGCAGCTGCCATTTTTGTACTCGATGGAAGAGAAGCAGAGTTCCAAAATTATTGTCGATCGCCGGGTTATCTTATCATCCGTGCTTACGTGGCGCCTCCTATTATGAACTTTCTTTCGGTATTTTGTTTGATATGTAACTTAGCGCAGCATGAAGATGCCCAGTTGGGGATGTAGCTCAGATGGTAGAGCGCTCGCTTAGCATGCGAGAGGTACGGGGATCGATACCCCGCATCTCCATCAACCTTTTTGCTCTACCCATTGAAAAAACACACACACTAATAATCCCATCTATTAGCCTTATTTCATCATTAATCCCTACAATATGTGTTATTCCAAATAAGTACCCCCAAAAATATGTACATCTTCCAAATTAAATTTTATTTTTCCCCTCTTGTCCTTCCTGTCGTACTCATAATTTATGTTGCGTTTATTAACTTATGGACACAAAGCTTTTAATTCCTGTTCCATTATTAATTAGTGGGTCCCAATATATTCCTTTTACACTCGAGAATTCATTCTTGTGCCATTATTAAGTCTAATGTCTGAAATGTGAGTTATTGTCTGAATCAGAGACTATTTTCTAAATGTGAATTTTGAAGTGCTAAGGCTGCATTGCTAACTGAATGACGTAGAACCGTTTTGTAAAAAGAACTGAAAAATGCCTAGATAACATAAAATTACATTAAAGGGCATGTAATAAATTATTACAATAAAATGTTTATTATAGTGGTTTTTATTTTAATAAATACTTAAATATATTTATATGTGCACATGTGTGAATGTATATACTATATTTATAGGTTTATATTAATATAAACATGTTTGTGTTCAAATGATAATTGGATGCAACAAGAAAAATAACATAGTGAATACAAACATTTAAAACGTTTCTTCTTTTAGGGTGAATTAGAACATGTTTGTATACAATCCACACAATGGTGATGCAAAAAAAAATGCATGTAATGTGTATGAAAACATAAATACATAATACATAGTATAAATATCCTAAACTTTGAAGAGGTGTGAGATAAATACTCCAAACCTGAATATGTACCCTGAACATATAATGCGATAAGTATTCAATTTAAAATGTTATAAGCTTTATGTGGATGTTGTAACATTATATTCCAAAATTTCATTCGTGAAATAAATAATATTAATCCGGTATAATCTAATTTTAGTTGCATCCTCATAAGTGCCCTTTGTATTTAAATTATGTACTAAAAACCATAAAATTAAATTTATGAAAAACATATGATCATGGTGGCAACATAAATTTTTATATAAAGATTGGGATATATATATATATATATATATATATATATATATATATATATATATATATATGGGATGAGTTCAAGTAAAAAGTAGTCTTCCCATGAAAAGTGAGAATAAATCTTGGCCTTCCATCACTTGAAAATGGATGGATTAGATGAACTTTAAACACAAGAGATGATTTCAAAAATTGTGCAAACGTTTATACTATAAAATGGATAATTACTGATTAAAAGTGTACTCATGCGAGTCAAAAAAAATTATCAAAATTTTCTATCTTGTGCACTTTTTATTTTGTACCGTATTGCACTTTTGTGCTCTACGTGTGCACTTTTTGACTATTCTGATGCACATTTGTCACAATATTTTCAAAAAAAGTTCACCATAATTACAAAAATGTCACCGCGTTTCCAACTTAAAAATTGATCTCTTCCACTCATTTTATCACATCAATGGCCAAGATTAGTTCTTATTTTTCACCTAGGAAGTACTTTTTATTTGAACCAAATTCGTTCTATATATATATATATATATATATATATATATATAGAATTTGGATCAAATAAAAAAAAGTCTTAACGTGTAAAATGAGAATTAATCTCAGTCGTCTTAAGTGTCGATCCGATGCACAATAACCCATATCCGATGCACTTTCGAATAGACCTTATTTGATGCACTTTTCGAAAAGTGCATCAAATAAGGTCTATTCGAAAGTGCATCGGATATGGGTTATTGTGCATCAGATCGACACTTTGGACGGCTGAGATTAATTCTCATTTTACAGAAAAGTGCATCAAATAAGGTCTATTCGAAAGTGCATCGGATATGGGTTATTGTGCATCGGATCGACACTTTGGACGGCTGAGATTAATTCTCATTTTACACGTTAAGACTTTTTTTATTTGATCCAAATTATATATATGTGTGTGTGTGTGTGTATTATGTGCAAGTTGAGATATTTAAATTAGTTTCTCCTATCTATCACTACTAGAAAAAGTCACATTTGTTGCGGTTATTTTGTTATAATTGTTGCGGATCAATTGAAGGGGCATCAATTGTATAATTACTTATTTGCTGCAGTTCTGAACCGCAACAAATACTATTTCGCAAAAAATACATTCATTACCTGTATATATAAAACAAAGTTTACAACATATTATCATAAACACTTACAAAAAAACATATTATCACAAACATAAACCACCCATGCATCTCGTACTTCAACAACTTTTTCTAGTGACAACGCATCAACTCTTGAAGTGTTCTTGTAGACCTAAAATAATAAGAAATTTCAATTACTACATATTAATTAACATTTAAATTGATTATATCTTTTTAACATAACAATAAAAAAGTATTTCTTTCAACCAATAGTGATACAATTTAACTCCAAACCATTGATCTTCCCGAATTCATTTGAATGTCTTCTCGATTGAATTTTTATCTGAAATTTGGTATGAGTAAACTAGACTTAATGAATAAGATGCTCAAAAAAATTCATCAAAAAATTCCACCGGGAACCGACCCAAATGGCGATAGCCGGATAGAACCTCCTATATATATAGATGCATTGGTCAAGTATGTTACATTGAATCTCCTCATACATACATATTTCGTGGTTGTCCTAACTTGACAGTCAAGAATTGAATTGTTGTGTGAAGGATTCTGATTTCTTAGTTGTGTAAAATGTGTGCAGCCAAGCACTGTTCTAAAAGAAACTGTCTCTCAACCACTAGAAGCAAAGTGAAATGAAGGCTTGTCAGCTTGTGTTCATCTCATTTCCCTTTGCCATATACTACTTCCTAACGGGATATCCTAGCGCCATATACTTCGTTTAATTTATTCTACCAAGCCTAAAATAAGAGCATGTGCATTGTTTCTTACTTCGTATTATGTACCAGCCCTGGATATATACATATTGGAAAAATCTTCCCTGCAACTTCAAAGGCACATGAAAAAACAGAAACGATATGGAAGAAATAATAAATTACATTAATTGAGTACAAATTGTATCATGAGGACTTCTGGTTTGACCCTTGGAGAACTCTATGAAGGAATTGATGACATGTGGCAATATTCTTCATAGAAAAAGTTGACATGTGGCAACACAATAATAAAACCATCCTCCTAAATACATTGTTTACAATGTGTTTGCAACATTAATATATGTAAACACTTACAATTATAAGTGAAAAACTATACAACTTCCAAAACTCCACCTGCCCGTCTTCTACTACCATACCATGTTCGTTATTTTAAAAAGCACGTCTATTCTACCATGTTTGTAATATTTTGTATACATTAAAGTTAGGTACACATTCATACTCAATGATAATTCAAAAATTGCAAATACTCAAAAGTAAAAAAAAAATACTTCTTCCGCCACACAAAACATTTTCAATTTGACATTTTTTACTAATGATAGCATAGTTTGACCAATGATATTTTTAAATACAAAATTACGTAAGTGTTATTTTTTAGAAAAAATCACAAAAATATAGAAGTTATATTTTTCACTCAAATATAATAAGGAAATTTATTGTCCAAAGTTTATTACCATTGATAAAGAAAAGTCAATTTGCCCAAGTTCCGTAGGACGGATGGAATAAATAACAAACGCCCCCAGTCCCATAAAACTTGGTCAATTTACTTTTGCTTGGTCAATTTAATTTTTCTTGGTCAATTTAATGATAATAAACTTTGGATTATAATTCTACACTAAACTTGGGTTATGCTTTTCATAGGTCGGGTTGGCACAACTGTCTAATGGCGGGCCAAAGTTTTCTACAACTCTGCCCGAATCCATCCAATATGTGGGTTTCGCGGGTTAGCCCGTAAACAAGTGTAAAAACATACAATGACCAGACACATTGAAAATAATTAACCTGAGGTATTTGTTCATATAAGTGAGTAGTAATAAAAAGAAATATAACAAAACCAAAACACTAAGAACGTCATACTTGATAAGTTAAATTAAAAATATTATTAAATCATAATTATTTAATCATTTGATATTATAAGATGATATCCAACAAAAGTACTCAATATACAAAAATAAGGATATACATCGACATTTTGATCGAGTAGATTATAATTGCTAAAGATTATCGTTGACTATAAAATATAATATATTCTTGAATAATTTATTTGAGTTATGATAGATATAATAATTTAGAAAATGTTGTAAAATAATAAGTATATAATTGCAAATGTAATTGATAGTAGAAAATCGATATTCAAGTCAATGAAAGTCCAAATTAGAAGTTTTCTTTTTTTTAATATTGGCCGACCTGCAATCAGTGTGAGCCAAATTAATCGAAACAAGTGAAAAATGACAATCCTAATACAAAAATAAATGGGTTGAAACGGGTTATCTTGTGGGTTTCGTCTCATTTCAATATATAGCTTCATTCACGGTCAACACAATTCTCTTTTAAATTCTAATTTTTACAATCCTCTTAACCATTTCCAAAATTTGATATTTGTAAGTCAATCAAATGTAGTGTGTAATCTACAAAATCACATACAATTCATTACCTCTGCAGTTTTATTGTATTTTTTTATTATTTTCATTCCTATATGTGTCATAAGAAAAACCTTAAACACATATATTATCATGCGGTGTACGGGTACACATACCAGTATGTAATATAACTAGCATCCTTTAACTTGAGTTAAACAACATATAGAAAATCATTGATTGATGGATGCAAACGAAAGGTGCATATCCAATTTATTCACAAGCGTGATGATAACTAATTGGTCGTTGCTAGTTCTCAATAATCTCTCTGCATTCTTGGATTACAAGTTTATAACCTCTACAGAAGGCTTCCCTTGAGACGAACCAATGCCTTCCATCTCTTTAACCAATGCGTGCAGGGATAATTTTGTCATGGACAAGGAATTATAAAACCAGCTGGATTGAAACGCCTGGAGGAGTAACGTTTGCCTTCAGCTCATTATATTCAGCATAAGCTTAATTCTATTTTAATCCAAACAATGCTATTTCTATTTTAATTAGCTGGATTTGAAAAAGTCCAATCCTTTAAGGGGTGAAGTGGCACTAGCCTAATTCTTGTGTCTAATTGAATAAAATTGGGTTAGAGGAGTATTAAACACTACGTAAATATAAAGCACACGAAAAAGTCATGTTTGTTGTTGCACAAAGGACACCCGGTGCTCTTTTGTCTTTTTGGTCAGTTAAAGCTAAACAAGTTTAAGATATAGAGATAAAGAGGACACACTTTCGCCTAATATTTTGATTACTTAAATACTTAGACGTAGTATTTCTGACAAAACAAAAAAAAATGCATTTATACTTTATTAACAATACACATTCATAGAAACAACAATAGGCAGCAAACGGAGTACATAAAGTACAATTATTCGCATAAAAACTAGGCTGCAAGTTCCAAGGCCCTAAACATTCTCATTCCAAGAACAAAATACAAAGCACAAATTGCATAAAAAAACTACTGTTCAAGGGCTGAATTGCTTCATTAAGCACTTCCAAGTCGCATGAAATGGTAGATGGTAGACGCCCTTCTCGTTCCAACTTTAGCTTGTTGTTGTGTGCCAACTTGTGATTATTCCCTCTGAAATTTTCAATCACTTCAACCATGCATAGTTGTAGTGACAAAAAACATTATCAAGGCTCACTGATATTTCATCAAAAGCCCTTTGAGTAGAAGCAATAAGTTCATCAACATTACTTGGAGCTTCTTGATGTTGTAATGACTTTGATGCATTGTTTGAATTATAGGGGGTTAATGCGCATAACTTACATACCAGCTAGTTTCACACAATATAATAAATCAGAGTGACCACCAATCAAAATGTTGCCTCCATCTTATATTGAATTTCATTATATGGTTTACGATGTTTAATTGATGATAAATTATTTCATTATAGTATGATGATTATCAACATTTAATTGAAATAATTAATTAATAATTTGAAATTTCATAGCCAAATCTATAAAAAGTCGATTTAAATGATTGGACTAAATTGATATATACTCTTAATTTATTGCCTTAAATGTGACTAAAACATAGTCAAAATTTCAGAATAGGACCTCAAGTTTATTATTTTCTTAATAGGACTCCATATTACATTTTTTGCCCTTATATGATTACACCGACCCAACGACTCTTCTCTGGATTACATTCCTTAGCTGATGGAACACTGCTCCTCCACCTGCGATTGAACTCAACTCTTCGCCTCTGCTGCAACATTGCTCCTCCGCCATCAACTGCAGCCGCGCCACACCAATTTCTCCAACTTCGGTTTTATTTATTAACCAATTTTGATTAATTACGAATCTGAGAATGACAAAATTACTAGTATTAATAAGAAAAAGTCACTTCTATGGCATTACATCTATAAAGATGACAGTACTGCTTTGAAATTACAAAACTTCAAAATGTCACCTTTTGAATCGGAGAATGTCATAACTATTGATTATTTGGAAAAAATGTCACTTTTATATCAATACGTTTTTCAAGATGACAATCTTAGTTTGAAATTACAGTATTTGGAATGTCATGTTTCTATACAAAAATGTCATTATTGTGTCATTATGCATATCAAGTGGCATTCTCAATGGAGGTTACAGGAAATTGTCGAAGAGCGGCGGCTTCATCGGAGGATGGCGGCGGCGAACTTAGCGAAGGGCAACAGAGGAGACGGACTTGCTGGAGGATACACTGTTGTGGCACGGGAGGATGGTTGCGACACACACCTAGAGCCTGGAGGATAACTGCGATGCGCAATGTTAGAACACTTCAGGAGTTCAGGATTGCTCCGAGCACTGGAGGCTATTTTTGTCCAAATACAAATATTTGCTCTGGAATTTAAAACAATAGGTCCCATTTTTGCTTTTACCTCATGTTTTACTTATATTTTGAGAATTCTCTCTATACTCTATTGTTGGACTTAAGAGTTAGGAGAATGATTCAAACAAGATCACAATTCACAAGACGTTTGATCCTAACGTAGACGTTTGTTTTTTTGGTTTATCTTTACCCAGTTGAACTTTGAAATTATAAATATAAATTACATGAAGCCATTGATTTGTGGGATTCCATCATCAAGTGGGTTAGGATACAACAGACCCTGCATTAATTGATTAATGCTGTAATAAAAACATCAAATAAAAGTGGTGTCTTAAGCCAACTTGTGGCATGGCATCATATACAACACACACACAAAAAAAAACAAGACTCGAAAACAAAAACTCAAGCAAGCAAGCAAGCAAGCAAATTGAGCAAGTGCTCTCTCTGTCCCTCGACGTCGTTCAAAATGTCAGTGGCATTTCAGCAGCATCACAGCTTCTACCTTTCAGGTTTACAGACATCACCTCGGCAAAGTGGGCAGACCCTACATTCATTCCATTAATCAGTTACAGAGTATATAAATAAAGGTGAATGAATATAAAGCCACTTAGCATTAATGTTTAGGGTCTGTTTGGAACCCAGAAACTGCTCATTGACTTAAAGTAAAACATTTCATAGCCTTAAAGACCAAACTTTGCATGACTGGGAATTGGAGTTTTCTAATTTTTGGTGCATACAGTTTCAGGCATTGACAACCCTTAGAAATTCCCTACCTCAGTGGATTTTCCAAATCCAAAGATGTGCATCATATCCCATTCCTGGGAATAAGACAATCCAAATGAGGCCTAAGAGTAGTATTAGTATACCTGTGAACTTCTTTCAGCCATTTGTCTACACATGTCAAATGAAATTCGTGGTGGCAAGGCATTACTCGCAGATTGTCTCCACCCTCATAGTCAATGAGGCATATGTAACATCTATTGTTAAGTTATAAAAACAAGAGAAGAAGTTAGAGTTTAAAGAAGCTAAGTGCTGGCAAGGCAAGCTTAACACATGCAAGTTGAAAGAAAGATCAAATATTGGCCCGAGTGCATTATGCTAAACAAAAAAAAGTTTCTACTCACTTTGCATCATCTTCTCTCACTTTTTTATCTGAGTTGTTGTAGTACACTTTCACCGGCAAGGATTCCACCACATCATTAGGTGCCGGAAGCGATCCAATTGAAGACACGTGAGGCCGGGAGGATAGCACTAGAGATTGCTGATGAATTTCATCCAGAACCTAAGATATAAGTAAGAGAGCAATCCAACTCATATTGATCTATAAAATGGAATGTATTAAGATTCAGGATTTCATCGTAAAGATAGACCATATGAATAATCCATGATTTTATTTGAAGGTTTGTATCTTTATACTTGGTCGACGTGAGATGACTTACTAAATTGGAACATATTGGTAGCATTACCTCAAACAAAGCTTCAGCTAACATAACAATTCTAGATATGTTGTCTCTTGTTCTGACATGATTGTCTGAATTAGCTTCACGCATACTTCTACGACAGCGGCAGTGGCCTAATGTATGTTGGCTAGATGAAATACAAGATCTTGCATGTCCAGAGAAGTTCTCAAAATGGCTTCCTAGCCTTCGAAGCGCATGTACCTACAAAAAGCATTTTAAAGCTATTGTTTACAATTGAAATCACAAATACTACATGGGAGGGGTGAGGGATAAAAATAACACCAGTAAATCAGTACCCCGTGCATTTTATCTCTTGAAATTTCTGTCAGGTACGTAACAAATGAGTACAGAGTGGTACAAAGAAATGCATTTATACATCACAAATAAGGTTGTAAACGAATTGAATAGTTTTTATTCCATTCGTAATTTGAATTCTAAAATGTGAATTTGAATTTGAATGAATAGAATACAAATTCAAATACGAATATGTTTTCCTATTCCAATCATTTTTTAATACGAAGACAAATACGATTATATTTGATTCAAATATATTCTAATTATATTATGTGCGAATATACGTATATTTGTTTGTTTAATTTTTTGTTTATTATATAGTATTTGTGTATAATACTTTGTAATAATTATCATACAATGTAAAAATATTAATAACATAATATTAATGTACTAAAATTAGTAGATACTTTACATTTTTTATTTTTGCTGTCACCATTATTTAGACAATGTATTTCTGCATTACTTATTTAAATTGTTGGAAAAGTATTTGATTCGTATGAAATATGTGAGGTGAAAATGGGGAAAAAGGACAAACTATACTTTATGAATTGGATTGCTTTGATAAATTTGACATTTAATTCTTTACAAATTCGAACATTCGAATACAAATCGAATATATTCGAATATAACAAACAAAGTGAATATGAAGTTAGTTTCTTATGTTTGTTTTTACTTTTTACCCTGTACAACGCAAAGGAAGACGGAGTACTACTAGGTTTTTTACATATGTTTAGATGAATTAGTCCATATTGTAGCTACAAATAAAGAAAATGGTATCAAAGAGTATCTAAAATAAATTCATTGAGATTTAGATTTCCCACAGATTTTCTTCCGTTCTGATTTTCCTTTCTATTCTTTCCCTAAAACTTTCAGGATTCCAAACATGAACTAAAGGTACTTGTTAGACATTGTACAGACCTGAGATCTTATCCTTCTTCGCCGCTCTAGGAAATTTGATATATGCTCCATGAGTTCATGATACAAGACATCTCTTCCTCTTGAAATATCATGATATGAGGAGGAACTTGAGACACCAGATGATGGTGCATGGTCAGGGCGAACTAAGTCATTCCCTTTAGATATCAAATTTCTTACTCCAACCAAATCATGACCCCTACTCACATGTCTCACCTCAATCTCTCTGTGAGAAAGACAAACCTCGTGAGGGAAACGCGATCTTCGAAGAACTCTATCACGAAGTCTACCAACACTCAACGTTCTGCTGAATTGAATGTTCCTTCCAGCAGGAGCAGCACGAGATGTGGTTCTATTACCAACTCTTCTCTCAATACTATGAGTACAACTTCCTAAATGTTGGTTGTGTTGTGAATCATCTGTGTGGTTGGAGGAAAAATCTTGACTTATTTCCCTACGAGATGATCCATTACCAAAGCATGCGGGGAACAAATCACAATTAGATGGCCTCACGCTTCTGTTAGCAAACCTAATGGGTGAACACGAGTGAAGATGAAGAGCATTTTCGTTGTTTGAAATCACAAAACTTGTTGAGGATGAAGGAGGAGCTTGATATGATGATGATCCTGATTCAAATCCTCTGCTTAATCTATAGCTGATATTACCATCCGGAGTGGAAGCATCTGAAGAAGAACCAAACACTCTGGGCACAATTCCATAACATCTTGATTGACGCCACTCATCAAGCTCCACATCAGAACTCACATTGTTATCATCCGGCTGATCTGTTTTATCGTTTTCATAACATTCATCTGTTTCTACTCCAGACACATTTTCATGCACACTGGGTGCAGTGCTAGAATTTCAATTGGACCCGTGTTTGGATATCTGCAGCTTGCATCATTAGTTTTTTTTCTCAAAGGAATCCATTTCATCCAAAGGTGAAAGGTAACGTGAATAGCAATTTGTACGGAATGTGCAGTGCTAAATTAGTTTTTTGTTTTTGTTTTTTGTGAAAGTTTGGGTTCAAACTAGTTGCCAAAGGCTCAAAGCACAAACAATGTATTTTACCATCCGAGCTAGTAGTTCGTTCAGAAAATTAATTTAAAAGAAAACAGACAGATGATTTGTGTATGAAAAAATAGGTACCTGTGAGCAGTCACTGTCAACGCCGGTAGATCTGATACAAGATGACCGGAAAACTCAGCTTCGGCCGGATAGAGTCTTCTTCCAGACAACTGAAGACGGCGACGGGGAAGCGGCGGTAGGATTGGACTTGCTGCTACTTGAACCCATCTACCAAATCTAATCTATCTGTTTCTTTTATTATTGATTAATTAATAACAAGCAACACATCTCAAATTTTCCGCCACATTCTTATGTTTCACGACCACTTAACATTCAAGTTTCATTCTTTCGTATTCATTCATCATGATGCTAATTTAAATTTTGTGAACAGAAAGGCGGAGAAAAGGCTTATTATTGCAACCATCATAACTTGGACCCCGAATTTTAAGTTATATTCTAAATTAACCCCAATTTGTCAACAACAATGTCTTAATTTCCCGGCAACATGTCGTGCAATCGTTGTAGTCAAAGACTTTTGAATTTTCAGGGACCCACTTTTTTGTTGTCGCGAATCTCATTGCCCCGCGAGATACGAGTGCAACATGACATGGTGAGCATCATGTTCCACACCCCAAAATCGACGTAGTTTTGATTAAAAAACAAAAAATCGCGTGAACAGTATGCGTGTATAGTAACTCTTTTTTTATTATCATCCCAGCAACATGAATAATGTAACTTGTGTATAATTAGATGTAACTCATGTTGTTACAAATGTAACTTCAGTCAGCAACAAATGTAACTTGTGCCCTGAAATGTAACTCATGTTTAATGAAAAAAATAGACACTAATTATCCAATTATTTTACCTAAATAGTGCATATGTTTTGTTTTTTAAATTAGGTCCATTATAATAAGAAAATCATTTTTGATTGAATAACATAGGTTTTTTTGTTGTGTAACTCGCATTGTTTTATGGTGTAACTCGCACAATGTCAAATGTAAATCAAGTGTAATCAAGATGTAACTTATACAGAAAAAATGAAACGTAAATCGTGTGTTACAAAATGTAACTTTAGCCAAAATGAAATGAAATGTAACTCTATAATACCAACAAAGCAAACAAATAGCAGACTAAATAATAAATAAGTGGTTGCTTTCTGTGGATTAATTTGCTCTAATATGAATATCCAAAGCCTATCAATTGGATTGATTTGCTCCATATTTGTTTACTCCATAAATGATATATCAAAGCATCAAAATGATGGAGAAAGTGATGAAGGAGGAAAAGGCTATATGACGGATGCTCTATATTTGTTTACTCCATAGACTCGAATACTCGATGCTCTGTCACGCGATGCTATATGACGGATGGGAAGTGGGAAAGGGAAAACGGCTGGAGAAAGTGATGAAGGTAAACAGTGCAGTATCAGACCTGACATATCATGGGCATGAGATGCCGGTTGTACGATATAATTTGTGACGAGACACCGAGAAAACAAAAAGAAAATTCGATTTGTACACATAATTTGTATCCACTCAACACATGTTCTTTGTGTACACAGACATTTCGTTTAGAAAACAACAACAACCATTTGTGTATACGTGCCAATGTAAAATATACACAAAATGTGAACACTTCATAGTTATCTGTGTAGATAGGCAACTCATTTAGAAAAAGGCAACAATTATCGGTGCAGACAGGAGAGTGTGCCAAGTGTGTACAAATTTTGTGTACCCCAAGAATGAATGAAATAAAAAGCATATTGATTACAGAGGTTTAAGAGCTTTGGATACATGAATGCGGAAACGTGTACGAAGATATGAAAAAAAGGAGGATACGTGTTGAGGAATATATTTAAAAATATTTAAAGTTGTGAGATTTGTATAAATATTAAAAAATTGCAATATATATATATATATATATATATATATATATATAGGGGAAAGATCAAGTACAAACTATGCTTATTGTGCAAATGTTTGTACGATGCACCTTGACGTTATTTGCATTGCATATTGAGGTTCAAAGTGTTGCATATTATATAATCATAAAATAGCAGTTGCACATTAACGTTCAATGAGTTGCACCCTAGAAAAGTTAGGTTTTATTACAAAAATGTCACCTTACCTTTATATCCTTTAGATCAACTCATTGGATGGCCAAGATAAGTTTGTACTTTGTAAATTAAGCATGGTTTGTATTTGATCTCTATTATATATATATATATATATATATATATATAGGTTTTGGTTCAAATAAGAACATGATCTTAGGAGAGGAATGAGAATGAATCTAGACCGTTAGATTTGCTTTAAGTGAAATTCAATGTGCATTAGATGAAACTGTAATGTACATTAGGTGAAATTGAAATGTGCAGTACAAATGGTACAATACAATGACATTATGTGAAGCTAAATTGTGCATTAGGTGAAATTGAAATATGCACTAGGTGAAACTGAAATGTGCAAAATAAAAGGTACGATGTGATATTAATTTTTTACATTTTATTCTGCACATTTCAGTTTCACCTAATGCACACTTGAGCTTAAATTTTTATTCTACACATTTCAATATCATCTAATGCACATTTTAGTTTCACCAAATGCACATTTTCATTCCACATAATACAATCCAACAATCCAGATTCGTTCTTATTTTTCTCATGGGAGTCCGTTCTTACCGGAACCGCTCCCTATATATATATATATATATATATATATATATATATATATATATATATATATATATATTGGTTCAGGTGAGAAATGCATCTAATGTGAGAAATGAGAATGAATCTCAGTCATTGGATTTACGAAGTTGCACTAAAATTGGCTTTATGTTGCAGTAATATTTAAATTTTGCACATGTTGCACTAAAACTGTTTCATGTTGCACTAATATTTGACGGCGTTGCACCGAAATAGCTTCATGTTGCACTAGACACGTGTAATACGGATTTTTCAGAAGTATTTACAGAAATGCCACCGTGCTAGATTGCATATTTCAGTGCATCATGAAGTGTCTTTTACTGCAACTTAGTCGAATCCAATGGTTGAGATTCATTCTCATTTCTCACCCAAAGGGTTCTTCTCACTTGAACCTTACCCTATATATATATATATATATATATATATATATATATAGAGAGAGAGAGAGAGAGAGAGAGAGAGAGAGAGAGAAATATTCAGGTCCGGCCAGGCCGGACCACTCCCCCCGTCCGGCCTCCTCCATTTGGGGGCCTTCCCGATGGTATTTTTTGCTCAAATTTTTTGTGTAGGTTCCTCATCAAGTCTAGTTTGTCCATACCAAATTTCAGCCAAAAATTCAATCGGGAAGGTCGTCAAATGATTTTTACAAGTTAACTGGTCCGGAATATGTATTTTCCAGACCAGTTAACTTCCAAAAATCATTTGACGACCTTCCCGATTGAATTTGTGGCTGAAATTTGGTATGGATGAACTAGACTTGATGAGGAACCTACACAAAAAATTTGAGCAAAAAATATCACCGGGAAGGCCCCCAAATGGAGGAGGCCGGACGGGGCTCCGGTCAGGTATACCTGACCGGAAGACTACTCTCTCTCTCTCTCTCTCTCTATATATATATATATATATATATATATATATATATATATGAGTAACGATCCTATCTCGGCAATTGTTATAATTACCGGTAGGCGTAGCTCAACTGGTAGCGAGGGAGTGCCACAAGGGTTAGGTCCCAAGTTCAAATCCCGGCAACTACGATGAGAGTTTACTGTGCTAAAAATGCATAGGGCCTCTGCAAGTACTGGGGACGGAGCACCACTCTCTATCTGTCAGATTATGATCATAGTCCAATTTACATCCTCTCATCGTGCCTTCCGATTAGTGTTGGGGGGCCTCAGGAATGAGTAATGATCCTGTCCAGCCGAAGGGACAGGACCCGACGCCCGGCCGTCGCCATTTGGGGGGGTTCCCGTTGGAATTTTTTGATGATTTGTTTTTAGCATATTCTTCATCAAGTCTAATTTATCCATACCAAATTTGAGCTAAAAATTCAATCGTGAAGACAGTTAAATGATTTTCTGAAAACCACTGCGTTGTTTATATATATATATATATATATATATATATATATATACACACACACACACACACACACACACACACACACACACACACACACACACACACACATACATACATACATACACGGAAATGGTCAGGTCCCCACGTCCGGACAGGAGCCTTCGTCCGAACATGGTCATTTGGGGTTCTTCTGTAACACCCCCATTTTCCATCCCAAAATAGTACTTGAAATAATAGATTTATTGATAATAAACTTGATTTATTCTTTCAAAACAGATAAAAAGTTTTTGCAGCGGAAATAATATTAAATGGGAAATGGGTGTTACCGCCACATCCGGTCATCTCTTAACCGGATGCACAGGCTAACCCCAGACAAAACAAACTAAAACTAGTGTTCAAAACATAAGTAAATTAAAATGTTTATTCTTGACTAAGTTTATCTAAGTCATCTCTAAACCGCTCTCGGGAATCAAGTGATCATCAATCGACAAAGCATCATCACCTGCACAAATGAAGTGCAGAAAACAAAACAAAGAAAAGAAAACAAAAATTAGCTTTAGAGCTAAGTAAGTACTACCCAACCCCGTAAAATAATCAGGTTTGGCGAAAAATAGTTTTTCATATAATACTATATAAAAAGAACTCACTCCACCAAAATTCTCTTCTTCTTTGCTCATCTCAAAAATAAACTCTTTTTCACTAACTTCCTAGTAATTTAGAAGGGCGGTGCTCAACTTTTCGATTGAGCCCGGTGGACCGTGGTTATGGACGGCCACCCCGAACAAGTGCCGGTACCACAACTGCTCTTGCGGAAACGAAACGACTACCTTAAGTGTGCACACCCCCTAAAAGGGATTCCAAGCCCTCCGAGTAGTAAGTCGTCACGAGTAATCGGGACTCAGTCTACCAACTACCCCTGAATAAGATATCTCTGAATGATTAGGGACTACTACTATAACTTCTTCTTAAAAGGGATCATAGATCCAAATGTTACTTCAAACTCAAACTATACTTCTTAGTAGTAGCAACCCTAATCACCCTCCACATTTATCCGGATGTGGAAAACCGACACCGCGGATTTCTCCCGCGGTGCTCACCTTTTATAAAATCTTTACTTTTATCTTGATTTAAGATATACTTCAAAAGTACTTCTCAATCCCTCTAATTAGTCTCAAAGGTATTTAAAAATATTTAATACCCCAAAAAGTACTCTTAATTTGTATTCCTCAAAATCACATACTCATAATTCACAATTCACACTTAATCACATAATGCATAATAAACATATAATACGAGGAAATAATTTTGGATTGGCAGAGAAACTTACCTCAAATCCAATGCTCCTATTTCTCTTCTTCTATTCCGGTCTCTAAATATTCACCTTTTTAATTAAGATGATATAATTAGTCGATTGTCTAACATTAAATATCTACCCAATTTTTTTCTTATATATTACTATTCGAGTTCATTAATGTGACTAATTATTAATTCCAACTTAGTATATCCCTTTACTAAATTCTGAAATCGTTATCAAGTTATCGAGTTGATAGTCCATAGTAATGCATAGCTATCCACTTGTATCAATTTATTTATGAATGTCCATTACGGATGTAACCATTTGTTTTGACATCATCCACAGTAACCAATCCAATCTGTCTATTATAAGCAATTCCCATTACTGTTTCAGATTTTAATTAAAGGTGTGCTTTATCTTAGCCCCTAGCTTTAACCCAGGTCATAGGCCCTTATATTTTAACTGAACCAAATTTGTTTTAAGATCAAATTTATTTTAAAATGTTCGGCCCAGATGAAAGGAACTGAAGAAAATAACAGAGTACTTACGTACTCGTAAGCCGTCTTCCACACAGCAGAGATGTGCCCAAAAATTGATCGTCACGACGTCGCTTCGGATTGATCCTCCTCCGATCCGGCGGCTTCGAGATAGTGGTTCAGCACTTCAGCCGCGGTTCTGCCTCGTCAGAACTCTGGCAGTCCATTCTCCACGGTTAGGTGTCTCCTTCTCCGGCAATGGATGACCGTCAGTCCAACGCTCGACGGTAGTGGGTTGATCGCCCCAGGGTCTCTGCGCTCAACTCCGGTAGCGGTAACAACTCCAGCGGCTCAGCCTCAACGGCGGTCTCTCTTCCTCCTTGGCCAGATCATACGTAGAGTTCTGTCTTCTTTTCGTTGGTTTTTGCAGAACGGCATGGGGTGTGTGTTGTACGTATGATTTACAGTTACAGAGTATGAGCGCATGTATATGTTTGTGTGCGGCGTGGTGTAGAGAGGGTACGAGGTTGCGATATATATATATGCCCAGTTGATGATTCCAGATTTTAGGGTTTCTTTCGTTAAAAAAATCTGCACCCGAGAGTATTTAAACGTGCGAGCGTTTAAATTCCCTTTTCATTTATTTTGTTTATTATTGTTGTTGTACGATAACGCATGCATTCATATAGGTGTATATTATTTTTTTTTCAACATTGAAAAATATGTCACTTTTGACGTTAAATTTGTTTTTTTTTTCTTTTTGTCTATTTTATTTTAATATAAATTTTTTGGGGTGTCACATTTTATCCCCCTTAAAAATGTGCTTCGTCCCCGAAGCACTAAACTTAAATCCAATATCAAAATTCTTAAGTATTACTTTATGTCCAAGTCTTATAACATCAATATTATTAAATGTTACTTTTATAATTTCACCTCACATATATTAGTATCACGTGTTACAAAACGTTACTTTCATAATCATGTCACTTCTATTATCGAAACACCTTTATCAACCAAAAATATCGCAAACGTTAAAAGACATCTGTTTCACTTAATTATTAAAATGTCAATGTCGTACCATTTTATTTGACTAGTAAAATTATTTGTTTTATTTTAAATTTTTCGAGGTGTCACATTCTACCCTCCTTAAAAGAATGCTTCGTCCCCGAAGCATAAACTAAAATTAATATCCGTTTTCCGTTTTTACGGTTAGCCCGACGGAACTCCGGCAAGCTCGTTCTCCGTCGTTTCACGATCGTTTTCAATGATTCTTTTTCCGTTGGACTCCTCTCAAGCAGGGGAAGATCTCAGAAGTGTTTTAAGGGCTCAGCTCTGGCTAAAACGAAAGGTCAAAATTTGTGTATATATATACACACATATATACGTATTTATGTATTTATATATTGATCGAGCTAGCTCTGCTCTGGGTGAAAGGAAATGAAGGTTGAGGCCAGTAGTTATACAGTTCTTAGGCATACTAGGGTTTCTTTTGAGCTCATCCGATCGGTTTTAAGCATTAGAGTTGTAAACTGATTGATATTTCTTGGTCTCACCCGATTGAATTGTACGCAGATTTAGTTTTGTTATTATGTTAATGTATCCTCTGCGTTATTAAGGTCCGATACATCGCAAGTTCTCCACATACTTCCTTCTTATGAAGTCTTGATATCATACGTTCCTTGAATTGGTTAATATACTTCGTATACTATTATTATTATTATTATTATTATTATTATTATTATTATTATTATTATTATTATTATTATTATATATTATTATATACGTATATATGTAGGTAACTTTGTAGTTATTTAGTTAACTCTTTTTACTTTACTATTGTAGCTTATTACTACGTATTACTCCGTATAAAGTTTCGTATTAATAGTATGTGTATATTACGGATCGGAGTATTATTTGTGTAATTTACACACATATTTTTGTAATAGTAATTGTCACTTTTATCTCATATGATTATCATAAAAAAAATGTTACTTCTATTACCAGAAATGTTATCTAACTAAAAATGTCACAAAATATCATAAAATTTTATCTGATCAACAAGATTATTTTATTTGAATTTTTGAGATGTCACATTCTACCCTTCTTAAAAGAATGCTTCATCCCCGAAGCATAAGCTAAATTATTTATTTTCATTAATTTTTTTTTAAGGTGTCACAATCTCTCCTCCTTAAAATAATGCTTCGTCCCCGAAGCATAAGCTACCACTAATAATAAAATTTATGAAGTATTACGGTCTACCCTTTAAAGAGGGGTTACACCCTTGCAACAATAATACTACCTTAGCCAAACAATTTAGGGTAACGTTTGCGCTTAACATCCTCGCTCTCCCAAGTGGCATTTTCAATGAAACGGTATGACCTTAACTTTCACGAATTTGACTGCTTACTTCTAGTCTTATTCAATTCTAGTCTTACAAGTCTTCATAAGTACTAAAGCATTCAAAGGCTTCTCGGTTATATGAAATACATAAATCTTTAACCAAGTCCACATCTAAATTCTATCACATATACATCCAAAGGTGTTATTAAACCTCATATATTACACACAAGCAAGTAGCTCCCTTAATTTCACAACTCAATTATACAGATCAATAATTTTAAAGTCTCACAATCCTCACCTCGTTCCTAATACGTCTTTTCCTAATCATTTTCTTTTTCCTATTTTTTTATTTTTTTATTTTGAAATTTTATTTAGAAAACTTTTTGGAAAACCACTTTGAAAAAAATCTCCCAGAAAACAACCTAAGGCTCTGATACCAATTGTAACACCCCGGTCCCGCAGGACCCGAGGTAGTTACTCCGGACCTCTAGTACTGTCCTCACAAACCACCACAAGCCTTTACCGCGCACTTTGTCCTCACTCATGCACGCCCTGAGAAACTTCCCAGGGGGTCACCCATCCCAAGACTACTCCCGTGCAAACACGCTTAACTTTGGAGTTCTTGGGTGACGAGCTCCCTTAAAAGGAGATGCACCTCTGTTGGTATGAGTAGTACTATTAATCCATTTATATTAAATCTCAAATGTTACACCGAAGGCCATCACAAGGTAGCAGAAGATACCTTCGGGTGTCATGAAGGCGGTTTTTTCAGCGTCTTCCTCATGCATGTAGATTTGATGATATCCGCGGAACGCGTCGAGGAATGACATAACCTCGCATCCCGCGGTCTCATCCACAAGTTGATCGATGTTCGGTAGAGGGAAGGGGTCCATAGGGCACGCCCTATTCAGATCAGTGTAGTCCACGCACATGCGGAAGGTAGGAGGCTTTTTTGCGAGGACAACGTTCGCCAACCAAGAAGGATATTTCACCTCCTTAATGTGTTTGATGGAGAGGAGCATAGATACTTCCTTCTTCACGAACTCCCTTCTCTCGGCTGAGAGGGGTCTTCTTCGTTGCTGTACCGGTTTGGCCGAAGGGTCCACCGCCAGGTGGTGGGTGATAACCCTTCGGTCAATTCCTGGCATATCCTCCGGCCCCCATGCAAAAACGACGGAGTAGGCGCGGAGGGTCTTGGTGATGTCAGCCTTCAGGTCTTCGGGGAGCTTGGCTCCAATCTTCAGGACTCTCTCCGGCTTGGCCGGATCGAGTACCAAGTCTTCGGTGTCCTCGGCAGGCTCAGCCCTCGGCCTACCTTCTTCTTCCTCCAGGGCCTTGGCGGTGATGGTGTCAACTCGAAACTCAGTTTTACTAACCTTCTTGGTAAGTTGAAGGTAGCAGGCCCTGGAGAGTTTCTGATCCCCCCTCGAATAGCCGATGCCGGTGGGTGTGGGGAACTTAAGGCAGAGGTGCCTCATGGAAATGACGGCTTCCAAGTCCTCGAGGGCAGGCCGGCCGAGGATGATGTTGTGCGCGCAGTCGAGGTTGACGACGACGAATTCCACTTCGAGCTTGGCCCTATGGGATCCGTCGCCGAATTCGACCATGAGTGTGACGACTCCCTCGGCGTCTATGCTATCCCCTGTGAATCCGGAGAGGGGGGTGTTGATGTGCCGAAGGGACCCCCTGTCGAGTCCCAACTCCTGAAAAGCGCTGAGATACATGACGTTGACCGAACTCCCCGTGTCGACATAAGTTCGGTGGATGATGGCGTCATGGATCTCAGTGCGGATGACGAGGGCATCCCGATGCGGCAGAGAACCCGAGGGGAGGTCCGCATCTGTGAAGAAAATTGGATCCGCCCTCGGCCGTTTAGTTGGGGGCGCGTGGTTGACCTCCCCAACGTAAAGGGATTGAGCCCACTTCTTCCGCTGGCTGGTGGAGTCTCCACCAGTGTTGCCACCATTAATCATGTGGATGTGGCGTTTGTATTGTTGGTGGGAGCCTTCTCCCTCATCTTCGAGGCCCCCAATTTCTCGCTTCTTTCCCTGTGGGTTCCCCAAGGGGATGGTGTTGGGGTTCACCCATTTGTTGGCCTTCGGCGGTGGTCCTTGATGGTGAGGGGGGCCCTGGGGAGGAGGGCCCCTGATAAACTGGGATAAGTGGCCCGCCTGTATCAGCCTCTCAATTGCGTTTTTCAGCTGGTGGCAGTCGTCGGTTTTGTGCCCATGGTGGCGGTGGAAGCGGCAGTAGGGCTCATCAGGGCCGATGGCATAAATCTCGAGGGGTGTCCTGGAGTCTCGCTCCACGAGCCCCCGCTCTTCTGCATGATCGAGAATGACGCTGACGGGATGCGTCAAGGGAGTGCGTGGGTGCTCAAGGAGGACGGGTTGCGCCCATGCCTTCGGATTGTTTTTGTAACCGCCCCCGGTTCTGGCTTGGCCACCTCGGGGGCGATCATTATATTGGGCCTCGCGGCTGGCCGGAGGGGGAGGCCCTCCGGGCCGATTCCTGCCTTCATTCTTTTGAGAAGGATCCGTGTTGCGGCGGTCCTTCTCGATTTCCTCCGCTTCAGCATATCGGTCCCCCCGCTGAAGGGCCTTTGTATAATCGCGGGGGGGATCAGTGATAAGGCTCCGGGAGAAGTTACCGTTGCGGAGGACGGTGTGGAAGAGGGCCATTAGTGTCCTGTCATCAGCGCCTTCGACCTCGAGGGAGGCTTGCCTCCAGCGCTCTAGGAAACTCCGAAGGGTTTCCTCCTTCTGTTGTCTCACGTTTAGGAGGTGGGAGAAGTGTTTCTTTGAGCGGTGCCTCCCTGCAAATTGTGTAAGGAAGCGGTGGGCAAGTTCTTGCCAAGAATCAATGCTGCCTTCGGGCAACCGGTTGAACCACTCATACGCTGGTCCCTCCAAGGTGGAAAGGAACCAACGGCATAAGTATTCATCCGATGCCCCCATCATCATCATGCTGTTTTGATAACGACTATAGTGCTCCTGGGGATCCGTCTTCCCCTCATATGGTTTGATGGGCTGCCCCCGATATTTGTGGGGGATTTTGGCCGCCAACACCCTTGGGGTGAAAGGCGTCCTAGTGCGGAGCTGAATGAGGGGCTCGCCCGAGCCTTCGGCAAGTTTACGTTTCATTTCCTCCACTTGTGCCCGGAGGTCAGCGTATTCCGGATCCGGTCTAGCTGTGGAAGCCGTCGGGGGTGCCTGGCGATTCTCCTCGAGTTGACGGAGGAGGGCTTCAATGATTTCGTCCTTGGGATCCTTCGGGGCGACCCCTTGGGAGTTGGCCCGGAAGGATTGCGCCTGATTGATCTGGTGCCTGGCGTCATCGGCATGGAGGAGGGCTTTGCCTTTGCTTCGTGGGGGAGGCACGCCCTCGGCGCCCGAAGCAGAGGCTCCACTCTCCTGGGGCCTGCTGAATTCCTGCTTGCCGAGGCGGTCTTGGACCCCTCGGCGTATGGGAGCTCCCCCAAGCCTCTCAAGTGCAGAGGTCCGGGGTTTCTCCTTCATCAAGGGACGTTTATCCCTGGATTGGGCCTCTTGGGAGGCGGTGTCCTGTGCCATGATCCCTTCGGCGTTCCCAATCCCCGGGGGAGGATTGTTGAACAGAGGGGGGAACGGTGGTAATTGAATAACATTCCCTCCAGCGTAGGGCTGGAGGGGTGCCTGAGAGGCGAGGGCTCCGGAATTGAGAGCCATGTTCTGAACAAAGGCCGCAAAGGCAGCCTGAAGATCGATGGCCGGGGCCGGAGGGGGAACTTGGTTCTCACTCCGATCCCTCCTTCGATTATCAAGGCCAATGCGGGCATCAGGGGTGTTCTTCTGCAGCTGTTGGCGTAGGTCAGCGGTGGCTTGCTCCAATTCGAGGATGACACCGCCCTCGGGTACTAAGAGCCTGTTGGAGGCCTCAGCCCCGTTAGTTTCGCCGGGGGCTACGTAGTTTTCCTCAAGGGTCTTGGATTGGGCACGGGTGGTTCTTCCCATTTTTGGTAAGTGTTTTGTATTTGGTAGAGGGGGAGGGTTTCTTACTTGATAGTTCAGACCTCTCAACAAGAGCACCAAATGATGGATAGTCTACCCGGGGGGTATCTTATCCGAGGGGTTATTGTAGGAATAACTAGAGAGAAGTCAGAGCAAAATAGGAGGAGAGAGAGTTGATTTATTAAATGAACTCAGTGTGGAGTTGAGATGTAGATTGTGTTTTACAAGGAGAAATGTGCTGCTATTTATAGCAGCAATAAATGCGATGAGAGGACACATCAGCCAGTTGGCACCGGCCGTGGTACGTTTACCGCATTGAATGCGGTTGGCGGATGTGACGTGGCATTAAATGCGGTGGTTGGCTGTCCCCAAAAGGAATCTTCGATGATTGAGCACGTTTGGCCGAAGGCTTCTCGTGTAGCCGAGGGCTCCGTGTAACCAAGGAACCCTGTGTAGCCGAAGGCCCCGAATGGTAGAGGGCTAAGTTCAGCCGAAGGCTCCCCTAATGCTGAGGGCTTGATAATGCCGAAGGCTCATGTTTTTCGCCGTTTTCTCCCAGTAGCCTCTTATGCCAGAGAAGGCTATCCTGTGAGATTTAGAGCCTTCGGCCAAGGAGGCCGAAGGCACTCCAGTGCGGACTCTGGGCTTCTTTGAGGCTTGGGCCGTTGTACTTGGGCCTGAGTTGTTTCCTGAGCTCAATGGACTTGTGTAGGAGAAGTAGGAGTCTATGGGCCGGGGGTTCCTGGGCCATATACTCCATCACTGTATGTGCCACTCGATTTCTTCTTGGTTGTAGCCTTGTGCCATCACGGGCTGCTTCTGGGAACAAGCAAACTTCGGTGAAACTGAGTGGATGACTCAGACGCAACACGCTGCCAGAAAAGTTGCGCAGGAGAACTTAAACCGTGGCAATCCTCTTCTTCGTCTCTTGCGTTGCATTAAAGCTTTGAAAACCTGTCTAAAAAATTGGTCAGGCGATTGTCCACTACCAGAGTGATTGCGCAAGGGAAAGCTGCACAAGAAAAAAACCTAACCCTAAGCTTAGGGACCGTCCGCCTTTCCAAGAGCGGGTTAGAACCCATGACTAGGCATGGCAATGGGTCGGGGCGGGGCGGGTATTGCAAGACCCGGACCCACCCCGTAACTTGGCGGGGCGGGTCCGCCTCGCCCCGTGACCTGCACGGGTCCAAACTTGTTGACCCATGACCCGTCCCGCCGCAACCTAATTAGCTAGTATGTATTTTTATTTGTGGGAAATTGTTACCAATTAAATCTACATAATGTTTATCTCTAAATAATAATTAAAAATCAATATATTAAATCAAATTCATGATACGCTAAAAATTTCAAAAATTAAGGAAAAATTACTCAAACTTGAATAGTTAATCTAATTAGTTATATTAATAATTGAATATATGTATTAAAATTCTATATATAAAGAAGATATTGATAATCCGTCGTGCATCTCATTCTAATATATATTCATATATTATAAGATCAAAGAATTTATAATTTATTGTATACACACATATGTATGTTGAAGTATATTTATAGTATAATTTAAGAAAAAGTATGTATACTTATATATTGAGCGGGTCAGGGCGGGGCGGGGCGGGGCGGTACGGGTCAATTCTAATACCCGGACCTGCCCCATTGTATAGGCGGGGCGGGGCGGACCCGCCCCATTTTCAAGACGGGGCGGGGCGGACCCACCCCAAATGTCTCGGGTCAGGGCGGGTCATTGTGGGTCGGGTTTTTTTGACATCCCTACCCATGACCTCCGAAATGCCAAACCACGGGGGTTCCGCTACGCCAAAGTCGCTTGTTAAAAAAGGTAATTATTGGAGTAAATTAATCAATATTGTGTGGCATTAAGTGATCTCCACAACAAACATGTCGTTATAATCTTTAATGTGGAGTACTTAGTACATAGTAAAATACATAAAACCATTATAATAAATATTTTCTAATTAATAAATATGCCCTATAATGTAAATTCATATTCAATTCAGCTCTTTTCGTTAAATGGATAAGCTTTAATCTGTTATGAGTGTGAAAAATTAAAACAGGTTACCCAGTTAGAAGCTCTGACATATATATTTATAATCACAAAATAAATTTCAATTACACAAATAACCCTAAACAGGTACGTTGTTACACTCCTCAAGGTGTGCAAGTGATACATCGTACAACGCACATGTTGTCTTTCAAAAATGATATTACTAGCTAGAGAGACTCTTAATAATGATATCAGCCGATGGCTGGGAACGTATTTCACAATCAAATCTCCATGCACGACTCGCTCACGAACAAAGTGATAGTCAATCTGAATATGCTTGATTCTAACATGCTAAATAAGGTTGGCAATCAAGTAGGATGCTAAGATATTATCACACAAAAAAACTGAACGATACTGAATCTGAATTGTCACAAAAAAGCTGGATGAGATATTATCACAAAGTATTATCACAAAAATTTGAATGGTATAGCAAGTAATGCTTTTTCGTATGGACTCAAGGGCTTTAAATCCAAGGGTTAGGTCATAATATTACTAATTAAAACGATTTGGACAAATATAGGTCCTCTTTTAGTATTTTCCAAAAAACAGACCTTCCGCTAGCACAACAAACTAAATAGTAGTTCTACGTATCAATCCTCCTAGCCATTCCCCCTTCCAAAGATGCTAGAAAGGACTAATAACGAGATGTTTGACTTTTTATACCCCTCATGTACAGTTATCCGGTTACGATTTACAGTTACTTGACTCGATAATTACTGTTATAGTTACGCGACCGGTTACAATTACCCGAAAAGTTACAGTTACCCGACCAGTTACAGTTACCCGAAAAGTTACAGTTACCATATCTGACCAATTACAGTTGCCTGACTGACCAATTACATTTACAGTTACTCGACCCCAACTAGTTACCCGATCCGATAGTGAGCATCACTACCACCACCACCACCAATAGCAACAACACCACCGCTACTGCCGACCATCACTACCGGTGACCCGCAGCCACCCCTCTAAGGCGGTCAGCCTCCACATCCCCCTCTCCATCTCCCCAACCCCCTCTCCAGCTCCCCATCCCCCATGCCACCCTCTGTCGCACTTACCCCAAACCTCTTGCCCCTCCCTGTTGCTAATGCCTCAACAACTTTCAAAGACATTTTGATCATCGCCACCGTCAACTGTCATTCCCCAACCACAACCCCTTCACTTCCATGTGCCCAATTAGCCCATACCCTTGTCGCCCGCTCGAACCCCTACAAAAATAAAAATAAAAAACATATAGATCGTTGGATTTCGTCGAATGTCCACATCTAGATATCAGATCTGTGACAAAACTCATCATCGCTGAATCCAAAAAACTCGTGACCATAGTCGCAAAGGAACTCACTGCAGTGCGGCGACGGTTGCGCAACATATACTGGTGCGTAGTAGCAAGGCATCGGCGAATGCGACAATGCTCCTAGTTGGTCGGTCAGGAGTGTTGATGGAGATAAAGAATAGGAACTGATTTGCGATTGTGCGAATCAAATATGTAACAGAAGAAAAGTGTAGGGATATTTCAGGTTTAATCGCCCACTTTTTTGTCCTATTTCAAATTAAGTCCTATATTTGTCGGATTACAAATCATATGTATAGTTGTTATCATTATTTCTTGAATCTAATGGGACATGAAATCAATAAGTTTTATACTCTTCATCATCTCATGTAGCTGTATCATCTTTATTTATTTTTATTGTACCATGAACTTTGTGCTTTTAAAAGGGACGGGGGTACTATTTGTGTATTAATTACCTAGGAAGTACTCCGTATTATTTAGGGATGAACAAAAAAACAGGAAATCAATCAAAACCGTCCGACTAAAACAACCAAAATCAAACCGAACCAACTAACACCACCGCCTCTACAGGTTTGATCCATATCTGGGGCGGGATAAACTCCTCTATCATCGTCTTTCTAATTCTACGCTAAGTGGGGTTCATTTGCATAGGGACATGGATTGGGCTGCTGTGCATAAAATCTGGGATAAGTGGGCATCTAACCACTTTGGTTGTTCAGGTGATGCGTCCCTAATTCTTAATGCGTGCATTTCTACAAATCCATACTCTGCATGATTACTGACACTGTGGATAATGTGACTTTAAGATCAACATTT
This sequence comes from Cuscuta epithymum, assembly GCA_945859915.1. Classification (NCBI taxonomy): domain Eukaryota; kingdom Viridiplantae; phylum Streptophyta; class Magnoliopsida; order Solanales; family Convolvulaceae; genus Cuscuta; species Cuscuta epithymum. Next base: position 699,476 of record CAMAPF010001041.1, on the reverse strand, counting down.
GAAGGCTGCTTTGCTTTTAAACTACGATCCAAACGGACCGTCCCGCCTTCTATCGACTATGTAAGTGCAAATTGCTTTAGTAATTTTGGGTGGAATTTGCCATGTGTGTGCCTGCGTTTCCATTGCTGTTAATCCTGACACGTTTTCTTCTATCAGTAGTTGTGATGTACCATTTTAGCATTTGAGCTCTTTCAATAGAAGATGTATGTTCGAAAGTTAGCATGAACATTAGATGTGGCGATTTGAAACAAAGGATTCCTTGTTTCTTTCAGTGTAGCTCAAGAGGGGATAAAAGCAGATCGAACAGAATTGGGCCAGATTCTTAACTTTGTTAAGAGCAATAAGCTACAGACTGAGAGTTTCTATCTCAGGCAGAACCAATGTGAGCTCTATTGTTCACATTATCCTTTTATTATCATTCGTGTCTCCTCACTTTTTGTCCCCCCTGTCCAAATGCTTTTCTAAACCCTATTCAATTTTTTAAGACTCTTAACTTATTGGAGTTTTAGATACGCTGGTATTTGAGCATTCGGCAACTACAGCTGCATATCTTTTTTTTTTATCTACTCATTTTTAAACCACATTTGGTGTATCTCATCCAACTTATTCTACTTGCTAGCCAAAATAAGCACACATAGAGCCTGGTTGGTAGCCAAATTTGGTCATCAGAATAATTAGAGTAAACAGAACAAGTAGTTTTAGATTTACTTTTTTTTTGCTGAAATGGATTTGACAAATTGCTTCTCATTTCATTAAATTCAGCACATTCAGCCAAATAATTATCACCAAACGGGCTTTAAGTAGCCTTTGACTTGCTTATTTTCCTAAAACTGATTTTGCCAAATGATTTATCTTGCGGAAAATTTAGCCAATTCAGAAAATAACCTTTACCAAATCATGATGATGATTTTCATCCTTTTAAATCACCTCAAGGCCTGAACAAAAAACCACAAACAAAAACTGATTTGCACTGAACTGATTTTCAATTTCGCAATTCAAAATTGAACCGACCAAACTGAATCAACAAACATCCTACACTAAGGGGCAAATTACATGGTACTTCCGCATGTAATTTTACATCTGGGTTTTTTTGCATTTTTTTGGTAATTGATCTTTTTACACCTAAAGAATGCTCATTTCTTCATACTCTTCATTCTAACTAATGCATATTTTAATACACCCACACACACATAATGCTCATTTTCCTCAAATGAATGGCCGTTTGAAGCATATGGATGTTGAGCGGATCTAATACCATGCACACGATACATCTGGGTGTACTGGGGCTGGAAGGAGTCTGCCTATACTCTTTTAGGACTTGGAACTATCACGCGACTTATGTATAAAAACATGTGCATGCTACAAGCGGGATATTGTTGCTCCATTAAACTCATTAGGAATCAGTAGGGAGAATTGAATTGCCAAATTTCTTGAAGCTATTAAACGTGTATAGTCTAGTTGATGAAAATTATATTTTTAACAGATCTTGTCACATCGATTCACGAGACCTGGTTTTGTGCAAGATGCATGAACACTTCTAAACATGCTGGTGAAGGTGTGATTGTCATGCAAACTGCAGCATTCCTCTTGATTGGACTGTAAGGTTAACTTTGGAACTTGTGAAATGGTTGGGAAGATAAAAAGTAGCTATGGAAAATGTTTCTTTTTCATGTTTGGTTTTAATTTGAACAATACAAAGCCAAATCAATTTGATTTAAACGAGTAAAAATCTTTCATTCAAAATGAAACAGTGTTTTAATATCTTTATTTATTTTTTCATTTTCACTCACATTTTGTTTCATCCTTTTGTTTTACTAGCATTTTATGACTTCCAAGCGAGGAAGCGACCCTGTGTTTGATATATTTATTTGGTATCTACCAAATTTCTTTTTTATTTGCATAGAGGCCCATGGGCCATGACCAAGTTGTATGTATGTATTCACAGGTATGAAGGCTCCCTAGGCCCATCATCTCATGCAATGGTAGCTCTTGATCAGCTTGCATGCCAACTAAGTAGAAGAAATCTTTAAATCGGTGTGTTTGGATGTGTGGAAGTGAAATTCATATTAATCCATACTTTCAGGGATTCTACAATAATAATCTCCATCTATAAAAATAATCTGAACTAGCGATGGTGTCCATAACAATAAATTAGGGTGAATTCAAATTAATGTCTGTTTAATACTCTTGAGTCTCGACTCTTACTCTCACTTTTCTCTTCTCAACTCTTTTTCTCGGGGTCAATTCAAACTAAAACATGTTTAATCTCAACACCATTTCCGCCATATGTGCTTCTCTCTAGGTTGGGACATAAAAGTGTTAACCGAGACGAAGAGTGATAATGGGAAAGTGGAGATATGGATTGAGAGTATTAAATGTGCATTAGTGTGAATTTACTCTAATTTATTCTTGTGTACACTATTGCTAGTATGTATTATTTTTATGAAGACTCTCAATAGGGATTACTATTGTAAAAAGACCAATAGGAATCACCCCCAATAGGAATTATTCAATTTCACATTTCTTTAATGTAATAGTTGTATGGTACCTGCTACTACCGATCTATTTGCCACTGTTGATTCTTTTTCCTTGCAAAAAGTTCATACGTAATTATTAAATCAGGTCTGGAAAAAGACCACTTTCACCAATGCAATTGATTTTACTTTTAGTAAGATACCACTATTTAAAATTCATCAAATCTAACTGTAATTTAAATTTTATTTGTTGGTCTAGTTAAGCATACTCAAACAAAGAATGTCAATTGCGCTGAACATATTTAACTTGTTTGGAAATTTATTTTTACAAGACCGCGAATTTAATGAAGAATAGGTAGATAGAGAGGAGGGAGGGAGGAATAAGGAAAAAGATAGGTTCTATGATACCCTTAAGGTACCATACCTTTGTCCACATGGATTAATTAGAATGTTGCAGTTGAATTATTCAAATCTAAATTAAAGATATAATGATTTAGACCAATCACATGAATTGTAAGTATAGTCATTCATCATTTTCAATTACCCCATTGCCGCAAAGGCTCCCACCTACAGTGGGGTAAGAGGGGTCAGATGTACACAGTCTTACCCCTGTATTAAAGCACAGAGAGACAGTACCCCATTTTTTAAATAGGTACTGAAGTTGTTACCAAGGAAAAATTGTCATGCGGGCAGCGAGCCGCCACATGGATTGTCATGTGTGCATGTAATTGAACAAGGAAAACCAACATTAATAGACAGGTAACGACCTCCACATAGGCATCCTAGTCAGCGAGCAACGAGCTACCCGGGAGACGACGACCGCGTATAACGGTTTATTGAGTGTTCTCCTCAAGTTGGCGGTCTCAACTCTCAATTAGGTGTTGTAAGAATACAAGGGCTTATTTTCCCAAAAAAAAACTTTCAATTGACAATTTTCCTTTTATTTTTCAATTAAGAACTTAAACCAAATTACACTTCCATTATAACTATACTACATAGACAAGAAAATTATGATAACGTTCTGAGGTGTTTGCAGACTGCACTGTACAATTGAGAATTTTACACAAAAGAATGCCATGCCATTCCATCCCTGAGAGCCTCCGGAAATCAACCGGACAATTATCTAGAAGGATGTAACTTGAATTTTGATCACTCTGATGGAAAAAGTGTAAGGTTTCGTCTGAAGTCATTACTTGGAGTTCAAACTGGAACCTCTCCTTTGTGGCACTTTCTTCAATCTTCTTATCATGTGAGTCACGCCCCGATTGAAAATTTTACACAAAAGAATACATACATTTAAAATAATCCGTATTTATTTAGTATTTTAGTTATTTGGAAGAAAAGAATCATCTTTGGCTGCTGATGTGAGGCCACGAGGTGTTATCTTTTGGACATAAGCTGAGGGAAACCATCCACCTTTGCCATTGCATTCTCCTTCCGACCATCCGTTAGGAGCTACCTATAATCATTAGTTACCAAATAGAAAACCAAAAAATCATTTCAAAGATAATAACATGAAACAATTTGTCACATATATGAACAGCAATGCGGTAATAAAAACACACAGAACCCAATCCACGTTGTGCCGTGATTAATTCCAAATTTCCAATACCCTAAAAGCGCTAACATGAATAATATTATTGCCAGTCATTACCAATAATTAAAATGATGATTAAACTGTCAATGATTAATACAAACTGTCAACTTTTGTTAATAATTACCAAAAATTCAACTGTAGTTAAAAAACTGGAATAATATCTTTCAAGGTCCCGCTCGAGAAACCATGATTGTTTTTTGAGATTCACTGTAAGACGTGTTTAAAACTAACATGATTAGTGTACGTCTCATCTTTTTTGGTTTGTAACAGAACATTTTTCATGTAACTTTTATTTAGAATAAAACCAAAAAATGGCATCAAGGAACCATTCTAAGAGGAGCCGAGATGTCACAAACTTTGAAATCTAGCAATAATTTTCAATCCGTATCCTATGTTGTAAAAACCGGACCGGAGAGCGACCCGGCCGAATGACTGAGTCACGGGTCAACCCAGACCTGGAGGGTCAACCCGGTCAATGCCGGAAAACCTGGTCAACATACAAATTAAATTATTATTTACAATGTACAAGTTTTAACAATGAATATAAATGCTTTCAGTTATTATAATAGTAAGTAGTGTTTATTAGTGATGTTATATTTTTATTATTATGATTATTGATTATATACCAAGTAATAGAACCGTAGAGGTTGTAAATTTGTAATGCATTGATTAAACACAATCTATATACTCCGTAATAAATAGAGTTAAAGAGCCTGGTGTAACAACTTCCCAGTGCAGCTAGATGGTTTGGTGGCCGTATACTCAAGTCGTTGAGCAGGATTCGATTCCCCTTCACGACTAATTTTGCACAGAATTCCGGGTTTTACCCAATTTCTGAGTTTCAGCCGGTCCGGTTCCGGCGGGTCATGCGGGTAGATGCGGGTTTCGACATATTAATGGGTTGATTGCCTACCGGACCGAATTGGGCTCCAGATTACCCAAGTTAGTCTCCATTTCAATTATCACTGATATAAGTACTGTTGAATTAGCAAATTACTAATAACTTAGAAAGAGTCTAAATCCCAAAGGAATATAATTTTATTTACTATAATTAATTAATTAATTAATTAATTAATTAATTAATTAATTAATTAATTAATTAATGTGTACATAGTTAGCAGTACCACATACCTGACGGACTACAACATAATCATCAACTTCAAGACTTAGCTCGCCGTCTGCTTCAGCATCAAATGAGTGTAAGACCTTTACAAATTGTGGATGGGCAGTAGATCTCTTTGAAGCTGTCTCTGTTTGTGCAGTTGATGAGTCTTGTTGCAGAGACTCATTTAGTTCTTCTTCGTCTGTAATCATCTAACTCCAGCAATATAAAAGTTTCATTTAGTACGAGACTAAAAGAGATCCGAAGGGTATATTTGCAAGCAAGTATTGGGGCAAATTAATGTATGCATACTTCTAAATGTAGCTTCTCCAATAAAGAAACAACACTTCGATGATATGATCTTTCAGCATCCACCTGCCAGCTGAAACTACAATAAGATACATACAATAATGACACAATAAGATGCAAATAATTTTGTCATAAATTGATAAACAGACCTCTAATGGCTTCTTGGCATCAAAAGTAATAGGAAAAAGTGAAACCAAAATGGGAGAGCAACCAGTAAGTTTACTATGTTTTACTTTGTTGGTTTCATAAATGGACAATTATTTGTGAAGAATTACTTGCTGTCGCACACTGAGTTGACAACGGAGAGTGTCTTGCTAAAAAATGGCAGGAAAAATTCACATAAATAATCCCAACTATTAGCGTTATTCCATTATTAATCCCATCTATTTGTAATTCTAAAATAATCCCAAGTTCACGTGTGACCTTCTCAGATTGATCCCATGCTACCTGAAACCTATTGAACCGGTATAAAACTTAAAAAAAGGCAAAAAGAAAAAATAAGTAATATGTGGATGGCTGAAAATAAAGAACAGATAGTCCATCCGCTTCTTTGGTCTACGTCGACGACGAACAGAGAAGGAGATGGCACAGGCGGTGGCTTGACCAAAACCTATTGTCACCCGCTCTTTATTTGATTCGAATAAAAGTCTTACGCTCTCTTCGTTTTTCTCTTCACTCAACTTGAAATCTCCAATGGCCGGTGGCTTGACCAAAACCTTGTGACAGCAAGTCAGTAACAAAGCTAGCGATGGTGAAAACTTAAGCTATCTCCCTTCTATCATCCATGGCTGATGTATCTAGCTCTTTTCTTCTTGGCTATGTGTGAGAAGAACTCCGGCTAACTCCCCTTCTCCGGTTATCTCCCGTCCACGGTCCACCTATCATTTATGAGTCTCGCCCAACTGTTTTATCCTCTCAATTCAAAAGAAAAAGATGTCGATTTCACTTCCTTCCCTTCCTCGGTCCGAAGTTATAACCCACCAGTAAGATTGTAAGAAATGTCATTGAAGGAGACTGGAGCAGCCATGGAAAAAATAACAGAAAAGGAAAAAGTAAAGGTGAAAAGGGAATAGGGCCAGCTAACACCCGGGGAGAAGCTAAGATGGACGGACCAGAGCAGGAGAAAAGAAATCAAACTGAAAAGTAAAAGAAATAAGAAATAGTCGAAATACTAGTAATAAGGAAAAACCAAAAAAAGGAAGAATAAAAAATAGACCAATTAAAACATACCACGTGTCAAGTGACCTGTTGAATTGGTTTAAGCAGGTCATCGGACTGTTGGAAGAAGATGACCCTAATAAATTAGATTATATTAGAATTACCTGTGGGATTAATAATGGAATACCGCTAATAGTTAGCATTATTCATGTGAATTTTTCCAAAATGGCACATTTTCTTAGTATTATTAAAAACCAATTAAATTCATAATGAAAAAATACGGGATAGAGTACACTAATGAACAGGTTGCTACCTTGCTAATTTAGTAACCAAATTACATTTACAAAACAATAATTAGTTGTTAACTACTACCAAATTACCATTTCAGTTGGACACACTAGAGATGTCAGATGCTACACTACAAATTTTTTGCTTAGTTCAAATCCCTACATTAAATTGTTTAACACACTGTTGATGTATCCAGATCTGTACTGAAGGGACATCATTAATCCAGGAAATAGTTTTTATGTTATTTAGAGCACGCTTGGTGGACCTATTTTTCGGCTTATCGGCCTTAACAACCAACTTTTTTACCAAACACGTAACTTTTGATTTCGCATCCACACGTTACTACTGTTGATGGCACAGCTACACGGGTTGCAGGTCAGGTTACAGGTCATGGCACAGTTGTTTTTTCTGATCAATCAAATCAGAAAAACACCCTAGATGTACCAAACATGGCTAGGAAGCTAGTTTCTGTTTACAAGGGCTCACTGTTGCTCTTTATTGTGCAGCTATTTTCTTCCCTTGTTGTTTCCTACAGGATCTACGCACGGGAGGACGCTTGGAATTGCCAAGCAATTCCAAATATCACAAATATTTCAATTTTGAACTTTATTGCTATTAGAAAAAGAATATATATATATATATATATTATATATATAGGGGAAAGATCAAGTACAAAGTGTGCTTATTGTGCAAATGTTTGTATGATGCACCTTGATGTTATTTGCATTGCATATTGAGGTTCAAAGTGTTGCATATTATATACTCATAAAATAACAGTTGCACATTAACGTTCAACGAGTTGCACCCTAGAAAAGTTAGGTTTCATTACAAAAATGTCACCTTGCCTTTATATCCTTTAGATCAACTCATCAGATGGCCAAGATAAGTTTGTACTTTGTAAATTAAGCATGGTTTGTATTTGATCTCTATTCTATTCTATATATATATATATACACACACACACACACACTACCTCCATTCTTAAATAAATGCAGCATGTTAAATTTTACGCTATTCACATGTTGTACTTTAACTACGTTTTATTTATTAATGGGGAAAATCGCACTTTTAGTCCCTGAAATAGTCACGAAATTGAAATGTCAGACCTGTGTTCCCAAGTTGGTACATGTCGTCCCTCAATTGTTCAAAATGTTGTAAATGTGGTCCTTTGAGGGATGAAGTATACAATGTGGACGAGAGTACATTTCACCACTTAAAGGACCACATTGACAAAAATTTGGACAATTGAGGGGTGACATTTACAATCTCAAAAATATGGGTCTAACATTTCATTTTGGCGACTATTTCAGGAACTAAAAGTGCGATTTTCCCTTTATTAATGTATTAATATTTTTTTATGAAAAAAATATTGTTAAATTTGTCTCATTGTAAATTTTCAAAATCTATTTTTTTTTAATTTTTTAACTAATATATATATATATATATATATATATATATATATATATATATATTAATGGTCAAAGTTGCATTTGTTTGTACGGCTCAATTTGACATAGGAGTAAACTGCAAGAAGCCCAGGCACTTGCTCAAAGAATGTAGAAAATTGCTGCTCAAAAATCAAGGAAATCGGTTTGCTCAAGAAAATCATCTGATGGGTCAATTGTTATTTCTTCATACGCACATGCCAAATTTATTTGCTACCAAGAATCTCTAAAGCATTCCTTATGTCCCTATCTCGGTAGTCGCTAATTCAGGTATTTCAAACACATAGACTTGTTTCATCCTCCTCGAAATGGGTCGTTGACTCGGGTGTCACAGATCATATGACCGGTAATCCTAGTTTATTCTCATCATTTCATTCATATTTACCTACTTCAAGTGTCACTTTAGCTGACGGATCTACATCACCCGTTCTTGGATCCGGTACTGTTGTCTCAACTTCTACATTACCACTATCGCCTGTTTTGAGTCTTCCTAATTTTGTATTTAATCTACTTTCCATCAGTAAAATTACACGTACTCTTAATTATTACTCCCTCCGTCCCGAAAAGGTTTGCCAACTTTGACTTTCACGTGGATTAATAAAGTAAAAACTGTGTGGTTGAAATTTGTGAAGAGGAGAGAGAATTAACTTTAGCCACATATTCTTTACTTTAAATAGAAATGGCAAATCTTTTTGGGACATCCAAAAAAGGAAATTTGGCAAACCTTTTTGGGACGGAGGGAGTATGTGTTTTAGGATCTGTTAACGAAGCAGACCATTGGTAAAGGACATGAGTCAGCTGGTATTTATATTTTGGATACATCAATCACAAAAGGTATCTCTTGTCTTGGGGTTGAGAATTTGTTAGAGGCTCATTACTGATTAGGACATCCATCTCTCCCATTAATGAAGCAAATAAACCTCAATTCAATAAGATGTCATCTTTACTATGTGAGTCATGTCAATTTGCGAAACACCATCGTACTAGATTAAGCCCTCGAGTTAATATACGAACAAATGCTCCATCTGACCTTGTTCATTCTGATGTTTGGGGTGCTTGCCCGGTTGTGTCTAAAGCTGGTTTAAAATATTTCATTACATTTGTTGATGACTATTCTCGTATGACATGGTTGTATTTCATGAAACGTTGATCTAAGTTGTTCACTCATTTTTCTTCCTTATGTACTGAAATTAGAACGGAAATTGTCCTAAATAGGACTAAAAAGTTCCTAAAAAGCACAAATAGGATTACTATTTTTAAAATTCCCTAAATAGGACTAAAGATTGATTTTCTACCCTAAATACCCCTAAGAGTATTAATTCATAATGAAATGCTTTAATTCATAATAAAATCACAAAAAACGTAAAAAAATATTTAAAAAACGTAAAAAAATTAAAAAAAAAAATTATAAAACATTTATAAAATAAAAAATTTAATTTTTTATTTTTTTAATTTTTTTAAAAAAATAATAAAAAATAGTAAAAATCCATAAAAAATGAAAAAAATTATGGATACCTTTCTCACCGCCTCCCAGCACCACCACCTCCGATTGGTGAAATTTCTTCCACTTTTGGTAAAAAAATGCCATATTTTTCTGAAAATGCCAAAAAGATGGCATAATTACTCTTCAATATGCCAACATTTTCATTGATTATGCCATCATTATGGCATTATTTAAAATGTTGGCATATTTTTGTCCGGTGATGGGAGATAGTGGTGTTGGGGGTGGCAGGGGTGGTAATGTGTTTTTTTTAATTTTATGATTTTTTTAATTTATTTTTTATTTTTTTTTAAAAAATATTTTTTATTTTTTTAAAAAAAATATTTTTATTAATTTTCTATTATTTTTTTTACGATTTTTAGTATTTTTTTCGATTTTTATTAATTTTTTTATGATTTTATTATTAATTAAAACATTTCACAAGTTACAAGGGTATATTTGTCCAAACACACATAAAAAGTCCTATTAAGGGAATTTAAAAAATGTAGTCCTATTTGTGCAATTTTTCCACTTTTTAGTCCTATTTAGGGAATTCACTCAAATTAAAACCATAGTCACATAGTTCGTGGAACGTTTCGGTACGGGAACGAGGATCGGGAACGGGGTTCGCTAAATCCAGTGTATCCGGTACGCGAGGGGGTAGGCTTCTTCGGTACGCTATTTCGGTACGCGGTACGTTGTACCATTGATTACGTTACGGTGTACCGCTAAACATATTGAATTTAAAAGTAGAAATATAATATTAATAATATGGACTATTGAACAATTAATGTAACATTCCAAATTCCAATTGTTCCCAATTCATAAACTGAATAAACTAAATCTGATAAACTTAAATTTTTATTTAATATAAGTATTCGATATTAATAAAGTAATAAAAAAATCAGTTGTTAAAAGAGCATATAGTGCGTAGTTCAAAAATCATCACACACACAAAATACTGCATAGTTCAAAAAGGATGGAAAAAACAAAAAAAAAGGAAAAAAGAACGGTTTGCCAAAAGAAAGAGTGAGAGGGCCGCAGAGTAAAAGAACAGAGTCCAGATCTAAAATACCATAAAACGAGCGACAGTACAAACGGCGAAGAAAGGACCTGCGGCGGAGAGACCAGCGTCAGCGACCTGCGGCGGAAAGACCAGCGTCAGTGACCTGCGGCGGAGAGACCAGCGAACTGCGACCTGAAACTTCCGTACCGAAGTCGCGACCCAGAAGCGACCGGCACGCAAATGTACCGCGATCCGGTACGCGCGATCCGGAACGCGAAACGCGGGTATCTCAGTGATTTCTGTATCTATGATTAAAACTTGGTTTAACATTCATGTTTGGGTGTTAAGAGAGGACAACGCCCAAGAATATCTATTTGCTACATTTCAGTCATTTATGCTTCAACGTTGACTCAAACTCAGCATGGTGTTATCCATCAAACTTCATGCGTTCACACACCTCCTCAAAATGGAGTTGAGAATGAAAGAACTGACATCTGTTAGAAACTGCAAGGGCTCTTCTATTCCCAATGAATGTTCCTAAACAGTTTTGTGTTGATGTCGTGTCTACCGCATGTTTTTTGATAAATCAAATGTTGTCTTCTGTTTTGAATGGTAAAGCTCCTTATCACTGTCTATTTCCAAATAAAGAGCTTTTCTCTATCCCACCTAAAATATTTGGTTGCACTTATTTTGTTAGAGATGTTAATCTTCATCTTACAAAGCTAGATCCCAATTCATTAAAATGTATTTTCTTAGGTTATTCTTGAGTTCAAAAGGGGTATAGATGTTTTTGTCCAAGTACAGGTCGGTATCTTGTTTCTATTGATGCATAATTTCATGAAAATAAACCCTTTTCATCATGTAAGGCAGGTATTCATGAGAATAATGATGATAGACTCATTTACACGATGACTATACTTTGAGTCCACATCTTCTACAATTATTCCACAAGTTACTGTTCCTGACCCTAAGCCTCCGATACACTTGGTATACACGCGTCGACACAAAGCACCAGATCACCCTCCACCTGTGACACCCGTGATTACATATCCTGATACTGGTCCGACCTCGACCTCATGTCCTGAAGCAGTACCTGCATCTTTAGATCTTGTCTCTACATCAGATCTTGACCTCCCGATGGCACTACGTAAAGGTACACGGTCTTGTACTCATCCTATTTTTTTCATTTGTGTCATATAATCAGTTATCCCCTACCTCGTGTTCTTTTATTACTTCCATTGATTCTGTTTCTGTTCCCAAATTTGTTGAAGAAGCTTGTCTTATCCTACATGGAGCCATGCCATGGTACAGGAAATGAATGATTTGGATCTTAATGGTACTTGGGATTTGGTAGACTTGCCTATAGGGAAGAAGTCTATTGAATGTAAGTGGGTCGTTGATGTTAAGGTTAACTCAGACGGATCTGTTGCTGAGTTGAAAGCTTGATTAGTTGCGAAGGGTTATGCTCAAACCTATGGTGTTGATTATTCTGACACTTTTTCTCCTATTGCTAAATTAACATCTATCAGGTTACTTACTTCACTTGCCGCAACTCATGGTTGGCACTTGCATCAACTAGACATTAAAATGCATTCTTGCATGGTGACCTTCAAGATGAAGTTTATATCGAGCAACCTCCGGGATTTGTTGCTCGAGGGCATATGGGAAAGTTTGTCAACTTCGTGAGTCTCTTTATGGTCTGAAACAAAGCCTCCGTGCATGGTTTGGAAAATTCAATCAATCATTTGAACGATTGAAATGATAAAAGGTCAATAAGATCATTTTGTCTTTTACAGACGAACGAAAGTAGGTATCACATTGTTGGTGGTGTATGTCGATGATATTGTGATTACGAGTGATAATGCAAGTATTTTGGCCCTTAAGAATTTTCTTCACAGTCAATTTCAAACAAAAGATCTTGGCTCACTAAAATACTTCTTGGGGATTGAGGTAACACGGAGTAAGAAAGACAATTTTCTATCTCAACGTATATATGTACTTGACTTGCTAGCTGAAACATGGAAAATAGGGGCAAAATCGAGCAATACTCCCATGATTCCCAATGTGTAACTCACTCAAGAAGGCATGTCATTCGAAGATCTGAAAAGACATAGAAGATTGGTTGAAAAGCTTAATTATCTTGCAGTTACTCGTCCAGATATTGTGTACTCAGTGAGTATAGTGAGTCAATATATGTCATCTCCGACGGTTGATCATTGGAATGTTGTAGAACATATACTCCCTCCGTCCCCCGAAAGAAGTTCCTCATTTGACTTTCACACACTTTTATGTAAGTAAACTTATCAGGGGTAAAATTTACTGTTTTGACACTGTTTCGACACTGTTTGGCACTGTTTGACACTGTTTTGCACTGTTTAGATGTAGATAACTTTCCATTTAAGGAAATGGAAACTTAAATTAGGGACATCCAAATAAGAAAAGTGGGAACTTTTTTCGAAGACGGAGGGAGTATTAAGTTACTTGAAGGGGACTCCGGGATGAGGTATATTGTTTATCAAAAACATGATCACACAAGAATAGAATGCTTTGCAGATGCTGACTGGGCTGGATCTAAAGATGATAGTAGATCTACATATGGCTATTGCGTCTTCGTTGGTGATAACCTAGTCTCCTGGAAAAGTAAGAAGCAGAATGTGGTTTCTCGTTCTAGTGTTGAATCAGAATATTGTGTTATGACACATTCGGCATGTGAGATAATCTGGATAAACCAATGTCTGCTAAGTTGCGGTGCGATAACCAAGCTGCTACACACATAGCAAACAATCCAGTATTTTATTGAGGTTGATTGTCATTTTATTCGAGAGAAGATACAAAAAGACTAAAACTTTAAATGGGATCCAAGTTGATTACTTATGTAACAAGTTGGGCATGATAAATATCAATGCTCCAACTTGAGAGGAAGTGTGAAAGATATTATAATAATTATAAGAATATGCTTTAGGAATATACTCTAGGTATTATTAGTGCATAGAATCTTATATAGGAATATTCCATCTTTGTAATCTATATATATAGAGCCTTAACCCTTCAATCAAAATACAGAAAATCATTTCCTCTCCAATATTATATCTTAGTTTATATGCTCTATTTCAACACAGATTATGGTGGCCCTTCGTTTACTGCCGATCAACTACTAGTTTTTGTGGCACGACCATTTGTTGAATTTAAGCTAAAAGCACTTTCCCATTACCTGCGTGAACTTTTATATATCACGATTATTCTCTTTGATTATGAATTAGATGGATAAGACCAATGGAGTTGGGGTGTGATAACAAATTAACAATAAACCTAGCCCATAACCCCATCCAGCATGATTGTACTAACCATATAGAGATTAACCGGCACGTCGTCGAAAGAGAAGGATATCTACGTTTACCAAGCCTCTTCACGGTTCTAGATTTCAGGGTCTTATCATCAAGCCAAGCATGAAGGATATCTACGTTGGGGAGAGGGAGTGTTGATGTATCCAGATCCATACCAAAGAGACATCAATACTCTAGGAAATATTTTTTTTTTATCTTCGTAATTATGAGTCTTAATTCTTTAAGTGTCTACTTAGTTTGTAATTAATATTATCACTAGTTTATGCTCAGTTTATAAGTGATTAAGTTTGTTCAGTGTCTAAAAGTCACCTAGAATTTTTGGACAGACACTTCTCATATGCCTCTTCTCTTAGAACTAATGTCCTATAAATATAGGATTTTTCTTGTTTTCATATATGCTCTATCAATAAGAATTAAGAAATCACAAAAAGCTTCACATACTGCACATTAACACTTCTAAAACAAACAAAAAATACCATTTTGAGTAGCTTATGGTAAGTTATCTGCTGCTGCTGCTCCTCTACAGCAAGCATGGCCTTAGCTGCTTCCTTCCCAAGAATCAACATGGAGGTTTTAAGCTCACTCAACCTTCTTTCAGCATCCTTAAGCTTCCCTAAACTCTCAGAAGAAGCATCTCTGAACTTTGATTGTCGTCTTATTACTTCAGCAGCCTGAGAGAGAAAAATGGGGGTATCATATCAGAAAGATACATACTAAGAGCCCGTTTGGTATGCCCATATTCGGCTTATAAGCACATCTTTCTCCAAAAACACACTAATTTCACTGGGCCAAATCAGCTAATATTGAAAAATGGTACTGTATGAGTTTCTTTTTTCCTAAATGACAGAAGTCAATAAAATGACCTTTAACCTTCACTTTAAGAAATAATTTCATTGATTTATTTTAAAAATATATAATCTAATTTTTTGGGCATTTCAATAGATTGAATCACAGCTTCAGTAAATGTATCCAGTATCCACTTCATCCATTTTAGGAATTACCAAACTGGATCTAAATTTATGATCCCTCACAAAGACGGTTCTTTGGCTGAGAACATATATTACCTGGGATTCAAGTTCCTGGCGCATCCTATCATAACGGCGAATCAAATGACGAGCATCTTCTAAAGGAGCACCACTTATTGATGCACGAATTGGCTCTGAAACCTATTTGGTAGATTATTATTATTATTATTATTGTTACTATTATTATTGTTATTATTATTCAGTGTAATACAATGCAAGAAAGGAATTCAGATTTCAGGAGTTTGATGTTTAAGAATGAAGCTCTTTTCTCCTGTGAAAGTATAAAGTAAACCCTTATGCTGCTAGTTGCTAATTGTGGCAATTGGAAGTAACATTGCAAAGAGGAGATAAAAGACCTGCTGTCCAAGAATTCCAAGTAAAGTTTCCTTTTGGTCTTGAATCACAGTATGTGAGGCGCCAAAGTTAGAAGTGGCCATTGCAAGAGGAGCATTACAAGCACATTCAATCCCATAATTGCAAGAATCCTCAGCCAGCTTTCTAACTACACACATAATTCAAATTTGAAATGCTAACATCAGTGGAGGACTGGAGGACCTATATATGTTTAAAGGTGTTCATGAGAATACCCAAAACTTTAAAGTAGAAGTGCAAAAATGCATGTTTAGAGTTGATTTAATAAATTATTTTACTTTACTTAATACAGATTTTCTTGATTTTAGCTTCAATTACCTATTTTGTTGTTGAAAAGATTTGTGTAGTATTATTTGATAAAAAAAATACTACCTCCGTTCTTAAATAAATGCAACACTTTGACTTTTACACTATTCACATGTTCTACTTTGACTACGTTTTATTTATTAATGTAATAATATTATTTTATGAAAAAAATATTGTTAAACTTATCTCATTGTAAATTTTCATAATCTAATTTTTTAAAATTTTTTACTAATACAAAATCATTTATATTAATGGTCAAAGTTGTGTCTCGGCAAGTGTGAAATGTTGACCGTTGCATTTATTTAAGAACGGAGGAAGTATTATTATTCAAAATTTTAATTGTAAAATAATTTCAAACACCCAAAACTCAGGTGTTAGATCCGCCATTGTAGCAAACACAGCCATAATGAATCTAAATGTGGAATCCAATTGATAGAGTAAAGAGGCTCGTGAAAATAAAGTCAACTTATTAAATAGAACAAAGTAATAAAAGAGTTTCAAAGAATGCATCTTTTGGCCCCAGCCAACAGTTGATTCTTTTCTTATGAGGAGAAGAACTAATTATAATATTTTACGAAGTACTAAATAAAGAGATCCTTAATAAGGAATCCTGTAGAAAGAACTCGTGAAAAGTAGAATGTATATTATTATTGTTGTTCTGTGTAATACAAGGAGAAGACTACATAATATATAGCCAGAGAAGAAAGTAAAATAAGGAAGGAAATCAAGGAATCCTTCTAATTAAGGTTCTCTAATAAAGAAAAGATATATGGGGATATTTAGAGATTCTGAGATCTCCAGGATATCTTCCCATAACTCCTCAATCGGGTGATTAATTAGGATAATCTCTGCAATAATCTACACTCCCCCTCAAGCTGGGTGATGGATATCATCCATGCACAGCTTGCTAGATAAGTCTTCAAAGTGAATTCTGGGAAGTGCCTTGGTGAGTATATCAGCTATTTGTTGCCTGGTTGGAACATAGATTAGCTGGATATCCTTAGCTGCAATCTTCTCAGACAAAAATCTTCTATCTATCTCAATGTGTTTGGTCCTGTCATGATGGACAGGATTCTTAGCAATACTGATAGCAGATTGATTATCACATGAAATCTGGATGGAACTTTCAAATGGAAGTTTGAGCTCATTCATCAATCTTCTTAACCATAACCCTTCACAAATTCCTTGTGCTAAAGCCCTGAGCTCAGATTCTGCACTACTTCTAGAAACTACAGATTGTTTTTTGCTCCTCCAGGTGACTAAGTTACCCCATACATAAGTACAGTAACCAGTAGTTGACCTTCTGTCTAGGAGGCTACCAGCCCAGTCAGCATCAGTAAATACTTCAATCTTTCTAGTCCCCTGTTTCTGAAACAACAATCCTTTTCCAGGAGTCATTTTCAGGTACTTCAGAATTCTGTAGACTGCAGTTAAGTGTTCCTCAGTTGGGTCATTCATGAATTGACTTACCACACTTACTGAGAAAGCAATGTCTGGCCGTGTATGAGATAGATAGATTAGCTTTCCCACCAGCCTTTGATATCTACCCTTATCAACTGGTGGACTTTCAATCTCACTGCCTAACTTCTTCGATATATCCATAGGAGTGTCTAGAGGTTTGCACCCAAGCATTCCAGTTTCACTTAGCAAGTCTAGGACATATTTCCTTTGTGAAATGAAAATGCCCTTCTTAGATCTTGCCACTTCCATTCCCAAGAAGTACTTCAACTCGCCTAGCTCCTTGATTTCAAATTCTCTTGCTAGATGAGCCTTCAATCTGTCCAATTCAGCTTTAAAGTCCCCGGTCATGATAATATCATCGACATATACTATAAGAATAGCTATTTTACCAGAGTCTGCCCTCTTTATAAATAATGTATGGTCTGCTTGACATTGCACGAACCCTTGTTTAATTACTGATCTTGTGAATCTATCAAACCATGCTCTAGGAGACTGCTTTAGTCCATACAAGGACTTTTTCAGTCTGCAAACTTGGCCAGATTTCACCAAGTCTTCTAACCCTGGTGGTACATCCATGAATACTTCCTCTTCTAGGTCTCCATTAAGAAAAGCATTCTTAACATCTAGTTGATGTAATGGCCAGTCTAGGTTCACTGCGAGTGAAAGCAATACTCTAATGGTGTTCAACTTTGCCACTGGTGCAAATGTTTCTGAATAATCAATGCCATAAGTTTGGGTGAACCCCTTAGCAACCAGTCTTGCCTTAAGTCTCTCAATCTTGCCATCAGCCTGATATTTCACTGTAAATACCCACTTGCAGCCAACAGTCCTCTTCCCTGCTGGCAAATCTGTAAGCACCCAAGTTCCATTCTTCTTCAACGCTGCCAGTTCATCATGGACAGCCTTCCTCCACCCTGGATGTTCAAGGGCTTCCTTGATGTTGCTAGGAACCTGAATACTATCAATCTTTGAAATAAAGGTTTGATAGTTTGCTGATAATTTCTTATAACAAAGAAAATTATAGATAGGATGCTTGGTACACTCCCTTACTCCCTTTCTGATAGCAATAGGCAGGTCCTCTTCCTCCTCATCTCCTTCTATAGCCTCAACCTCTTTGTCATCAGGATTTAGATTTGAGTCAGATGATTGGGTGGTGCTAGTTGGAGTGATGTGCTCATCTTCTGGAACTTTGGTTCTAGGTTTCCTCTTGTAGGTATTTTTGTAGAATGTGGAATTTTGATTCAGTGTAAGGTTTTGAGGGGATGAAGGTGGTGGCTGAAGTGGTGAGGTTAATGGAGAGACTGTATTGTCTAGAGGGATTGATTCAGGCTTGTCTGGGATTATGGGTTCAATGTGGTTAAAGTCAGATTCTTGGAGGTCTGGAATAGTGTCTGAAATAGGGTTCAAAGACTGGATTTCATTGTGATTCTCCCCCTGAAATTCAGTTTTGACATAGAAAGGCTGATTTTCAAAAAAAGTTACATCCATTGTGATGTAGACCTTTTTTGTGGTAGGAGAATAACATTTATATCCTTTCTGGTTGGCACCATACCCTATGAACACACAAGGTAAGGATTTGGGATCCAGTTTTGACCTAAGTGGAGAATGGTTGTGAACAAATGCTTTGCAACCAAAGACCTTTGGTGGGAGATTGGTAAGAGGGATGTGAGGGTGTATATTAGATAGGATTTGGTATGGAGTTTTAAACTGATGAATTTTGGAGGGCATCCTATTTATTAGATAAGCTGCAGTTAGGACAGCCTCTCCCCAGTAGTGTTTAGGAGTGTGAGTGGTGAACATAAGGGCTCGAGCAACTTCCAGTAAGTGTCTATTCTTCCTTTCTGCTACCCCATTCTGTTGTGGGGTGTCAACACAGGAGCTAATGTGTATAATCCCCCTTTTTGACAGAAACTCTCCTAAGTTGGATGAGAAATATTCTTTGGCATTATCAGTTTTAAGAACTTGAATCTTGGTTTGAAACTGAGTTTTGATCATAGAATAGAATCTTTGAAAGATACTATTGACTTCTGACTTTTCTTTCATGAGAAAGACCCAGGTTAAGCGTGTATGATCATCAATAAACAGAACAAACCATTTTGAACCAGAGAGATTTTTTACCTTGGATGGCCCCCAAACATCACTGTGGATGAGAGAAAATGGTTTTGATGGTTTGTAAGGTAGACTGGGATAATGACTTCTTGTATGTTTAGCAAGTTGACAAAATTCACAATCAAACATAGAACTTTTATTGATGAATAATGAAGGAAATAATTTTTTCAAGTACAAGACATTAGGATGACCAAGACGATAATGCCATAGCTGAATTTGATCATCAAATTGACTTCTACTAAGACTCCCTAAGAATTTATGGTTGAATTGACTCTCACTGGAAGTTGTCTTGTTGGTAGAATTTGGTAAATGTGGTGAATGTTCCAGAAGATAGAGTCCACCACTTTGCTTAGCACTGCCAATCATCCTCCCCGAATCCAAATCCTGAAATTCACACAATTGGGAAGAGAATTTAGTTAGGCAATGGGAATCATTGTTCAGTTTACTGACTGATAAGAGGTTAAACTTTAAATCTGGAACATATAACACATTTTTAAGCACTATCATATCAGAAATTTTGACTCTTCCAATCCCTTTTATTGCTGAAGTAGTTCCATCAGCAATCTTCACAGTCACATTATTCTTCATAGGGATCAAATCAGCAAAAAACTTACTGTCTCCAGTCATATGGTCTGATGCCCCTGAATCAACAATCCAATGGGGCTGACTTTGAGCAACTAGGGTTGTTAAGGCATTACCTGTCTGGGCAGTAAAGCTAGTTGGTGGTGTAGACCCTTTGTTCTGATTTATTAGGTGTTGAAGAACCTCAATCTGCTCATTGGTAAATGCAGCAGAGTTAGAAGTGCCCATATCTTCTTTATCTCCAGTAGCTACATAGGCTCCTTTCCCTTTGCCTGGTTTGAAATCTTTGGGTTTACCATGCAGAATCCAGCATGTTTCTTTAGTATGGCCTGGTTTCTTACAGTGATCACACCATGGCCTCCCCTTTTTCTTGTTGTCATTCTGTCTGGAAGAAGTATATAAGGCTGAACCTTCAATGCTTGGTTGTTGGCCTTGAGATTTCAGGCCCATCATTACCTTCTTTCTGCTTTCTTCTCTTCTGACTTCTGAGAAAGCTTCTCTAAGGGTGAATTTCTTTCCCATTATTCTCCCCCTAACCTCATCTAGACTCTTGTCCAAGCCTGACAGAAATTTGAAGACTCTCTTCCTCTCACAGATTTCCTGATATAACTTCTTATCCTTAGAACATGACCAGCTATATGTCTCAAACACATCAAGGTGCTGCCAGAGTCTCATAAGGTTGTTAAAGTATTGAGTTACACTCAATTCTCCCTGCTGAAGGTTATATATCATTGATTCAACCTCAAATAATTCAGAAGTGTTATCTGAGGTTGAGTAGGTTTCTTTCACAGCCTCCCAAATCTCTTGAGCTGTTTTGTAGAGTAGAAAATTTTCCCCTATACTGGTTGTCATGGAATTGATGAGCCATGACATCACAGTATAGTTCTCCTTTTTCCACTTCTTGTAACCTGGATCTCTTTGATCCGGAGCAGGTGCATCACCTGTCAAATAGTCCTCCTTGTCTTTTCCACACACGTACATCATAACGGACTGGGACCATTGTAGATAATTACTACCATTGAGTTTATGGCAAGTAATAATCGAATCTGATTGATTAGGGATGGTGACTGTGCTTCCATTGATATTCTGGTTGCTGCCATCTCTAGTTGGGACAGCCTCTGAATGTTCAGAGGTGTCTGAGATAGATCCATCTCTCTCGGTGGTCATCCCATATGATCCAAACTTAATCATATTGAGAATAACCACAGCTCTGATACCATGTAGAAAGAACTCGTGAAAAGTAGAATGTATATTATTATTGTTGTTCTGTGTAATACAAGGAGAAGACTACATAATATATAGCCAGAGAAGAAAGTAAAATAAGGAAGGAAATCAAGGAATCCTTCTAATTAAGGTTCTCTAATAAAGAAAAGATATATGGGGATATTTAGAGATTCTGAGATCTCCAGGATATCTTCCCATAACTCCTCAATCGGGTGATTAATTAGGATAATCTCTGCAATAATCTACAAATCCAAAAACAATTAGTCCTAATTATCTGTTAATCCCAAAATGATAATTAATCCAGCTTGATTAACTCCTATATTTGATAATTTCCCCATTGAAAGTCCTGAAAAGTTAGAAGAATGAAACTCACAAGGTATGATATAGCATAAAGTAAACAAATCCGCACACCTATATGCATTTGTTTTTTGTTTGTCGATATATATCCTTCTATGCCTCGAACTATATCCCTCTGAAAATGCTGTTGGAACAAAACAATATAGCTGTAATGTAAGTACCAGCATACAGACATACACTATTTATGAGATAAAAATTAGAAGAGAAAAAAACACTAGCCCTAAGTAAACTTACTTACTTACCTTTGCATCCCTAGTGGATCTGTATAAATTCTCAAGTTGTTGGTGACACTGTAGTTCAGACTCATCTACCATCAAAGCTTCATGCCCCAGCTGACCCAAGTGCCTCAGAATTGTCTAGCCAAAGAGAAAATTCAGACTCATAGAACTAGGTGTAGAGTCATTTGGATGCCTTAGTCTATATTTTGATATAAGTTTACAAAGGGAGAAGATATCATCACGCGTGCCTGAAGAGATTTGGTAAGAACAACTTCAGTTTTTAACCAAAGATTAAGTTCATATTTTTAGTTCATTAGTATCATGTATTAATATGAACTGTTAGATCAGGTTACCAATTTAATTTCACTGTAGATAGACCATAGAAAGTCAATTTCAAATGTTGAATAAATTTTAACACTTGAATCTCTTTTCTTTATAAACCATCAAAACATCACCCCATTCTTTTTTATGTTTTGTACAGCAGAGTTGAGCAACCCATGCAATATTGTGATGAAGACTTGGAAGCTGTTTTGTTCGTCTTATTCTTATTACTTATTGTTTATTCTTATTTTATTCAGATCAGATCAGAAAGATTTAGATGAGATCATAAAGATTCAGATCGGATCAGATCATAAAGATTAAGATCAGAAACATTCAGATCAGAAAGATTCAGATTAGATAAAAAAAAAGTTCAGATCAGATAAGAAAAGTTCAAACATGATTTATTACTTTAATAATAATAATTATTATTATAATAATAATAATAATTATTATTATTATTGTTCTTGTTCTTGTTCTCATTGTTATTATTAACGTTATTATTATCCTTATTATTATTATCATCATTATTAGTGGTTAGGGGACGAAGGGAGTAACTATTTTACTTAATAAGATCACATATACTTTCAATAACTCGATCTAACGAATAATAATGTGATCACCGCCAATCACAATATGCAGTCTATTGTCGCCGTCATCACCTTCAGTAAAATCAGAATGTCACAAAACTTTACATTCTAAAATCTTTTCTTAAAGAAAGAGATCAAAAGACAAATTTGAAAATTTCTAAAGCTTACAAGGGCTAATATCTTTAAAACAAACGGACTACACCCATTTTTAGATAAATAAGTTACAAAATGTGTAGTTAGTTTAAAAAAACAGTAAGTCACGATTGAAATTTAATGGATAAAAATAGACATTGAGCAATTTGCTTTTGTTTAGATAAAAATAGATTAATTTCAATTGGATGCAATTGTAAGTTTTAAAAAAATGTCATTTTTCATTGAAAAATATAGACTGAAAACATGTTTAGATAATTAATTTAAACATAAGGCATATTCAATAAATTAGAATATGCATTTTAAATCAATGTTATAATTGACTAAATAACTTATTTTCCGTTAGTAAAACTAAACAACAAAATCATTTTATCCCGTACACGGCACTGGTAAAGATAGTAGTATATTTACAAGATGAACAACAACTTTAATTTGAGTTACTTTAATCAGATGCTTGGATCATAATATCATATATATGAAATTAAATGCACCGTCTTTTCATACCCAAGGTGGCCGTAAAATTCAATTCAACTTTTACCACTTGTTTATGTAACTATCTTATACCTTTTGAAATTTAAATTCCATTTGCCTGTCCAAACACCTCTTTAAACGGTCAATTGTTTTAAAAAAATTATTATTATACATGTATTGGAAGCAACTACAAAAGCCAAGCCGACGACATTGCAATTCATATCATTCATCTTTAAAAACTGATACTCCTTGTTCAGTAGTTGAAGAGTAAAACTTGTTAAAAAGAAAATTTCATATTTGGACTCTAAGGAAGGAGAAAAAGATATTTATAGACTTGCTTGCCTTCGTGACCATAGAGGAGTACAAGGAGGCTAGAAGAAGAGCAAAGAAAGCTATAAAAGAAGCAAGAGGAAAAGTGAACAAGGAATTGTATGCAAAATTGAACTCTAAGGAAGGAGAAAAAGATATTTATAGACTTGCTCGCCTTCGTGACCGTAGGACTCAAGATATCGGAAAAGTTAAGTGTGTGAAGGATGTCGATCAAAGGTTACTAATGGAGGATGAGGAAATAAAAGAGAGGTGGAGGTCATACTTTGATACCTTGTTCAACGAGAATAAAGTGCAAGGAATTGCTCTAAAAATCGTTCTAGGCACCCGATTAGTCCCCGCCTAGGCGCTAGGCGGTGGCCGACAGTCCCGATTTTAGTCTAAGCGCTCCGACTAATTGATTTGGTGCCTAGGTCAATTAGTCAGTTCGCTTGGGTGCCTAGTTGCCCGCCTAGAGTGCTTAATCGACCGACTAGACATCTAGATTCTATGATTATGAAGAAAGTTAGTTGTTGTGGATTATACATGTTTAATGTTACATCTCTATCATTCATGCATGTTAATGTGTATGTGTGTGTATAGTTTTTATACACACACAAACACAACATTACTTATCATATTTATGCAAATGTATTGATAAAACTATAATTTCTATGTTTCCGACTAGTCCCCGACTAATCCCCGCCTAGCCGCCTAGGCGCTAGGCGCTGGGCAGACACCCGACTAGCGCCTAGTGCCTTTTAAAACATTGGCTGCAAGGTATTTATGATCTTACTATACCAGAGTGTATGGTAAATCGGGACTTTGTGAGAAGGATCCAAATGACATAAGTTAAAGAGGCTATGAGAAAGATGGAGCGGAAGAAAGCATAGGCCCAGATGGCGTACCGATCGAGGCTAGGAGAAGTTTGAGAGAGAAAGGCATTGAGCGGCTAACACGCTTCTTCAACATGATTAGGAGAAACAACAAAATGTCAATGAATTGGCAGAAGAGTACTCGCATTCCCCTATTTAAAAATAAGGGTGATGAACAAGAATGTGCCAACTATCGAGGGATTAAGCTTACGAGTCACACCATGAAACTTTGGGAGCGAGTGGTTGAGCAAAGACTTCGAAACAGTGTGAAAATTTCGGAGAATCAGTATGGTTTTATGCCTGGACACTCGACAACTGAGGTCATTCACCTTCTTAGACAAGTTGTGGAGAAGTATAGAGACACTAAAAAGGATCTGCATTTGATGTTCATTGACTTAGAAAAGACATATGATGGGGTACCTCGAGAAGTCCTTTGGTGGGCCTTAACTAGAAAAGGCATATCACGTAAGTATATCAGTATCATCATGGATATGTATGAGGCTTATAGTACGAATGTCCGTACTAGTGTAGGGAGGATCGCAGACTTCCCTATTACTATCGGTGTGCACCAAGGATCGGCTCTGAGTCCTTTCTTATTTGTTATAGTCATGGTCTCATGGATGCACTTACGAAGTCAATCCAAGAAGATATACTGTGGTGCATGATGTTTGCCGACGATATTGTATTGATTGATGAGACACAATTGGGTGTTAAAGCAAAGTTGGAAGTATGGCGACAAACATTGGAGACCAAGGGTTTCAGACTGAGCCGAAGTAAGACTGAGTATATGGAGTGCAAGTTTGGTGGAGGTAGTAGTAAAAAAAACCGTGGGATTACTCTTGATGGTAAGGAGATACCAGTGTGTGATGTTTCGTTACTTGGGCTCCATAATTCAGAAGGATGGTGAATTAGATGGAGATGTATCCCATAGAATCATAGATGGGTGGATGAAATGGAAGAGTGCATCAAGATTTCTATGCGATCAAGGTATGCCGACTAAACTGAAAGGTAAATTTTATCGAACAACAATTAGGTTTGCATTAATGTATGGCGTAGAGTGGTGGGCGGTAAAACAATGTCACATTCAAAAGATGAGTGTGGCAGAGAGTTGTATGTTGCGTTGGATGTGTGGCCATACCAGAAAAGACTGCTTGAGGAATGAGATAATCAGACAAAATGTGGGAGTAACACCTATAGAAGATAAGATGCAGGAGTCTCGTTTGCGGTGGTTTGGGCATGTGCATAGAAGACCAAGTGATGCACTTATTAGACGACTTGAGGGGTGGGAAGAAGAGACAGAGAGGAGAGGGAGGGGAAGACCCAAACAGACTTGGATTAGAGGAATCAGAACTCATATGCGTCTTCTTGGGTTGGATGAGAGTATGACTTTGGAGAGGGCAAAGTGGAGGGCGCATATTTGTGTGCATAATTGATCTCTTTTCTATTTTTCCTCTGTCTTTTTCTTTTATCGTTTATCTGCTTTGTCTTTTTATATTCTTATGTTATTTTTATCTTCTATCTTTTTTATGTTCTTTTATCTTTTACTTTTTTTTATCTTTTCTTATATTCTTATGTTATTAGTATCTTATATTTATTTATCTATATCTTATTCGTTTTATCCCTTTTTTCTCTTCTTGTCTGTCTTCTCTTTTTGGCATCGATATAATGGATCGATTCATGTTAGTCGACCCCAAAATTTTTTGGGATTAAGGCTTGGATAGTTGGATGTTGTTGATAAGTATATATTAATAATAAGAGACATTTGGATTTTAATTGGAAACACCTTTAAATGTAAGGGACCGAACGGCCCAACTGAAACAAAAGCAAACAGATAATTAAAGAACCCTTCCAATTTCTATATTAAATTAAATGAAAAATGAAAGTTAAATAATCCTTCTAATTTCCATCACAAGTTGGTAACTCGGCATTTGCACGATTTACCAAATTTTCTTTCTCCACTTCTCACATGCAATACACATCAGGGTTATTCTATCAGGGATTCTTTTCAAAAATAGTTGATTACTTGATTTGCTCGAATGGTCTAACTATTCAGGTCATCCAACCAAAGTTAAAATATTCACTTTTCTTATCCTATTTTGATTCGTTTATTTCCGATTTTAGATTTTTTTACTGATTTTATTTGTTCAAGTTCAACAACATGATCATCTATCAATCTCACATTTGGTTGTAGTTTTTTTGGTTTGTTAAGGTTGATTTGCACCGGGTCTCCTAATCTATTGAGCTAGCCCTGATATATATGACTATAAATTTATATTAGCCCTAACTAAAGCTGATCCTTTTAAGGATTTTACCCGGTCTTCTAAATAAATTTGAATTAATTTATAAATAGCCCTAACTTAAGCTGATCCTTTTAAGGATTTTACCGAACAGCCGAAATCTATAAAGGGGGTTTGCGGAATCATATCAAAACTAAGACGAAAGGAACTTCGATTAAAAAACTTTAAAAAGATGAATTTGTACTGCGAAAGTAATGAACTGTGCATACCTGTTGCTGCTTGGCCACTTGCTCTCTGAGCTTGGCTGCTTGCTTCTTTATAGCGTCCATTGAAGGGTATTATTAACTGTATCAATCTATTGCTTCCGAGCAGTACAGCTCCACCCCTCGATCCAGTGAAGAAGAAACAGAGGGTGGCCAGTAACGGGAATTAAAAGGCACTTTTAGAGATGTGGGTTTGGAGGGTATTTAATTGGGGGATAATAATAGAAATATGGTTAAATGCATAAATGGTACATCAATTATTTGTCATGTTACATTTTAGTACCTAAACTCTTAAATGAATCAATACGGTATCTTAACTATATATAAGTATTTCGAATTGAGATTTTATTCAAATTTCCGTCCAAAAAATTACACATGACGGTCAGAATTCTATGCGTAAAATCTACTTCACCTTATTTTTGTTCATATGATCGCTATAGTGTGGCTCTACACATGAAATTTGAATGACTTTTTTGTTAAAAATTTGAATAAAGGGAAAATCGCACTATTAGTCCCTGAAATAATCACGAAATTGAAATGTCCGACCCGCGTTCCCAAGTTTGTAAATGTCGTCCTTCAATTGTCCAAAATGTTGTAAATGTGGTCTTTTGATGGGTGAAATATACAATGTGGGCGAGAGTACATTTCACCACTTAAAGGACCACACTTACAGCATTTTGGACAATTGAGGGGTGATATTTACAATCTCAAAAATACGAGTCTAACATTTCATTTTGGTGACTGATTAAGGGACTAAAAATGTGATTTTTCCTTGAATAAAATTTCAATTTGAAACATTTATGTATAGTTAAGGTACCGTTTTGATTCATTTAAGAGTTAAGGTACCAAAATACAATATTATCAATGTTGTTTTCTTTTCTCCTTTCCTTTTTGAATAGAAAAGGCTTAACTTAATGTAGGGATAAAGGTCAAATTGGACACTATGGTTATATGAGAATCTCATATTGGACTTTAAGGTTTCAAATGGATCAAATTGGATACTATGATTACTTGTGTATCTCATATTGGACACTAAAGTTTCAAATGAATCAAATTTTACGTCTTTCTGATCATTTTTGGACACCTACAAAAGAATTTCATCTTCAAAGCTTTAAGTATTCCTCTTTCTCTTGGTTTTATGTACCTAAAAACTAAAAATAACTTAATTCGTGTACTTAGATTTAGAATATATAATTAGAAGTTCCAATTAAGAAATTCTATTATAATGTAATTGAATTCTTTAATATTGTTAAATCAATTTAACAAATCGATATTTCTTAAAGTTCCATAAAAATCATAAGAATGAAAAGTCATTAATATATTTTTAAATTGTTAACTATAAGAAGTTATTAATTAAAATCAAAATATATATTCTAAACTTCAAATTAAATATTCCAAAATTATAGACATAATTAAATTAGTTTATTTTCACCAAAAAGGAAAGGAAATACACATAATTTTTATTAAAGGAAGAAGATCGAGAATCATAAGTGAGTGTCCAAAAACTATGAATTATGAAACTCTAGTGTCCAATATGAGATAAATATGTAACCATATTGTCCAACTTGGTCCATTTGAAACCTTAATGTCCAATATGAGATTTTCATAAAATCATAGTGTCCAATTTGAGCCTTATATCAAAAACTCATGAAATATCCAATTTGGTCATCAGCCTTGGGTTTAGGCATAGAAATATAGAATTAGGGTTTAGACATAGAATTATTTGTATAATTCGCTAAACACAATTCAGGTAACTTGAAGCCTATAATAATCAAAAGGGAATGATTGCTCCTCAAAGCATCACTCCCGTTCACAACGAAAGTAAATTGAATCCTAATTAATGTCTTGATTAATGATATTAAAAACAAAACAATCATAAAAAATGGCCTAGACTAAGGCTGTGTTTGCTATTGCGTTTGCAAAGCGCTTTTGGCTTTTTTTAATACAAAAAGCAGATAGGAGTGTTTGCATTTGCGTATAATGGCTTCTGTAGAAGTGCTTTTTACTCAAAAGCGGAAAGCAGATAAGAGATGCTTTTATCTGCTTTTGGGTATTATGATTGTAAATAAATGCAAAACAGAGGAAAGTTTTATCCAACTTTTCCACTTTCTACCGGTGCTACCCTCCGTTGTACTCCGTATTTATGATATCTTCAGCACGCATGTCTTCCCCACCTATGTCGCTCAAGCATCCCGACCAGAATAGCCCCAGCTTCATTCACGAAGGTCACTCCATCGGAAACACGCAACGCCGACGATGGGTGGCAACTTCAAAAGGTCCGCCGTGACATCGTCCAAGACTTTTCTTTAGGAAACCCATAAATCGGATTTCAATTTGAAAGAATATGGAAGAGCATCATAAATTAGGTGTAGTGGATTGAATTTTTCCAAATTAATGGAGTTGATTATTGAAGATTTCAGATCCTTTCACCAAAATGCTTATACTTTCCATCATGAGGCAGCAAAGTTGGAGCGATGAAGTCGTCGGAAATTTCTGAACTGCCATAGGTATAGAGAAATAATTACTAAGGGTATATTTGTAGTTTAACAAACTTTTTTACATTAAAATCACTTTTTTACCAAACACTTCAACTTTTACCTTTTAATTAAAATCACTTCTATTTACAAACACTACCCACTTTTACTACAAACTACTTTTCCAAAAATCTCTTAAATTAATCACTTCTAAAAAGCAGAAGCAAAGGCAAACACAGCCTAAGAATAAAACTGAAAACGAAATAAAGTTGCCAACTCGTGCAGCAAGTCTTCAATTTTCCCGGCAAACCTGTTATCCAAAGCCCCCTGTTTTTCCGTCATTGTTGTCCTAATCTAGCTCGTCACCGCCAGTGTCATCTCTTCTTTCCCTGTCAGGGGACTAGAGAATCCAGAACAACAATTCAAAATATCCATACTCATGTGAATTTTTGTATTTGTCCTTCTCCCTTATTCACAACCAAGATGCCTAGATGACCCAAATAAGATCTCACCTTGTCGTCGCATAAAACTAAACTCAACAAATGGATGCTCCGCCGATTAAGCTTTGTGTATAATCTGTAAGGTGTTAGAGACAGTTTCTTAATTTATTTTTGGAAACACGTTTCTTAATTTATTTTAGGAAACACATCCTAGTTGCCTTGGGGTTAAGATTTATTTCTCTATAAATACAAGCTCTCTCCATTGTAATCATTGTGTGTGGATCCGAAAATAGCAATAATATTCCTGGCTTGGTAGCGCCCCCAGACGTAGTCATTCGTGACGAACTGGGTTACCAAATTTCGTGTGTTCTTCATTATTGTTTTTTCGTGTGCGTAAATTAAATTCCTAACAATTGGCATCAGAGCCCTAGGTTCAAAGGGAGATCTCACGATGGCAGACAATTTGAAGACACCGGTGATGCAGTTTGACAGAACGGATTACAGATTCTGGAAGTTGCAGATCGAAGATTACCTGTACGGTAAAGATCTGTATCAACTTGTGGCTGATAAGCCGGAAGACTGAAGGAGAGCGATTGGAAGTTGCTGGACAGAAAAGCGATGAGCGTGGTTCGATTATCGCTGTCCAGAAACATCGCCCTACATACCGTCAAAGCAAAAACGACGAAGGAGATGTTGCAGTTTTTGTCAGATATGTACGAGAAACCTTCCGCCGTGAACAAAGTTCATCTGATGAGGCGTCTTTTTTACCTGAAGATGTCAGAAGGTACGGGAGTGGTGGATCATCTCAACGAGTTCAATGTGGTCACCACACAGTTGAGCGCGGTTGAGATAAAATTCGAAGACAAAATTCTCGCCCTTATTCTGCTGTCTTCTCTCCCAGAAAGCTGGAACGGAACAGTGACTGCAGTCAGCGCTTCGGCAGGGAAAGAGAGATTGAAATTCGATGAAGTCAGAAATCTGGTGGTCAGCGAAGAAATCCGCAGGAAGGAATCAGGCCTGGCTTCTGGATCGGCGTTGAGTACAGAGAACCGGGGCAGAACGAAGTCGAAGTCCAAGTCTAATCGAGATAGATCAAGATCCAAATCTAAGTCAGACAACAAGGGCAAGAAGGACAGAAGTCAGATTAAGTGCTGGAATTGTGATGAGTACGGACACTTCAAGAGCCAGTGCAAGGAGCAGATCAAGGATCAGAAGGAGAAGACATCTGGCAATGCAGCGGCAGAATCATCAGGTGATGATCCCCTGATCCTAAGCGTGAGCAGTCCGTTGGAGTCATGAGTTCTGGATTCTGGAGCCTCGTTCCATTCATGTGGTAATTCTGAAGTGATGGAACAGTATACTGCTGGCAATTTTGGAGAGGTGTATCTTGCTGATGATGAACGTCTTAAAATTGTCGGGAAGGGGACAGACCACGTGAAGACTCCGAACAGATGCATGCTGAAACTGAATGGCGTCCAACACATTCCTGGTTTGAGGAGGAATCTTCTTTCAATTGGGCAGCTGGATGAGGAAGGTTATGCAGTTACATTCGGCAGCAGAAAATCGGAAGATCACCAAGGGAGCCTTGCGGGTTGCTAAAGGGAAAAAGGAGGGTACGTTGTACATGACAACGAACTCAAATGACTGCATCGATGTTGCTGCCACTGCAACAAACGATGTGAATTTATGGCACTGTCGGTTCAGCTAAAAGGGGATGAAGGAGTTGTGCTCGAAGGGCAAACTGCCCGGCCTGAAGACTGTTGAGGTTGGCTTATGCGAGGACTGCATATTCGGGAAGCAGAAACATGTCAGCTTCTCAAAGGGAAATCAAGCTATCAAATCGGAGAGGTTGGAACTAGTTCACACCGACCTTTGGGGACCTGCAGAAGTTACATCCTTAGGAGGGTCTGCTTACTACATGACCTTCACTGATGATGCCACAAGAAAGGTATGAGTTTATTTTATCAAAAATAAATCTGATGCCTTTGATGCTTTCAAGAACTGGAAAGCTCGTGTTGAGACAGAGACAGGTCTGAAGTTGAAGTGCCTTCGGTCAGATAATAGAGGTGAGTATGCACTGCATGAGTTCAAGAATTTTTGTGCTGAGAATGGGGTTCGTATGGAGAAGACAACTAAGGGGACTCCGCAGCGTAATGGCGTTGCTGAACGCATGAACAGGACACTGAATGAGCGGGCAAGATGCATGAGGTTAAAGAGTGGCTTACCGAAGATGTTTTGGGCGGATGCAGTGAACACCGCGGCTTTTCTCATCAACAGAAGTCTAACGATCTCATTGGAGAATGACATTCCTGAAGAAAGGTGGACGGGTAAGGAGGTTAATTTGTCCTATCTCCGCATATTTGGTTGGGTTGCTTATGTTCATATCAGTTCTGTTGACTGAAGCAAGCTAGACGCTAAATCTGTCAAGCGTACATTCGTTGGCTATGGTGGTGATGACTATGGATACAGATTCTGGGATGATCAGAATAGGAAAATTATTCGTAGTCGAGATGTGGTGTTCAACGAGCAGGTTATGTACAAGGACAAATTGAGTGCATCTGATTTTGAGCAAGAAAGTCCGAAGATCATAGAGTTGGATATCTCTAATTCGGGTGGGAGCAAGCAGGATCAGAATGAAGAGTTGAGCAGTGACGAGGATCCATCAACCCCGCCAAGGCAGCGCCCTACAAGAAACTGGAGAGCACCAAATAGGTATTCACCCTCTAATTTCTATTTGTTGCTTACTGATGGTGGTGAACCGAAGTCCTATGCAGAGGCAGTTCGGGTTGATGACAAGGGCAAATGGAAACTTGCAATGGATGATGAGATGACATCTCTCACATCCAATGATTTGTCCAAGTCGTCAGCTAATTTCAGAAACTGTGAATTCATATTTGATTTCTTGTTCCGTGGTAGTAAAACACACTGCACATAGAAAGCACATGCAAGCTTGAGAGGATCATTGCGAGCTCCTCTCTTTTTTGGCTAAATTGACTCCATCTTTGCTGTCAACGTCCTAAAGCTGATCTCCGTGGCACCGCCAAAGTAGTTATCTAGCAACGTCCCATTGCCTTCATCATCATCGGAGATGACCGGAGTTGGACCTATAGAACGAAGCCCAGTTATGCGTTCAAAATCTGCATAGGTAAACTTCAACAACTGGTGGTCGACGCAAAACCACAGTTCATCTTTGGGCTGGTCACACATAAGCCTCAACAACAAGCTATGGACAATTTGCGCAGAGAACTAAAGGTCTAGCACATCAAGAAGATGGCCCCACGGCATATTCCAAAACTGAGCAAGCTGTTAAACTCACAAAGCTGATTTCACCAACATTGCAACATCTTTCAATTTTGTACAAAGTGTTATTTGAGCAATGAAGTGGTCGCGGACAGGAATTTGTAATTCGAAAGCCCCGTGACATGTCAAAAAATGCACACCACAGAAGACAGACAAGTCAATAAGAGTGACATACATCTATCTATCACATGACAGACATTTATAAAGTCCTTACAGACAGCTCAGAACAAAGGACAAACAAGGAAATATGAACGACAAACATGTATTTATAACATCACAGACATTTATAAAGTCCTTACAGAAAACTCTAAACATATCACAGACAATTCAAAACAAATGACAGACAAGAAAATATGAATGACAGACAAATGCATATTGTATTTACCACGAGACAAGAATATGCTTACATACGTACTTGTAAGCATTAGGAACTATTTCTAATAAAAACCTTTATTACATTTGCTTTATCTCTAAATAATTTTTCAAAGTATTATTTCAAGAAAACCCGAGGGGCACTTGTATATATTAGGGGAAAAGGGGGAAACAACAAAAAACGTGTATTTTAGTATTTATAACATCACAACAAATGACAGACAACTCAAAACAAATGCCAGACAACAGTGGTGCCATATGACAAACAACTCAAAACAATTGCCAAACATGGAAATATGAATGACAGTCATCTATTTAAAACATCACACACATGTATGAAATCCTTACAGACAATTCAAAACGTGTGACAGACATCTCACAACACACAAAGAGACAGACAAACAACTCTTAAATCACATAAACAAAATTAGGTCTTGTTTAATTAAATTAAATCAATTATGCACAAGTGAGTACTACACAAGGATGAAAATATTACCTTTCAGCAAGACTTGTCAAAGTAGTTCTCCCCATACCTTCAAACTTTAAACAATCACTAATTTGAATGGATCTTTAAAGTCATCAAATCTCACACCGACTGATTTCCGGCCATTCAAGGTGTTTTCCGTTGGACTTGGAGCAGTGCCTCGTCAGTTGGAGCAGCACCTCGTCAGTTGGAGCAGCGCCTCGTTGGTTGGAGCGGTGTTCGTCGGTTGGAGCACCTACGGTCGGTTGGAGCAGCGTCCGTCACTGGGAGTAGCCTTCGTCGCTTGAGCCTTCGTTAGAGTAGCGTCTGGCCACCGATTGTGTGTTGGGAGCTTCGGTTCAGCCGTAGATGATGGATGGCTTCAGATTTCTGAATGACAGTTTGAAGTCAAGGGGGGTGCGAGAGTACGGGGCGGGAGGAATGGATGGATGGAAGAAAAAAGAAAGATTGGGTAAAAATTTGAATTGAAAAGGAAGTGAGATAAAAAGGGGAGATATTTATATCAGATACCAAAGGTGTACAAAATTTGTGTACCCCTAGCAAAATGCTTAGGTAGATAGAATTAAAAAATAAATTAACCTGAACAATCGGTTGCCAAGGAGTGTGTAACACCCCGACCCCGTGGGACCCGAGGTAGTTACTCCGGACCAATAGTACTGTCCTCACAAACCGCCACTAGCCTTTTACGCGCACTTTGTCCTCACTCGTGCGCGCCCTGAGAAACTTCCCAGGGGGTCACCCATCCCAAGACTACTCCCGTGCAAGCACGCTTAACTTTGGAGTTCTTGGTGATGAGCTCCCTTAAAAAGAGATGCATCTTGTTGGTATGAGTAGTACTATTAATCCGTTTATATTAAATCTCAAGTGTTACAATCACCCCCACTTAGGATCGCAACGTCCTCGTTGCGCCCTTAAACCAATCTCAATCAAACCCCAGAATCTTTTCCCCTGCTAGGTGTCTGCCCGATATCCAACGGATCAGCACACTGTCGCAGGGTTGCTCTGATACCACTTGTAACACCCCGACCCCGTGGGACCCGAGGTAGTTACTCCGGACCAATAGTACTGTCCTCACAAACCGCCACTAGCCTTTTACGCGCACTTTGTCCTCACTTGTGCGCGCCCTGAGAAACTTCCCAGGGGGTCACCCATCCCAAGACTACTCCCGTGCAAGCACGCTTAACTTTGGAGTTCTTGGTGATGAGCTCCCTTAAAAGGAGATGCATCTTGTTGGTATGAGTAGTAATATTAATCCGTTTATATTAAATCTCAAGTGTTACAGAGTGGGAGTATCTAGAGATGTTTTTTTGTTAAAATGGATTATTTTGAAATAATGAATAGTTGGATTTATTTCAAGTAGGCATGCTTATCATGTTTTCAAAAACTTTTCTTTACTAGTTATCTTACCCGTGCTTTGCACGAGAATGTAGTACCTACTAGTATTTGTACCTGTGTTGTGCACGGGATAAAATGATTTTGCTTTTTTGGGTTATATATTAACGAAAATCACTTATTTAGTTGATTATAACATTGATTTGTAATGCATGTTGTATAGTAAGTATAAGTCTCGTATATCAATGGTAATTGACTATTGTTATTTTTTTATCCTATCATGACTATTGTTATAAAATACCATTAAATGACAATTTATTAGTAGTATCTTATTTTTGTACTAATTATGTAAACATTTTCCAGTCTATATTTTTCAATGAAAAGAGAATTTTGGGAAAACTGTCAAATAGGTCCTCGAACTATGATAAAAAGGTCAATTAAGTCCTTCTATAGAAGACCCTGTCCGGCCGTCGCGATTTGGGGCGGTTCCCGGTGGAATTTTTTGATGAAATTTTTTGAGCATCCAATTCATCAAGTCTAGTTTACTCATACCAAATTTCAGCTAAAAATTCAACTGAGAACGCAAAAATGCGCAGTTATCTTCAAGAATTAATTTGAATGTGTTCCCGATTGAATTTTTAGCTCAAATTTGGTATGAATAAACTAGACTTGATGAATAAGATGCTCGAAAAATTTCATCAAAAACTTCCACCGGGAACTGCCCCAAATCGCGACGGCCGGACAAAGTCTCCTATAGAAGGACTTAATTGACTTTTTTTATGAAAGTTCGAGGACCTATTTGACAGTTTTCCCGAGAATTTTTTATAACTTCATTTACATCCAAATGAAACTAATCTTGTCAACTATCTTTACCTAAATAAAAAAGAATGCTCGATGCCTACTTTTATCCATTAAATTTCATTCGTGTGTAACTATTTTTTTTCAAAACTAACTACACATTTTTGTAATCTATTTATCTAAAAAATGGGTGGTCAATTTTTTAAGATTTATTTTTTAAAGAAAAGAGTTTAAAATATATAATTTTGTGACATTCTAATTTTAATTAAGATGATGGCGGCGATAATAGGTTGCCTATTGTGATTGATAGAAATCGATTTATTTTCATTAGGTTGAGCCGTTGAATTATTGAGGGTAATATGATCTTATTAAGTAAAATAAGTGTTTTATATAGACAACTTTTACCTAAAATGCCAGATGAATAAAACCTATTAAAAAATTATCATCACATCAAGGGGTAGTTATAATCGAAACGTAAACATGTCAAACTATGCAATGAAAAAAACACGTCCCATATTCAGAAATGAAAAATGATCTCAATTTTCATGACCAAATATTACTATATTAAAGTTACACCCGTGAGTAAAAGAATTACTTTTATACACAGTCTAACTTATTTACCTAGCTCTTAAAAACACTTTTAGTGTCAGGATATGATTGTTATCTTTCTGAGAGCGGGACTCTCGGCCAAAATATATCAAAATTTTATTAATATATACACTAAAGTAAAAAATAACATTACATTCATAAATGAGATAAAAATGATTCGAATTGAAAATGTTCTTAATTAGAAAGGTGAACATAAGTTTGAGATAACATTAAGATAAATAATGTACATTTAGTCAATTTTAACACATGCAGCCTTGCTATTTTAATTTTTTCCACTTTCATTTTATGATGTTTCCCTCTTTTTTCCACTCTTAGAAATGATTTCGAAGTTATTAAAAAGATTGAAAAAAATTATTGAAATGATTTTAGGGTGTTTAAAGGATTTTTGTTCTCATATATTCCACTTTCATTCAAGTTTAGTACTTGTAGTTATAGATTGAGTTAAACAATTTTTAAAGGATGATTTTTTTCCTACTCATATGACTATTTGTGCCATCCTCTCATTTCACCTTCTACGTCATTAGAGAGTACTAATTCTTTTCAATCACTCAATTTACCACAACCCTTCCATCTTATTATTGAGTATTTTTTGCTTTCCTTTCCATTTTAATTGCTTTGAAATTTATCATTTCATTTACACATTCTTATATTGAAATAAAATTAGAATCTTCACACCCTTATTTAAAGGGATATGTCAAATTTTGAGGGTTCACCATTGCACATAGAATGAATATCTTCGAGGTGTTTGTAATTTAGTTTTAGGTTTTACGTCGTGTGGTCATCAATCGTTAGTCCATGGATATATAAATACAATAGTTCGGGTTGTAATGGTATTGTTTTAACATACATCAATTATATCTTCACGTGAGATTAAGATCTATTAATTAGGATGTGATATTATCCAATAATTCTACAGATTATTGCCTTTTGAGAAAGTCGATACCCGAATATATACTAAGAAAATATCAAAGATTTATGTTGAAATACATGTTCGGGCATTCCATGTTTGAGGGTGAGTAATATTTGTTTCATTTTTTAGATATTTGATATGAAGGATGCATATGTATGGACTAAAATATGACATTATATACCCTATATTTCTAATTAAGATAATTGAGTATGAGCAATGTCTATATTATTGATATGTTACCAGAAAATTTATACTTGTAAACCTATTTTCTCAATTATAGACCTATAGATAGTAATACTCGTGTTCTCTTTTAAATGCAACATTGGGCTTTTTACACTATTCACATGTTCTATTTTGACTATATTTTATTTATTAATTTATTAATGTATTATAAATTAAAGTTAAAAAATATTGTTAAGTTCCTCACATTTTAAAATTTCAAATTCTATTTTTTTTTTAAATTTTTTACTAATAAGGAATGAAAGATATTAATGGTCAAACTTGTGTGTTGGCAAACGTGAAAGATAGACCATTACAATTAAAAAAGAACGGATGAAGTATATAGTATGATCCATATGATCATTTATGAACATTCGAGTTTTCAAGTATAGCGATATCATTACAGTTGTGTGGGTGAAACTTAAAAAATTAGAAAATGAGTATCATATCTATAGCTAGGCAATTCTATTCTAACTCAAGAATCTCATTGAGAAGTTGATGACTTGGAGTAGTTAAACACATCTTATCTTTTTATAAATATAAAAACATAACTTTCTTTATGCACCCCTTCGTACAATTACTAAACCTAACTCATGTAGGACAAATTTACCCTGTTTAATTTTCTTTTACTAAAAGTGCTTCTCATCACTTTCTAGTGATTTTTTTCCCATGATTATGCTAGATAAAAATATATGTACAAAATTAGAACTGATTTTAAAATATTTCCAAAAATACCGCTAACTCTAGTTAACTAAAGCCGCCAACTGAGTTGGCCACCTTCTCAAAACATCGCAAGTTTCTCACGAACGAAGGTGGCAGACTTCAAACGGAAAATCACTTCATGGGACTCCCCAAACAAAAAAATCTCGATTTTTAAAATGTCCTCTAATTGCATGAAATTACGCTATACAATAATGAGATCTTCATTTTAAAGTTTAGATCTTTATTCTCCAAAAAAAAGCTTAGATCTGTTCCAAAATAGTTTTGAGCCTAAAAACTTCCATCTATCATGTGTTCAAAATTCTTTTTATTTTTACATATGCAATATTGGTGTCATATGAAAGATAATAAAAAATTATAAATTCTGATATATTTTTCGCGAAAATTGAATTACATATGAAAAATTTATTTCAATTTTAAAAAATAAAGAGTTTTTTTGTTGGGGTCCCATGAATTTCAGTAGCTACTAAATTAACGTAATACAATCCTAATCTAAGGATGTTTTCTTTTGGACTGAAATTTGCTGGTCTGGTCTGATCTGTTTAAGTCTGGTCTGGTCTGTTTAAGTCTGGTCTGGTCTGGTCTGGTCTGAACTGGTCTGGTCTGGTAAACGTCTGGTCTCTGTGTATTTTACAACTACGGAAGTCTGGTCTGGTCTGGTCTGTTTAAGTCTGGTCTGGTCTGTTTAAGTCTGGTCTGGTCTGGTCTGTCTAAGTCTGGTCTGGTCTGGTCTGGTCTGGTCTGGGACTGAAAACAGTCCAAAAGAAAACATCCTAACTTAAGTCCTAGAATAACGCACTAACTAATTAATACGTAGTATACTAAATTTGGATAGAGAATCTCAATATTGTAGTACATGTTGCTTAGAGCATCTCCAATGGTAAAATGTGCACGGTAAATAAATTATTTCTCTCCTAATTTGAATGATTTTATACAGTTTTGGTAAGTTTTTCTCCAAACTGTCAAGGAAACCGTCTAGATGTTGACATTGTTAATGATATTGCAGGGAAAAACTTACCAAAATTGTATAAAATCATTCAAATAAGGAGAGAAATAATTTATTTGCTAATATTTATGTGGCTATCACTCATGCCACATATGCAACGTGGACATTATAGCATTGGAGATGCTCTTAGAAGATAACACATGACAAAATCTTTCCATAATTGTATCTTTCAAATGTATTATAAATAGATAGATAGATACAAATGTATTATAAATAGATAGATAGTGTTGGGTAAATGGCCCCGAGCAGGGGTCCGGCCCAATTACCCCCAAACCGACGTACGTCGCCCAGCCCACGGATGGCCCTGGCCTGAAGGAATGAGGACGAATGTCTATCTCCGGAATAACAGCTCAAGGTCCCGGCCGAGGGTCGGTTAGCACATCCGTGACGAACGTCGTCAGCCGAGGCCCATCTCCGTAGATGGCCCAGGCCCAAAAGATTGTTACGTTCCCAGGAAGGGCCGCAGACGAACGGCCCCCGGTTCTACCCGACGATCGTGGTCATCAATTAGGCGGGGAACCCAGATTCTGGCGGGAAGCGCATTTAATGCTGGAGATTTGGTGGTTGGGCCATAGCCACTAACAATCCTCCACATCATCAGGACTAACTGTCCATTGGCGGGTATAAATAGTAGCATTTATTTCATTGTAAAGGGTTGACAACTTTCTATTCTTAGCATACTAGCTTCAGCATTCTTACTTGCAGCCTTTCTAAGTGCCTTGTAAGACGAACGGCCGACGTGCCTTATTAGCAAGTAGATTGTACTTAGGGGAGTTATTACGAAGTTAATAATACCTATTTACATTGCCTGCTACTACTTTTGTTTTCCTGATCCATCTGACAATTGTTGGGCTAGATATCCACACACTCACTCCACTCGAAATCTTTGGGCTTACGTGTTGGGTCCAAGGGTTGAAGGAATAAACCTCAACACTGGCGCCGTCTGTGGGAAACTGAGCAAAAAGTTTCCAGAAACTCTCCCAAACAGCTACTAAGTCTACCTACAGCAAGAACGATGTCAGGAAGTAACAACCATGCCAGCGTGATCTCTCCGAGCGTCTGGAATCAAGCCGCCGGAATCGCGGCCAGAACTCGGAACTATCCGCAACAATATGGACCTCCGGGGGAAACGGGGGTATCACTGACCTCATTCCTCTGGAAGCCAGGCGGGATCCCCACCTCATGCGGGAACTCGCAGACACCATGCGTCGCTTGGCAGACGAGCGGGAGGCCCGAGACCAGGTGTACTCTGCAAGCACCCGGCGAACGCCCCTCTCTCCCATACGCCGCATGCAGTCGTATGACGATACGACAGGATCCAGCGACCACCGGCCCTCAGTCCACGAGCGGCTAGGTGGGGGTTCAGGCTCCCGTGGAACGGGAGGGCGAACCAGAATCAGCATCGCTGCATCCAGGGCTCACACACCATCGGTCCCCCGCCAAATCCCGCGGGGAGACGAGACCCCGAGGATCAACACCGTTGGACGACGTTTCCAACGGCGAGGTGCGCAGATCTTTAGGCGGCCGCACGATGCTGTGGCCGCTCAGCGGAATGCCGTCCCCTAAGCCGCGCCCCCTGTGTCCCCCGGGAGGGCCGCACAGGATGCAAGGTTGGAGGCCATGGAAAGGCAGATAGCCGAGATGAATAGGCGGGCGGACGTTGGCTCGGCCGCACCCTCTTTCTCTCTCACATCTCCCTTTACTCCACGGGTGATGAGCGTCGAGATTCCCCGGGACTGCAGGCCCCCGGGCAACTTGGTGTACAATGGGGCTGGCGATCCCAAGGCCCATCTGATTAGCTACCAAGGGAACCTGTCCATGCTGGGAGCATCAGACGAGGCCATCTGCAGATTGTTCTTCAGCACCCTCAGGGGGCCGGCGCAAGAATGGTTCGGCCAGTTGAGGCCAGGCACCATCGACTCATATGAACAGCTCTCCCAGCAGTTCATGGCGCAGTTTGCTGCCAGTACCACCCCCAGGAAGGACGTCACGGCCCTCGCCCACGTCAAACAAGGGCGGGACGAACCGCTGGCTAGGTTCCTGGTAAGGTGGAGGGACGAGGTCCTACAGGTCGACGATCTGGACGAGCGTCTGGCCACCAACATGTTCACCAGTGCGCTGGCCACAGGGGATCTGTACCGGGACCTAAGGAGGAATCCCGGCACCAGCTACACCGAGGTTCTCGCTCGGGCCCAGAAGTATGCCTCCATCGAGGAGGAGATCAGGCAACGGGACGGAGTTCCCGCGGCCCACCCACGGAAGATGGCGGACAGGCTCGGACCCGGACCAGGAACCGGGCCCTCCCCCCCAAACAAAAAGAAAAAGGTGGATGGAGCAATGGTCCCGTGGAAGGCTCCGTCCGGAGACAGTCAAACGCGGCCGGACGACCGCTATTTTCCCTTGGCCTATCCAGTGAGCCAAATCTTCGAGGCCATCAAGGACAAGGGCCTCCTCGTGGAGCCCCAAGACATGAAGAAGCATATGGGGCACGACCAATCGGCCTACTGTGAATACCATCAGAGGGCCGGCCACCTGACAGACAATTGCAGCCAATTGAGGAAGGCAATTGACGAGCTGATCCGTCAGGGGTACTTGGGCGAGTTCACCCAGCTGCTAAACAAAAACAGCCAGCAGAAGCCGAACTCAAGGCACAAGACATGGCGCCGCGACGATCGGCGCGAGGCAGAACCTCAGGACGTGGATTATCGAAGTGCAGATAAACGTCCGGAGGGATCCCTCGGCCCGAAGGGTAAGAAGAAGAAATTGGAGATCAAAGTGATCTTCGGGGGCGCTGAGACGGGGGATACACCGGCCGAGCGGAAAAAATTTGAGAGGTCACTCTATGTGGGTTCCGTATCAGCACCCCCCACCAAGCGCAATAGAGTCGAGGCAGTTACCTTCGGCCCCGCTGACCTGCCAATGTCACCGGCGCCGCACAGAGACGAGCTGGTGATCAGCATGGACGTGAACGATGCTATCGTCCGTCGCGTCCTCGTTGATACCGGGAGCAGTGTGAACGTCCTCTACTGGGAGGCTTTCGAAGGAATGAGGCTTCGGAAGGACATGCTGCACCCCCTACGCACCCCGCTGTCCGGCTTCACCGGGGATTGCATTGACGCTGAGGGCACCATCATTTTGCCGGTAGAGGTCGGCGACGGCCCTCACACTGCCCGGATCAGCATGACGTTCGTCGTGGTCCGCCTAAAGTGCGCCCACAATGCCATTTTGGGTCGACCCGGCTTGGAAGACTTGGGGGCCATATGCTCCGTACGACATTCATGCATCAAATTCCCCACCGACACTGGAGTGGGAGTAGCACGTACGGACCCGCATATGGCCAGAGCCTGCTACACGAAGGCCATGGAGAAGCTCAACGAGCGGGAGGCTCGGGTCAACAGCATCTCCGAGAAGGCCAAACAAGCCGGCTTGGACGCTCATCTAGAACCAGCAACTCTGCTGGAGGAAATTGAACTCGACGATCCGACGGACAGGAAGGTGTCCATTGGTGCGGATCTAGAGCCGGAAATCAGGGCAGGGGTCATAGCCGTCCTCCGGAGGTTCAGGATCTTGTTCGCCAGAGGGCCGGAGGACATGCCGGGCATCGACCCCAACCTCATATGCCATAAACTCGCCGTACGGCCGGATGCCAAGCCTATACAACAGAAGAAGAGATATATGGCGGCCGACCGACGCGATTTCATCAGGAAGGAAACAGCAACTCTCCTCAGCATCAAACATATCCGGCCGGTCATCCACGTGGAGTGGTTGGCCAACGTGGTACTAGCCCCAAAGGGCGACACTTGGCGGATGTGCGTCGACTACTCGGACCTCAACAAAGCTTGTCCGATGGACCCTTACCCTGTCCCGAGGATCGACCTGCTGGTTGATGAGACAGCAGGCTGCGAGCTGCTCAGCTTCATGGACGCATTCAGGGGCTACCATCAGGTGTTCATGCACCCCGATGATGCCGAAAAGACGGCGTTCGTTACGGCGGACGGCGTGTATTGCTACATCGTCATGCCGTTCGGCCTAAGGAACGCCATGACTACTTTTCAGAGGATTATTGGGATGTTGTTCAAGGACGTACTTGGAAAGACAATGGAAGCTTACGTGGATGACATCCTGATCAAAAGCAAGAAAAAGGAGGACCACGTCCAGGACATGGAGAGGGTCTTCAGCATCATGGAGAAGGCCAGCATGAGGCTCAATCCGAAGAAGTGCGCCTTCGCCGTCAGGGGCGGCAAGTTCCTCGGCTACATGATGAGCGAGCGGGGGATCGAGCCTAACCCGGAGAAGGTGAAGGCGATTATGGACATGGAGGCCCCAAAGAACCTAAAAGACGTGCAGCGGCTCACCGGGCGTCTGGCGGCCCTGAGCAGATTCTTATCCAAGTTGGCTGATAAGGCGATCCCCTTTTTTCAGATCATGAAGAAGGCCAATCCCTTTCAATGGACCCCGGAGTGCCAAACTGCTTTCGAAGATTTCAAGGTATATCTCTCCTCTCCGCTCGTCCTCACCAAGGCAGACCCCGGGGAGAGATTATACATGTACTTGGCAGTAGCCGATCTGGCCGTAAGTGCCGCGCTGCTGAAGGAATCTGAAGGCGTTCAGCGGCCAATATACTTTGTAAGTAAGGCGCTGAACGGTCCCGAGACGAGGTACACACTGATGGAAAAGACGATCCTCGCCTTGATTGCATCCATCAAGCGCCTGGCACCGTATTTCCAAGCACACCCGGTGACTATCTACACGACGCAGCCCCTCGCCACAGTCCTCAGGAACCCAATGGCAAGCGGAAGGATAACGAAGTGGTCCTTGATGATCGGCCAGTATGACGTGGACTTCAAGCCGAGGCCGACGATCAAAGGGCAGGCTCTGGCGGACTTCATTGCGGAATGCACCGCGCGCACCGAGGACGGAACCCATGACAACAATGGCTTTGACGATTGGTGGGAGATGTACACCGATGGGGCCTCGAGTGCGCGGGGCTGCGGCGGAGGAGCAGTGATCACTTCCCCCGAAGGTTTCAAAGCCTACTACTCTATGAAGTTTGAGTTCAAGGTCACCAACAACGAGGCTGAGTACGAGGCGCTTATCGCAGGGCTGAAATGCGCGA
Organism: Cuscuta epithymum; assembly: GCA_945859915.1. Lineage (NCBI taxonomy): Eukaryota > Viridiplantae > Streptophyta > Magnoliopsida > Solanales > Convolvulaceae > Cuscuta > Cuscuta epithymum. The sequence goes on along the minus strand of CAMAPF010001041.1, from coordinate 654,629 downwards.
AAGCCCTCGGAGCAGCTCGTCTGAAGGTGAGAATGGACAGCTAGCTGGTGGTAACCCAGATGAACGGCACTGCAGAAACCAGGGAAGAGAGAATGAAGGTCTACAAAGAGCTGGCGGAGGAACAGACCGCACAATTTGAGCAGGTGGTGCTTGAGCAGGTATCGCGGGTGGAGAATACAGAGGCGGACATTCTGTCAAAACTAAGCAACCCCCCGACCGATGACCCGGCATCAAGCATCCCCCGACACATCAGAGGCTTCGTTAGGCAGGAAGTATTCCCAGCACCAGCGACGGACGTCATCCAGGTGGAGGTTATCTCCGTTGCCGAACCTAACTGGGCAAAGGAAATAGCAGATTATCTCAGAGATGGGACACTCCCTGAGCCTGAAGATGATGGCAGTACAGGAAGAGCCGCGTGGATAAAGAGGCGTGCCCCTAACTTTGAACTCATTGATGGGCAACTTTACAAGAAGACGTTCGGCGGACCCTACCTCAGGTGCCTCCCGCCGAGCCTGGCAGCGGCGGTAATCGAGGAAATACATGAAGGGATCTGCTCCAGCCACCAGGGCCCCCGAACCTTGGCCAGAAAAATCATCCTGCAGGGCTATTACTGGCCGACCATACAGCAAGATTGCTTCAACCACACGCGGAAGTGCGCAGTATGCCAGCAGTATGCACCTGTCCCTGGCCGACCGGCGAGTTTCTACACCCCGATGACCATCGCGCTACCATTTGCTAGGTGGGGCGTAGACCTGCTGGGTCCTCTGCCAACGGCTGCTGGTGGAAGGAAGTTCGTCATTGTGGCGGTTGATTATTTCACGAAGTGGGTCGAGGCCGAACCATTGGCCTCCATCACTGAATTCCAGTGCCAGAAGTTCGTCTGGCAGAACATCATTTGCCGCTTCGGAATCCCGGAGCAGATCATCACAGACAACGGTCGGCAGTTCGTCGGCAGAGGCTTTGAGGCATACTTGGCGAAGTGGGGCATCAGGCACTCTAAGGCCTCGGTGGCCTACCCGCAAGCCAACGGCCAAGTGGAGAACATGAACCGGACCATCATGGACGGGATCAAGAAGAAGTTGGAAGACTACACCTCCACCTGGCCGGAGCAGCTGAATTATGTTTTATGGACGTACAGGACGACGCCCAGGACGGCGACTGGGGAAACCCCTTTTGCCTTGGCTTACGGGTTCCAAGCTAAGGTACCAACGGAGGTACTGGTACCTACCCATCGCACCAAGCACTTCCAGCCGGAGGACAACGAGATCAACCTACGAGCAGAGCTCCATTTCGTCGAGGAACGGAGGGACTTAGCGGCTCGTCGCATGGAAGAGTATCACAGGGCCACCCAGAGATACTTCAACAAGGCCGTGAAATTCCGCGAAATAGAGGCCGGGGACCTCGTACTCAGGAAAAGAGAGAAGAGCAAGCCGCTCGAAGGCGGCAAAATGGCGAAGAGCTGGGAAGGACCTTACCGGGTCTTCAGAAGATATAACCAGGGGACGTTCCTCCTCCACACCCTGGAGGGGAACCGCGCCGGGATGTGGAATGTAGAACACTTGAAGAAATTCTATCAATAGTTAGGGGTTGTTGTCCTTGTATTATTCCCACTACCATGTAAAATGGCCGGACGTCGTCAATAATAAGGCCCCTGTTTTCTTTTTTTTTTCATCAATTCCGTTCTTGCCAACGACCGTTAAAGAAGGGAATCTCGATGTAGATAAACCTGTTCCTCCTTGTGATGTCGGCGGACACCGGACGTCTCCTCGAAGTAGGGACGCCGGTGGGACCAGGGACCAAAGACGAACGAAGCACCAGGGAATCTCGATGTAGATAAACCTGTTCCTCCTTGTGATGTCGGCGGACACCGGACGTCTCCTCGAAGTAGGGACGCCGGTGGGACCAGGGACCAAAGACGAACGAAGCACCAGGGAATCTCGATGTAGATAAACCTGTTCCTCCTTGTGATGTCGGCGGACACCGGACGTCTCCTCGAAGTAGGGACGCCGGTGGGACCAGGGACCAAGGACGAACGAAGCACTAGGGAATCTCGATGTAGATAAACCTGTTCCTCCTTGCGATGTCGGCGGACACCGGACGTCTCCTCGAAGTAGGGACGCCGGTGGGACCAGGGACCAAGGACGAACGAAGAGTATGGATTGCCTCCACCTATAAAAAAAAAAAAAAAAAAAAAACTTTGGGAGAAGAGGAGAGGAGCTCCTATGTAGAAGGGAATCTTGCCCGGGTGTGCCAGATCTTCTCCAACCGCCGAAGACGAACGCCTCTCGGTGTAGAGGTTAGTAGAGACGCGGAGGGGGCTAGACGAACCAAGGGAGCCTGCCAAGATAAACCTGTTTATCCCACAAACGACCATGGATCGATGGACGTGGGGTAACAAAGTCGGGGACCTGTGAGGGTAGACCTGTTCGTCCCTGCGAGTCCTTGGGTACCGAACGACCTCTTCGAAGCAAGAGACGTCGGTAAGGCTAAAAGGACCACGGACGAACGAAAAAAGGGGGGGATCTCGATGTAGATAAACCTGTTCATCCTTGCGATGTCGGCGGACACCGAACGTCTCCTCGAAGTAGGGACGCCGGTGGGACCAGGGACCAAGGACGAACGAAGACTAAAAGACTCCAAAAAAAAAAATGCCAGAAGAGCAAGGAGCAAAGAATGATTCTGTAACACCCACCCCGTTCAGACTGGTCGGTTTGGGACGGATGCCACTGTCGTTTATCTTTTAATAAAAAAATATATATATCTTTGTAACTATTTTAGAAAAATATTTTCCATAGAAAACAAATAATCTGATTGATATTATTTCAGTTCAATGGAAGTATGAAAATAAAAGACAATTAATCAAATACATAACAACTTGAAATAAAACTCCGATTATTACATTAGCATAATTAATTTTAAAACGGTGTTGGTTGTACAAACTTATTTAAAACATGACGGTGAAATAAAACACGTGCAATGCAGTACTATCCAGATGTCTCATTGTCCTGGACTCCAACTTGATTCTCGTATTCACCTACGTGTAGAAAAAAAACTACACGCTCAACAATAGAATTGCTGAGTGGTACTATAATATAACATGTAAGTAACATACAAATTCATATTTGTTACTCAAATAATTGACAAGTATTTATATCATTAAACGTTAAAATATACGGAGTACATTATATTACACATATTGCACCCTTTCACTATAGAAATAACACTGAATGATTATTTCCTTCTAACATAATTATTCATGCGTATAAATTTGTCACCGATTAAGTGAGTAATAAAACATAAGAAATTAGTCAAAACTTTATGTTAAAAGAAATACCTATGAAGATTTAATAAAATCCTAATTCCTTTTTTTTTGTTCAGATCATTTCATAACTTGTACATCCTTCAAAACATGTTTAAGTGATTTAATTTCACATAAAAGTAAACAGAAACATATATCCCTTAAGGAAAACAACCGTACATACTTCTTGTTAAAATTCATAAACGGAGGATCCAACTTTCAGAATACTCAACACTTTATTCGTCTGATTTCAGCCTTTACTCTTAGGACTAGACTCTAGGTAAGGGTACGAATAAAGTAATTTCGAACAAAGTTCTAGTTACTTTATCCATCAGATAACAGAGATCTTCAGATCACAAGGATCATCAGATAACAGAGACTTCGGATTCAGAGATTCAGATTCAGAGGACCCTGGCCTGGGCCGTATGCTAGCACACCAGAGGAGTCGTAGTCGGTAAAACCAACTCGTACCCAAAACTTTAAACAGAACAGAGGTACCCAAAACTGTCATCTAAATCCCGGAGTAAGGCTCTTTTCCAAAATATTTCATAAATTCATCATGTAATATTGAAAAATATAATAATCAGAAAGTATCAATAAATATAGTTATATGCATGTGCTCTCTACTAATCATACTTGAAGACTTATACCCCGTAGTTAAATTTTTTTCCTCTAAAATATATACATACCTGACAGAATTTCTTATAAAAATAATAATACAATAATGCTATTATTTATAGTCTAAAATTCTGAAACATACTTCGTATACTATACTCGTATTTATTTTCCCTTTTATTGTATGGCCTGATTTCTCTTTCAAAGGAAACCTAATAATTTATGTTTATGTCCTTACATGTATTCTGTATGCCCTTTGCGGCTTTGCTATATAAATACTAATTATGTTTACTTATTCAATGCGTGTACATAAGGTCCCGTAAGTTTAAAATAAGTAAATAACACTTAATATTTACGGCTAAATACATTTATGCAGTTACCGTAAAAGTGAAAATATATATACATATATGCATATATCACTATCACTAATATTCATTAAGCTAATCAGCATATAGTGCATATTATTCGTATTTAAATCCCACATGCAAAACATATATACTACCTCATGTGCGTGTTACCATAGATAACAAGAATATCTCATATATTTTTAATAATGCTTCGGTTACATTAATTGAGCCCAAAGACTTATTTTGGGTTAAAATCACACATTTGTACTTCATTGACTTCTTATAAAGTAAATCTAATAATTGGCAGCCTTATTTTGTTTATATCAGGACTTCAAGGTATAATAATTAATAGTGCGAATCATTATAGCTGACTGAAAAATTAGTCCAGCCTGCTTATCAGCTTTATCGAAATTAAAGACAGAAAAGATATACTATCGTATCATTAATTAACTATAATTATAATCATATTAGAAATAATACTAATAAGTAGTATTATTATGATTATATTTTGATAAACTGAAAATAGTAAAAACATTAGGCCTGAGCATCGTCAAAAATTCGTATATTATATCCAAATCAGATATTCATATTTTTTTAAAATTAGTAAGGATACAATTTGCTTGTGCATGTAACATGATAATACTATATAATCACGTACAAAGAGGTTACGCTTAAAAAAAAAAAAACTTATCATTACATAAATTAAGATGGAGCTAGTCTTATAAAAGAATAATTTTCAAATTACTATCATTTCCTTAAATTAGCCCAAATAAACGAGATTAGTATCAGTTGTGGTATTATAGTATTAATTAACACCTTAACTAGTGCAAAGTATCTATCATTAATAAATGCTCTTATCTTTGATTGATTGATCGTAAGCAACACTAAGCAATATAATGGAAGTACTAACACTATTTTTAATAAACAAAATATGAATGAAATCTTAAAGCATATATTATAGTGCATACCTCTGATCTTTCCTTTTGATAACCAAATTAATAATACAGAATATTTATGAAATGTCGTATTATAGTACTGACCTTAAAATAAAAGTATGATTGAAACTGAAATGCACTCATTTCATCCGTTGTTGATCCTCTAGTAGCCGGGACTTCCCTCTCCCTTATAACTCATACATAGTGTCATACTACTCTCTCTTTCTCCGAATTAAAATTAGATTTAGAAATGAGCTCCTATAATACTTGGACTTCTCATATATCATATATACTAGCCCATTTCCGATTTACTTATTTTAAATTTTAATTTTAATATGATTAATATCTTTGTTCCTTTCTAACGTTATAATGCCCAGTGTCTTGTATAAAATGCAGACGACTTACACGTCTCAATGCATGTCTGCATATATGTGAATTTGCATGCATGATATATTTGTTTTGTCTAAAGCTTAGCTATCCACGTATATCCATTATCTCATTCATTTAGTTTTTGAATCTAATTTTGTCATTATTCTTGCTAGTGCCCAAAACAACATGCAAAGGGGTTTGGATGTAACATTAGACACGTATTTATTGATCTGACTAGTTATTTTGACGCGCGATGCGCGATTGGCCAAATGCCCAATGCATCTTTTGATGGAAAATAAGTACGCAATATTAGATACTTTAGTATTTATTTGATATCAATATATTTAATAGTTGACATCTGATAAATTTGAACGATTAGAAGTGTATTATATACTATAGTATTTTTTTATATCATTATTTTTAATGTTTGACATAATAATAACATTAATATGAAGTGAAAATCGTTGAATTCTAATAGGATGTAGCGTAAAACAATATACATATTCTAATATCATAATAAACTCTTATAACATTTTCACCAAACTATTAGTAGCAAACCAAAAAATACATGAGACATTAGACTTTAGATTGAGTGTGGTTAAAAGCGCGAAATGTATTTGCGCCATCGTCGTCTTCAGATAAAGTAAATTGCAATGGATGTCTAAAGATGGAAGCTAGCTGCAAATGACAAACAAATAGATTTTAGAAAACAGAAATAATCAATTAGAGGCTTCACTCCAAGAACACATAAACATTAGTAAATCATCTTTTCATTACAAGACATGAAAATTGACTGCCAGTTTCACGTTGACTTCTATCCTGCACCAGGAGAAATCTAAAAATCTATGAGAATGAATATAAGAATATCTTTAACCTTTCATAAAATCACATATACCACATATATTTTTGAGAATTAAATATTGAAGCTAAAAAGAGTACTCTATAAAACACTTAAGAACATGAAAAGCTAAAATACATAAAAAGATTGTCTCCCGATAATCAAGTGTGGAGTAATGAAAATTGTTAATGCTTACCAATGAAACAGATGAATTATGGTTAGTTTTTGTCCATCTGCGATTTGTAAGTCCAACCACTTTGAGCTTGTCAAGTTTTGTGTCTGTCGCGTGCAAATATTTTCCTCAACCAACCCATTTGAGGAAGTATGGTCTCTTGAATCCTGATCAAGGGACATCTACCCTATCTACAAAAAATTACAAAGTAAGGTCTTTTAGCAACGTACAATCATGTCATTCAAACATGACTGTGATTTAAGATGGACCTGGACTGTTTACTTAATTTCCATTAATCCCTATTTATATGAAGTGGTCTTTGTGTAAGAGGTTGTTGACTTGGTGTGTTGAAAAAGGATTGGGTAAAGTAACCAATTTAAGGTTATTTCTAAATCATCTTGCCTGTGAGTGATCTCACTTATTAACACACATCTAAACAAGTCATCATGGTTTCTTGAAGAAAAGGGGTTGGATAAACATCTGAATCAGGGGTCTCAAATTAGAGATAAGCAAACAAGTTGGCTTTTGATTGAGAGAACAAGTCATGTATTCAATTATGTCTCAAAATAACCGCGCCTAATGACTACAAGTTCAAATCATATTTTTGGGTTCCGGGTTAAGCCCACTACATCAAAACAATTTAACGCTAACTCATTAATATCTAGTAATTAAAATAAAAACATGCGCACTCACTTACTCGCACTCAAATATACATACAGTGATACACACTCACATTGAAAACAACTTTCTTTGTTTTATCGTTTTTTTCTTTTTAATCACCAAATGACTGGCATTATAAGACAATACTAACATATAAATTCACATAAAATGCCCATCTACCTAAAAAATAACTACTCCATATAATCATTCAAATATTCACATAAACCTATCTATCTAAATATCTTATTTAGACATATTTACAAACACCTAGTATGCATCAAATAAATTTAGGTAATTCTTACAAGTAAGTGCATACTGGCAGCAATCAAATCTCATAACAAATTATAGTTATTTTGCTGCCAGTAGCTTTAGAGATATTATAATTAGCCTGCAAAGGATAAACTCTAACATACATGTTGTAGTTGAAGTGAAAATGACATTAACAATGCAACTCTAAAAATATATTCATGTTATTGAAACCACACTTTATCTGATATCTTCCATTTATTCACTTGTGGAAGGGTCACCCGCAGTAGTATGTTTGTAGAAAGAATCCGTAGCAATGACCTGCTGTTTTTGTTTTAAGAAAAAATCTCCCTAGATGCATAAAAATTTGCCTTATCTGCTAAAGAATGAATGAAAACGGTTTCAATGTAAAGTAGAACAAATCTTCAGCCATAACATTTTGAACTTTGCTGAAATTTTGCTGAAAAAACTTCCTAACGTGTACGAATAAGTTGTCTAAATATGAAGATAAGGATTGACAATGAAATTAAGAAAGAACATGATGAAATGTGCATGAAAAAAACTGCTATGAAAAGATCCATGGCATCCATGGCATAGGGCAAATGCTTCACACCCTGCTTCCAATAGTTCGACCTATCCAGAAAAATTGTCGAAGAAAAATATGCCTATAATGCATATAAGCTGCCCACATATGAAGAATAATCAGCCAATAAAATGGAAGAAAAAAAAAGCTAAAATTTGTGGAAATTAAACATCTATATGAAATGCAGGAAAAAAATTGCACAACTGGACATTCAAAAAATGTAAAGAAAGGCCGAAATATCCGAAAACACCTAATATTTTAGTAATTCTACATATAAAATTAGTTAATTTTATAAGATGTATCAGCTTATGACCTTTATTTTCTTGAGTGCTCAAAAAATACAGGAGAAAATAAATGAAAAGTAGTGTAGTAGAAAATTAGAAATAATAAATAACTCTAGCTCTGCACCTCTGCCACAATCCAAATGCAAAAGTGCACATCCTAAGGCTAAATGTGCAACCACACTTTAGTTAAAGTGCATTTGTTTTTACTTGGCATTTTTACGTTAAAACTACTCTATTTTTGCATCGTGTCCTACATATAAAAATAAATATATCAAAGCACTAGGACATGGTGGGGTTAAGAATACATAGTTGCATGTGAAATTCTCATTTGATAACACTGAAATTGGTTTAATCGGCTGAAGTGGGTAGATTGATTGATTCTTTTAAATTATGAAAACAATAGTTAAAATTTACTACTACCTCCGTCCCACTAACAATGGGACAAGAGGAAGTTGCACGCAAACCAATAAAAAGTGATTTATGTGGTTGATTTTGAATTGATAAAGTAAGAATAAAGTAAGAATGATTTAGAGCCACACCAATTTTACTAAATTTGGTATGAGTCGGTCTTAGTGGGACGGACTGAAAAGGTAAAATGAGACCATCTTAGCGGGACGGAGGGAATACGTATGTTACTAATAAAACAAAGAAAAAATTATGTGAAAATATTTAGCTACAATGATCATTTATAATAACTTAAGCCAATTCTGCCAGAAAGGTAACTATAACCTTACTTATTTCGATTATTATACAATTCGACATGTCAAACAAAAAGTTACGTGTTGGGTGAAAAGTTTATTCATAAGGCAGATAAGTTTTTTTTATCATAAAACAGCGGCCGTTATATTAAAATCGAGAAACATACAAGACAATCTTCAAAGCTCTTCCTGGTATGGAGGTGGTTCCGGAGGGGGACGAGCTTTTGCAATATATATGAATACAAACTTCACCTCGTTCATCCAAAGAGGAGGCTCTTAATAACAATCTTCTTCTTGATAAAAAAAAATAATAATCTTCTCTAGCAAATTGAATGACACAATAAGCGGTTAATTTGAATTGATTTAGGCTCAATTAAAAACATCCTTAGTCTAACAAATTGAATGGCACAAAATGGTTAATTTGAACCGATGTATACTTTTCTCTGTGTTACCTCTATTGCTGAGGCACAAGTGTCAAATGGAAATGTCAATACGGACATATGGAGACACGATTCTGATCTCGCACTTCGTATATTGTTATACGTCTATGTGTATTAAAATAGAATTACTATGAACATGAGATGTTAGATCACCACTACCGCCACCTCCAACTCGACCCCAAGTACTCCCTCTGTTTCTGCTAAGATTGTTCTATATTTCCTTCTCACTCTGTCCCACTAAGATTATCGCATACTAAATTTGATAAAGTTTGTATGGTTCTATTTTATTATATGTAGTACTTTATTCTTACTCTATATAAATTGAATATGAAGAACATTAACTCACTTTTCTTAATATTGATAGTAAACAAATATTGATTATAATAACAATAATTAGTATAGTAACAATAATAAATCATGTATGAAATTTTGCAATTCGGTATGTACCTTTCTGATCTCATATGGTCTTGATCTTTGTGATGTGAAAACAATTTTTTTGATCTAATCAGATATAATCCAAAATTTTGTGATCTGATCTAAATGAAATAAGGAAAAATGGACAAAAATAATCCCAACTAACAATGATCTCTGCTTGAAATAATCCAAAGTATCAATTATATCAAAATAATCCTAACTATTGAAAAATCTTCTCAAAATACTCCACTTACTGATAAATATTACGGAGTATAAGTTATTTACAGATAATTATAAGTCACCCGAGTATTTTGAGAAAATTTTCAATAGTCGGAATTATTTAGAGATATTTGATACTTTGGATTATTTCAAACGGATCACTTATATTTGAGATTATTCTTGTCCATTATCCCATGAAATAATTGTACGGTAAGCAATAAACAATAAAATATTAATACCGAGTATGAAAAGAATAACGTACAACTGTGTCAGATGGCTTCATTCCAAAGTGTAAACGTAAGATTTACATGAAATTGTTTTTTATCATCTACAACGTAGGCCTTTCAAGAAAAATTAAAAATGCAAAATTAAAAAAAAAACATTGAATGCAAACTAAAGCAAGCGAATGAATAGAAACTGCCGTTGGAATGTTAGAAACTGACGTTGGATTTTAACAGAGCTAAGGAGATGTTATAGAGTTAATGACGAATGGTACATAGATTAAAACAAATTGTACAAGTGTAACTTGCTTTAGTGTTACACCAACATTTTTATTATTCCTAAAATGCCATAACCATCATTGGTGCTTATAATTTTTTAGATTCATTTGTAGTTTGAGACTAGTGCACCACATCAATATCCTCCTAGCATTTTTATTCATTTACTTCGTCTAATTTCTGTAATACTTAATTAAAATTTTAAATTGAAATTTTATATTTTTAGCTGCCCTGATGTTTTTTTTTTTTAATATTCAATAATTTCGTAGGATAAAAAAATGAAGATGGAATACCTCAAACTCCATAATAACTAGGCCCGGTTTTAGGGTGTTACATTTCTCCCCCCCTTAAGAAAAATTTCGTCTCGAAATTTACCTTGAGTCGTGTTTTTGAATAAGTGCGGATATTGGACAAGCATCATTTCTTCAGTTTCCCAGGTGGCTTCTTCCGAGGTATGATTCTTCCAAAGAACTTTAACTAGGGGAACCGTTTTGTTCCTCAAGACCTTTACATCTCGAGATAAGATTTGAACTGGTTCTTCCTCATATGTTAAATCCTTGTCAACTTCTACGGTTTCAGGTGTCAATACATGTGAAGGGTGAGAGCGGTACCTTCTCAACATGGATACATGAAATACGTCATGTATTTGTCTCAGCTCTGGGGGCAACGCTAGTCTATAGGCTACCGGGCCAATACGCTCAATCACTTCATAAGGCCCAATAAACCTTGGGCTTAACTTTCCCTTTTTACCAAATCGTAAAACTTTCCTCCACGGTGATACTTTTAGAAATACTTGTTCGCCTACCGCATATTCTATCTCTCGCCTCTTTAAGTCAGCATATGATTTCTGCCTATCTGACGCAGCTTTAAGCCTGTCCTGGATCAACCTCACTTTTTCTTCCGTCTCAAGAACTAAGTCAGGCCCAAGTACCTTCTTTTCACTCAACTCTGTCCAACATATCGGAGTTCTGCACTTCCTACCATACAAAGCTTCATATGGTGCCATTTTGATGCTAGCCTGATAACTGTTGTTATAGGCAAACTCCATTAGTGGTACATACTTTTCCCAACTTCCTTCAAAATCTATTATACATCCCCTCATCATGTCTTCAAGGATTTGTATAACCCTCTCTGATTGACCGTCTGTTTGTGGATGAAAAGCGGTACTAAAATGAAGTTTGGATCCAAGTGCCGTTTGTAAACTGCCCCAAAATTTTGATGTAAACCGAGGATCTCTATCAGATACAATGGATAATGGAATTCCATGTAATCTAACAATCTCTTGAATATACAATTCGGCTAACTTATGAAGTGGGAAATCCTTCTTGATGGGTATAAAGTGGGCTGATTTGGTGAGGCGATCAACTATAACCCATACAGCGTCGTTTTTCTTTGGAGTTAAAGGTAAGCCTGTGACAAAATCCATGGTGATACACTCCCATTTCCATTGTGGTATTGTGATTGGTTGGAGCAACCCGCATGGAACTTGATGTTCGGCTTTGACTTGTTGACATGTTAGACACTGTGTCGTGTACTCTGTTATCTCCCTCTTCATTCCTGGCCACCAATATTCTCTTCGTAGATCTTGGTACATTTTACTACTGCCCGGATGCATGGAGTACCTGGCCTCGTGTGCCTCCCGAAGGACTCTCTGTCTCAGATCACCTTGTGGTACCACCAATCTATTATGATGGTATAAACCCCCGTTGGACCGAACCGTGAATTCAGGTCTCTTTCCCATATATATCATTTCTAGTAATTTGGCACACTCCGTGTCGCCATGTTGTGCTGTAATGATCTCTCCCTCTAGAGTAGGTCGAATGTGTAGCTCTGCTAAAGAGGATTTTCTGCTTAAAGCATCAGCAACAACATTAGCCTTCCCGGGGTGGTAGTCAATAAGGCAGTCATAATCTTTTATCAACTCAAGCCATCTCCTCTGCCTCAAGTTCAATTCCTTTTGTGTAGGTAAGTATTTCAAGCTCTGGTGGTCGGTATAGATGTAGCACTTCTCCCCATATAGATAATGTCGCCAAATCTTGAGTGCAAACACAATGGCAGCCAATTCCAAATCATGGATTGGATAGTTTTTCTCATGATCTTTGAGTTGTCTTGACGCATAAGCTACCACCTTCCCTTCTTGCATTAGAACACATCCAAGACCATTATGAGATGCATCACTAAATATAGTATAATCCTTATTAGGGACAGGTTGTGTTAACACTGGGGCTTCTGTGAGAATTTTCTTCAGTTTATTGAAACTATCTTGACAAGATTCCGTCCATATGAATTTGGCATCCTTCCTCAAGAGTTTATGGAGAGGAGAAGCAATCGTGGAAAAGCCTTTAACAAAACGTCGGTAGTAACCAGCCAATCCTAGAAAACTTCTCACCTCTGTTACATTCCTTGGTGGTTTCCAATTCAAGATAGCTGCTATTTTGGTTGGATCAACTTGTATGCCCTCTGCAGAAATAACATGGCCCAAGAATGTTACTTCTTTGAGCCAGAATTCACATTTCGACAACTTAGCATAAAGTTGTTGTTCTTTAAGAGTTCGTAGTACAATCTTCAGGTGCTCTGCATGATCCTCAGGAGTCTTTGAATATACAAGAATGTCGTCTATGAATACCACCACAAATTGATCAAGATATGGCCGGAAAATTGTGTTCATAAAACTCATAAAGGCGGCTGGAGCATTGGTTAAACCAAAAGGCATAACTAAGAATTCATAATGCCCATATCTTGTACGAAATGCAGTTTTAGGAATATCCTCGTTTTTGACCGGTAATTGGTGATATCCAGACCGAAGATCAATTTTCGAGAATACGCTGGCCCCTCTCAATTGGTCAAATAAATCATCTATTCTGGGCAATGGGTACTTATTTTTCACTGTCATTTTATTCAATTGACGGTAGTCTATACATAGGCGCATAGATCCATCTTTTTTCTTGACAAACAATACTGGTGCACCCCAAGGAGATACACTTGGCTTAATGAATCCCTTGTCCATTAGTTCTTGGAGCTGAGCTTTCAACTCCTTCATTTCCGCCGGTGCCATTCGATAAGGAGCGGCAGATATCGGTGCAGTACCGGGTACCAAATCAATAGAGAACTCGAACTCCCGTGATGGAGGTAATCCTGGTAACTCTTCGGGGAAAACTTCTGGAAATTCACAAACAATGGGAATATCTTTAATGTTTACGGTCTCTTTTCTGGTATCTCGAACATGAGCCAGAAATCCCTCACATTTCTTACGCATTAATCTCTTTGCTTGCATGAGAGAGATAAATTTGGGGGACTGTGGAAACAATTCTCCATTTACCGCAATTGTATTCCCTTGTTGAGTGCGTAGGGTAATCATTTTCGATTGACAATCTACAATTGCTCCGTGAATTGAGAGCCAATCCATGCCAAGTATTGCATCAAATTCTCGGTGAGGTAATTTAATAAGATCTGCATTGAACTCGATTCCCTTCACCCTTAATGGACAATCCCTATAAACCATGTTCACACGTATATGGTGCCCAAGTGGAGTGGACACCTCCATAGGAACATCTAATGGTTCTTTTAAGATATTGTGTAATATGGGAGTATTAATGCAAATATAAGAATGAGTAGAACCCGGATCAATTAAAGCACATATATCCTTGTCATATAAAGTGAACATACCAACGATGACATCGTTGTTAATTGGTTGCTCCTCCATGCCTTGCATGGCGTATGTCCGTGCTGGGCCCCATCCCTGGATTGGTCTATTCACCGTTTCCGAAGTAACGCGAGTGTTTCCCCGGTTCTGTTGGTTACCTTGTTGTTTAGGTAGTGGAGGTCCAGATGAGATACTATTACCCACTGGTGTCGGGCAATCTTTTATAAGGTGGCCGTGTCGACCGCATCGATAACAAGTCCCATTAGCTCTTCGACACTCTCCCCAATGATGTCGGTTACAACTTGAACAAAGTGGAGTACTTCCAGCTTGAGAGTACTGTGACCTTGGTTGATTGCTATTGGTGATTGATGGAGCATGTGATGATTGCCCTTTTTTTATCCACCGCTCGTTTCCTTGTCCTCCATTTTTCTTCTTTCCCGGCTGATAACTACTAGGAGCAGAATGTGTTTCAGAGCTGCCTCCAACTTTCCTTCTCCTCCATCCTTCGCACTTCTTTGCGGCCTCGTACAATAAGCTAAAGTTTCCATGACAAGCAGCGGTCACATTGTAACCAATTTCGTAATTGAGCCCCTCTTCAAATTTTGAGCACTTCTCCTTTTCTGTTCGTATTAGCTCCTTGCCATACCTGCAAAGCCGAAGGAATTTGGTTTTGTACTCTTCAACTGTCATCGCTCCCTGTTTGAGATGTATGAACTCTCGTCTCTTTTCTTCTCGGTAAAATGAAGGAACATACTGATCGTTGAAATGGGTCTCAAAGTATTCCCATGTTAGTGGATTTGGCACGTCCTGTCTTAAAGTGACTGATTTCCACCAATCGTAGGCCGCATGATGAAGGAGACTAATGGCGTGCATCGGCCACTCGTCTTGTGGAACTCGAAGATCTGCAAAGACTCGAGTGGTTTGCTCAAGCCAAAATTCAGCTGCCTCCGGGGTATCTGTCTCCTTACCGTAGAAAATATTGGCTCCATTTTTCTTTAGGCGATCTAGTGTGATACCCTCTCTAGGAACTGTTTGAATTGGAGCTACTTGTTGAATAAGTTGTTGGAGTAGCCCTGCCACCTGTTGTACAAAGGGCTCCATGTGAGTTTGTGTTTCCCCTTGTTGGTTCTCATTTTGTTGCTCTTGGCCACTTCCTCTAGCGCAAGCATTAGAGGACTCAACATCACGAGAATTAACTTCCTTAGAACTCATCTCAGTACCTAAAGGTTATAAACATGTAAATTGTAGAATCAACCTAAATATTAATCAACCCGGACCAAGACATCTGGAATGTAATGCAACTTACGCGTAATGAAAACCATTACCCAAAGGTTATTACGAACCGTTTTAGAAAACCTAGGGCTCTGATACCAAAATGTAACACCCACCCCGTTCAGACTGGTCGGTTTGGGACGGATGCCACTGTCGTTTATCTTTTAATAAAAAAATATATATATCTTTGTAACTATTTTAGAAAAATATTTTCCATAGAAAACAAATAATCTGATTGATATTATTTCAGTTCAATGGAAGTATGAAAATAAAAGACAATTAATCAAATACATAACAACTTGAAATAAAACTCCGATTATTACATTAGCATAATTAATTTTAAAACGGTGTTGGTTGTACAAACTTATTTAAAACATGACGGTGAAATAAAACACGTGCAATGCAGTACTATCCAGATGTCTCATTGTCCTGGACTCCAACTTGATTCTCGTATTCACCTACGTGTAGAAAAAAAACTACACGCTCAGCAATAGAATTGCTGAGTGGTACTATAATATAACATGTAAGTAACATACAAATTCATATTTGTTACTCAAATAATTGACAAGTATTTATATCATTAAACGTTAAAATATACGGAGTACATTATATTACACATATTGCACCCTTTCACTATAGAAATAACACTGAATGATTATTTCCTTCTAACATAATTATTCATGCGTATAAATTTGTCACCGATTAAGTGAGTAATAAAACATAAGAAATTAGTCAAAACTTTATGTTAAAAGAAATACCTATGAAGATTTAATAAAATCCTAATTCCTTTTTTTTTTGTTCAGATCATTTCATAACTTGTACATCCTTCAAAACATGTTTAAGTGATTTAATTTCACATAAAAGTAAACAGAAACATATATCCCTTAAGGAAAACAACCGTACATACTTCTTGTTAAAATTCATAAACGGAGGATCCAACTTTCAGAATACTCAACACTTTATTCGTCTGATTTCAGCCTTTACTCTTAGGACTAGACTCTAGGTAAGGGTACGAATAAAGTAATTTCGAACAAAGTTCTAGTTACTTTATCCATCAGATAACAGAGATCTTCAGATCACAAGGATCATCAGATAACAGAGACTTCGGATTCAGAGATTCAGATTCAGAGGACCCTGGCCTGGGCCGTATGCTAGCACACCAGAGGAGTCGTAGTCGGTAAAACCAACTCGTACCCAAAACTTTAAACAGAACAGAGGTACCCAAAACTGTCATCTAAATCCCGGAGTAAGGCTCTTTTCCAAAATATTTCATAAATTCATCATGTAATATTGAAAAATATAATAATCAGAAAGTATCAATAAATATAGTTATATGCATGTGCTCTCTACTAATCATACTTGAAGACTTATACCCCGTAGTTAAATTTTTTTCCTCTAAAATATATACATACCTGACAGAATTTCTTATAAAAATAATAATACAATAATGCTATTATTTATAGTCTAAAATTCTGAAACATACTTCGTATACTATACTCGTATTTATTTTCCCTTTTATTGTATGGCCTGATTTCTCTTTCAAAGGAAACCTAATAATTTATGTTTATGTCCTTACATGTATTCTGTATGCCCTTTGCGGCTTTGCTATATAAATACTAATTATGTTTACTTATTCAATGCGTGTACATAAGGTCCCGTAAGTTTAAAATAAGTAAATAACACTTAATATTTACGGCTAAATACATTTATGCAGTTACCGTAAAAGTGAAAATATATATACATATATGCATATATCACTATCACTAATATTCATTAAGCTAATCAGCATATAGTGCATATTATTCGTATTTAAATCCCACATGCAAAACATATATACTACCTCATGTGCGTGTTACCATAGATAACAAGAATATCTCATATATTTTTAATAATGCTTCGGTTACATTAATTGAGCCCAAAGACTTATTTTGGGTTAAAATCACACATTTGTACTTCATTGACTTCTTATAAAGTAAATCTAATAATTGGCAGCCTTATTTTGTTTATATCAGGACTTCAAGGTATAATAATTAATAGTGCGAATCATTATAGCTGACTGAAAAATTAGTCCAGCCTGCTTATCAGCTTTATCGAAATTAAAGACAGAAAAGATATACTATCGTATCATTAATTAACTATAATTATAATCATATTAGAAATAATACTAATAAGTAGTATTATTATGATTATATTTTGATAAACTGAAAATAGTAAAAACATTAGGCCTGAGCATCGTCAAAAATTCGTATATTATATCCAAATCAGATATTCATATTTTTTTAAAATTAGTAAGGATACAATTTGCTTGTGCATGTAACATGATAATACTATATAATCACGTACAAAGAGGTTACGCTTAAAAAAAAAAAACTTATCATTACATAAATTAAGATGGAGCTAGTCTTATAAAAGAATAATTTTCAAATTACTATCATTTCCTTAAATTAGCCCAAATAAACGAGATTAGTATCAGTTGTGGTATTATAGTATTAATTAACACCTTAACTAGTGCAAAGTATCTATCATTAATAAATGCTCTTATCTTTGATTGATTGATCGTAAGCAACACTAAGCAATATAATGGAAGTACTAACACTATTTTTAATAAACAAAATATGAATGAAATCTTAAAGCATATATTATAGTGCATACCTCTGATCTTTCCTTTTGATAACCAAATTAATAATACAGAATATTTATGAAATGTCGTATTATAGTACTGACCTTAAAATAAAAGTATGATTGAAACTGAAATGCACTCATTTCATCCGTTGTTGATCCTCTAGTAGCCGGGACTTCCCTCTCCCTTATAACTCATACATAGTGTCATACTACTCTCTCTTTCTCCGAATTAAAATTAGATTTAGAAATGAGCTCCTATAATACTTGGACTTCTCATATATCATATATACTAGCCCATTTCCGATTTACTTATTTTAAATTTTAATTTTAATATGATTAATATCTTTGTTCCTTTCTAACGTTATAATGCCGAGTGTCTTGTATAAAATGCAGACGACTTACACGTCTCAATGCATGTCTGCATATATGTGAATTTGCATGCATGATATATTTGTTTTGTCTAAAGCTTAGCTAT
Source organism: Cuscuta epithymum (assembly GCA_945859915.1). Taxonomy (NCBI): domain Eukaryota; kingdom Viridiplantae; phylum Streptophyta; class Magnoliopsida; order Solanales; family Convolvulaceae; genus Cuscuta; species Cuscuta epithymum. The sequence goes on along the minus strand of CAMAPF010001041.1, from coordinate 636,002 downwards.
CCACGTATATCCATTATCTCATTCATTTAGTTTTTGAATCTAATTTTGTCATTATTCTTGCTAGTGCCCAAAACAACATGCAAAGGGGTTTGGATGTAACATTAGACACGTATTTATTGATCTGATTCATTTGTAGTTTGAGACTAGTGCACCACATCAATATCCTCCTAGCATTTTTATTCATTTACTTCGTCTAATTTCTGTAATACTTAATTAAAATTTTAAATTGAAATTTTATATTTTTAGCTGCCCTGATGTTTTTTTTTTTAATATTCAATAATTTCGTAGGATAAAAAAATGAAGATGGAATACCTCAAACTCCATAATAACTAGGCCCGGTTTTAGGGTGTTACAGATTCTTTTTTATTCTTCGGCACTATTGGCCGGGAGATTACAAGACAATGAAAATAATGGGAAAAATTGTACAAGTACAAGGTCATGAACAGAGAATCACTTTTGATCGACGTCCGGAGCTGGAACCTTGGAAAGAGCCTGCTTGCATTCTTCACTAGCTCTGGCTTCCGCCTGCTCCTTCAGCAGCTCGAGGGCCCCCGCATGAGCGTCCGCCATCAGAACATCAAAGCCAGCCGCCTCCGGATCGAAAGGAGCCCCGAAATGACGCTCGAACGTGGGGAGATTCTCCGCTACGAGCCCAACCATGCCCTTGCGATAAGTATCATCGGCAAGATCATCAAGGAAACGCCGTCCGGTGGGGGTGGCCTGGAGCAATTTGACCCCATCCAGATAGGCATCCGGGCAGGTGGCTAGAAATTCTCCGACGAGCCTCGGGAGAAACTTCATGGCCATGGTGTGAATGGCACCAGTGTAAGCTTTGGATTTCTGGAATGCAATGGAACCAGACTCCTTGATTTTGGCAACATCGGCCTCATAAATAGGGACATGGTTGTCCATGCCCGTCCGGCGAAGCTCCACCTTGGCCTGCTCTACGGCCCACATCCGGCTGCGGAGATCCACGAGCTCGGCCTCCTGCTTCTTGAGAAGCTCCTTCTGAGAGGCATTCTCCTGAACGAGCTTATCGTAGGCCTCGGCTTTCTCTTGAAGGGTGCCAGCCCTGCCTTTTGCATTCCTCAGAAGGGCATCACATTCAGCCCGTACTCTAGCCATCTCCCTGCCCTGGCGCTCGAAGGCCATCCGAGCCCTGTGGAAGTAGAGCCCGGCCTTATCCAGCGTGCTCTGGCCGCACTCCAAGAGATCTTCAGGGGCCTCCTGAGCGGCGAAGTCCTGCGGAACCTTGAGATTCAGCCCACACCAGATGGAGGACGCTGTCTGGCCGAAGAGCATCATTGACTCTTTGCGGGGACCAACCCCGGAGAACTCAATCAGTCCAAGAGAAGACCCACTGGCTTCGGGAGGCGAGCTTGGACGAGCGTCGCCAGAACCCTTGGCAGCTTGGGCATCATCGTCCCGGAGACGGCGGACGTCGGAATTCTGCGGGGGAGAAGCACGAAGATGGGGCCGGGAAGTAGGTTTCCGCTTGAGGGGACTCCCGGGCTCCCCATCGGAGTCATCGGCCACAATGATGGCCTTGGAGGAGGTGCCCTCAGCACGTGGCCTCTTGGAGGCACCGGCCCCCGAAGCGTCATCCTCTCGTGCCCTAGTCACCCGAGGTTCGACCTTGGGGACGAGCGGCTTCCCGGGCTTGTCATGCCCCTTTTGTTCACGGCCGGCGGCAGTCGAAGCAGCGTTGACCCGGCTCATCGTAGACGTGGAAGGGAAAATTCCTGCACAAAGGGAACCAAGACATTCAGAGCCATAACAGTGGAGAGAAGTTAAAACAATACAAGTACAAACGGACGCACCTAACCCAGCCCGAGCTTTGAAAGGCTCGGCCACCAGCAACCGGAGGTTCTGGATGCCAAGTCCGGCTATGCGCTTGGCATATCCGAGCTCCTCGTCCGTCATGGGCGGCGGGATCGTCTTCACCGGGTAAGCATTCCACCGGTCAGAGAATGGCATCGGTGAGCCTACTCCGGCCAGGAAGAAGCGCTCTTCCCAACCATCCGGATTCCCAGCATTGTTCGAGAATAGGACCATGGACGGACGGGCGATCAGGGTCAGATACCCCGTGCGTCCGAAGGGGGACAGCCGGAAGAAATGGTGCAGCAGGTCCACGGTGGGGGACACACCGACACTGTGGCATCTAATAATGAAGCCAGCGATTATCCGATAGGCGGCAGGGACGAACTGCGCAGGCACTATCTCAAGGGCCCTGAAGAGCTCTAAGTGGAAGCTATGTAGGGGAAAGTTCAGCCCGGCTATCACCGAATCCAAATGGACCACCACATAGTCGGGCAGATGGCGCATGGGGTTGCGCAGACGCCGATCGTCGTAGGTCCTTGGAGGATAGAACCATTGGCTGATCAGACGCTTGTCAGCATTCGTCAGGCGTTGGACTTGACGCCGAACGTACGAAAAGCTGAGGCTATAACGGGGAGGCCAGGGCGGCATTCCCCGCTCATAATATTCCAAGTCGTCACCAGAAGAACAACCATCGTCGAGGCGATTTTCGGAGGACATGGCAACGAACGGTACCTTTTTGCTTGGGCACTGGGGATAAATCCGGCTCGTAGAAGTTGCTAGAGAGAGAATATATTTCCGCAGCGTATGGACTAAATGAATCAACGATGACTGATCTCGTGGTATTTGGGCACTTATAAGCGAAATGCCGCAGATTGACACCAACCGCAGGCTGGCACGTGTCCAGATAACACCGGCATAGCAATAACTCTGGAAGGCACCTCGAGCCCCGCGATTTGGGGGAAGCCAAGGAGCCGCCGACGGATCTTAGAATTCGGGTTTGACGACGAACGTCGACCATAGAACTGGGAGGGCAACACCAGACGAACATCGTCGGGCACAACGCCGCAGTCCTTCAAGGCAACTCGTACAAATAGCGACGCCTTGTTAGTCTTATGAATCGGCTATCTAAGGTGGCGAGGGCAGGATTAGCTCAAAAGCCTACGGCCGAAAGGGCCGGGTGCCCAAGGTGCGAGAGGCCTGGCTAGGCAACGGGCGTCTAAGCCAGGAGATGACGACGCCCGGCGGCAAAAACTACGAGTACGCTACGCGTTAGCTGGCTACGTACGGCGGGAGTACATTGAAAGAATAAGGTACGAATACAGCAACACAGCATAAAGACGAACTTTGGCAAAACATAGATTTTTATTCTTCAGCACTATCGGCTGGAAAGTACAAGTCTACACGCTAGTCGGAAGGAAGGCTAGACCAAAATATAAATCAGCACATATGGGGGGACGATGGTCGGCTCCCGACATGAGTGTGCTCTTCCACCTGAGGCTCGGGCTCAGGGGTTGGGGGTTCCGGGATATCCCCCATGGCTATGGCCGCCGCTCGGCGCCTATCCCGCCTTATTTTCCCCAGGGCTTCGATCAGCAGGTCCTCTTCCGTATGATCGGCCGGGTTGACGTCAGGGCCCAGGAGCTTCTCAAAGATGGGGAGAAAGGCCTTGACCCCTTCGTTATAGCCACCGGCGAAGGCGCTATCAGCAGAATCATAAAGGAATTGGCGCGCTAAGGGGGAGCTTCCCATTAGCCGCACGCCGTATTTCAGACGGTCCTTCGCCGGGACCTTCTCCAGGGCATGAGAGAACACGTCTCCAAAGGCCCCAACGCAGAAATCCTTGGCCGAGTCCATGAACTCGCCAGTATTCCGGTAGCCGGAGGTATCAACGCACCATTCCGGGATAGCACCCTTGGGGGCCGGAAGCACCGGCATAAGCTTGAAGCCGGCCTTCTCCAGGCAGGCCAGTTGGGCGCCAGTTTCAGCCTGAAGGGACCGAAGCTCCTCCCTGGCTGAGGCAGCCTCTTCTTCTGCCCGACGGGCGACCTCCCGAGCCTTCAATATGGCGGCATCGGCCTTGCTCCTCGCCTCTTGCAGGGCGGCCTCCCTGGCAGCCTCGGCTTGCAGCACCAACAGCCCTGACTGTAGGGAATGGAATGAACAGAAGTTAGATGACATAACGACGGGCTTCAGAGAGACAAAATGAGTCGAATCGCGACAATACCTGGATGGCCTCTGCCAGAGCGGCGCTGGTCGCTTCAGAAGACGACCGGGGGGCCAGTTCGAGGCCGGCCTTGGCCCCAAGCTCCCTGCAAAGCTCTTCCGCCGGCCGGCTCAGGGAGAGACCGTTGGCATCTTCAACAACGGGGCCGGAGGAAGGACAGTCTCGCCCCCTCTTTGGCTTCTTCTTCGGGGCCCTCTCGACCCCCTTCTTGGGGACCACCTTCGTTGTAACGATCGGCGGAGGGAGAGCAGACTCAGCATGGTGGGGTATGGCCCCCTCATTCAGGAGGGTGGCAATCAGATGCTGCTCACCATCGGCAGTCCGTCGGGCGGCCTCAGAGGCGGACGATCCGGCACCATGGGCGGCGGCCTCCCTGGCCGCTTTGGCCGCAGCCATCTTCGCTTTCCTGTTCCTCAGGCACTCGGCGTTGTCCATTTGATCGGCGGTAAGAGGAAGACCTGCAAGAGAGAAATACAAGAATGTGAAAAGACGAACAGGGATAGGGAGGAACACCCACCTCAGAGGACAGGACCGCCCGTGCCCCGAGACGAGCGTCCAAGGGGGGAAGGAATCCAGGAACACGGGCGGTACCTATGCCTGCTTCAGAGAGTGCCTCGGGGGTCAGGTATTCTCCTATGGGGCGAATGCCGCCTTCCAGGACTTTGTTAACTTCTGCCTCCAGCTCGTCCGTCAGCACCGGCGACTCGATCTTCGGGGGGTAACCGTTCCAGCGGATTGGGAGGGGAGGACCATCATATCTAAGGAAGAAGAGCCTATTTTTCCAATCATGGATGGAGGAAGGATAGTGCTCGAATAGCTTCCTCTTCGGACGAGCGGCCACACTCAGATAACCGTCGGAATTCTGCGGGGTGACCCGGTAAAAGTAGTGAAACAGATCCAGGGATATATCGGCTTCCGCGGACGAGCAGCGCACGAGGAATGCGGAGATAAACCTATAAGAGTTGGGCATGAACTGCGCCGGGACCGCCTGGTAGCAGTTGAAGAACTCCACGTAAAAGGGGTGGAGGGGAAACCGCAGACCGGCCTCTACGGAGTCCACATGCAGGATGAGCATCCCCGGCCGTCGCCGCATGGCATGATCAGCCCCGCTATGGCTAAAGACGAACGGATGGGGGAAGAAGGAAGCAATCTTGTTCATGGCGACACTTGAGAGGGATTGCCTGTGCTCTAAGACACTCTTAATCTTGCAGATGTGCCTCTGCACGTCCATGGGGATACCCAAATCGTGCACCTCCAGATCAGAGCCGGATTGAGCCTCATCTGCGGAATCATACCCGGCCGCACGTTCGTTCAGAGGCACTGCCTCAATGGCACCTTCGGAAATGTCGGCACCTTGCTCACCATCGACATGGATGGTCCCTACGGTGGACGCCGAACCGGGGTTGCCGGAAATACTGGTTTTTCCGGAGGAACGGGAGCCAGAATTGGAGGAAGAATCAGAGCCGGAGCCCGAAGAACCAGAACTCGAACTTGAAGAGATCTCCATCGAAGTCATCACTAAAAGAAAGGGCAAGGATGAAGAGGAATAATTACCTTTTAAAGAAACTTGAAGATGGACTCGGGAAGCTGTGATGAAAAACCTGAAGAGCGGCAAGAGAACTCGAAAGGAAAAGCCAGAAATCGGAAACCCTAGACATCAGGGGATTCCTGGTATTTATAGTGGAGGCACCCCCGGAGGGACGAATGAAGAAGCGACACGTGGCGAGGAGCGTACCCTGGCGGGAATCCAACCTGGGGAAGCGATACGCGTAATGATAGCTTCCCATCGGGAGTCGCACCGTTTCGCCGCCAGCCGCCACCTCGATTCACCCGCAGTCGCCCAACTCGGGGAACCCTTCGGTCAGGTACGTCCAGTTCCCCGTAGGCAAGTACGGAAGACGGACATCCTCCAGGAGGCACAGCATACTTCCTTATGTCCCACGCACGCTTGGAACATCAGAAGTGGGGGACTTGTGTTGGGTAAATGGCCCCGAGCAGGGGTCCGGCCCAATTACCCCCAAACCGACGTACGTCGCCCAGCCCACGGATGGCCCTGGCCTGAAGGAATGAGGACGAATGTCTATCTCCGGAATAACAGCTCAAGGTCCCGGCCGAGGGTCGGTTAGCACATCCGTGACGAACGTCGTCAGCCGAGGCCCATCTCCGTAGATGGCCCAGGCCCAAAAGATTGTTACGTTCCCAGGAAGGGCCGCAGACGAACGGCCCCCGGTTCTACCCGACGATCGTGGTCATCAATTAGGCGGGGAACCCAGATTCTGGCGGGAAGCGCATTTAATGCTGGAGATTTGGTGGTTGGGCCATAGCCACTAACAATCCTCCACATCATCAGGACTAACTGCCCATTGGCGGGTATAAATAGTAGCATTTATTTCATTGTAAAGGGTTGGCAACTTTCTATTCTTAGCATACTAGCTTCAGCATTCTTACTTGCAGCCTTTCTAAGTGCCTTGTAAGACGAACGGCCGACGTGCCTTATTAGCAAGTAGATTGTACTTAGGGGAGTTATTACGAAGTTAATAATACCTATTTACATTGCCTGCTACTACTTTTGTTTTCCTGATCCATCTGACAATTGTTGGGCTAGATATCCACACACTCACTCCACTCGAAATCTTTGGGCTTACGTGTTGGGTCCAAGGGTTGAAGGAATAAACCTCAACAGATAGATATAGATAGTATTAAATACTCCCTCCGGTTTTTAATAAACTTCACACTTTCTTTTTTGAGACGGTCTAAAATAAACTTCACACTTCCTTATTTTTTTTGGCAAAGAAATCTACATCAAAACAGTGCCTCAACAGTGCCAAACAGTGTCTCAACATTGCCAAACAGTGTACTCTACAGTAAAGTCAAATTTCTTTTTTTATTTTGTGTGAAATTTCTTTATTACCAATTTGCCACGTTTACTCCTCTAACAGCCACAGATCCATTTTAAATCATGCTGAAGAGCTCCTCCTGCTCGCTTCCTCGCTTCTCAGTTTCTCGCCCATCTTCGAGGTATCTCTATGTGACCAATTCCATGAATTCGCTGGTTATATATGTCCATACATAAATATCCATATCTGACTATGTCCATGAATTAGCTAGTTATATATGCCCAGACATAAAATCCATATGGACATTGGGACATATTGAGAAGCAAAACTCTTGGATATGTAAGAACACATTGTTGTTGTATGCTGTGCAGGGCGTAGCTAGAGCATGGGCCTATTATACAAAAAATTGGATTTTTACACGAATTATTACACTAATAGTATAATCAAGTCATTTTTAAAATTTGGGGTGGCTAGGGTCTAGGTTGGCCTCCTAACTGTGCCAGTGATGATATGCCTTTGTGATGTACTACTGCCTTCTTAGATTCATCATATATTTCATAGCTATCATATTCTTTTCAAATTCATGACAGAACGAATTTCTTGAGCAAAATGATCACATCACCCGAACCATTGTGCCCCAAGTTCATTCCCACCGAAAAGAGTGGATCAGCGTCAATTAGCAAACCTGAAGGCATGTCACTTTCCCTAAAGCTCTCTGCTTTTTAAAATCCATTTTGACGGATACCTCTCCATAGGTGTTGATTGAAGTATGTTTTCATGCGTCAGGTTTCAAGTTCAGTATCGTGTCTTATAACATTTTGGCTCAGGTAAGTTATGTTCATGGAATTATATTCTGTCACTTTCCGTTGATTCTATTTCTCACTGGTAGTATCTAGCTGAGATATGTTTTAGTTTGCAACATATTTAGACGTTTTCACCTTCTATGATTATATTATAAATGAATATGGGAAATTGGATCTTATGTAGCAGATTAGTTTTCAAGTATTGTTACAGGTTTCGGTTGATTATGTAGCCATCAAGAATGCAGTTCTCTGCAAGTTCATACTTAATACTTATGTTTTGTTTTGCAGGCTTATGTAAAGAGTGCTTTATTTCCACACTCCCCGTCACCATGTCTCAAGTATGTTGTTGACTTAGATAGTCATCAGCATTTCACTTAATATTTATTTCGTATTCCATGAAATATCCCTGATTAGTCAGAGCTGCATATTTCCTCTTCTGGTTTACATCACTAGCAACTTCACCTTTGGCTATTGGCAATGTATTTCTCACTCCTAGCCTATCAAGAATCGTATGCCCATCCTATGCGGGAACACCATCGGAATCGTTAGAAGTTAATACAATGATGACCATCATGCTAAACTTTTAAGAATAGTTATTATAATTGAATTCGTGTAGACGTGTACATCTCTCATATATTGCATCTAAATGGCTAAATGCAACTGAACTTCAACTGTAATTCACCCGAATTGTTAAAAAAGAAAGAAATGTAAAAAAAATGTGCTTATATCATCGCATAAATTGCTGATATTAGTGTGTTGGTGTGGAGCCCAAACCATTCAATAGATTATCTTTGAGGTACGTAGGACCGTATGTTAGTATACCAACTAATCACCAGTTACAAGGGGTAGCCATATGATTGAAGGATCATTATTGTCTAGCTCAGGGTTGGACAAACCCCTTTTCTCTTTCATTTTTTAAAGAAATATATGCACTTTAAGTATTTTTTTGACATAAAAATAATGGGATGAATGTTAAAGTAAACCATTCTTACTTTATAGTTTATACATAATAGACGTGAATCATTTGGTTATATTTGCATCATTGCATGTTTTAAGAAAGAAAGTAAGAAAATTCAAAGGGGACAGTGGGAGTATTTCTTTACAATTACTTTTATACTTTGAATACAACAACATCCAAGCTTTATTCCCAAAAGATTTTGGGGCCGGCTAACAACTTTATACTTTGAATCTCTTATAAAAATATTTTTGTACTCATACAAATTTGTAATGTTGCATACAAATAATTGTTATTACCACTAGATTATAGATTACAAAAACCAATAAAACATATTGCATTTCTCATCAAACAAGAAAAGTGCATCTCTAACCCACTTAGTTTCCTGCACTCACATAATGTTAATATTCCTCCTCCTCCTCCTCATATCCTCGATTACCTTGAATGATCTTCCCCTAAGAGACCAAATGTTCCATGTGTCAAAGCACAATCTAGTATCCCACTTTCTATTTTTAACAACATCTCGACCCCCACCACGCTCTTACATATTTGATACCATCCCTGAGCATTGAGTGGCACACCGTTTTTGGGCGACGACCTAGCAACCTTAGCATTCTTATCATCACACCTGGGCCTATGAAGTGTAGCATGCCCTTGCATATTTGACACCACCCCAGACGGAAGGATGACCCGTCACTTATGGGCGACGATCTAGGTCTAGCGATATTCATATTTTGATTTATGTGATGTCACTGAGTGATACAGTTAGCTGTCACGCGCCTACCATACCATCCTCCTCCTTTATCTTGGCTTGGGACATGAATTATACGTAAAGCTACTATAAAATAAAATTTTAGGCTCGTATCAGCTTTATATAACATTATAGTTTGACTCTATATATGGATATAAGCCTTAGTATTGCAACAGGTGGAAAGCCCGATCTCAAGCAATCTTGACTGTTCTTAAAGGCATAGGGTCAGATTTTCTTTGCTTACAGGTTTGGGAACACAGTTTTTTATTAACTGAATTTGCACATCTTATTTAAAATCAGTAATTAGCTTTATCAATCCTCTCTATTTGATTTTATGTATCAGGAACTGGATGAGTACGATAGCTTCTATAAGAAAATTATTGAGTCTTTTGGCTATTCAAGTATTTATGTTCAAAGAGGCGGGCAGAAGCGTGATGGATGTGGAATCTTTTATAAGCCAAAAAGGTATGAAGTATCACTGTAACTTGGAACTTAATTTTTTAAGAATGTAATCTATGCTTTAAAATAAACATTAAGAGTTCGTCATTTTCCTGTATTAGTTCCCCTTCTGATTCTGACTTCTTTCTGTTCCCCCCTCTTTTGTTATTGAATATCATCTTTATTATGGTCTAGACGCTAGACCATGTGAGTGCTTTTGTGTACAAGAAGTCAAGAAATAGGATGAATCCTTACACTCTAATGCATTTTGTGAACAGCGCAGAGTTGATTATTGAAGAAAAAATAGATTACAATGATCTCATTAATTCAATTCAAGATGAAGCTACAAGGCCGAAGTTAAATGATGATGATCTACCAAATAGTAGAAAAAGTTCTAAATCAACAAATGGTACTCTTAACTAACCTCCTCCTCTAGGTTTCTGTGTTTACAAGGACGGAGTAAAGATTTCATTCATGGGGGCAGGGGTGCTGGACTAAATTTATTCAAGAGCACGAATACCAAATTATTTAAGGCTATGTCAATGTTCTCATTAGATTACTTATTTATTTAGTTAAGTTTTTACATTATTTGTTAGTAAGATGATAGAGAACGGGACGGGCAGTCGGGGCAGAAGAGGAGGGTCCGAGACCCAGGCCTCTACCGGTTTACCGCAAGCAGGGACGGGCTTGAGCCCACCTTCGTGGGCTAGTTGCGGGCCGTTTAATTGATTCCATTGGGATTTCTATTATTTTGTTTCCTATTTGGAGTTAATTAGGATTTCTATGATTTTGTTTCCTATTTGGAGTTAATTAGGATTTTTATGATTTTGTTTCCTAGTTGGGACAAGGTACAAATATGCCGCCCCTGTAGTATAGGTGTAGGAACAAAAATAACCCTGTTCTATTTTTTAGAACAAATATACCCCTGAAGATATGTTGAAGTACATATATACCCCTGAACTTTCAAAAAGTACAAAAATGCCCCTCATGTTCTTATAGGGTAGCAAATTTACCATTATTGACTTTAAATAGATAAAATAAATTTCAAAAAACACCAAAAATATATTATAAATTCAAAAGTTAAAAATAAAGATTTATTATTATGTTAAAATATTAACTATTTAATTTTAAATTGCAAAATTATTATTTTTCCGTTTTAAATGCAGCACTTCAAATTCATTAATTTTAATTTTAGTCTTGTTATGAAGTTTTGAACACATTGTTACATTTTCTGAAATAACATTCTTTGATTTTGTTTAAACTTAATAAAATTAATTTTACTATTTTCTAATCTTGTACTATTTATGATCATCCAAAATATGTAATTTTATAGTGCAAAGAATGCAAAAAATTAATAATTTTGTTACATTACAACACATATGTTAACACTTTTTCGAAAGAATCTTAATATATAGTAAAGTTTTGAAATAATATTTTATACTAACAATATTAAATTGTGATATAAAAATAATAAAAGGTAGAATTGGACACAACTACATGTTCAAGAAATTTTATTTTTTAATTTCGAATTTATATTTTATTTTTGATATTTTTTGAAATCTATTTTATCAATTTAAAGTCAATAAGGGTAAATTTTCTCTTCTATATGAAAATGAGGGGTATTTTTGCACATTTTTTAAAGTTCAGGGGTATACATGCACTTCCACACATACTTCAGGGGTATATTTGTTCCGAAAAACAGAACAAGGGTATATTCTCTCTCACACCCATACTACAAGGGTATATTTGTACCTTTTCCCTTCCTAGTTTGGTATTAGTAGATGGGTATTTAAACCGTTAATCAGGCTCCATTCTTACTTATCAATTAAGAAAATTGGATTTCAGCCTATTGGCTCTAGGCAACGGTTTCTACTGTTGATTATTAATTTTCTGTTCTCATCAATTGGTCCAACCTGTGGGATCCATTCCCGCTGGAATGACGAGATCGAACACGGAGCGTTTGACAATGGTAAAGGCCAAACAAGCCCTGATGAACCAGAAACTGGACGCGCGAGTTCAACTGGCTGATATCAGTGTCATTCGCTGCGTTCACCTCGCTCATGAAGACTCTGTGCCGCTGACGACAGAAGGGCCCCCTCATCGGCAGCGGCGTCACCAGATGCTGCGTCGACATTTGCGTGCGGACTTGAGGAGATTGTTGAGCAGGAGAAATATGTAGCACTAGGAAGTGGTGGAGTGGGAAGGCATGCTTCTTGCTTTCTTGATTCCATGGCAACCCTAGATTTGCTAGCCTGGGGTATGGACTGAGGTACGAGTATGGACTATACAAGCAACATATTACGGAAGCTAGACAAAGAGGAAGTTACTGAAGATTGGCTTGAGAAATTCAGTCCCCGGGAAGTGCAAGGTATGACATTGTGTTTCCGTCAAATTTTTTGCTGATGTTCATGTTGGCCCCAATGGCTCCGGAAGGGGATTAGTGGGGAGGTCATACAGGCGGTTTATGATGTTCCAATTCCTGGTTATAAAACAAAGAACACAAAGAGTCTTAGACTTTGGGAGGCCAAAGCTAGTGCAAAGGACATAAACTTATTTTAATTTAATTTATGAATCGGCTACACAACTTCATTCTAGTACTCACCAAATTTGTGCTGTCTTTGATCCCGGCGATGCAACAGAAAGTGGAAAACTTTTAAGACTTATAATTTTTGCTAAGTAGTGTGTCACTTCAGGACATCATATACAGATTTAAGGAGGGTAATGATGGGAAGGGTAGCCTTGATTGGTCTTCATTCCCCTCAAAAGTGGCGGTACAATTGAATGACACACATCCAACACTTGCAATCTCGGAGCTAATGCGGTTATTAATGGATGACGAAGGAGAAGGTGGGGATGATGCATGGGATATAACCCCAAGGACGATTGCTTATACAAATCATACTGTCCTTCTCGAAGCACTTGAAAAATGGTCACAAGCAGTCATGTGCAAACTTCTTCCATGACATGGAAATCATTCAAGAAACTGACAAGTGGTTCATCACAGTGGTACAATAAAAAAGCCTTTATCTTGAGAGTAAGATATCTGACACGCGAGAAGCCCGTGGTTCGCACACAATGAAGGGTGTTACCCAGTGAGACAGTGATATTTTAAAGACTGAATTTTTCACTGACGTCTCTTTATGCACCACCAAATTCCAAAACAAAACCAATGGCATAACACCACGGCGGTGGCTAAGGTTTTGCAAACCGGAGCTCATATAATCACTAAGTGGTTAAAAAGTGATGAGTGGGTTACTTATCTTGATTTACTTGCTAATCTGCAGCAGTTTGTTGATGATGAAAAACTCTATGTTCAAGGGAAGCGGTCAAGATGGTGAACAAGCAGCGTTTGGCACAGTACATACTGCGGAGAACCGATGTGAGCATTGACCCGAATACTCTATTTGATATACAAATCAAGTGCATCCATGAATACAAAAGGCAGCTTCTCAATATACTGGGTGTGGTGTATCGCTACAAGAAACTGAAGAGATGAGTCATGAAGAGCGTAAGAATACAACAGCTCGCACTGTAATGTTTGGGGGGAAAGCGTTTGCAACCTATACAAATGCAAGACGTATCATCAAACTGGTAACAAATGTTGGGGATGTTGTAAACAGTGACCCCGAAGTCAATAATTATCTGAAGGTAGGATTTGTACCCCATAACAACGTGTCAGTGGCACAAATGCTTATCCCGGGAAGTAAGCTTTCACAACACATCAGTACATCTGGCATGGAGGCCAATGGGACTAGCAATATGAAATTTGCACTCAATGGGTGCCTAATCATAAGAACACTGGATGGGACTAATATGGAAATCAAAGAGGAAATTGGGGAAGATAATCTTTTCCTTTTTGGTGCAAGAGCTGAAGAAGTGTCTCTTTGATAGGGACACGGGAGGCCAGCCCATTATTAATAATAGCATTGACTATTATGATCGAGTCTACTCAAGGAGGAAAAAGGGGAATAATAAATAGCTTTGAATTGCAGGAGGGAGTACTATAAATACTGAACTATTGTAATAAGGGGTAGGCTGGTTTTGGTTATTTTGGGCTGGGACTTGTTTGTTATCTGCCAGACATATTTCTCTCTCTTGTTTGTTAGTAAACGACCTCCCTATCACTGTTCATCTTCGTTTTCTACCATATCTGTGGCTCGGATTATTCTCCTGCAGGTTAGATTCCTATCATTGGTATCAGAGCCCAACGATCGTGGTACCTGTTTATGGTTGCGACCAGATGAACAATGGAAGGAAGGTTGGAAAATTTGGAGCGCGAGTTGGCGAGGCAGTCCGCGGATATGGAGCGCGAACTGGCTAGACATCGCGAAGAGGCCAGAATCAGGAACGAGGAGGCTCGCGAAGAGGCCAGAATCAGGAGCGAGGAGGCTAAACGCAACCTCGATGAATTCCGTGAGATGATGATGAAGAAACTCGATCGCCACTCCCGCGGCCGATCAACGAGCTCCAAAACCAGTGCGCGGCATGGGAGTCGCGACTCCAGATCATGTGCAGGTAATCATCGATCTCCATCCCCTAGGCGGCTAGGCGTGATGATGATTACAATCGCTGGTTTGAGAAATCTGGAAGAAAAGTGGATTTACCACTTTTTAATGGTCATGATGCATATGGATGGACTATTAAGGTTGAGCGGTTTTTTAAAATGAACCGAATAGCTGAAGAGGATAAAGTTGAATTAGTTACTCTAGCTATGGAAGGTAAGGCATTAAATTGGTTTCAGTGGTGGGAAGAGCATTCAAATGTGAGGAGTTGGGAACTGTTTAAGGAGGCCTTGATTCAGAGGTTTCAACCTGGATTGGTACATGATCCATATGGTCCGCTACTGAGTATTAAGCAGACGAGGAGTGTGATGGAGTACAGGGAAGAGTTTGAGTTGGTTACAACACCTTTGAAACATACTGATGTGAAAATGCTAAAAGGGATTTTTATGAAAGGGCTGAAGGCTGAAATCAAGGCTGAATTGAAGTTGAATCCTGTCAGAACATTAGCAGATGTAATGGATAAAGCCTTGATGGTAGAAGAGAGAAACCACACCTTGAATTTTAGCAGGTACAAGGATGATGAAAAGAAAGGGCAGAAAGAGAGGGGGAATGTTGTTTCCCAATCTCACAGATGGCTAAATAAGAATAAATGGAAGAATAACCTCACCAATCAGTCTGGACCTGAGAAATCTAACTTGGAGAAAAGCAACGAGACAGTAAACAAAGGTGCAGGGATGAAGGGAACACAGAGGTTAACACAGTCTGAGCTGCAGGAGCTGAGTAGAAAGGGTCTCTGCTTCAAATGTGGGGAAAAGTGGGGAAAAGACCATATCTGCAAGATGAAGCACTTTCAAATTCTCATGTTAGATGATTCGGAGTAGGAGGAGGAAGAGCAAGGAGACAAACATCCAGAATCTGTAACTATGATGGAGGACAATGACATTTCAAAAATGCAACTGTCATTGCTGAGTAAAGAAGGATTGACTACTCCCAGGACCTTCAAGTTGAGAGGAGAAATTCACGGCCATAGGGGTAGCAAGGAAATAGTCATATTAATTGATTGTGGGGCCACTCACAACTTTATATCTCCCAGAGTGGTACAAGAAGTGGGAATTCCTATATTACAGATTCCTGAGTTTAAGGTGGAAATAGGGAATGGGGATCTGATAAAAAATAATGGGAGATGTGAGGCTATATCTGTTAAGCTGCAACAGGTCATTATCACCCAGGATTTCTACATCCTGGAGTTAGGAGGCACTGAAATGGTTTTGGGGATGGAATGGCTAGCAAGATTGGGAAATGTGAAGTTCAACTTTCACCAATTGTCTCTTAAGTGGATTCAGGATGTTATGCACCGGGATTCTTTGCGTCACGGGAATAAAATAAAAATGATAAATGGATAGGGGATGTGGAAATTTGGGGAGTTTTCCTTCTCCTTGGTTTCTTCTTAATTTTTCTTCGATATCTTATTAGCATAACAAAGCTCCCTTTTATAAGAGGGATTACATGCAGATAACAAGGGAAGAGAAATCCTAGAAAATCACTTCCTAAAATAGATTAAATAATGAAGGTATCAAAATCAAATCATAATAAACTCAATCAAGCAAATCAATAAGATATTACTCCTCATTATTCTACTTGATTTCTCTGTTTATCTTTCCATAATATTATATAGTAGCATGCATCACAGGATGGCCAAACGAGGAAGTTAAAAGGGGATCCAACTCTGAGCAGAACTGAAGTCTCTTTGAAGAGCCTGGTCAGAGTCTTCCACAAGGAAGGTGAGGGGTACTATCTGTACCAAGCTGAAGTTATAGACCAAAAGGATACTCAAGCCAGTCAAGGGTGGATTCAGAAAAGTAAAGCCGAGTTCCCTGAGGTTTTCAAGACTTTAGAGGGATTACCCCCAAAAGAGACTATGATCACTCTATTGTTATCAAGGAAGGATCAACTATCCCTAACATTAGACCATATAGATACCCTCAGTATCTAAAGAATGAAATTGAGAAGGTGATTCAGGAATTGTTGAAGGGAGGGATCATCAGGCCCAGTACCAGCCCATATAGTAGCCCAATGTTGATGGTCAAGAAGAAAGATGGGGGTTGGAGATTCTGCGGAGATTATAGGGCCCTAAATCGAATCACAGTACCTAATAAATTTCCCATTCCCATTATAGATGAGTTGTTAGATGAGCTGAACAAAGCCCAGATCTTCTCCAAGCTGGACCCAAGCTGGACCTGAAGTCAGGCTATCATCAAATTCGAATGAAAGAAGAGGACATCCACAAGACAGCCATAAGAACTCATGAGGGTCATTACGAATACCTGGTCATGCCTTTCGGACTCACGAATGCACCCTCCACCTTTCAGGCCTTAATGAACAAAGTCCTGAAGCCATACCTCAGAAAATTTGTATTAGTTTTCTTTGACGACATACTGATATACAACACAACAGAGGAAGAACACTGGGAACATGTCCGGATGGTGTTACAGTTGTTACAATTAAATCAATTGGTGGTGAATGAGAAAAAGTGCTCCTTTGGGCAGAAGCAGTTGGCTTACTTGGGACATATTATTTCTAAAGAGGGAGTTGCAGCCGACCCAAGTAAAATAGAAGACATGCTGAATTGGAGATACCCAACGGATGCTAAAGGACTGAGGGGATTTCTGGGACTTACAAGCTATTACAGGAAATTTGTCAAAGGTTATAGTAAAATAGCCTCTCCTCTGAATGATCTTCTCAAGAAAGATGGATTTAAGTGGGACTCTGAGGCTCAGAAAGCTTTTGATGAACTGAAACTGAGAATAACTCAATTACCTGTGTTGAAGATACCTGATTTCAATCAGACCTTTGTGATAGAGTCAGATGCGTCTGGGAAAGGAGTAGGAGCGGTGCTTATGCAGGAGGGCAGACCTGTGACATATATGAATAAATCCTTATCCAACAGGAATCAAAATAAGTCTGTATATGAGAGAGAGCTTATGGCTATTGTACTAGCTATTCAGAAGTGGAGGCCTTACCTTCTAGGAAGAAGGTTTGAAGTGCATACAGATCAAAAGAGTCTCAGGTTTTTGACAGAACAAAGGATTTTAGGAGAAGATCAACAGAAATGGGTGACAAAAGTAATGGGGTTCAACTTTGTCATCAAATACAAACCCGGGGTGGAAAACAAGGCTGCAGATGCCTTATCTAGGAAGGGCCATTTCTATGCCTTGTCTGTGGTTACATGCCAAGAGTGGGAAGGACTAGAAAATGAACTATTGGAGGAGGAGAAATACAAAACTATGGGCAGAACCAGAATCCATTCCTAATTTTAAAATCAGGCAAGGGCTTCTTTATTTCAAGGGAAGATTGATGATTTCTAGGAATTCTGTGAGGATTAGTGCTATCCTCAAAGAATTTCATGAGTCTGCAATAGGGGGCATGCTGGGAACTTCAAGACTATGAAGAGGATATCTACTCTCTTTTATTGGGAGGGAATGAGAGCAGATATTAAGCAATATGTGCAGCAATGTGATGTGTGCCAAAGGAATAATCCTGCTGAGAGCATGATTTGGACTGACTTGAGCATGGATTTCATTGGTGGGTTGCCTAAAGCGCAAGGGAAGGACACCATTTTAGTGGTGGTAGACAGACTGACAAAATTTGCACACTTCATAGCATTATCACACCCCTATAATGCTAAAAGCGAGGCAGACTTTGGACTGGAAATGGGCTTGGGAGAGGAGACTGCTTTAAGTGTCTCTAACTGTATTTTCCTTTCTTGTTCATCGATCGTTCAATAATATACGTCAGATTTCCTATTGAATTTGAGGTTCCTACTGCAACTCCAATACAACCCCTACCCAAGTGCCTAACAGAGGAATGGGAGCTGCAAGTGAAGCCTGAACAGGTGAAGAATAGCAGGATCAATGCTGCAGGAAAAACTGATGTGTTGGTGCATTGGGAGAATATGCCAGAATTTGAAGATTCATGGGAGGAACTGCAGCAGTTTCAGAAGCAATTTCCTGACTTCCACCTTGGGGACAAGGTGGTAGTTTCAGGGGGAGGTGATGATAGGGACACGGGAGGCCAGCCCATTATTAATAATAGCATTGACTATTATGATCGAGTCTACTCAAGGAGGAAAAAGGGGAATAATAAATAGCTTTGTATTGCAGGAGGGAATACTATAAATACTGAACTATTGAAATAACGGGTAGGCTGGTTTTGGTTATTTTGGGCTGGGACTTGTTTGTTATCTGGCAGACATATTTCTCTCTCTTGTTTGTTAGTAAACGACCTCCCTATCACTGTTCATCTTCGTTTTCTACCATATCTGTGGCTCGGATTATTCTCCTGCAGGTTGGATTCCTATCACTGTTCTGCACAAAGAAAGAGCAAACAGTCAATTTAAAATAGATCCAAGGTTTAAAGAGAGCTTTGTGAGCCAGTTTTCAGATTTCAACCTTCGCGGGCTAGCTGCGGGCCCTTTAATTGATTCCATTAGGATTTCTATTATTTTGTTTCCTATTTGGAGTTAATTAGGGCCTGTTTACTAACAAAGATATTTTCTAGTTTTCCAGAAAACTGGAAAACTAGAAAACAGGAAACGTGTTTTGTGTTTACCAAAGAAATTCCTGGAAAACTGGAGAAAGGAAAAAAGAAAAACGTGTTTACCAAATCGTTTTCCAAAACGTAAAAAATGAGACATGTCTCTCTTTTCCTTAGTGATTTGGAGAAGTGACTTTTACTAGTTTTCTAAATTTGGAAAACGCAGATGTTACACTGCCGCTGCAATGAATTTCCATACTTACACCTAGTGGTAGGTCCGGTCCCGCTCCGATGTCGATTCCATTCTGGTACCTCCATCCTCGTACCTTACCCCTTACCCCTACCCTACCTTACCCACCCAACCCCACCCCACATACCCATTTTTCCCTATAATGACCCTATCCCACCCCCTACCACATGCCCCTACCTCGGCCCCACCCCGATCCACCCTACCCTACCGCCACCCTATCCCACCTCGACCCACCCTACCCTACCGCCACTCGTATATCACCCCTTAGCCCTTACCACATGCCCCTACCTCGGCCCCACCCCACCGCCATCCTACCCCCACCCTTCCGCCATCCTATCACCATTTATCCCCCACCCTACCCATCCCCTACCTCGGCCCCACCCCGATCCACCCTACCCTACCGCCACCCCCCTACCACCTCGACCCCACCCCGACCCACCCTACCCCCCACCCGTATATTACCCCTTACCACTTACCACATGCCCCTACCTCGGCCCCACCCCACCGCCATCCTACCCCCACCCTCGTACCGCCATCCTACCCCCACCCTTCCGCCATCCTACCACCATCTAACCCCCCACCCTACCCTTCCCCTACCTCGGCCCCACCCAGATCCCGGGCCCACCCTACCGCCATCCTATCCCACTACCCCAACCCTACCCACTACCCCCACCCTTACCGCCATCCTACCCCCACCCCCTACCCCTTCCCTACCTCGGCCCCACCCTGGTCCCGGCCCCACCCTACCGCCATCCTATCCCAACTCCATACCCTACCTCTACCTTACCCCAAACCCTACCCACTACCCCACCCTTACCCCTAACCACGACCCTAACCCATCCACTACCCCCACCCAACCCCCTACCCCTAGACCTTACCACCCCACCCCGACCATACCCCTTACACACCCCCACCCATAACTTCCCTACCCCGACCCCTACGAGTAGGTATGGGTGGGTATGAAAGGTTGTGGGGGAGTATGGGTAGAGGTAAGATCGTTGTAAGGGTAGGGGTCAAGGGTGTGGAATTGGAGAATTGAGTGAAAAAATTGATGAACATGTTTTCAGATTTGAAAATGGAAAACTAAAAAATAGAAACATAAAATTGGAGATAGAAAAACTGAAAAATAAAAACAGAAAATTGGAGAACGAAAAACAGAAGTAGAAAATAGGAAAATATCTCTGTTAGTAAACAGGCCCTTAGGATTTCTATGATTTTGTTTCCTATTTGGAGTTACTTAGGATTTCTATATTTCTGTTTCATAGTTTGGAATTAGTAGATGGGTATTTGAGCCCTTAATTAGGGTCCATTCTTTCTTATCAATTAAGAAAATTGGATTTTAGTGTATTGGCTCTGGGCAACGGTTTCCACTGTTGATTATTAATTTTATGTTCTCATCATAGGAACCAAGTATAATAGAAACATAACTTTGTTGACTTTGCGGCGTTTGTGCACCAATGAGGGTGTTGCTATGTGATCGAGAGGTCACGGGTTCAAGTCTCGGGAGCGATCTCTTGTCAAAAGGATAAGGCAAGGCTTGCCCCCTAATCATCATACACCCTTGTAGTGGGACCCTTCCCCGGGCCTTCGCTTTGCGGTGGCACCCAATGTGCACGAGACTGCCCTTTTACAAACATAAACTTGTTTGTGGAACACACACATGTACATACACACACATGGGAATATATTATATATATACATATGTGGTTGTATATATGGAGAGAGAGACACATATAATTATATAGACACCACACAAAAAAAATATATCGATACATCTACTACTACATGGAAAAGTATTGGGGGGTTAAAGCCCTCTTCTTGTCCACTGGTGTCCCACCTTGTTTGTATAGTTTGCCATACATCATATTCCAATTAGACCACTATCAGATCTAGGCCCCGTTTGGTAAGGGTTGTGTGGATGAAATGGCTAGATACGCTAAATTTTCTGATTATTCAGCTTATAAGCAGAATTATCTGATTAATACTTCCAATTGGGCCCTAATTGTGATTTACTGTGATTGATATTGGGAATAATAAGTAATAACTGAAGCATTCAGACCTTTTAATCCACTTAATTATGCTTGATTGCAATGTAGTTGAGTTTTATCTCTGAAAATCACCATAAGATTATCACTAAAAGATTACAATTAATTTGCCAATTGATCAGTGCAAGATTCAGTTTTTCAGCAAGATTATTTACTCATATGGTTGTCTATTTTTTTTACTTGGCTTATATGTTGTATACATATGTTGAGATTCAGAGCTGAAAAGCAATCAAACAGATCGTGGAGATCCTAATGATCCTCGTCTGAGACTTAAACGTGATTGTGTTGGTATAATGGCTGCCTTCAAACTCAATGGTCCTTGTCATCACATTATTGTCGCGAACACCCACATTTACTGGTAACCCTCTGCCTTAATTTACATGATGTAGTTCTTAATGTCTCTGCAATTATCTCTGTGTGACTCAAACATGAATTGTGATTCACATTCGTTGGCTATTGAGTTTAAATTTATTATACAAGTGTTCGGTTAACCCCAGATCTTGAGGATCTACTTAGGATGAGTTAAATATAATTTAACACGGTATGGTCCCATGGTGTATTGAGTATCCCACCTAGGTTGTCTATTCAGTTTGAATCTGGTATATAATTGTGAGGAACCCCACCCACCTCTTGAGGATCCGTTTGGTGTGAGTTATACACAATTTTATATATTCTTACATGTACTTGCATCGACACATATTATCTTTGTAATTGTGGTTAATTACCTTACCAGGGATCCAGAATGGGTGGATGTCAAGCTTGCACAAGCTGGATATTTGTTATCTCGCTTGGCTCAATTCAAGTCAAGAGTGTCAGAGCAACTTGGCATCATACCTTCTATAATAGTTGCGGGTGACTTCAATTCAGTCCCTGGGGATCAAGTTAGTAATCATGACTTTCTGAATCTAAAAAAGTCGTTTTTTGCTATCAGGTAGCGTTTAATAACTTTTGAGCTAAGAAAATTAATACTGCCTTTGTCCCAAAAAGAGGTGTATTTGACCAAGCTACAAATTTTTTACTTTTGGTAAAGGACCTAAAGGTACTCTTTCATAGTAAATCAGGTATTCCTACTTTAATTTGGGGTTGGCTAAATTCATCATTTGTAATTTGTCTGTAAGACTTTTTTTGGAAATTACACGAAAATATAGATTTGTTTTATAAAACTGACTATTTTATTTGGTACAAAAAAGTTATTTAATATGGAAGAGGAATTGTCATGCTTTCTTTTATCATCCGAGGGTCGTTTGTCACATTAATTGCAATTTAGATGTGAACTATTGAAGTAATCGTATAATGCTAAACAACTTGTTTATTATTATTTGGGGTTTCTCCCAGTCGGAAAATCAATATGTTCGTACGTGCTTGTAGTACGGGCATTGCTTTGAATCGCCCCTGACATGCTGCTTCAAATCGCTTGGTTTCAG
This sequence comes from Cuscuta epithymum, assembly GCA_945859915.1. Classification (NCBI taxonomy): domain Eukaryota; kingdom Viridiplantae; phylum Streptophyta; class Magnoliopsida; order Solanales; family Convolvulaceae; genus Cuscuta; species Cuscuta epithymum. Next base: position 613,419 of record CAMAPF010001041.1, on the reverse strand, counting down.
GTATATCAATACCTTGTTTCTGATATGACCACCTCTTTGCTGGGACCTCTATGTAGCGTATATGCATACACTAAAGGGGAACCACACTTCACGAACTGCACCCCAGGGTTTACTGGAACCCTTGATTATATATTATTTTCACCTTCTGGGGATGTTAAACCGGTAGGCTGCCTTGAGCTTCCAGAACCAGAGTCTTGTGATGTACAAGGTGGATTGCCCAATTACTACCATCCAAGTGATCATCTTCCAATTGGTGCTGAATTCGAAGTTTCCCAAAACTAGCTTTAACTTACCTGCTATCTGTCTATCTGGTCTTTATATTCCCCATGCATACTACTAATTAATGTCTTCTTTGTAGTGGTTTTTATATGTGTCCTTCCGTTGTTGCTAATAGTAAAACCCCAGATATAACTATCACATTTAGAATACCCATAGTTGAGTGACAGGACTCTGAACTCAGTCCAAATTCCTGACGACCCATCATCCGGAAACCTAGTCCAGTTATACAGGCAGCCAGGCAGGCTCATCATTAACCTAGTCTAGTTGTACGGGCAGTGAGCTTGGCTCGCGCCTTTGTGCAAACATGCTCTTGTCAATTACATGTTGGTGATCACATTTCTTTCCGTTCATCAGTTCATAGTTCATACATGGAGGCAGGTTGGATCGGATTCAGTTTTTACTTCTCTTAGCGGTTTGAAGTTCCCTTATTATTCTGGAACCGCTGTCTTATTATTCAGGCTCCCATATTATTCTGTTTATTGACACGGTCTTCACGACTAGGCAATGTGTATCTGTCTGTCTCACCTCAAACAGCCGTGTGAGAGTTAGCTTCTTGCCGAGAACCTGATAGTGTTTGATCAGTTGGTGGCAGTTCTCCCAAGAGCTACGTTAGGAACCTGAGGACATGTGAAGCCAATCAGATAAGAGCGATTTTTGGTGCCCGGTGGTGTATAGATGGATCGTTGGGAACTTAGCGGATTGTTCAAGTGACTCAAATATGCTTCTCTTAAGGGTTTGGGACATGTTCTTTGGAGCTCAGGATTAGTCCAGTGAAATCAGAATCACTTGGTATTAACAAAAAGTGAGTATAATTTGGAGGTGTTTGGTAAACACATTCTCAACCATTTTTGGCTTTTCGGTTTGACAGTCAAACATCTATTTTAGTGTTACATAAATAGTTTCTTGATCTCATTATTTGATGCAAAAATGCCAAAAATGGAAAACCCATAGCTTGTTTCAATATGTCTTAGATTTTTTATTTTATTTTAAAGCCTAATGTACCTTCTGGTTTTATTCCAATCATTAGTTATTTAATAATAGTTTGAAAATAAAAACATTACTTGAAATAAAACAAAAATAATAGATTTTTCCTTAAACACAGTTGAAATTAAACTCATGGATAAAAATGTGACAAAATTAGTGTAATGTAAAATTAAACATAATAATACTAAAAATTACTCATATAGTCATCTATAAATAATACTTTGTACATTTCAAAAGAAACAATTATGAAAAGTTTTGTCATGTGTCATCTTCTAAACAAACATTCATTATAATATTCTAAAAATATTTTTAAAAAACTTCCTAAAGCTACACTACATAACTTACATTTAGTATTTAAGTTTGTTTTAAATTAGAGTTTCTCTTTCCTATATTTAAAAACTTTCTAAAGCTATGTAGTTCAAAAATTAAAACCCTAGGTTTATTTTAAAATGTTATAACTCTTTTATTTGTACTTTGATAGTTACAAAAAATATACGAGTATCAAAATTCATAACGTTTTATCATCTTTTATGTGACACTAATATTGAATATATAAAAATAAAATAAAATAATTTAACACTTTAAGAAATGTGTATTTTTTGAAGTGTTGTATCTTTTTTTTATTTGTACTCCGATTGTTAAAATATATATACATATAAACTCAAAGTTTTTATTATCTTTCATATGGCATCAATGTTGCATATATAAAAATTAAAAAAATTAATTCTTTTAATTTTTTCAATTTAGGATCATATTTTACCGTGAACACAATTAGTCAGGAGTGATAACTCAGAATAAAAATGCACAAATTTTATCACTTTTATTTATTGTTTTATTTTTTTTTGCGCCAGAATTTGTGAAATTTTACTCTCACCTATCACTCCGATTAATAGTGTGCAAGGTAAAAACAATCATAAACTGCACAACAATAATACAAAATTAGGAATTTTGAAATGTTTTTGTAACAATCGCAGATAATAAAAAAGTTATAGCAATTTTAAAAAACAGATGTTATTTTAAAGTGTTTATTTTATGTGTACACACACACATATATATTCAATATTGGTGTCATTAAAATATAATAAAAACTTATGAATTTGATATATTTTTTGTGAGAGTCAAAGTATAAGGATAAATGTTAGAGTACTTAAAAAACAGATGTTTTAAAGTGTTTAATTATTTTTTTATTTTTAAATAATCAATAATAGTGTCATATGAAGATAATAAAAATTATGAATTTGATATATTTTTTTGTAACAATTGGAGTACAAAGAAAAAAGTTATAACACATGACAAAATATGTAAAAGTAATAAAAAGTTACTATAAATTAACTTTAGGTATATGTATTCCAATTGTAAAAAGTTACTATAAATTAACTTTAGGTACACGTATTCCAATTGTAAATTATATATCAGTGTTTGATTAGAATTCAACAAAGTTCTATACATTATTTATGTAAAATTTGTTCAATATCCAAACGGGTTCATAGATTAGGGTTATTTTTGGCACTATGAAATGTGGGTGGAGACTAATGTCTGGATTAAGAGCTATTGTATGAATTAGAGACTGTTGTCTAGAGTTGAATTTTAAAATGTTACATCTCAAATGTTAGTTGGATGAGGTTAATTTGTTTCGAAAAAAGGAATTAAAAAAGTTGAGATAATATGACCTAATCAGATCATAAAAGAACCGATAGGAATGGACAAATCAAACAAAAAAAATTAGTCCAACTAAAACGTTTTAATGAACTTCATATACTTCAATAAATCTCTTGAAAGTATTCATGAGTAAAATTTGGAGTTGATTTAATTAGCTTACTATGGAATTAATAGTGAGCATGAAACGGTACGGGACGGTTATTTCAAAAAACTTGTCCCGTCCTAAAGTACGGTTCTTTTAAAAATCAAGAATCGGTACCGTCCCGCACATATATGGAACCTGTCCCGTTTCGTACCAATTTTCAGCACGGTTCGGTACGGTTCTTCGGTGTTATTTGGTTCGCAAATAATTAACCCATGAAATATAATTAACCCTATTTACATAGCATTGTTTATATCATTTAGTATATTTTTTTTTTTGTTTTAAAGCTAACTTTAATGCTGTCAAGTCTTAATAATTGGATTACGCCCAAAGAATATGCAAGATTGCATATTTGTAATATATGGACATACGATTCCTGACACTTATACTTGGTAATATGTTATATATAATATACGTAGTATTATTATATTATAACACTAGTTTTCGGGACATGATCACTAACATTTATACTCGGTAATATATTATGTATAATATATTATTATAATCTAACACTAGTTTTCGGGACAATTCGGGACGGTACGGGACGGTTCGGGACAATACGGTTCCGGGACGGTTCCGGAACGGTTCTCACTAAGAACCGGTACCGTACCATATTATTAAAAAAGCTCGGTAAGGTACGGTTTTACATTTTTGCGGTTCTATCGGTTTTGGAACGGTTCGGGATGGTTCTTCGGTACGGAACGGGAATTCCCATATCCATGCTCAGCCCTAGGAATTATACAATCACTATACAAGTAGAAGTGAGATAGAAATACAAAATTAAATTACTAAGGGAGTGTTTGCAATAGCCTAAAAAAGCGTTTCTCGGCTTTTGGCTTAAAAAACCTAAAATTAGTGTTTTCAAGTGACAACTTCTACTTAAAAACGTTTCTTGCCTTTTGTGTCAAAGTGCTTTTTACCTTTTCTATTACACAAAAGCACTTAATATAATAACTACTCCGTATTACTTTTTGAATATAATAACTACAAGTACTAAGCGGAAATGAAAGTGGAATACAAGAGAATAAAAAATCTTTTAAACACCCCCAAATCATTTGAATATAATTGTTTAAAAAAATCTAATAACTTCAAAATCATTCCTAAAATGGAAAAAAAGTGAAACTTCATAAAATGAAAGTGGGGAAAATTAAAATATCAAGATTGCATGTTTTTATAGTAGACTGCATGTGTTAAAATTTGCTAAATATAAATTTGTTTTAACACTATCTCAAATTTATGTTCATTTTAATCAAGGATATTTTCAATTGCAATCATTTTTTTGATCTCATTTTTGAAAGTAAAAATTATTTTTACTTTAGTGTATATCTTAATATATTCTTGATATATTTTGGCAAAGAGTTTCAGTTCTTGTAAAGTTTTATTAATTACATATGTAACAATTATATCGTGACACTAAAAGTGGTGTTTAAGAGCCAAATAAATAATCTAGACTGTATATAAAAAGTACGAAATAATTTTTTTACTCATTGATGTAACTTTAATACAGTATTATTTGGTCATAAAAATTGAGATTATTTTTCGTTTCTGAATATGGAGCGTTTGTTTTTTTTTATTTTTCTTTGCATAATTTGACATGTTTATGTTTTGATTATAGCTACCTCTTGATGTGGTGAGAAACTTTTAATAGGTTTTATTCATCCTGACTTTCAAGGTAAAACTTGTCTCTTAAATGTCTAAGCAACTTCTCTTCAATAACACCCCCCCCCCCCCCAACATTTATTTTAATTAATAAGGTCATATATACCTCCAATAACTCAATCTAATAGAAAGTAAATTGATCGTTGTTAATCACAATATGCAGCCTATTGTCGCCGTCATCACCTTCATTAAAATTGAGATGTCGCAATTAAGGTAGATTCTAAAGTATTTTTTGAAAGAAAGAGATCAAAAGACTAATTTGAAATTTCTAAAATGGATAAAAAAAGACACTGAACATTTTCTTTTTGTTTACGTAAAAATAGATTAATTTCAATTAGATAACACTGATAGAAATTAAAAAAAATATGCTCTCTTTCAAAGCAAAGCTCTTTTCATTGGAAAATATAAACTGGAAGCATGTTTAGATAAACATACTCAATAAATTAGAATATGCATTTTAAACCAATGTTATAATCGATTAAATAAGTGAATTTCCATTAATAAAAGCCCGTTTGGTAACACTATTTTTGAGTTTATCAGGCTTATTAGTCGATTTTTTCACCAAACACGTAACTTTTGATTTCGAGGGCTGAGTTGTGTAATAATAGGAAAAAGTAAGGTTAGAGTTACTTTTTTGGCTGTATTGACTGAAGTTACTGTAGATGATCATTTTACAAATTTTTGATATAATATTTTCTTGATTTTATTAATAAAATATATTTTAAATATTTTTTTCATAAATGAGTAGAATCAAACATTTAAGCCAAAGCTTCATAAATTTCAGCAGAATCAGCGAATACATCCGATTTGGGTATTATGAAACAGGCTCTAAAACCAAACAACAAAACTATTTTATCCTGTGCATAGCACGGGTAAAAATACTAGTTTCATATAAAGTAGGGCCGGGCAAAATGGTTCGGTTTAATCGAACCGAATTGAAATTGATACTTTGGTTTGGGTTCACTTAAGTAAACCGTTTTGGTAATAATTTGGTCAAACCTAACACTTTGGTTTGATTTGGTTGTAAATTGAAAAATTGTAAACCAAATTGAACAACTTGTCATATTTACAAAAATACTTTGTATTTGTCTTGACTCTTCATCTTTAGGATATAAATAAAGAATTTAGATATGAAAAATACATGTTTAGCATATACTACGTATCATTTCACTTTTACACATTTCATACATTTATTTTAGGGGTTTTGTCATGAATATTACTAAAAAATAGAGAATGGACAAAAAAGTGACCTTTTGTTGGGTTCCTGTTTTTTACACTAGAATGAATGTATGAAAAAATGATTAAAAGGTGTAGATGACGCTTTCCATTGATACCCAAAAGTTTACATAAAGATGAAGAGCATTTAACATCAAACTTCCGTAGCACAAGAATAGGCATGTGGCTAAGGGAATAAAAATGTTTGTGAAAGCTTAGCCTACTCCATTCCTTAGAGGCATATTTATAGCCTCTAGGAATGGGTAGGTCACAATGATTGGGCTCCAACATTAAAGAGGCTCATTCCTATTTTAGCATACAATCCTTTACAATTTTAGGCCTATTTTTTTGGAGTTAGATGCCGTTATTTTATTAATAGAGAAGGGGATACAAAGGAAAGGAGGACTAGACCAAAGCCTTTCCGGAGAGACATACCTCCCAAAATAATAACAAAAAGAAAACATGAGAAAGCTGCAATTGGGGGGCTATACCTGACCCAATTGAGAATACAGACAAGAAAAACCGAAATTAACATCTAATAGAAGGAATGCTAAATTTATCCATATAAAAAGCCCTTCTAGCCCAAATCGGAAGCAACGATGGACTAACATATTTTTTCTAAGCCCACACGATCTATAGCCAAAAAATGAGCTGTCGAGTTACCCTCTTTCAAAACATGCCCAACCCGCAGACCTTTCCTATTCACATTCAGCTTGGTATCCTGAATAAGATCTGACCAACACCGAGCATCTCTATCGTTTATCATAGCCAAAGCCAAACCCGAGTCTGATTCCACCTGAAGTCCTTCGAAACCATCTTCCACAGCTCTGCGAATCGCCTCTGCCAATGATTTGAATTCAGCTTCTACCGAAGACGAAGCTGTTATCGGGAAGGTAGTAGCCCAAACCATTTTAGGCCTATTTTAAATACAACAAATACTAACAAGAGGCTAGATAAAATACATCTATCACAACACTAAAAATATCTGGAACATTCTCCCCCTTTGTGATCAGATGTTCGTTATCGAACCTTGTGGATTCTTCTACCTCTTGTAGTAGTTGCTTCACAGTGCTAGAGTGTGTTCATATTGGCGCAACATTATCCTCTTTTCGAGTCGTTCATTGATTGCGTCTAGCACTTTATTCATTCTGTCAAACTCTTTCAATTCAGCTTCAGAGGCATCAACAAGTCTTCGTTCAATATCTTCTTTCTTCGGTTGAATCTTCGTCCGGATGATCTTCAAGGTCCCATCACAATACTTGGCAATCTCATCAGTTCTCATTAAACGCTTCTTCCCTTCATGGTTGAGGGAGACTATCGTCACCGGTCTGTCAAAAATGTAAATCGGTGGAAACTCTTCAAGCTCAGGTGCGTATAGTAGAGGCTATGTGAGATTTGCCTATCTGACGTTGTTCTCGAGGGATATCTGCATATCATGGGTGGCATGAACTCTGACTTGCCTCATCATAAAGCGTCTTATTGCTTCATATCCTTCTTTGAGGACTTTATTCTTCCTGATTGATTTATTCTGGTAGACCATGGACATTTGATAGATGTCTTCCATCTTCAACAAAAAGAAGTCATTCTCCTTGCATGTAAACTATGTGTCGTCTGTTCTTTTCAATCTGAAGAAGGAGTACTTTATTTTGTGATGGTCGCCCCTCCGCATTTTCAGGATGTCCCATATTGGGTGTGTGCTTGTTGTTATGTCGTGCTTAAGGGCTTCCATTAGTTTTCCTGATGATCTTTGGTACAACATGTGGAGATGTCCACCTCTTTTCCAGCCTTCAAGATGGGTGAGGCCTTGGACTTTCAACACATCTAGCTCTCTGATCTTGTCTAGTTTTCTCCATATGTGCTTCCTTATTTCCTCCTGGAAGTGGGCAGTGATATTGATATTCTCCCACGGTTTCTCTCTGGTCGGAGGCAAAGTTCCTGTCATTCCGACAACCATAGGTATCACAACTGGGCGTTTGGTGTAGTCTTCCCCTTCCATGTGTTCTCCCTTTTCAAGAACGATGAGATCTTCAGCACATTGTTGTAGCAACTCTCTGGTACCATCCTCTTTGCATTTCGTACTGCTCAACCTCTTGTCGGATATCATCTCATTTTATCCATTCCCTGTTCCATCTTTCATCTAGAACAATCTTCTCTAATTCATCATAGATGGACAGGTCTTGTTGTTGTTCTGAGAGAGCTTCTTCTGTTGGTGACCTGTGAGAGGTAGAGCCGGGATCACTTGGATTGCCCATTGACATTAGATGAGAACTAGGTTCTTCCTTATGGCCCGAATATAATGGTGTACACGAAGTAGTAACCTCTGGACTTCCACTCCATCCTTGATCAACATCTAAGAAAGATGCGCCTCGGAGTGTTTTGTCTAGCTCGACCGGACTAGAAGTGTGTCGGTTATCGGCCTTGTTTTGGGGTTGAGTGGATGACGGAGGCTGTTGGTTGTTCGAGGATTCAGGTTGGGGTTCTTGGGTAGGTTGTTGGCTAGTTGACGTATCATGCTCAAGTGTCTGCTGCCTCTTGTTCTCTCCCCCCCAATGATGATCTGAATCGTCGGGATCCTCATGCAAACGTTTGTGACCGCAGAGACTCACGACATGTGTTGTCGGTTTCCAAGCCACGAAGAAGGGCTTTTTGTTTAGCTGTTCGGTTGTCTTCTTCGGTTGCTAGAATTCTTGTTAGCATAAGAGCTTCGGGTTCCTCGAAAGATAGAGTGTTTGGATTGGGATGAAGTCGGGTCGATGTAGGAGAGGACACTTGTTCTGTATCCTAGGTTCCCCGAGAAGTGGTAGGAGTTGTGGGTTGGTTATGTGGTGGAGGGTTCAGATGTTTGTAGGGTAAGGATTGGGGTGAGTAACTGTTGGGAGTGAGAGGAAGATGGTTGTGGTTGGGGTTGATTGATATCATTCCGGGGTGGTCCTGAATTCATGTGCCCGAGCGGTTATTGCTTCGTGCACCCATGGCTTTACGGTGGAGTCCAGAAAGCGCTGTAGAATGACAGAAAGGTGGGTAGGGTCAAGTTGTCCGGTTACAGGGGTAGTAACTGTCACGCCCCGGACCTACCGGACACGTCAACAACCCGCCGTACAGTACGAATAGTCAACCGCAGTCCAACTCATCCATACTATACTAGGCGTCTTGAGTACCATTCACACATAGTACATCCATAAACAAACATAATGTAAAATATTCATTTAAAGCAGCGGAAATACTTAATACAAGTGTTTATGCCACACTCTGGCAAACATGGGCGTACAAGCCCCAAGTAATGATTCAAAAATAATATCCATGAGCATTAATTTGAATATTTTTAAAACAGAAGCGGAGGAAGCACGAACCACGTCTTCCTTCCTTGATTTCCCCGAAGCAACGGGCACTGGTAGCAAGCTCAACTCCTACCTGAAACTGTGAGGTGGCCTCCCCCGTGAAGGGGAGGTCAGTACTTGGAAGCATTTGACAAGTACAATGACAACTATACTAAGTATAATCAACGTTTTAATTTCCAAGACCCTCAAAATAGGGTGATATCATAATATAAATAATAATTTATATTTCCCACTTATTATCTCTATAATAAGTAAATTTATTTATTTGTCGGCACACGGCCCATTTCATATATTTCATTATACCCGTCGTTAGCACGACACCGCCCGTAGGTCTTATCATCCTTTACGAGACTTGTCACCGCTCTCCGAGGCCTCATCGGGCCCTCGGGCCGGAGTCCAACATCCCGCCCCTGAACTCATACCCATCATCCCGTAGGAAGGTAAGGTCCATTCGGGGTCCTATCTTAAGTGTTACCGCTGTCGGGAGCCTCGTAAGGTCTCCGGTTCGGATTCCACCCTAACCCGTGATCACGATGTAAGTCCATGCTATCCAACCCCGCTCTCTAGAGTCGGGAAGGGCCATGGTCCTTACTAATTACCAATACTCTATCGGCTAATCCTTAAAGACTACCGAATACACCCGTAGGCCAATCCTATTCCTAGGATCAATTTATTATTCACTTTATCTTGGGTATCCCTTAAGGCCTACCCCTAGCATCACTTATCCACCTTAGTATCTCTTAAGACTACTTAAGGCTCAACAATTTACAATCCAAACCTTGGATCAATTCTAACATATTTCATTCCAAAACCCCGACTAGTATCATAATACTAGTCGGATAAATTCCAACAAAACTCATTTTCAATTCATAGTCATATAGACAATTTCCAAACTAATTTTCCATTGAAAATATAGTTCGTACCAATATACAAAATATAACCTTTAATCACTCATATATCCTTATATGAAGTTTAAGTTATATTTCAACACAATATTTATAATTAATCCCTTCATCAAGCCAATATGCTCATATTACATAATCATACACAATTTATCCTTAAATTTGTATATTATGCTCCTTTATGCATTGACAACAATATTTTCATTTAGGCATTATTAATCATTAATAATCCATGAAAATCACATTTAATTACTTTAGGTAATCCTACGAAATTAACCCAAAGATTATAAGCAACATAGTCAGCCATCCTCACCTTATGAAGTGCTGAAATAGTTGTCCTCGTTAAGCCCTCCGATCAACCCTCGTTCTAAACCGATCAAAAGCAAACTTCTGGGCAGAATGATGAAAGCCGGGCGGCTTTCACGAAAGCTGGGCGGCTTTCGTGGTCTGCAACTACGAACAGCTCCCTTCAAGTGGCGGTTTCCGGTGGTTTCAACTCCTATCGATTCCACGACTCTTCTAAGTTAAATACCACCACTTTATAACATTATTCTACACTTTTAAACGTGTAGAACTCCATGTTTAATACACCATATGATTTCTTAAAAAAATCATACAAAATAATACTAGTTAATGGTTGTTACCTCACTTCTAGCTCTCTTCTTCTTGGATTTCCCTTTGTTGATGTTTTCCTCAAGCTTGAGCTTTGTGAAAGGCTTCCTCCCAGAGCTCTCTCACCTCTCTTACTCTCTTTGTTTGTGGTGTGCGGATGAGGAAATGATAGGGAGACATTTCATCTCAATCCCTCCCAATTATGAAGTGGAAATGGGTCATGGGGGGTGTGACTTTTGTCTCAATGAGACTTCCTATGTCTTGTCCGCCCCTCCCCCTATGTTTAGCATCAACTCCACTATTTGGAGTGTACAACTCATGTAAGAAATATCCCAATTGGGTGTAAGAAGTCTCTCCCAATTATTCTTGCTATTTTTGACAGGTTGGGCCAACATAATACTCGGGTTGTCCAAATATTATCGTCAACTTTAGTTGACACTTTATTGGGCCTCTATAATTTATTATGATGACCCAACTAAATATTTGGTAGCCCTCTCTCATATAATGGACCCGATAGATAATTTAATTAATCGCACATTAATTAAATATACGAATTTTGTCACACAAATTTTATTCTCTAGGAATATCAATTACATGCCAAATTTCAAGTTCAAGTGCATCCGGGTGCGGTGTCACAGTAACTGTTGTCACAATATCGGTAAAGATTATCGGTGTGTGGCCTGCAGATAAAGATTTAGTTATATGTTGAACGGCAGGACTTCCCGATCATCATCAAAGTGTCTCCGATCATCGTTTGACAGGTAAAGTGGACCTGTAGAGTGTGGTGGTGTGAGAAGTGTATGTGTCCTAGAAAAATTAGAAAATGTAGGGAGAGTGACACCTAGACACAATGTGGTAGAAGGAGGGTTAGTGGCCCGGGGCGATAGACCACTAAGTATGTCCTCAACCGCTCCGTAAGGGGGCAGAGAGGTGAGTAGAGTATCCTCTATTTGTGAAACTACTACCTGTCGGGAGGCAGCAGAGTGGTCGGGCGAGGCTTGTGCATGCGCAGTTGGGCTAGATGTCGCATCTTCTACCGGGAGACTGAAAATACCAGCCTCTATACCTATGGGGTTAGCACGGTTTACCTCGTCTAGGTTTGAACAACCATCATATAGGGCTATTTCTTCAGCCAGGTTGTTTGATGCTTGCACCCTCTGTGTAGGAATGAATGATGGGGAAGGGGCGTCATATTGATACTTGGAACGTCTTTCTGCTGCCGAAGGTAGCTTGATAATAAGTCAGCATTTTCGAGTTATTATCAGCATCATCATCATCTCCATCATCCTTGTCGTTGTTCCTCTTTCCAGCCTTCCTCCCGGAGCCCTCATCGTCAGCGTTTTGTAGTCTGGCTGCGCTGGATGAATCATGGGTAGTCTCCTCAGCACCTTGGTGGCTCTCAGTAGACATAATCTGATCATCATGGTGTTGTTCTTCTGGCAGTAGCGTCAGACAGATGGATCATTCGGATCAGTTAACTACAGTGGAGGCACTTGTATGGTGAGAGGTACCAGTGTGGGATCCTCAGTCATCTTCTAAGGTACTTGAGGGATGGAATGGTGATGTTCTCATAGGATAACCTTCTATGGATGGATGAGGTGGTTTTGCAGAAGCGTCGCACCAGCATAGAAAACCATCTCATGTATGGCAGATGTTTGATTTGGTTGGTCCTTTTCCTCCTCCTGATCAGTTCCAGAATGTTGTCCCAGATCAGCGAGACGTAGTTGTAGTTCTTCATGAATGTTACGCCGTGGAAGACAATCAAAAGGTAGATGTTGCACTTGTCGAAACCGATGTGTTAGGCTGTGCAACACTTGTTTAATGTAGCCATCATTATCCTCCAAGGTCTGGGTAGTCTTCCTGGCTTGACTTCAGATCGGTTGTGCATGGCCCAGTGTGATCATGTCTTCCATGATGTCTCCCTCAGTGGCCAGCTCATCGTACGCATCTTGTTCTGGAATTTGCAACACTTGGTGCATCAGCTTTTTAGTGATAGTGGTCTTTGTGTCATCAATTGTGGCGGTGAGCACATCATCGATCTCCTCGTTATTTTCGTCTGTGTTCTTGTCAAGTGTTCCCCGAAATTGTTAAAGATACACTTCAGGCACTTTCGCTGATTCTCTCATGGCCTTCCACAGAGTGTGGCCCTTCAGAATGGCGACGACTACTTCGTCTTGGCATGAGAACACTTCTGGATCCAATTTTGAGTTGTTCTCCTTAATCGGGATGCGGTTCTCCGTAGCATAGATTCGCTCAATTGGGGTGTTGGCTGCCATTCTGATCTGAAAAATGATAACGAGATTAGAGCATTTGATCATACAATTTATAAGTCCAGAACTTAAGTTCTCATTTTGGGCCTTTTTTTATTTCTTTTTTAATGTAAAATTGGGCCCGTCATTGAAATGTTTAAGACTTGGTCTTATTGGGCCTGAACTTAGTGGATGACCAAACATTTTGCGCATGGGGTTGATTGTTGGGCTGGTCTATTGTTCACGCATGGATAATCGCGCAAGGGGTTAGGTTTGCGCACCCCGAGTTTTTCGCGCATGAACACAAATCTCGCATAAGGGTTCACAGATGGGCTTATTTCACGCATGAATGCCCCGGTTTGCGCATGGTCTCTATTTTGCGCACGGAGACCCCTTTGCGCATCAGATTTCGCGCAGAGGTAGTTTTCATGCAGCTCAGTGGTGCGTGAAATTCATTCATGCGCAAACCAATGAGTTTCGCGCATGACGGATTTTTCGACCTGTTCGTCTTCTTCATTCACCTGTGCCTGCACGAGCAAAATGATAGAGGGAAAAAGTGTAAACCTTGGTGAATGATCAACGATGATGAGCAAAAATCAGGGGAGAGGGAGATGTGAGAACAATAGTCTTCGGTCTGAGGAATTTCTAAAGTCTTTTTGCGCAAAAGTGAAAGTGAAGAGGAGGAGATGCGTGAAGTGTGAGTTTATATAGGCCCGAGAGATTTCAAATTTAAACGGGCCCAAACTTGTTATGGTTTTCAATTTTAAAATTGCTCCCTCTCAACACTTGCTCCTTTTTGAAAGTGAATGTTTAGAAACTCCCCCTCAGTTTATGCACTATTTTGGAAAGCTCTCCTCTCTTTTCTACTCTCTTCTTCACTTGGTTCCCTATCGGAGAAGGAGACTCGGAGTGAGTGGTGGAAGTCTTAGAGTTGTTGGTTGAATTTTGAAATCATTTTTCTGAGGAAGAAAGGGAAGAAGGTTGAGAAATTGTGCTAGATTGAGAGGAAGTTTTTAATAAGGACATTTCTTTCAACAGTTGATCCTTTTCAAGTTCAAAAGCCCGTTTTTCTCTATCAAAAGATTCTTTTAACTCAGCAAACTTTCTCACGAGAGGTGGAATGTAAGCTGGTTTGACTACAAGTTCTGAGATGGAAGGTTCCTCTCCATCATGCACAGTCTCCTTTTCAGGAGGATAAGTCAGAATCTCATCAGCAGGGGTTAATGGGAGCTCTTTTGTTTTGTAACTCTTGTTTAGACTAGTATAGTCTAAAGGAATCTCAACTCCAGGCTGGGTCTTTCTCTTTTCATCCTCGAGGGCATTCGTTTCTTCAGCTCTAGTGAAGGCCATTAGTTTGGTCAATCCTATTTTCATGTATCTAATGTCATATAGTTGGATACAATTGACCCTTTTCAGGTTTCGAGGATTGGTGATTCCTAGGCATTCCTTAGAGTTGTAGAAACGAGTGTCCTTAAGATGGTTAAGGAAAATAGTCTAGTCTGTTTGGTCCCTTTGGCCAACAAGTCTCCGAGTTCTTTAATTTTGGTGTACAGAGAATCCCTAGTTTCATAAAGAAGGTTGTTTACGCCAAAAAGTCTGACTCTATCCTTTTCAGTAGTTCTAAGCTTCTCAGTTAGTTCTTTTTCGCTAACACTTAGGACACATATACTTCACGGGTTACTAAATGGTGCTCATTAAGACTCGTGTTAATAAGCGGCGCATAAAATAAGCAATGTTGTAATCTCATGTTTACTTTAAAGGATTTAAAATACCGTTTAACATTAAAATGTCCAAAATAACCCTATACATATATAGACACATAAACATTCATTAACACAAGTATATACAGAGTAATATAATATGTGGGGGTCACCTCGTACACGTACACATACCCCTAACCCTGCCCCTACCCCTACCTTACACCCAATTCCTTGACCCTTACCCCTTCCCTACCCCTACCCTTACCACGACCTTACCCTCTACCCCTACTCCCCTACAACCCTCAATACCCATCACCCCTAACTCGTAGGGTCGATAGTGGTGGGGTCAGGGTCCGGGATGGGGTTAAGGTAGGGGCAGGTGGTATGGGGTAAAGGGATAAGGTCGGGGTAGGGTAAGGAGTACATGGCAGGTAAGGGGTACGGGTTGGGGGTGGTGTGGGCTGGGTGTGGCGGTAACACGCCCCTTTTCCTTATTATTGTTTAATTCCGCTGCAAACAAATTCAATGTTTTGAATAATTAATAAAAGTTTATAATTTCTTTAAGTATTATTTTGGGCGGGAATTTTGGGGGTGTTACAAGTTGGTATCAGAGCCAGGTTGGGTTTTTCGAAAGGATTAGGACACGAGGTAATAGGTCGTAGGGAGGAATTCTGTCAACGAGACGATAAGAGTCTGAGCTGGTTGGTGCATAATTGAGCCTTTGCGCTCGTCCAACTAACTGGGAATTTCTCCTTGTGCTGAAACTTCGTTGTTCGAACCCCTTAAACAAAACCTTTGGAATCATACCTTCAAATGGGGGTTTTCAAAATATTTTGACTAGGAAAAATAAGATTGCTAGAAAATGGCCTTTAGGAACGTGGTGAGGACTTTGTGAGTATTACTTTTATGTTATATATATATTATGTGAAAAGTTGAGAACTGTGGGCCCATATGTAAAATGGGAACTCCAAGTGTGAAGGGAATGCCTCATAAGGCAAAATTCCAAAGTGGCCAAGGTATGTACATTATGTGCAAAAATGTTGTGACATGAAATGTGAATCCTATCTGTGAATATTTACACCTTCGTGGTGAAATAATTGTACGATAACTTGATAACCTATGAATCCTTAGTTCTAGAATCCTTAGAGAATGTAGGAAAGGTTTTCTTTACTAATTCAAGTTATTATCCATATGAAGACACAATGCCACCGAGGAGGGATCCGAATGCCGTCCCTACCAACGCTGAGCTGGCGTAAGCTCTCACGCAGCTCACCCAAACAATCACTGCGGCGTTTCAGAACCAACCCAATAATGGCAACAACATGGAAGGTCGTGTAGCGGCACGAAACCTGCCGAGCTTCCTTGGGCAAGAGGATCCAGTCCTTCTAGAGAATTGGATACGCACCTTCGACAAGCTATTTGATGTGATCAATTGCCCGGCAGATCAACGAATTAACATTGCTATTTATTATCTGCATGAAGAAGCAGATAAATGGTGGGCTCATGTGGGACCAGGGTTGATCGCACAACCGGACTTCACTTGGGATCGGTTCAAGCGTGCACTGCGAAAAAGGTTTTACCCGCCACACGTGCAAGCGGAAAATCGTGACGAGTTCCTACATTTGAAGCAGGGGGAAATGACAGTGCAAGAGTATCACAGTCAACTTGTCACGCTGTCAGAGTTTGCAACATCAATTGTACCCGATGAGGAGAGTAAGATCGAGAAGTTCATCGGAGGACTGAACTACGACACACAAAAGATGATGACGGTGCAAGACTGGCAAACATTGGATGATGCCTATTACAAAGCTGTGAAGCACTATCGGGTAATACAACTCCAGCGAGAAGCCCACAAGAAAAGAAAGAACGAAGAGGAGAATAGGCAAGGAGAAAAGCGGGCTAGGGTTCATCATCATGCAGAACCAACACACAATCGCCCGAGGGATGAGAGGAGGTTCCCGGGTCATGACCAGAGGCGCGACCGTCGAAACATGGTAGTGGAAAAGCATTTCAACTGCACGAGATGCAACAAAGACCACCCAGGGGTGGACTGTGCCGGCAATAAGGTAAAATGCTACATATGTGGCAAAATGGGCCATCGAGCATTTGAATGCTGGGATAACGTGGGGAGAGGTCCACAGAACCAGGGACCTAACCGTGGAGGTGGCAATCAAGGTAGGAATATGCAAGGAGCTGAGAACCGGGGCAACAACAACCCGGGAAATCAAGCACGAAACGGTAATCGGGACCAGAATCAGAACCAGGGAGGGGGCAACAACAAAAACAACAACAACGCTCCCAATCAAGGCCGGATCTATGTAATGAATCAGGCTTAGGCCCGCGCACACGATGTGGTTTCAGGTATCATTCATGTTAATACCACTCCTGCTTATGTTCTATTTGATTCAGGTGCTTCTCACAGCTTTATCTCTTCTAAATTCGTTGAGAAGTTAAAGATAGAACCTGGAGCTAGCATAGAGTTGAATGTAAAAACAGCAAACAATAGTGTTGTAGCCTGTAGAAATGTATACATGAATGTACCCATAGTTATAGCCGACGTCAGCCTACCTGGGGATTTGGTGCAATTTGACCTCGAAGACATTGACGTGGTGTTGGGCATGGATTGGCTTGGGAAATACAAGGCAAAGATCTTATGCAATGAGCAAAAGGTGTCCATGAAGAGCCCATGTGGGAAGCGGGTATCTTTCAAGGCAACAGCGGACAAACCCAGAGTCAAGCTGATGACAATGCGGCAGATGAGGAGGTACATCCGGAAGGGGTGCGAGGCGTACCTATGCATGATGAGAAACAACCATGAAGAAGAGCAGACAATTGATCAGATTCCGGTGGTCAATGAATTTCCTGATGTGTTTCCGGAAGAGATTCCGGGGATGCCTCCGGAAAGGGAGGTTGAGTTCTCCATTGACTTAATGCCGGGGACTACACCAATTTCCAAGGCACCATACCGGATGGCTCCGAAGGAGATGCATGAACTGAAAGAACAACTTGAAGAATTGCTTGAGAAAGGATACATCAAGCCGAGCGTTTCACCTTGGGGCGCTCCGGTCTTGTTTGTGAAGAAGAAAGACAGTAGCTTGAGATTGTGTATTGATTAGCGAGAGCTGAACCGTGTTACTATCAAGAATCGATACCCTTTACCTCGCATCGACGACCTGTTCGATCAACTGAAAGGGGCGGGCATATTTTCCATGATTGACCTTCGATCTGGCTACCACCAAGTGAGGATAGCGGAGAAGGATATACCGAAGACTGCATTTCGTACGAGATATGGGCACTATGAGTTCACCGTGATGCCGTTTGGCTTGACCAACGCACCAGCGGTGTTCATGGACCTCATGAACCGTGTATTTCGCCCCTATCTTGATACATTTGTGGTGGTATTCATCGACGATATCTTGGTGTACTCGAAGAACAAGGAGGATCATGAAGAACATCTTAGGGTTGTTTTGCAAACCTTGAGAGAGCATCAACTTTATGCTAAACTTTCCAAGTGTGACTTTTGGAAAGACCGAGTGGCATTTCTGGGTCACATCATTACTCGAGAGGGAGTATCTGTGAACCCGTCAAAGATCGAAGCGGTAACCGAGTGGCGAGCACCTACCAGTGTCAGTGAAGTGCGGAGTTTTCTTGGGTTGGCGGGCTACTATCGGAGATTTGTCAAAGATTTCTCCAAAATAGCTAGACCATTAACCAATTTGATGAAGAAGACCACGAAGTTCGAGTGGACGGATGATTGTGAGAGAGCCTTTGAGGAGCTAAAGAAAAGACTGACAACTGCACCAATACTGACACTTCCTTCGGGAACTGATGGATTCGAAATCTATTGCGATGCATCCAAGAATGGTCTGGGCTGCGTGCTGATGCAGAATGGGAAGGTAGTCGCTTATGCATCCCGACAACTAAGGGTGCACAAGGTTAACTACCCAACCCACGACCTTGAGTTAGCAGAAGTAGTGTTTGCTTTGAAGATATGGAGACACTACTTGTACGGGCCACCGTGCAAGATATACACCGATCACAAAAGCCTTAAGTACATCTTCACCCAAAAAGAGCTTAACATGCGACAAAGGAGGTGGCTAGAGCTTGTCAAGGACTATGACCTTGAAATCCAATATCATGAGGGGAAAGTGTTAGTACCCAATTTTGATAGATTTTGATGATGCCACTATACTAAATTCCCAAATTATCCACACTCGCTTTACCTGATAAATCATGACCATAAATCAACATAAACAACTAAAGTGCATAATTTATGTATTAAATAAATTATACTGGAAACTTAAAATGCAATAAGGTAACTTTTGTTATCTTGAAAAGGATATTCAAATCCTACCAGTATAACTTTACTTAATATATATATAATCAAAAGAGTGACATAATTAAAGTGTACAACAAATGTATCAAAAAATTTTTACTGGAAATTTAAAAATGCAATAAGGTAAACTTGTATTTACCTTAAAGGATATTTAGAAGATCCTTCCAGTACATATTTTATTTGATACAATCTGTTAAAATTCACACGCAAGATTAAGCTAAGTAAAATATGGCATACGACTGAAGACAGAATTGATAGCCATTTAATGCCAGGATTGTACATGGGTCCCTGAACGTGTTGAAATCTCTCCATATAGACTTGAAGTGATCTTTCAGCGGCTAATCAGTGAAGACAAAAGAAATTTCCATATCAGCTCCAACGCAAGAAGACAAGAGTACACTTCTTTCTGTGACTAGGATTAAATCCTCTCAACCAACGGAGGAGATTAATCAACTGGAGATGCCTATAAAAGAAGGCAGAAGCATGAGGTCTAAAACCAAGTTTTTGAGTCTTCTAAGTAGAGTAATCACTTTAAGCATTCAAGAGATATCCAGCAAAAGAGAAAGTGCCCGTTTAACTTTGCTCTCTGCTTAGACTCATGCTTCACTAAACTTCCAAGCTACAAGCATTCATTGCAAAATCCTAGAAGTTTAGTTTCTAGTTGGAGGTTAGAACTTTCTTGTTACAAACTGTTGTAAAACACTTAAGAGAACAGTTGTTCATTTCCTAAAAGTGTAGTTAGATAGATAGAGTACCCTTTGATCCCCACTGGATCAATTGAGAAAATCTAAAGGATTGAGTAACCTTGAGTGGTGCCATACTCATTGTGAAACACCTTCAATCTAGGCCTAATAGTTGTAAAGGCTAGACTGACACTAAGTGTATTGGGTTGAATACTTTAGTGAAAATCCATTTGAAAGAGAATGGGACTGGATGTAGGAGGATTACACCACCTCTGAACCAGGATATACCGTGTGTTGATTTACGTTCAAATTAACAAAGCATACACCAAACACTTCTCAACAAAAGGATTGTAGTTTGCCAGCAGCATCCTAAGCAGTAGTCTTAACTGACCCTACTGCTTATCCTACTGCTTAATTACTCACTCTCCTTGAGAAAATCTTTCCTCAAGAACCTCAAGTTTAGCAGTTGCCTCCGCAGTACACTGGTCTCCACCTACCTGCTGAGTCCTCTGCTCATGCAGAAGTATCTCCTTTGAATTCAGTAACATCATTGTTAAGAAGCCTGTCTAAACTACTCTCTGTAACTCAGCAGGAGCCTCAGCAGTACTCTCCTGATCACTCAACTGCTGAGCCTACTGCTTCAGTAAAACTCCTAACTCATACTCAATTGAGTATTCATGCTATCATCACTCCAAGGAATATTACGTTTTCAATCTCATCACAAGCCAAATACATTCTCAGCAGTTGTCTCAGCAGTACCCTGCTATCCAGTCAACTGCCAAGCCTACTGCTTACTATAAAACAGTTTAAACATCACTCAAACTAGAAAGTTGTCTCACACTAAGTATCCAGAGGTTAAAAGACTTCCGCTGTGCATCCATTAATCTCCCAAAAGATTATAGATCAACTCATCTAGTAGGGAAAGGTTTTTAAAGTTTAAAAAAGCTTTAAAAGTCTATTCACCCCCACCCCCACCCCCCTCTAGACTTTTACCTCTATCCGGGACCATCAGAAAGCTAATGTCGTAGCGGATGCCTTAAGCAGGAAGACAGAACATAGCAGCAAAGCAATGTGGATACTTCCAGAAGAGCTGTATCGGGAGTTCCAACGATTAGACTTGGAGGTGAAGGAGTGCAGTGAAGTGGAGAGTGAAATCCGGTTATACACAATGACCATTTTACCCTCTATCTTCGATGAAATCAAAGCGGGTCAATCAGGAGATGTGAAGCTTGAACGAGTCAAGGCTGGGATGAAGAATGGGGTCAACGGACCATTTCAACTGCACGAAGACGGGAGTATCCGCTATAAGGGAAGGTGGTGTGTCCCGATGAAATGTGAGCACATCAAAAAGCAAATCATGGAAGAAGGACACAACACACCCTATTCGGTACACCCGGGAGGAGACAAATTGTATAAAGATCTGAAGCAAAACTTTTGGTGGCCGAGAATGAAGAATGAAGTGGCAGAGTTCGTGGCTCGATGCTTAAACTGTCAAAAAGTGAAAGCTGAGAGATGCAAGCCCAAGGGACTTGTGCAACCCTTGGAGGTACCGACGTGGAAGTGGGACTCAATCTCGATGGACTTTGTCGGGGGTTTGCCTTTAACAAAGTCCGGGAAGGATAAGATTTGGGTAATCGTTGATAGATTGACCAAGACCGCCAGGTTCATTCCCATGAATGAAACTTGGAGCATGGATAAGCTGGCGAAAGCCTACATCAGGCATGTGGTCAAGTATCACGGTGTACCCCGAGATATTGTATCCGACAGAGATTCCAGATTCCTATCCCAATTTTGGAGGGAACTTCAAGCTGCTATGGGGACCACACTAAAGCAAAGCACAGCATTTCATCCGATGACAGATGGTCAGACATAAAGAACAATTCAGACACTCGAAGATATGCTGAGAGCATGTGTACTGGACCTACAAGGGTCATGGGAGGAACACTTGGACCTGATAGAGTTCTCATATAACAATAGCTATCATACGAGCATTAAAATGGCTCCATATGAGGCTCTATATGGTCAAAAGTGTAGAAGCCCTTTGTGCTGGGGTGATATGGTGGACCAAGTTGTCTTAGGGCCGCAATATTTGCAAGATACGATGGAGAAGATCAAGTTTATTCAGGCGAGGATGAAGGCAGCACAAGATAGACAAAAGTCATATGCGGACCTAGGAAGAAAACCAGCTGAGTTCGAGGTAGGAGAGAAAGTACTCCTCAAAATCTCTCCCACTAAAGGCGTCATGAGATTTGGGAAGAAGGGCAAGCTAAGTCCTCGATTCATTGGGCCTTACGGGATTCTGGAGAAAGTGGGAAGAGTAGCATACAAACTAGCTCTACCCACAGAATTGAGTAAGGTATGAAGTAAATCAATTCTTTTTAAAGTTATTTGGAAGTTTAAAACACAAACCTAAAATCATTTTTGGCATGTGCAAGGTACACAACGTATTT
The DNA here is from genome assembly GCA_945859915.1 of Cuscuta epithymum. Taxonomy (NCBI): domain Eukaryota; kingdom Viridiplantae; phylum Streptophyta; class Magnoliopsida; order Solanales; family Convolvulaceae; genus Cuscuta; species Cuscuta epithymum. Next base: position 591,211 of record CAMAPF010001041.1, on the reverse strand, counting down.
CATGTATCCCAATTGAAGAAGTACGTCCGTGATGAATCACATGTACTTAACCCCGAGGTACGAACCGTAACCTTAAGATATTTAAAACCGAAATAGACACGTTTAACCTCGATTTCATTAGGTGGTCGAGTTGGACGAGACATTGACATATGAGGAGAGGCCTGTTCAGATTCTTGATACCAAGATTCGTGAGACTAGGAGAAAAGCGGTTAAGATGGTTAAAGTATTGTGGTCTAATCACTTGGCCGAAAATGCTACTTGGGAAACTGAAGACGATATGCGTCAACATTACCCAGAGTTATTTGAATAAGGTAATTTTCTAGTTACGAGGACGTAACTCATCTTTAAGGGGGGTAGAATGTAACACTTAGAGCCCGTTTGGTAGCACGAAAATCGGCTGTTTTGGCTGATTCTGCTGAAATTTATGAAATTCTGGCTGAATTGGCTGTTTTGGCTGATTCTGCTGATTCAAGAAAAAAATATTTTAAAAATATATTTTATTAATAAATTATAGAAAAAATTACATGTAAAAATAGCTAAAATAGTCCTCTGCAGTAACTTCAGCCAATACAGCCAGAAAAGTAACTTCAACCTTACTTTTTCTGCTTATTACACAATTCAGCACACAAAAGTAAAAGTTACGTGTTTGGTGAAAAAGCTGACTGATAAGCCTGATAAGCCGAAAAAAGAGGTCTCCAAACGGGCTCTTAGTAATATAGATAGTAGATATTAGTTTATGTTTCGGGACGAACCATCTTTTAAGGAGGGTAGAATGTGACACTTCAGAAATTTTAAATAAAATAAAACAATTAATTTTGTTAATCAGATAAAACGTTACAAAAGTGACATTTGTCATAATTAAGTTGATAAGATAATATTTTTATAACGTGTGGTAAGTATACATTAAAAATAAAAGATAGCATTAAATTTACTAGATATATGATAATAATTAAAAATAATAATATATCTACTACTATACGTACAATTTATATAGTGACACACACATATGACTGATTCGTAACAATTATAATGAGGGCTGACTTTTCAAACCTAAATAGATAAGTATATATATAAGTATACAGAATGCGTGATCGATACTTTTTTATTTATTTATGATTTTCTTATTATTATTATATTATTATTACGCACGGAACTACTTCATAATGGTATAAGGAGAATTAGACTTTTTAAATTTATATAATACGTAATAATACTAATAACAACAAAATACAAGTAATAACCTGGTAGATAAGAATTACATTTTTCGGCTTGTGCTACACACTTGCGGATCGATAAGAAGTGCCAACGACCTGCGTATCATTCGTACATGAGCTAATCGGATAAATCACATGCATCCCACGATTAGAACTTTTATCACCACCTATAAATAGCAACGCTGTGAACAATCACGTTGCACCAAAACCACGAGAGAAAAGAAAAGAAAGAGTGGGAGAAAAAGAGAGTGAATCGTAGCTGCTCAGCTCCGGAGAAAGGAGTCCGCCGGACTGGTTGCTAGCCGGAGTTGTCGCCGGACGGACAAGCGAATCACCAGCGAAACATAGGAGAGTCGACGCTACCTTTCGTGATCACAGAAGGGATTGCCGTGTTGACCCGCGTCGACTGCCGTGAGAAGAAGAACGTCGATCGTACAGTACGCCTTCTTCCTCTTTCCCGTACATCGTTGTTTTCTTTTAGATTTTAGTGTCATTTAGATAAAGTAATTGGACTGAAATATAAAAGTAGTAACAAGGGGATAAGAATAATAGCGATACTGTTGACCGTAATCATAATTATATATAAATACAATAATAAAAATAAGAACAGAAGTAAAAGTAATGATCATCATGCTCTGAGAATGAACTATGAATAGATATTGTCCACTTTTATAGATATGGTCAATCAATCAAAATAATAGACTGATAAAACTGTCGTAGTTAAACATAATACTGATTGAACTATCTTAATCGGATTAATTAAAGGTGGATCAATTAATAAATTAATTAATGACGTACTCACTTATTTTAGCGATATTTGATTATATTGATACTGATTAATAAATCCCAACGTAGTAAAATGATTCTTAAGGAAGTATATACGGATTGTTCGAAAACCTAACAAACAAATAATAATAACATGAACCATATATACGTAATGTAATGATATGATGAGTAATAATAAGTGCTAATGATGATGAATTTAATAATAGTAACATTCATAATAGTGTTGACCGTAATAAGATTTATAACTAGTTAAGAGAATTTTAGTCATTGACTGTTAAAAATAATAACCGGTTGATTATTATAATTGGACTAGTTACAGGATATTTATTATTACTTGGGTATACCGGATTGAGAAAATAGACATTTGGATTATACTAAAATAAAAGGACGGATAGTAGTAATAGTAATAATGGATTGGCTATTCGCTATAAACAGAAATGATTGATTACTATCGAATTAATGTAAGTAATGGGCGGATTAGATTAAAATAGGCTATTTACTAATCTTGTTGGTTGAATTATTATAATAAAATTTGTGCATTAAATTATGGACCGACTAATATAAAACAGGGGATCGTTAGACCTAATAATGGACGACTAAATTTAGAACTAATAATAACATTGGTTTATTGGATCGAAGACTGATTTAGATAAACTTGGTATAATAGAAGAACTAACCAAATAATTGTAATAAACTTGGTATATATCGAACTAACCGTTTATGGGAAAACGGTAGGGGCAATTAATTGAACTATAAATTAGGGTGAATATTGATTTTGGGATTTTTAAATATTAGAAGGTGAACTTGGGGAGGAAGCCGATAGAGAAGCTTGTTAGGAATATCTGGATTTGAGGTAAGTCACATTGCAACCAAAATTATGTTTTTACCTCGTAAATAACTATTTACTTGATTTATGTGATGGTATGAATATTTTGATTGATGAATTACTTGTGAGCAAGTTGTATTTGTTGTGATTTTGAGATACTTCGGATTATGTGTATACGTAAGATATTTTGGGGAAAATATAAAGTTATGAATTTTAATCTTTGTGGTAAAATTTTGTCCAAGAGACATAAATGTGAAATTTTTGAAAAGTCAAGATAAAAGACCGTTTTCATAATTGGGGCACCACGGGAGAAATCCGTAGGTGTCGGGCCACCTTCACGTCCGTTAATGGTGAGGGAGGGTTAGGACTACTACTACTTGAATCAAGAGGTGTGAAACAAATTAAATTAATTTTGGAGGGTTCGGTAACCATCCCGAACAACTGGGCATCAGATCCTTTTTTATTAAAGCAGTAGTAGTAGTACCTATTCTCTTAAGGGTCTTTGAACCTAGAACTTAGGGAGTATGTCCCATTTGGAGTAGGGAGACGTTGACGTCAGAACTACTTAGACTTCATACTACTCGGAGGGCTTGGAATCCCTTTAGGGGGTGTGCACACTTAAGGTAGAAGTCTAGATTCTAATAGAGGAGATGAGGTACCGAGAGTAGATCGGAGTGACCGTACAAAACAACGGATCACTGGGCTCAAGAATCGAGATAACGCTTGAGCACCGCCCTTCTAATTAAATGATTAGGAGAATTAGCTATAAAGCTATTCTGAGGAAAAATCAAATATTTTGGTACTTGGAGAATTATTCTTTGAAATACTTACAAGAACTATTAGAGATATTATTACTCTTTTTGAAATTATTGGAAACTCATTTTTGTATATATACAAATACTTATTTTTCAACAAAACTATTATTTTACGGGGTTGGGTGGGACTTACTTAGCTCTAAAGCTAATTTTTGTGTTATTTGTTTCTTTTATTTTCTTATGTTACAGATGATGTGGTTTATGAAGACTGATGCATTGAGAGCGCTCCTAGAAGATTTTTAGAGTAGTCTCATTTAGAATGAACCTTGTTAGATTTCATGATTTCAAATGTTGAATTTAATAATTACTTTAGATACATTTACAGTGGATAGCCTTAGCATCCAGTCGGTTTAGGGCTGGGTGTGGCGGTAACACGCCCCTTTTCCCTATTATTGTTTAATTCCGCTGCAAACAAATTCAAAGTTTTGAATAATTAATAAAAGTTTATAATTTCTTTAACTATTATTTTGGGCGGGAATTTTGGGGGTGTTACACTCACTCACAGTATCAGTAGGGGTAGTCACCTTCTCATTCTCATCAGCATCACCAGTCAGCTTCACTTCTTCTTCAACCATGACCATCAACGCCAGATTTTCTTCATCATCAGAATCATCCATCAAATGATCCTTCTCAGCCATGAGAGCGTTTTTTTCATTGTTATCTTCCATAACGAGCAACATTCTCTTCTTGTTCAGATTTATCTTCTGCTTATAGTAGTCAGCATCCTTCCTCCTCTTAGGCAGCCTACAATCCTTGATCAGATGCCCAAACTTCCCACAGTTGAAGCATTTAAGGGCATCCTCAGCATCCACATTCTCAGATGAATCAAATTGGCGCTCTTTTCTCTTGGTGTTGGTTGAGGATTTGTGGAGCCTGTTGGCAGAGGAGTTCTTCTTCTTAAGGATCTGATTGTTGAACCTAGAAGTTAGGAATGCTAGTTGTCATCATCATCAGATTCATCCCAAAAGTCAATGTCACTATCTTCACTCTAACTCATATCAATTTTCATCTTGTCCTTTCCGGAGCCAGATTTGGATGGTTTGTCAAGCATCATGGCCAGGGTATCGGCTAATTTGTCAACAACAACTTTCCCTTTTTTAGCCATAACCGTAGTGCTCACAAAGTCAGAGAAATCTCCTACATACTGGTCAAGTGTGTTGTACACAACATGAATATCCATCTCATCCAGATCTTTCGTGTGCCTTATCTGCAAGCATAGCTTCTTCCGATCTGGTCCAAGTGCCGACAAAAATCTCACATTCAGCTCCATATTGGATTTATGAACACCAATCTTTCTCATTTCATTTATTAAATGCATAAAACTGATGTAAGTATCTTCGAGATATCCTCCGAGTCTAGCTTTGAATGAATCGTAAGCCGTGAAAGTGTTTGCTTTCTTTGCCTTTACTCCTATCTCAGTCTCCTACATGATTTTGATGATCTCATCCCACATCTCCTTTGCAGTTGACATGCTATCAATATGCATGTAGATGTCATTCGGGGTGGCCTGAAGCAGGTAGGTTTTAGCAAGGAGATATGCACGGAGTCTGGTTCTGTCTTCATCATCATATTCCTCAACAGTCTTTGGTCTCATACCATTTCCAACTGGGGGTGGTTGTCTTCATTTCTTTCCATAACAATCAGTAGCTGAGCAGGGCCATTAGTTATGGAATCCAGCAATCCAGAAGATTGATCCTTGCTCTCAAGGAAATTAAGAAACCTGTTTTTCCACATATTATACTCGCCTTTTCGCAAGATTGGGGGTCTAGTGTCGTTTTCGATTGAAAGAGCATCCATTTTGGATTAAATCGGGCCGATAAGTTGATTGTTGACTTCATGTTTTTGTTAAATACTACTTCTTTCAGCAGGTTCATACATTGGTTCTAGGTTCGCGCACAACAGTTGGTTCTCGCACCTAGTTCGCGCACGAAGTGTTCTTTCGCGCACGAACAATTTTGTGCACAGGAGATCGCGGACATTATATCGCATGGCTCGGTTCCGCACAGATTCTTTGCGCAAAAAGGGGTTTTCGCACAAGAACTTTTCGCACAGTGGGAAGATTGCCCAGGACTGTTTCTCGCAGCTGTAAACTTCACGCACGAAGAGTTTTCGCACCTTGTTCGCGCAAGAGGGCTTTTACGCACATCAAACTAGGGAATTTTCAGCTTAAACTTTGCGCACAACCTCTTTCGCGCAGGAGAAGAGGTTCACGCACAAAGCTTATGCGTGAAATTCTGTTTCGCGCTGGGAGAGATGCGTGAACTTGCAACTTCGCGCTTCCTCCACTTAACCTATACGCCAATAGAAAGAGTGCGAATGATGCACAAAATGAATCTCAACTATCACCACAACATCATCCTGAACTCATTTTCCTGCAAAAACAACAACAAACACAGTACTAGGAATCACACACGAGAGAAAAAACGCCGATGAAGTCCGTGCACGACAATTTATTCAGTCTTCAATCGATTAGCTCCGGCTCCGATACCAGATGTTAGGTCCATGTTTTCTACACTAGAATGTATGAAAAACTGATCAAAAGGTGTAGATGAAGCTTTCCATTGATACCCAGAAGTTTACATAAAGATGAAGAGCATTTAACGTAAAACTTCCGTAGCACAAGAATAGGCCTGCGGCTAAGGGAATAAAAATGTCTGGGAAAGTGTAGCCTACTCCATTCCTTAGAGGCATATTTATAGCCTCTAAGAATGGGTTGGTCACAATGATTGGGCTCCAACATTAAGGAGACTCATTCCTATTTTGGCATACAATCCTTTACCATTTTAGGTCCATTTTAAATACAACAAATACTAACAAGAGGCTAGATAAAATACATCTATCACAACACTAAAAATATCTCTAACACCTTTTGTTTTAATTTCCAAAAATGTGACTAAAAAGAGCAAAGAGACCAATGATGTTTTTACTTGGACTGCTTTCAGCCTCAGACCTGATCAAACTTAAACAGACCAGACTAGACTTTCGTAGTTATAAAATACACAGAGGTCATACATTTACCAGACCAGACTTAAATAGGCCAGACCAACAAATTACAGCTCAAGCAAAAACATCCCAATTCACCCATATTAAACCAACTGACCCATTTACAGTGACTAACCCTACAGTGACTTCCGCCCAGTGACCATTTGACTCAATGACTTCCGTCCAGTGACCAATTGACACAGTGACTCCCGTCAGTGACCACCGCTAGTCACAACTACTAACCCTATTGCAAACCACAGTGACCAACACTCATGATTACATTGACCACCACCCGATTATCGTGACCGCCGCCGCGGCGCTACAGTGACTAATTTTTAGTCGGGCCAATTACCAACCGGACAGTTACCAACCAAACAATACAATTCCATGTCACATATGGAAACCATTGACCTAATTTCCAATCGTGTTTGCCGCCCACCACCTGTCTCCGCCCAAGATCACCAGTGACAGTCCCCAATCGAACCTTCCCCTGCCCCCAACACCTTCCCCCGTACCAGGGCCAATCGGAAGCCCTACCCAAGGCCCCATCAAAATCCCTACCCCAAGCCCCATCGAAAATCGCCCCTTACCGTAACCTTATGCCATGTCAAAGTCGCAACTGCCTTAATCTGACTGCTTCAACCGCTGAAATCGTTGTCCTCCCTTGATGTCGCCATTCTGATCTCGTCCACAACCCTCTAAGATCTAAGAATAAGTATGGACAACATCTTGAGCTCCAGATTTGGAACATGGTCAAATGTTAGGGTTTGGTAGCAATGATAATTAGTAGAGAAAAGAGAAGAAGAAGAATAATATGATGGAGGCGGGCAAGGCAGCGACGATGGCGATCTCAACTTCATCGGCGACGAGTGCGGCGCAGAGGGACTGGAGCTGTGCTTGCACGTTGAGATGCACAAAGACGCAATCGATAGGGAGGGAGGAGTTTGCGATTTCAATTTCAGGGGCATTTTAGGTGTTTCAGTTTTATTTATTCTATTTTTTTCATATTTAAGAAATGGTCATATTTTTGTCTATTAGAAACCCTACAATATTATTTTGGTCATTCTTTCTTTATTTTAACAAAGTTAGCTGAGTGACAATTAAATATTTTTACTTTGTTAAACTCATGTGCCTTTTGCTCGCACTTAAAATACTCAACCCACTCATCTTAAAACTTTAACGACTCAATCATATTATATAGACTAATATTACTGACTAGTGACCAAATCACACACTTCGGATCCTCAACCATCTTCTCAATGAAAAAGCGTGAACGGTGAATATGTGGCATGAGAGATTTCACAAGAGGATGAAAAATAAGAGGTTTCATATCGCATTCAGTTGGGATGTGTTGAATCATATATCACAGTCACACACGTTCTCTTCTAGTTTCATATAGGTGATGTGAGTTTTCTCGCACTTAAAATAGATCGTAATATAGTGGTGTAAGTACGAGTATCGTCTCCACAGGGACGGACAAAAGGGAATCAAGAATTAATTAAATTAAGTGATTAAAAAGAAAATAAAATAAAAGCGTCGTGCGAGAATTGGTTGGTTTGGAAAATAAAACTAATGCGAACAATTAAACTAGGGGGTTCTTTCTAATTAATGACGAAGGGAACAGGGATCGATTCCGGGGTAACCAGATTTCTGGCAGATCAGGCCTAATTACATGAAATTAATTTAATTGAACCTAGCTAATCATTACTAAGTTCTTACCGCTCTCGCGGCGTAGAGTACAATAATTTAGGGGACCAGGCTGATCTCTCATGCGACAGGATCCTAAATTATTGCCAAGACGAGCGAGCTTACGGCCCCTTAATCGCTACTAATCTCTCAGTGAACGATTAAGTGTGTGTGAATGTGTCCTAGAACAAATTAGATCTCTCTTAATTTATTCTACATGCAATTGTAATTCTAGTCGCGATTCTAGGTTACAAAAGATATCAATTAAATTATTCAAACACAAATTAAATGGCATTCATGCAATTAAACCGAAAAGAAATTAGCCATACATCATGATCAACCCCTTCATCAACCCCAAATCCCTAATTAAAACTACTCACAATTCATAATTGAAGAATCAACAGAATTGGGAAGAATAGAATTAATTGTCATTAATTAAAAAGATGGAACTTACAAAGAATACCAAAAGATTGATGAACAAAGCTGAAAAGCCCTCTAAAATTCGTGCTAGGCACTCTCTCTAAGCTCCCCCCTTGAAAACGGGGTTTACAGGCTATTTAAATAGGAAAAACGGAACAAATTCGGGCGAAATTAGGATTCCAGGGGCAACGCACGGGACCAACGCACGGCGTGCGCCCCCAGTGCGTCCGGAGCATGTATCGCGCAAATATTAGCCACGCACGGCGTGCGTACCCCCACGCACGGCCGTGCGTGGCTGGCAGTAGCTGCCTTGCTTTCTCGCCTCGGACGCACGGTCGTGCGTTCCTCTACGCACGGCGTGCGTCAAACTTTCGAATTTGACAAAACTCTCTTCATGAAAGTTGTAGATAATGAAGTCCTCTATCCACCCCAATTTTCCAAATGTGATTGGAATCATCCAATCAAGAGATATGATCCAAACGGTGGAAGGTATCATTCTGAAATCGCAGCAGAGATCATCTGACTTCATCGTTTGGTTTCTCCTTCTTGCTCTCATATTTTCGTAATGGTGTCTTCATATGATTTGTAGCCCTTGAATTTGGCTTTCATATAAAACTTGAATCGTGTCCATTGGTTGTTCCTACAAAGAGATATGCTTGAACGATTGACCAAAGGTCATCCTGATCGTCGTTTTCAAACTTCATTCATCTTCTTTTGACCCCGTAGCCAATCCTAGAGCTCTTTTGTCACCAAATCTTCATCGTGAATCTTCCGGTGACCTCCAAAGCTATCAAATCATTCTCAAATGCTTCTCAAATCATCCTGATTGTTCCTCAAGTGCCGGTACCGGGCTCAAATTCCCTGATTTTGACTACAAACAACACAAAACTCGAACCAACGCCCGATAAACATAACTTGAGCTAAAATTGAGACTTGTAACACCTTAAAGATAGGAAAATCATCAAAAGCCGATCTCAACACACATCAAATGCGTGTCAAAATACGGACTTATCAATAGGGCAATCAATTCGACATGATTTGGTTATGTAGGCATTAGTGTCTACTTCATAGATCTCCACGTGATTGCAATATTGCCATAATGAACATGTATCCTGTTTATGATTTCGCCTTTTGATCGAGGATCTTATAAGTATCCATCGTCTGCATATTTAGGTAAAGTGACTTTTGTATCTTTATGATAGAATATGTTTAGATCAACTGTACCACATCGATAACCAGGGACGGATGTATGTGTATGTGTAGGGGGGCCATGGCCCCTCCCAACTTTTTTATTTTTTAGTATTACTACTATTATAAATGAAATAATCAGTAAAGATTGGGTCAAAACTATTCGATAGAAGCTTTTATGTGAGATGCTTTCGGGTAGAATTTTTTGATGAATTTTTGTGAACATGTATTTCATAAAGTGTATATTATATCCATCGTATTTCAGCTTACATGCAATTGGAGAGTCAATTAAATAAATTATGGAAAAACACTGAGTTTTTTATACGAAGTATATTTTTTGGTACAGTGTTTTTCAATAATTTATTTAACTGATTTGTCGATTGGATTTTAAACTGAAATTAGGTGTAAATAATCTACACATCATGAAGAATATTGTCATAAAATTTCACCCAAAAAATCCATCCAGAAGCACATCAAACACAGACATCTGGATGGTGGATCCCGTCATGTAATTCTGAAAGGATCATTCCTCATTAAAAATATGAAAAAATATGTTTTACTCCTCGAATAGATCTTATTTAGTTCTATTAAAAATTATTTGATTAAAGTTTGCCAAAATAGGAGTCAATAAGTCCTATTTTGAGATTAAAACAATGATAATCATGTTTATGAACTTTTTTTGTCCTATTTAGAGATTTTTTCCTTTAGTGTTTGTGTTTCTTCTTGGCCCCCCTTATGACTGAGTTCTGGCTCCGTCCCTGTCGATAACGAAATATGTGTTTGATCTTGTTCCGATGATGCTTTGTTGGACATGAATTATAGCTAGTAAGCTTACAGAAGATACATTATCTGGTATAGTTTTAATAGCTAAATACAATAAAACTCCAATATCACTAAGATATGGTAAGCAAAATCACTTAAATCAAGCAGGGAGGTTAATTCTTATAAAACATGTCTTGAGCACTATTCCTTTACATGTTTTAGCTGTAGACACATTATCAAAGATTGCTATAAAATTCTTAGAGAGCAAATTAGCACATTTTTTTGGGATACAGTGTTAACAAACATAAGTATCATTTGTTACGTTGGAAAGACATTTGCTTACCTACAGCTGAAGGTGGTTTGGGGATTAGGAGTCTGCCTGATTTGGAGAAAGCTTTCACTATAAGCTGTGGTGGAAATGGAAACAAAAGGATTCTCCTTAGTCTTCTTTTTGTCATGCCAGATATCTCAGAGGACTGAATTTGAGACCTAAGAGCAGTAATCTGGAAGCGCATTTGTAATATTAACAAAATAGGGATGTCTTTGTGTAGTACCTTATCTTTTGGGGAATGTGTTTGGCAACCTGAATCTAATGGCCTTTTCACTATATCATCAGCCTTTAATGTAATACGGTGGAGAAAAGGTGAAACCTTCCCCAAAAGCCGTTGATCTAATGGCCTTTTCACTATATCATCAACCTTCTCTCACACATGTTCTTCTCTATTGACTATTGAGAACATTATATAATTAAATAATTATATATCTAAAAGTAAAACATGGCACAAAAGCAGACGATATAATCTTTCCACTTTACTTTCTTATCAATTAACACGGAATACGTGATACATCTATCACACCTTCCTTTATCTTTCATCTTCTCCACAAGTTCATAGGTTTCTTCTTACATGTGCATAATCACACACTTAGTCCTACCTTTCTGTGAAAAAAGTGTCTATAAATTGAAGTTAAATATTGAACATTTTTTAAAATAAGACCACCTTCATTTTCTTCTAAAAATAATACCCGCATAAACACTTCCAACATTCTTTTTATTGTTTTTTTATTCTTTCATAAAATCAAAATATGCCTTTCGTATGAATAAAAGATACTACATTGATATTAATTCTTTGTATTGATTGGTGTGCTTTTCTAATTAACCCTGACCCCCCTTCACGCAGCTCATCCGTCTCAATAGCCATGTTTTTGTATTGATTGACGATATTCTCCATTGATATCCCTTGTTGCTGAATCGAACCCAAGCTCCGCCACAGCTTATCCACCTTTTCTTTGTCAACACTCGACCTTCGACCAGAAACAACGGCAGAAGTCGAGCCCCGACCGCTAAAGTGCTGCATCCCTAGTCCCGAGCGTGCTTACACGACCAAAATCGACATGCGGCCGCTCTTCGTCGATGACCAAAGTGGAAGAACGAAACCCTAACTCGTAGGGAGATAACCATTAGACAGAGAAGGTTTTTTGTTACTTTCAAAACATTTCATCGGACTATTCCAAATTATAATTTCTTATATAAATTTTTATTACATATTACATTTATTATTCTTTAATACTCCCTCCGTCCCGCTAAGAAATTCCCGGTTTGACTTACACACATATTAAGAGAATAAACTTATCAAGGGATAAATTTTACCAATTTTGACACTGTTTGGCACTGTTTGACATTGTTTTGATGTAGATAACTTTCCATTCAAGAAAAGAGAAACTTCTTTTTGGGACTGATAAAAAGGGAAAACGGGAACTTCTTAGCGGGACGGAGGAAGTACATTTAAACATTTGATATATATACATAATTTTTTCGCTATTAATGTTAACAAATAATAAAATATAATACTCTGCAGATGCTTAATTTTGAGAGAGATTTCAACAAGCAGGACATAATCTTGCTACTTTTCCAAAATTAAGACTACATACTTAACATAAGACCTGAGTACATCTAATTTGACCAAATTGCCATTTCATTTAAACTCCCCAGCGCATCAAACAAACTTCATCGGCGCCAGCTCTCTCCTCTTCACGATTCATCAAGCAAACATCATCGATCTAGGCCAACATCACCGCTGCGGATTTCACCATTACCGATGTCAAAGTCTCCGCCGCCGACGCACTAGATAGCTGCTGCAGTTGACTTCATCATACGCCACCACCGGAGGTTTCTTCTTCTTCCACCCCTTCTTCCTCATCATCATCATCATCATCTTCTTCTTTTCTGATTTTGATCTTTGATTTTGCTAATTTCGAACTTCTATTTCATATTTTCACAAGGCCATCGGGTACTCTACAAAACTTTTGAAGAAACCAGATCCAAACCCAAACCCGCAAAAACTAGACAATACATAGACAGTAAGTAGTCAATAAACAGACAATAAGTTCTAAAAATATGGATTAATAGCTCAGTACCAGACAATATATAGACAATAAATAGTCATTAAACAGAAAATAAGTTCTAATAATAGCTCAACAGCAGAGCACGTAACGTAAAACTGGGAGGACAATTGAACTTGACATTGAAATTGGGAGGAAGGGGCTTATTACAATCATCTGAGGGAGGATAGTAAACTCGATTTCATGGAAATAGGGGGAATAGGGGAGGGGTCGCCGGAATCCGAATAGGAAGGGTAGGAGTACTTTTCCATGGCCGTGATTGCTGCAGAATTGAAATTTTGGCCTTTGTGTGTGTTAGGGTTCCGACGATGATGGGCGACGACCTCTCTGGCGGCGATGAACAGCATCGAACTTAGTTTAGGTCTGCGATGAAGAGTTGCAATTAATTGAAATCGAAATTTCTTTGGTGCGTCGTCTTCTCCGCCGTCTTTCTCTGTATGATTCCGCAGCAATCACGGTGAAATCAAAATCATATTTGTTGGGAGGCACCTCTCATTCTCTGTCTTTCTCTGGTGAAATCATCGAAATCGTATTTCTCTATATGGAGTAAGGTCGGTAGTAATAGGCAAGGTTAATTTAGGTAACTTATAATTATGTTTCTGAAAATAGGAGTATTAGAGATATACGAAAGTAAATTTATTTAGAAAGTCTTATTTGTGTCGAACTGTCAAATCTATATATCTATATATATATATTAAAACGGAATAGTTGGGAGGGGAAATGGGCGGGAATACTGTAGCGATATGGGTGGATCATTGCATAAATAAATGTGAACAACAATACACTGAACGGATTTTGGTGAATAATCGCTGAAATGGGAACACTAACAAGCTTCACAAGATAGAGACGAGCGGCTTCTAATTGTTGTCCCCGAAGAGTCAACATACCACTTCAAATAAATTTAGTTCAATAAAAAATGTCTAGATATCATTCCCAATGAAAATGAATAAGTACAATTGAATTTGCTTGAGACACAATATCGAGGAAATTAAATCTTACACGCCCTACTAAGTGATGGTTAGTATTCTAATGGAAGATCTTTTTGTTGTTTATCCTATAAAAAGGGATTATGGTTGTAACACATTTCATCACTAATGATCGACCTCTTTAGCAAGAAGCTCCTTAATAGTCTTCAACGAATGTATCTGCCTCCATTTCATAAGAACACACACCACGCCACCTGCAAAATCAATGGTCATCATTTATGCAATATGCATAAGGTAAACTACTTTTACTGATATTTATCTTAGTGTTATATTTTTTCCATGGTGCGTTAATACTAGAAATAAAGCACCCATGATGTTTTTCTGGAATGTGCCATTTCTTCTTTAATTTTCTTCAAGTGACATTGGAAATTCGATCATTTCACACTTCTTTTGTATCAATTATTATGAGTTATCAAAGGGGAAAATGTGGAGTAAATCTATATGCCCAACTTTATAGATAGTATATGATGTTTCCATCTACTCTATTACTCCCCTAAGTATAATTTGTTTCTTATGTACTTCATGTTTAATATTGGGAAAAAAATCTTTTTTTTAATAAAAAAATAGAAAATGTGTACACCTGATAGGCATAGAAAAGCGAATGAATGTTCAATTCTCTTAATTACAAGCTACCTTTAATAACATATCATCAATTTTTAGAGAACTTTCTTTTAAAGGTGTACTCGAAATTTTATTAAATAGTTAGCTGAAAATATTGAAGATTCAGGACAATACATAGAATGCTACTGGCTAGATTTAATTCAAAGAATCTAAGACAACAATGTATTTGTAAGCATAAATCTCACATTAACGTGAAAAACTGAATCCAATTTTCTTCAAAAATAGAATGAATATATTGTTTTACAGCGAGGGGGGCGTCCACCGTTTTGCCAGTCGTCGACACTGATGGCGTGGGGACTTCATCAGCTGGAATGCATCAATCCTTCACATGGGCGGATCTACTCAAGGACACTACAGACAAAGGCAAAACCAGCGTACAGGACATGGATGGCCCTAAACTTCTGTCAACTGATGAAAATCAATATATTTTTTTTAATTGGAAACAACACCCCTTCTGACGAGGCATGCCCCTATGGAACCAAAAATTAAAGCTGTATTATGGAAACGGTCACGAGAGAAGGCGGTGAAAATTTTTCCTTCTTTGGAGAATATGGGTTTGATTCAGTAAAAATTGAAACTAAATCTTTTAAATTCGCAGTGAAAAACAGAGATTTGGTCCTCTTTATGGCTAAACACAAGGGAGGATCCATTCAAGTACCAATGGGACCAAATAATTCGAGCCTAATAAAATTCCTCAATATTTTTGCTAATTTTGTAGGGCTCTCAAAGTCAATGCAGGACGACTCAATCTTTCTTCAATGTGGGAGCAAGTTAGAGTCGGAGGACCCCACTTCTATCTCTAAACTGATTTTAAATCAACAAATCCAGGCGATAGGTACCGATAATGAACATGTCTTCTCATCCGGGAAACAACTCCAGTTGCCACCAATCCAGGCTTACTCATGTGCCTCTGATGATTTTGATCATTCGGGCGATTCCATCTTTACAGATGACTTCTTGGGACATGCTACTGAAAGCGATCGTCGCCCTCCTATTTCATACCCAGAAGAAATTAGAAAGTCCAAATTCAACAAGGAAATTTGCCGCAAAGCCAATTTCATAACCATGGAAAACTGCCTGCCAACTGAAAACTTGAACACGCAGCTGAAAATTTACAGAAGAACTCAGAAGAACAAAAGGCGGCATAGTATGAGAACAAGGTCTCAATCCAGAGACTACCCTTGGGATTAATTATTTTTTATTTTCTTTTGTTTTTGCTTTTCAATTTTTTCCCCCTTTTTTCCCTCTCTTTATCGTGTCGTACTGTTTTCCCTTTTATTAATAAAATCCCTTTTGAAAAAAAAAAGGAGCTCATATGTTGCAATGTAATATCATTATGACTTGTGCATTTTAGAAGTCATATATTGAATTTGGTAAAAAAAAAAAGATATGTTGTATCTAAGAGATTGAATATACATAATGCAATTAATCAGTATAGTTAGTACCTTTCATTTTATGTAAGCAGATAGTAGTTAGCGTGTGTCACTGTAAACCCTCCATCTAGAACCTCTCTTTTTCTAAAAAAGATTGTTCATGTATGCTGATAAGTTAAAATTTAAATAGTAGAGATATTCTATAGATTACCTATGTCGATTCTTTTGAATGCATGACTCGATCTCTTATTTTGTTCAAGCCGCTGTACATATCAATTGCGTTCAAGCTGCCGTCTAAATGTGAATCGGATAGAATATTGGCATCAAGTAGGTATTAATTGAGGAAAAATACGTTCTTTGAGGCATATATCTAGATAACATACTCTTTAAAATAAACATCAACAATTGACATGAATCCGGAAATGAATAAGGGATTAGGTTCTTATGGATGCAATATTGACATCGAAATTGTGTTTTTTTCAGGCCAACGAAAGAAGTGATGACTGGAATTGTGTGTATTTGCGGTGAAAATTGAAAAGCTGGAAAAGAGATAAGAAGAAGAAGTTAGAAAACAAAGTCTAGGGATTAGGCAAGTGAAATGTGGAGGAGCTTGGCCGCTTGGGGTATAGTTCCAGAAGGTGCAGGGTCAAAAAAGGTGCAAGGTCAAAGGTGTATAAGCTATAAATGTATGAAGTCTTAAGGAATTTCACTTTTAGATTATATGTACATTTGGATTTAATTCTCATTTTATTTTAAAAAATGGATGAGGAAGGCAATCAAAATTGTTTTAGTAATAACTTTTTTCGGAAGAAGTTTTAGTAATAATTATAAATTGTATTTTGCGTGTGCAACCAAAATAATTTCGGTAAATTATGACTTAATGCACAATGATATTTCCTGTGTTCTTCAATAATAGTCTCCTTATATTGTGTGAGGTTTTTTTTAGAAGGAATTATTAGGGGCTGCATAAAGGATGTTGAATAAATTAAAAATATGAAAGAGAATATACTACGAAGAATAAAGTAATCATAAAATAAGGAGAAGATAATATGTAAACAGAAAAAGGGGCAAGATCAATAAAAGAGGGTATAAAAGTATCTAGATTGAAAAAAAATCTAAAACATAAAAAGAGACATAATTAAGAACGTTCCAAAAGGAAATAAGAATAGTTAATAGGGAAGAGAAGAAGTATTCGTTAATTTTGCTACATTAAAATTAAATAAAGTGAAAGTTGTGGTTGAGATTTGAGTACAATAAAGTGAAATATGGTGAACCCTGTATTTATTTTCCAAAAAGAAACTGACACTTTTTTTTTGGGACAACTCAAAATGAAAATTAAGACACGTAAAATGTATCCAATTTGATTGAATTTAAGATTTGCCTTGACCCTATATATGTATTTCAATTGAATTTTCTATTTTAAAGCATTTTTAACATTAAAATAACAATACTTGACAATTTGTGTGAATCATTGTTCAATTTTTGTAAACTTAAAAAAATCCATTTACCAATGATCAATTGGTACTCTTTGATGAAAATCCTATGAAAATCAGAATATACGGAGTAAATTTTAAAGAACGCTTCAATATAGAATTTCTGAAGTTGTGTGTTGACATGATAAAATGAAGATAAAATTCCATAAATATCACTCTTTAAAATGTGATGGACAAAAAAATGCTTGGTAACAATTAGTACTGTGCTATAAATTGTGTGCTTGAATTGACATCGTAGTAGCTACATGTAATTGTTACTGTCATGTAAATTTTGAACACAAACTCTAATTGTTACGAATACTAATTAAGTCACATTTTTGTCCATGATATTTTTATTAGTGGGGTACTATTTAAGGAAAACTTCTAAAATAATTACAATGAAGTTTTGGTATAAAACTTACACTTCTAAATAAATAAAAGAAAATTCCATTTTACGAATTTTAATTGGAAAACATTTTACCCCAACCCAACTTATAGTGCCGAGTATCAAGTTTCAAGTTTCACATTCCATCGAGTGATAACACTTTGGTTGTGTGAAATATAATAAGTTTGTTAATACTTTGATTATTATTATTTTAAATGCAGGGGCGGAGCCAGGACACTGTGTCAGACTGGGCTGATACAAAGAATATTTTTTTGGAAAAATTTTACACGAAATTTTTTACACTAAAAATTTAGACATTTTCAAATTTTGGGTTGGGCCAGGGCCAAGATTGGCCCTCCTCTAGCTTCGCCCCTGTTTAAATGTGATTTGTCTTTAATGCGATAACAAAATGTGATTTGTCTACTCTATAATTCATCGCACGAGTACTATACTAGTAGCCATGAAATGATCCTAGTTTGAGCAATTTTCTCTAATTTTGATGAGTTGGCGAGATTAGGACAAAAAACTGTTCATACATTTTGTGGTCAATTCGGTGGTTCATTATCCCAATTCCCACCATCCCGCCAATGCCCATTTATTTTCGGATGAAAATGATGCTTTCGTTAACCTTCTCCTCCTCGCGGAATCTACTCCTCCAGCATTACCCTAACAGATCTGATAACTGCAGCGCACGGTTGCTCTCCTTCAGTAATTCCCACCATCTGCAATTCAGCAAGAGGTTAACCCTCTGCGCTGATAGTAAGCCTTCTGCCCATCCGGGCCGGCTTACTCAAGCTGCAGCGGTCACCTATGGCGACATTTTCCGGCGACTAACCGCTTCCGTGGTCCTTTTCCTAGGTCTTGGTTTCACCTTTGGCTCCTGCACATGCCCAGCTCTTTCTACTTCTGTCACTTTCTCTCCCCAAGCTCACCCTCAAACCTCTAACGGTATGTTTGTTTGGATGTGAACCTCTTCTTCTATTTTGAATTTTAGATTTTTTTAAAGAGTATAGTTTTACCCAGAAGAATCTTCACTAAATCAGTTTTACGAACCTAGGAGGTTTTAAGAGGTTGAATTAAGTTTAACATATTCACTTACTGTGAGACCTTTGTCCAATCAAAACTACTCACCCATTTTTACAAAATTAGGTTCAATTAACTTTAAGAGCATTTTTTTTCCTGCCTGTTTTTTAAGGACAGCAACAACATTCAGGCCTTATTCCTTAAAGAACATTTTCATACAATTAACTTCGCCTTGATACCACATTGCTTTGCTTTCATACCTGTCCAAGCCAGGACATGTTTTTTTCCTTCTGAAAAATTATGAAAATGTAGATGCTCCCACAAATGCATTTGGGATGTTTTGGGAGATGGAAATGCTTTGACTTTTTTTTGCTTTCAGAGATTACTATCTCCTTTTTCCCAGCCAAATGCCTGAATTTATATTGCTTCTCTAAGTAATATGAATGCTGGAACTCCTGGAAGACCTTGAAAGTTCTAAAACAAAGTAAAAAATTACTAATAAATATAAATATGGAATTGTAATGTGTATTTTAGAATTCAGATGAACTCTTAAGATCCCAATCAGGCCCGAGCATGGTTTAAAAAGGCGCTTACAGGGTGGGTTTTAAGGTGTGCCTCAAGATGAGGCGTACATAGAAGTTAGGCTTAGGCTTTTAGGTCAAGAGGCTTACACCTCGAAAGTTAAGGCGTACGCCTTGAGTTGTTTTCTAAGGCGCGATTTCCTTTATCCTATCCTTTTAATGGGTTGTAACTTAAGAAAGGCCCAATGTATTTTGTTTAATAAAATGCCCATGCATTAAACATGTTCCCATAGTCCACACTAATCCCTTAACAAGTGTTGTTTCATTTAAATTGTTGATTAATCGTTAAAATGTTTGCATACTTCTGCACAAGAGTTTTCATACTCCTGTTGAACGAAGTTGTCAACTTCTTACAAACACTCCATTCTTCTAGGTAACTTCTCTTCTCTTCTTATACATCTCTTCTCCTTCTTCATCTCACCTCCTTCACTTCTTCTCCTTCTCTCCTTTAGTCCTCTCCTTCTCAGGGGGCAACTCTGTCCCCTCTCAACCCCCACCCAACTCCTATATATCTCCAATATACAATTTACATATATTTTTGTGTTAAATATAGATATGTTGTAAATCAATTTATTAGTATAATAGCCAAAAGTCTTCATAGCATAGTGGAAAGGATGGTCCGTGTATGATTTAGGCTTTCAAAAGGTCAACGGTTCGAAACCAACTTTAGTTTTTGTGAATTTTGTTTTCACTTTTCCTAGTGTAAACGGTTAGAAAGATTTGATTTTATTTTTAAAGTGACTTTACGTAATTCTATTTAATTTTTACTTTTCCTATTTGTAAACCAACTTTAGTCAAAGGCTCAAAAGTGACTTTACATAATTCTATGTAATTTTTATCTTGTTAGAAAGATTTAAACTACAATAATATAATGACCATTTTAGTTTCACATATGATTTATAAAGTTTGACCATTACATTTTTGTACATAATATAAATTGATATTTTTTAATATACTTGTGAATTCACAACTTAAATTAATTCTAATTATATACTTGATCCTTCCCTTATTTGATTCATTTATTTATTAACATAATTTTGAACAAATTACTAACGCCGTGTGATTAAAATTTATTTCTAACAAAGTGAAATTTAAATACTATGATTTTTTAAGTATGATATCATAATATTTTTTTTCTAGTGAATATTTTGTTATTTATAATTGACTGTAAAGTATTTTTTCTCAATATGGTTAGTCGGTGACATGCGTAAGATTATATGTAGGGGAAGTTTTGCCCTCCGTGACGATTTTTTCTGGATACACCACTGTTCGTACTTGTATTGAGTTGTTGGTCATGTTTTCCTAAAATTGATCAAGATTTTACAAAAGATGGAAAGATAGACACCTTAAACTAAGATCCCTAACCAATGATGAGAAAAATCTTTTGGTTAATGATTTACCATCCAACGATGAATGGATTTTGTTCATATCTTTGTTTGTGTTTCTGACTTTTGGACTTATAATTATGCTTTTTCTTAGTTGTTTATTACTAGTTTAACTATTTTAAGTTTTACTTGCTGGTATATATTGAGGCTTACGCCTTGCCTCTCCAGAACAAACCATCTTGATACTCAAGCCAGCCTTTTTAAACCTTGGGCCCGAGCGCCCAATTGACAGGGTTGAATCAGTTGATGATAATCATGAAGGTGATGGTTAAGTGGATTTTAGTTTAATAATATTGTAGAGAATGGTGAAGGGAAGCGAACCATGGATGTGGTTGATTTTGATGATGAAGAGCTTCAAGCAGCATTTGAGAAATGGAAGGACAAGACATATGCTCTAACGGTTCCTTTAAGAATCATTTCCCTTAGGAACTCATTTCCTCCCGTATGGATCAAGGTATGCTATATTATATTTTTTTATTTACTTATTTGTTTGTTTGGTTGTTTGTTTATATATTTAAATATTTGTTTGTTTGTTTGTTTGCTTGCTCGCTCGCTTGCTTGTAGTAGTTGTTCAAATCAAACTTAATGTTTTTATTGATATCAAGATCCTTAAAAGCTTTTAGGAAGAAATTATAAGTTGCCGGATCGGTAGTTGTGGACTATGTCTTTATATGCAAATATGCAACTTAACATTTGTTAGTCTTTGGTTGGATTTTGGAATCCGGAACATGAAAGAGAAAGGGGAAAATAGCAAGGAATGTGGTGTTTTCATGTCTTGTTTTTTCTTGGAAAGTATGAAGGAAAGTAAATGCAATTACACCTTTTTAAATTTACATATAGTTAGACGTTTTTATATAAAAGAATATACTATCCTCCGTTCCATAATTCTTGCAACAGTTTGACTTTCACGTTTGCCAATGCACAACTTTGACTATAATTATATTTAATTATGTATTAGTAAACATTATAAAAAGTTGATATTTTGGAAATTCACATTGATAAGAGTTCAATAACATTTTATACGTAATAATTTGATTATGTATATTAGTAGAAAATCACGGTCAAAGTAAGATCTGTGAATAGTGTAAAAATCTCAATGTTGCAAGAATTATGGAACAGAGGAAGTATATGTTTTCCATCATTTGCAATGGAGTCAAAGATTCACTATTTTTTGGCTTTGAAGTGTGATGAGATAAAGCAAAATGACTCACTAAAGTGTCTGTCCTTCTTTATTATGAAGCAACATCAATTCATGCAATTTTCGACACGATTTTCACCATGCGTCATCCGGAAATAGTCTCTCTGTGCTTTAGTACAGGGTAAGGCTGGCGTACATTCACTATTTTTGGGCTTGGGTAAGCCGTTGCGCCACTAGGGTGATTGATGATGATAAAAGAAATATATATGTGTGTAGACACACACATGTACCAAATACACACACAGACAAATGTATATATACTTCCTCCGTTCGGAGTTACTAGCAACATGGAAGGTGGGCACAGACAGCAACAAGTGACTTTCATTGGATGGATATAACATAGGAATTAAAACTGTACAACATTACCAAAAGATAGCATGCTAAGTGGAAAGTTGACAATGCTTTATGGGACGGACAAATAGTGATATATGTTATATGAGGAAGCGGTCCAGCCCTTATGGGAGGTCCCGGGTTCAATTCTCAATGGAGTGAGATTGATCCCAGCTTACCCCAGGGCCCCCAAACCCCCTTCCCCCGATGCCCCCTGGGGTTAAAAAATATTTGTTATATGTTATTTGCGCGCACACACATATATAGGTTTGAGAATATCTAAAATTGAATTATTGATATAAACCAAATTTTTATTGCTCCTCAACATTTCTGTCCTGAATCTCCTGTCCTCCTGAATCTCCACTATGTTTTCCTCTCATAACCATCAGATTACAAATCGATCTGCAATTTCTTGTAGAGTGATGCTATACTTTTGTGAGTTTTTTTCCAAAATATTATTAAAATAAAACTTATTTACAAAAATATGACTAATAGTTACTACAATGTAGTGTCATGGTAACTTAAGTTTAAAAATTGAACATAAATTACTAAGATTCCATTACTACTCTTGTCATTAGTCACATTTTTGTAAACAATCTTTATTTTAGTTATGAATATGTTATTATTTCTACTTTTGTTAATGTTGTAGGATTTTTTGAGTTCTCAAGGGAGAAGAGTGAAACTATGTCCAGACTTTCGTTGTAGTTTTCAAGACATATTTCATGAACTTTCTATAGCATTCGAGAAAGGGGTTGTAAATAGAAAATCTGCAATGGCAGCTGATGTTGTTGCTCTTGGTGATGCATGGCTTAGTTTTGCCATTAAGAATGGCTTAATTGAGCCCATGCAAGGAGTAGAAGACGAAGACTGGTTTAAAAATGGATTAAGTGACAAATGGAAGGTAAGTATTTATTTATTTATTTATTTATTTATTTATTTATTTATTTATTTATTTATTTATTTGTTTGTTTGTTTGTTTTATTTTATTTATTTGTTTGTTTGTTTGTTTGTTTGTTTGTTTGTTTGTTTGTTTGTTTGTTTGTTTGTTTGTTTGTTTGTTTGTTTGTTTGTTTGTTTGTTTGTTTGTTTGTTTGTTTGTTTGTTTGTTTGTTTGTTTGTTTGTTTGTTTGTTTGTTTGTTTGTTTGTTTGTTTGTTTGTTTGTTTGTTTGTTTGTTTGTTTGTTTGTTTGTTTGTTTGTTTGTTTGTTTGTTTGTTTGTTTGTTTGTTTGTTTGTTTGTTTGTTTGTTTGTTTGTTTGTTTGTTTGTTTGTTTGTTTGTTTGTTTGTTTGTTTGTTTGTTTGTTTGTTTGTTTGTTTGTTTGTTTGTTTGTTTGTTTGTTTGTTTGTTTGTTTGTTTGTTTGTTTGTTTGTTTGTTTGTTTGTTTGTTTGTTTGTTTGTTTGTTTGTTTGTTTGTTTGTTTGTTTGTTTGTTTGTTTGTTTGTTTGTTTGTTTGTTTGTTTGTTTGTTTGTTTGTTTGTTTGTTTGTTTGTTTGTTTGTTTGTTTGTTTGTTTGTTTGTTTGTTTGTTTGTTTGTTTGTTTGTTTGTTTGTTTGTTTGTTTGTTTGTTTGTTTGTTTGTTTGTTTGTTTGTTTGTTTGTTTGTTTGTTTGTTTGTTTGTTTGTTTGTTTGTTTGTTTGTTTGTTTGTTTGTTTGTTTGTTTGTTTGTTTGTTTGTTTGTTTGTTTGTTTGTTTGTTTGTTTGTTTGTTTGTTTGTTTGTTTGTTTGTTTGTTTGTTTGTTTGTTTGTTTGTTTGTTTGTTTGTTTGTTTGTTTGTTTGTTTGTTTGTTTGTTTGTTTGTTTGTTTGTTTGTTTGTTTGTTTGTTTGTTTGTTTGTTTGTTTGTTTGTTTGTTTGTTTGTTTGTTTGTTTGTTTGTTTGTTTGTTTGTTTGTTTGTTTGTTTGTTTGTTTGTTTGTTTGTTTGTTTGTTTGTTTGTTTGTTTGTTTGTTTGTTTGTTTGTTTGTTTGTTTGTTTGTTTGTTTGTTTGTTTGTTTGTTTGTTTGTTTGTTTGTTTGTTTGTTTGTTTGTTTGTTTGTTTGTTTGTTTGTTTGTTTGTTTGTTTGTTTGTTTGTTTGTTTGTTTGTTTGTTTGTTTGTTTGTTTGTTTGTTTGTTTGTTTTATTTTATTTTATTTTGCGTGCTTGCTCGTTCGCCCGCCCGCCCGCATTCTTTTTTCTCTTAGGAAACAATTAACACTCTTACATGACAATTTAATCATCAAGTGTTAAAAATAATACATCTAGAACATTACAGTCATCATCAATGAGCCCGTTATCTTTTTTTTTTGAAAACCGATCCCATTATCTTCTATAATCATCAAATGTTTTTCTCAAAATATGCTCAAATTACCTTATTTAACAATTGTCTAAACAACCGTGCCATTTTGCAATAAGAACCTCTAACCGGGATGGAGGTAGTAATAAAGAGAAAAAATTGTTTTTGTTGGGTTTCAAAGCACACTATATTTGCAAAGATGGAAACCGTACTTGAGCTTAAATGAAATGGTAATTGAAATTCGGCCTTTAAAGAAGATATGAAACTTTTTTTGAGCAACTCAGAGGATTTGAGCCATCATACCTTGTATTAGTTGGGAAGAAGTATTAGCTAATTTGTAAATTACATAGAATGGGTCATAAATCAAATGTATTCATGCAATCATGCATGGATGTAAACTAGAAACCAATGAACATTTTGTTGGGCTGTAGGCTTCGGCCCACTCAGATCTGGGATCCAAATAAACAAAGAGCAGCAGCCGGCCCTAGTTAATGTGCAGGCAGCTTTAGTTGGGCTTGTTTCTTGGGTGGATGCAAAGAGACGTTTAAAAGCACCACGAGGTACATTTTCAGTGGGAGGAACTGCAGTTAGTTGGATGTCCAGACTTCAGAAAAGTGTAGCTCTTTCAACCTTGGTTTAAAAAAGCGCGCCTGAGGCGCGAGGCGCCTCTGGGCGATGACTTCATCGCATCCAAACATCCCAGGCGCAGCAGATTCCATAAGGCGTGCCTTTTACCTCGCCTAGTGCCGCTTTTTGCGCCTCTTTGAGGCGTCGCTTTTCACGCCTAATGGAGAATATGTCCGCTGACCTTCCTTCAAGCCTTTGGCGATTCATCCTGCTCGCCTAGACTTCACTCCATCAACTCAAAGTCTCAAACCTTCCGCTTTTTCTGTCGCAGATCATTGCCGTTTTTATTTTTCTTTTTCTTCCGTTCTCTTGTTTCTTTTGTTCGGCTGGGTACGTTTCTTTCTTCTGTTCTGTTTGTCTTTCTTCCTCTTGTTTTTCTATTCTTTATATTTTTATTTGTTAAATAAAAATAATAATTCAAATTATGTAAATATATAACCATATAAAAATCTTCCCTAAGCTTATTAAAAAAACAATCTTCCCTAAACCCTAATACCAATCCGAATTTTATCAATTTTAAAAAATAATAAATATGGTTTCTCAATCTGTGAATCTGATTGTTTAACTTTATACTCTTGATATTTTATAACAATTAGTCAATTATATATGACAGCTTGTTGTTATTAATAATCTTTATATACAAGTTTATTTTAAAATTTACTATTAATGGCTTAGGATTAGTAATAAGTATTAATAGTTTATTGTAAATATATTTACTATTAATAGAAGTATTTTTTAGAAAAGTGCTTCATGTAGAAGTTGTATAAATATATTTTACCAAAGATATGTGGTTTAGTTCACTGAGGCGCGCGCCTCGTCGCCTTGCGCCTCACGCCTCGGGTAAATCGATGAATCGCCTCATGCCGCCTCGCGCCTTTTAAAACCAAGCTTTCAACAAACGAAGCAGAGTGCAAACAAAAAGCTAGTTTGGTTGAAGGACTTCCTTGAAGAGTTAGACAAAAAGCAAGCAGATTACTCATTACACTGTGATAATGAGAGTGCAGTGAAACTTGCCAAGAATCCAGTCTATCATGGGAAAACAAAGCACATTGGGATGAGATATCATTGTGTTAGAGGAGTTGATCAGTGAAGGAGCAATGAATTTGAAGAACATCTCAGGTGCAAAGAATTGGACAAGTTGAAGTTTTGTGTAACTTCAGCTGGCCTTCAAGAATAATGTTGAGAAGGCAGATGGCAAACAGGAGGAGCTATACCATAGATGAAGTTTACAGAAATACAAAAGAGTGGAGTGCAGCTGATCGCGTTTCAAAGCCTCCAAGTGGGAGATTGTTGGGTTGTAGGCTTCGACCCACTCAGATCTAGGAGCCAAATAAACAAAGAGCAGAGCCGGCCCTAGTTAAATGTGCAGGTAGCCCTAGTTGGGCCTGTTTCTTTGGTGGCAGTTAGGCCCAGAACTTTGTTAAGTGTTTACCCTAATTGTTTACCCATATATATTGATTCTTGTACTTGTAAACTATGACTTGTCTCATTCGTCATCTCAATAAGAAAACCCTAGTTGCCCTCGTGGATTAGGTCAGTAACATCTGCTGGCTGTACCATGTTAAATTCGTGTGTCGTTATTCTCGTTCTTTGCTTGTTTATCAAATTTTTGTGTGTGTGCGCGCCCTAACCCTAACAACTGGTATCAGAGCATGGTTAGCCACCACCACATATCCGACCACCAGCACCGTTGTCGCCTTGCGTGTTCAGCCCCCTTGTGCCACCAACAGTGCGCTGCCGCAAAAGAATATAGTTGGCAGATTGTAAAGGATTGGGACAATGGCAGATGACGGGAAAACCGAAGTCGAGAAGGTTGATGGACAATATTTTGGATGGTGGAAGATGCAAATTGAGGATTTGCTATGTCAGAAGAATTTGGATCAAGCCTTGATAGGGGAAAAACTATAAAAGATGAGTGATGATGAATGGGCTGCTCTAGACAGGAAAGCTTTGGCTGTTATCAGATGTACCCTAACAAAGAGTGTGGCGTTTAACATCTTGAAGGAGACTACTGCATGTGGTTTGATGAAGGCTTTGTCAAACATGTATGAGAAACCATCGACGCCAAACACGGTATTTATGATAAGACAGCTAGTAAACACCAGAATTAAAGAAGGTGCCTCTGTGACCTCACATAGTAACGTGTTTAATACTATCATATCCCGCTTGCTATCTGTTGATATTAAGTTTGAAGATGAAGTCCAAGCTTTATTCTTGTTATCCTCGTTACCAGAAAGTTGGTCAGGAACAGTCACTGTCACTGTCATTTGCGGATCAACTGCAACCTCTAAACTCACATTTGAGGGCATTCGTGACATTATCCTAGGAGAGGATATAAGGAGTTCTCGAGAATCTTTGAGCGCTTTGTTAAGTCCCGAAGGGAGAGGTGAAAAGACAGAGAAGGGAAATGGCATAGGCAGATCAAAGTCTAGAAAGAGAAGCCAGTCAAAACCGAGAAAGGATATTCAATGTTGGACCTGCAAAGAAACCAGGCATTTCAGAAATCAATGCCCTAAATCATCAAAAAAGAATGAAGTAAATGCAGCCACTTATGAAGTATATGTTGTGTTGAAAACTCAACAGAAACGTGGATTATGGATTCTGGTGCATCATTTCATGCTACTTTCAGCACAATGAAGAATCTACGGACAAGTAATTTTGGTAAAGTCGTTTGGCTAATAACGACTCTCTTGACATCACAGAGACTTAAAGGCTTCTTTGAGCGCCACTTGGACATTGAAAGACGTTCCGGTCATTCCAAGCCTTAAGAAGATGTTGATTTCTATTGAGCAATTGGATGATCAGGGATTTGATGTTACTTTTGGTGAGGATTTAATGTTACTTTTGGTGAGGGACAATGGAAAATTGTCAAAGAAAATCTTGTAATCGTCAGAGGTAAAAAGAGGGGTACTTTATACATGGTTGAAACTCCTGATGATGAGTTGAATGCACTAACCAGTGGGCTGAATCCATCCAGTTTGTGGCATCAACGACTTGGCTACATGAGTGAAAAGGGAATGAAGATGCTCGTTGCTAGAGGAAAGCTTCCAGATCTGAAAAAGGCGGATTCTAAATTCTGTGAACCTTGTGTACTTGGAAAGAAAAAGAAGTTTTTTTTTTTGTGAAGACAGGACAAACACCGAAAACTCAGAAGCTAGAGCTAGTTCATACGGAGGATGTGTTTGGGCCAACACCAGTCTCTTCCTCAGGAGGGTCAAACTACTATGTGACCTTCATTGATGATTCAACACGCAAGGTATGGGTCTATTTTCTTAAAAATAAGTTTGATGTTTTCAATATTTTTAAGAAATGGAAAACTGTTGTTGAATTGGAAACTAACCTGAAGGTAAAGTGCTTGGAATCGGATAACTGTGGTGAATACATTAGCACACAGTTTATTTATTACTGTGTTGAACATGGCATTCCGATGATAAAGACAGTTCCAGGCACTTCTCAACAGAACGAAGTGGCAGAAAGGAACATAACTTTGAATGAGAGGGTCAGGAGTATGAGACTTAATGCTGGACTTCCAAAGATGTTCTGGGCTGATGCAGTGAACACTGCTGCTTATCTTATCAACCGGGGGCCATCAGTACCATTGGGTTTCAAGATACCAGAGGAAGAGCGGAAAGGAGAAGCAGTGAAGTATGGGCATTTAAAGGTATTTGGATGCAACACTTGTGATCTTATGAAAGATGGTGACAAGTTAGATCCTAAAGCAAAGAAATACACTTTCATTGGATATAGGGGAGACAACATGGGTACAGGCTATGGGACTTTGAAAGTAAAAGGGTAGTCAGAAGTTAACATGCTACATTCAACGAGGCTGAACTTTATGAAGACAGAAACACATAAAACTCAAAGATTCAGAAAGAACAGGTTGAGTTTGAAAATGATGTCATCAGAAACAGAGAGTTTGAAGATACTCAAGGCAGTGGGAGCATGGAGAATGATTCCAGTACAGACGAGCCTGAGGATGATCAAGGAGACTTTATTGATAGTGAAAATTTAGAGGATGAAGGAGCACCTTCACCCGTGCAACCACAACCAGTTGAAACACAGTGGGTCAGGAGATCCACTAGAGTCACTAAGCCTCCAGAAAGATTTAGTCCATCAGTCAATTACCTTCTTTTGACTGAAAGTGGAGTACCAAAAAGTTACTTCGGAGCAGTAAAGCCGAATGATTCGTTTCAGTGGGAGCAGGCTATGTAAGAAGAAATGAGTGCCTTACACAAGAACAAGAGATGGGTTCTTACTACACTTCCGCCGGGTAAGAAGGCACTTCAAAATAAATGGGCATTCAGAATCAAGGATGAACCTGATGGGTCAAAACGGTACAAAGCCCATATACTGGTCAATGTTTTTCAGCAGAAAAAGGGAATGGCTTATAATGAGATCTTTTCTCCAATGGTAAGAATGACTACCATCAGATTGGTTCTAATTATTGTGGCTGCAGAGGGCTTACATCTAGAGCAGTTAGATGTTAAGACAACATTTCTACATGGTGATCTTGATAAGAATATCTACAATTCTACATGGCACAACCTAAAGGATTTGAGGTTGGTGGTAAAGAAAACTGGTCGGCAAACTAAAACGGAGCTTATGTGGTCTAAAACAAGCATCGAGACAATAGTATTTGAAGTTTGATAACTTCATGATAAGGACAGGGTACAGAAGATGTGAGATGGACCATTGCTGACTTGCTGCTACGTGAAGAAGTTCAAAAGTTCATATATCATCCTATTTCTCTATGTTGATGATATGTTGATAGCTGGTGCAGATATGAAAGAGATCAGCAGGTTAAAGAAATAAATGGCTCAAGAGTTTGAAATGAAAGATTTGGGTCCAGCCAAACATATACTCGGGATGAGCAAGTCATAAACAAGGAGAATGGTTCTTTAACACTATCCCAGGAGAAGTACATCGGGAAAGTGTTACAGAAATTCAATATGAATGGTGAGAAGACAAAACCGAGAAACACGCCTTTGGGAAGTCACTTCAAGCTTACCAAAGACTAGTCTTCGAGAACAGATCAAGAGAAAGCAAATATGGCTAAAGTTCCTTTTGCATCTGCAGTTGGTAGCCTCATGTATGCTATGGCGTGCACGAGACCAGATATTGCTCATGTAGTCTGGGTTATTAGTCGTTTCATGTCAAAACTGGGGAGAGAATATTGGGAAGCCATCAAATGGATACTTAGGTATTTGAAGGGTACTACAAAGATGGGGTTATGTTTCAGAGGTAAAGACACAATTCTGAGAGGGTATTCTGATGCTGATTTGGGTGGATGCAAAGAGACATTTAAAAGCACCACGGGGTAAATTTTCACAGTGGGAGGAACTGCAGTTAGTTGGATGTCCAAACTTCAGAAAAGTGTAGCTCTTTCAACAACCGAAACAGAGTACACAGTACATGGCAGTTGCTGAAGCCAATAAAGAGCTGGTTTGGTTGAGGAACTTCCTTGAAAAGTTAGACAAAAAACAAGGAGATTACTCATTACACTGTATAATGAGAGTGCAGTGAAACTTGCCAAGAATCTAGTCTATCATGAGAAAACAAAGCACATTGGGATGAGATATCATTTTGTTAGAGGGTTGATCAGTGGAGGAACAATGAATTTGAAGAACATCTCAGATGCAAAGAATCCAACAAATATGTTCACTAAATCTGTGACGCTTGACAATTTGAAGTTTTGTGTAACTTCACCTGACCTTCAAGAATAATGTTGAGAAGGCAGGTGGCAACTAGGAGGAGCTAAACCACATATGAAGTTAACAGAAGTACAAAGGAGTGGAGTGCAGCTGATCGCGTTTTGAAGCCTCCAAGTAGGAGATTGTTAGGCTGTAGGCTTCGGCCCACTCAGATCTGGGAGCCAAATAAACAAAGAGCAGCAGCCGGCCCTAGTTAAATGTGCAGGTACCCTAGTTGGGCCTGTTTCTTTGGTGGCAGTTAGGCCCAGAACTTTATTAAGTGTTTACTCTAATTGTTTGCCTATATATATATTGATTCTTGTACTTGTAAATAGGGTTGTTAACGAGCCGAACCGAGCCCGAACTCCTAAAGCTCGAGTTCGGCTCGATAAGGAATTAATGGTGTTCGGGTTCGAGCTCGAAGCTCGACGAGCTTTACAAATGAAGCTCGTGTTCGGCTCGATAGATGTTCGATGTTCGAACCGAGCGCTCGATAAGCTCGATAAATATGGTCGAATTTAAAATTTTAGGTGATGCTCGTTAATAGGCTCGTGCTCGAATGGTTCGACAACTATTCGATTCGTTAATAAACATATTTAAATTCATAAAATCATATTAATTATATTTAAATGTAGATTATATACTAATTTTTCGAACTTAAAACTCGGCTCGGGTTCGAGTTCGAAAGCTCGTTAAGCTCGGCTCGTTAGGCTCGAAACCGAGCTCGAACTCGAATAGTTCGATAAAAGCTCGGTTCGTTAACAGCCCTACTTGTAAACGATGACTTGTATCAATCATCATCTCAATAACAAAGAAAACTCTAGTTGCCCTTGTGGATTAGTCAGTAACATTTACTGACTGAACCACATTATATTCATCTACCGTTCTCGGTATTTTCTAGTTTCTCAGATTTGTGTGCGCGCCCTAACCCTAACACATTTGGGCCTTCCATTTTTTGTTGTCAAATTTCTTTTAAATTGATTGCTACAATGCTCTTTCGTTCTGACGGACCCCTTTGATAGTATTATCGATGTGAAATAATGGCAGGTATATTTACAAAGGAGTAATGAGGGGAAACTAGATTCTCAAGGGTGGATATGGTCTGCTCCCTTCCGGTGGGGAAGCGTTGTTATAGCTTACAAGAAAAGAGAATTTCAAAAGCATAACCTGGCTCCTATTAATGTACGGTATCTTTTGAGGACTCAGCTTAATATATAAGTTATTGCTTTATGTACACCACCCTGTTTTCTTTATTTTTTTTTCATTTTTTTTTTCACTTGTTTGTTAGAGAACTTGTTTTATGCACTCCTGCTTTCTTGGTTCTTTTTACTTTAGAAGTTGCACCTTTTGTTATTTGGTTCTCATTTTGATGTGGTTAAATATAACTTCTGCTTATACTGACCAGAGTTATAAAAATAATTATGTCTTATAAGTGAACTTCTTGTAAATAATAGGTATCGATGAGTGGATCATTGCATCTTAGATAGGGATGGCAATGGGGCGGGGGTTCACTCCCCCATCCCCCGCCCCGTGTCTAAAAAATCACCCCCACCCCCGCCCCATCCCCCACTACTATTCGACCCGCCCCATCCCCCGCCCCGACCCGCTAGACCCACGGGTACCCAACGGGGAAGTACTCGTCAAAAATTAACATCATTTTAGACTGACAATTTTTCAAAAATTTAACAACACTTCTAGTAACCATTTTTTTTTACTTTTCAAGTGTCAATGTAATCTACATCCCATTTCAAATCTAGAACACATTATACGCGTTCTAAATTAGTAATTTTTATCAAACTCTAAATTAGCATTGATTAGCTCTATAATATTTTCTTAAACCCTGCATTCAATCAATCATGGTCATTTGACGTCATCTAGGACGACATATGATCACCAAATTTTAAGAGCCCTAACTACAATCATAAAGATGACATTCAAAAGAAAAGAATTAATGCATTATAATAGTAAAGGAAAAAAACTTTCGCACCGTGCCTGAGGCGTTTAAGCTAATATCACTTTATAACTTTCCCAAATTAATTTTATTTTATCTCTAAAAAAATCATTTTACTTTATGATTTTGATAAGCAATTTTACAAGATAACTTAGTTATTAAACAAGAATTAGATAGATCCATTACGCACAATCCATTAGATAGGAAACCACTAAACCCACCGGACCACCATGTTATTTTAATTACTTCATATTAGTATTACTATTATTATTAGTATTATTATTGAGATTATTATTATTAATTATTACGGGGGACGGTGCGGGGGGTGCATAACCCATCACCCGCCCCATATTTTTGCGGGGAGAAAATATCTCCCCCACCCCACCACCCTCCCCAACTCCCCCCCACGGGGTGGTTCCCCACGGGCCCCCGCCCCCATTGCCATCCTTAATCTTAGAGTTAAATGGGTAGTTTAGTCCCTCAACTACTATTACTCAATTTGTTGCAAGACTTTGCATTTGGACCAACTTTATGATGTGTTCTTTGGAAAGTCATACCAGAGGAAATCAGACAAGGAGACAAACTAGGAGGAATCTGGGATGATCTACAATTGGGCGCGGAGGTTAATTGCTGATCAATCGGCCAATCAAATTGCTCCCATCAACAATCCAAGAGCTTAAAAAGAGCCATGGGGAATGCATGAAATGTTTCAAACATTAAATCCTTCAAGGATGACAAAAATCCATCTACACAAATTGCAGCCACAACCTACTCTGCATGACCTGACTCTACCCACAGGACACAAGTCCAGCCATCTCTCACATTCATTCGTGTGTCCCAAATTTGATTACTCAACGTCTATGCAGCACCGATACGGGTACGCGATATGACAAAATAAAAAAAAGTAGGATACGGGTACGGGGGGTATATTTATAAATATTAAAAGTTATGAGGGTATATTTATAAATATTAAAAATTATGGGGGTATATTTATAAATATAAAAAATTACAAGATTTGTTTTTGAAAATATATACATATATTATTCTCTGACCTCTGCCCATTCATCACATTGAAGCATTTCATATTATTAAGATAGTTAAAAATAAATTTACATTTTATCTTATGCGGATTATACACTAGTGCCCATATTTTATCTCATTACTTAGATATTTTATCTCCAGATACAAATATAGTCAATAAGTCATTGATTTAAAATGAGAAACGAATTAAACAATACTCTAATGAACAAACTAGAAGTTCTAATACATGTTTCCATCGGAGCTACTAATTTCCAGAGATAGCATCGTCTTCCAAAAAGACAACTTCCAATTCTGTTTCATCTATGGAAAGATTGGCAAACTCGAGTACTTCTATATCCTCCATGCTCCTAAAGTCATCTCCACCAACATCCCATGTTTTATTTGTCATCCATATACTTAGTTGTGCATGAGATTAAAACAAGGTAAAATTAAGTGTTAGTTTTTCAGTTTTAAGAGTTTTATTATGTAAATTTTGGGTGTTTTTTTATAAAAAAATTGATGGAAAAAAGTTGATACGTGTATCCGCCGGGATACGAGTATCCGAAATTTTAAAATAATTATCAAAAAAGTTGGAAACTTTTAATAAATTGCAGATACGGCCCGGGAACGTAAGGTACGGGTATCCTAGAGTATCTGATATGAGACCGTTTCCGATACACCGATATGGTACCCTAGTGAAGTATTCATGCTTCGTAGCTCAACGTACTTCAGTTCCGGGGATCCTTTACGTTGGGTCTGCCATGTTGAGTCATTTTTCATAAATCAACACACACCCCTTATTGGAATGGGTTGAGATCACAACATACCACACCTGATGGAAGTTATGGGTGCAACAAGTAACACCAGAGGAATCATCTCTGATTGTTCACATGGACAACACTCATGGATTTGTGTGGCCACCACTTTGGCCCGCCATCAAGTAATAATTTAGTGAGAAAATTGGCAAACCTTTAATGATGACATGATTTAGCAGTTTATCACAAAAGGACACCAATTATGAGATATGACAGCTCATACAACCTCTACCCTCTCCTCTCATCATAGTCGTCCCACCGTTCTGCCTGTCTTTCTCCTTGCTGTGTCAACCGAGGTGTGGTACAACCGCCTTGTTCGACCGAAGGAACCCAATTTTAGAACAATTAGAACAAAATGTGTCATTTCTTGTAATGAAATTGCAACAAATCATATTTTGTGTGAATTGGGGAAGCATAATAAAATCCATTTTCCCAATTCTAATGTCCACCTTTTGGTTTCCCTTTGATATTACTCACAGTGATATTTGGACATCTCCTATTTTGGGTCCATCTGGACATAGTTACTGTGTACTGTTTTTATATTACTACAACCAATTTTTTGGACATACCTGCTCCAATGTAAATCTCTAACTTTCCCCTCATATGTTCATTTTAATACTTTTATCTACACACAATTTGAGTATAATATTAATTTGTTTCAATGTGACAACGGAAAATAGTTTCACAATTCATCCTTTTTAAGTATGGTGATGAACATGATATGCATTTTTCTCTCCTGTCCATCCACCTCACCACAAAGTGGAAAAGCAGTAATAACCATTTGGTCAACTAATAATATTTTCCTGCATCTCCTCTTAAATGCGTTTATATCATCCTTTGGTCTAATGCCGTTCAAAATTCAAATGGCCAATTTCCTTCATACCATTCTCTCTCCAAGTACCTATCACACTTCGCACACCTCTCTCCCATCGAAATACTATACCACAAACGTCCCTCTTTCTCTCGCATATGAGTTTCTGGGTGTCTTTATTTTCCTCATATCCCCCAACCATTAACAACTGATTGCTGACCACGTCAAGGATTGATAATGTTTGTCATGTTTCTCTCTTGAGTCTATAAGGGTGATCCTCTGACCGACCAGTACGCTTGAGCTACCAACTAATCGTCTAATCCCCTGCCACATTTGGAGGTCGGGGTGTGTTGGTATAATCTGAGGGAATCCTAAACAACGCTGCAACTTGGGAAACATTAAATGAAAATCTGAGGGGATTCATGTCTTTCATGCTTGGGTTGATATGCTGTTTGGAAAGTCATAAGTGAGGAAATCATGCTAGGAGACGAACTTAATGGAATCTGGGATGAGCAAAAATTGAGGGCTGAAATCAATTGCTAATCAATCTGCAAACAGTTACTCCTTATTTCCTTTTGCTTCTTCAATAAATCTAAGCATTGTTCCTGTTTTTTTCGTGGGGTTGTAACCTATTAAACATTCCCTTGTGATAATAAATAAACAAGCGAGAAGTTTGATAAATATAGGGAGTTAGGGAGCAATCAAATTGAAAGCGCCCATTCTTGGTTCTTACTATTTGCAGCTGTTACTTTTCCTTCTCAAATAACACATTACATTAACTGTGCCACCATAGGAAAACCCAGCTTGTCCGTAGCGCCACAAATTCTTGAGGAAAGACCATGACTAGACGGTTCACTCACGTACATTTGTTTCTGAATAATGTCTTTTTGGCAATTCACTAACTTTTGACCCAGATTAAGACTTAATTTGGTCCTCAGCTATGTATTCTGGACCCAAATTAGTCTGCGGGGACGAAACAACCCTTCATAAGTAGAGTAAAATATGCTTAATAACTGAGTTGAGTATAAATTGCATAGTGTGAAACCAGTTCAGGAACAAAAGGTAGTCAAGGAACAAAGAGAGTAGTAGGTATATAGTCGAGGGATTAAATCAGGTATTATTGCTGCATCACAGGCATTCATCCATTTATGTTTCATAATTTTTGTTTTAATTTATTGAGATATTTACTCTGTATGTGACTCCAACATACCAAGTTTCCGTAGATATGACCTCCTTGTTTATATTACCAAAATAATACTCCTTTGGTAGTAATTAAAGAAGATCAATTAAACTTTTAAGTTATAACCATAGCCCTCCATTATATCCCCACACATGTGTTGGTTTTTTGCAGACCCCATCTTCATTCTTCTTCAATTCATTGTTATCCTTTCTCCCTTAACTTCCACCTCCTTCCATCGACCAGTTCTATGGATCTTCCTTCTCCAATCTTCTACATAGAAGATGATGACAATCTTTTAAGTTCATTGTAATTTGCTGTTGTCTTTCGTCGCTGCTCCATGGCATCTATCACTTCTTTTATCATGGCACATGGCTGCCGCCACTCCAACATCTTCCTCCATCTCTGTCGACTGCTAATAGCAAGCCGGCCTTGGGTCTGATGGCTCCAGGCTTTTCCCGGGATAGGAATAAGCAGGAACGATGATCACCAAATGTGATTCAATTGTGTTGGCTTCGGTCAGTCTTTGTGTAAGGTAGATTTAGATTATCATTATCTCTCAGTGAAGGCCTGTGTAGGTGACATTTATGATGGACTTTGAAATCAGTGGTTGATGAAGTCAGATGAAACATGTAGTGAATGTGAATGTGACAAAGACGACGGACGTTAAGGTCAGTGCATAGTGAAGGGAAGGCAACGATTAAAAGTGTGTTTATGGGAAGTGAAGATGTGGACAGTGTAGTTATGGACTGGAAATGACAATGAGGCGTGTGTTTATGGGCAGTGTGTTTATGGGAAAGTGAGATGGGTGGTGAAGATGACATGAGCAGTGAGATGACATGGGCAGTGGCGGCAGAGACGATGGGAAGTTAGTCAGGAATTGGTTTAGTACAGGCAGTGATGCTGGCGGCAGAGGTAACGTAGTCGAAAATGGTATAAGTTAAACTGTGAGAAGACATTGGTTGTTTCTAATATAAAGTCATTTAAAATACAAAAGGGTATTCTGGTCTCCATATTTATGTTTAGTAATATCAGCTTTATTTGTAATATCCAAGGAAACTCGCTATGTTTTAGTCATTGTCCGGTCAATTTCCCTACTTTGCTACTTGTCAAGGAAAAGGAAGAATGAGATTGAGTTTGTTCAAAATTGATCTAATGTAAGTCAAATGTGCTCCGTGGCGGTATATAGAGCTGGTTGTGTATAAGGGTTAGTTTATTCATTTGAGATGTTTTACTAATGAAAGGGTGTCATTGTATACATCGCATCACAGGACTGGGTTGATTTATGGCGGCCAGAGCTTGCAGGAAGAATTTCTATGGTTGATTCACCACAAGAAATCATTGGTGCAGTTCTGAAATATATGGGGGCGTCATATAACACAAAAGATTTGGACTCTGAAGTGATTGGTGGCCGAAATGCTGTTCAGCAGAATCTTGCATCACTAGTTAAACAGGTAAACGTTCGTGTACTTCAATGGGTGATGATGGGCTGAGTCCTCTTTATCGCAGGTGAATCAGTGAATGTTTGTGATTTAATACTTCAATGTATGTTCCTTTTGAAGAATAATGCATTATTAGTGAATTTTTAGAATTTCGTATCACTGCCTTGATGTTGGGGACTTTCGAAAACAGATGCACTTGATAAGATGGAGATGACTAGCTGTCCACTAGGGGTGTATGTCTCTCCATGAAAGATAAGTAAACTGATGACAACTGAAAATAATAATCAACGGAATCCGTTGCCCAATAGAAACCGTTGCCCAGAACCAAAAGGCTGAAATCCAATTTTATTAACCGATAAACAAGAATGAATCCTAACATGGGATTTAAATACCCATCTACTAATTCCCAAACTAGAAAACAAAATCATAGAAATCCTAATCAACTCTAAATAGGAAATAGAATAATAGAGATCCTAATCAACTCCAAATAGGAAACAAATCATATAAATCCTAATTAACTCCAGATAGGAAACAAATCAGGAAAATTATAAAGAATAAAAATTAATTAAACGGCCCGCAACCAGCCCACGAAGGTGGGCTCTAGCCCGTTTCCGCCTTCAGTAAACCCACGGGGGCCTCTGCCCCTCTTCATCCAAGCCCAGCTCATGCTTTACATCATAAACCGTACAGATGGAGAGGACTCGCCGTGAGCTGTGTACCTGTATAGAAAAAGAGCCTTAGCAGACATACTTACATAGCCTTGATGTCTTTAAGAAATACTCCTATGCAAGTAAAAGTAATGTCTATAAAGTCATTATTGTGATGATTGTATGTTTATTTTCCACAGGTTCGGCTATTTGACAGTCGAAACTATCTTAAAGCATTTGGGGTGGAAGATGTGTGGGTAGCCGTTGGATGGAGTAGCGACGTGCTTCCTGCTGCCAAGCGGATGTCAAACATTGCAGTAATTGTTCCTAAATCTGGTGCAAGTTTATGGGCTGATTTTTGGGTATGTATAAATGACTAAATTCCTTTTCTACTTTTACCCCCACACTTTTGAAAACATCTCTTCATCCCCTTTCTATAATGGGAAGTGATTTCCAGAATTATGGTGTGAACTGCTATAGAAGTTAGTTTCAAGACTCCAGAATCAATTTTAGGAATTCTGGGAAATGCCTTAAAACTAGGAGCCCATTTCATAGTGAGGTGGCGGAATTGCATTATCTGAAGAAAGATTATTTTAATATACCCCTCCATCCTAAATCATAAGGGTCTATTTCAGGTTGTAGGACTTGACTAAGTTGATCCTCCTGTAGTACTATTTAGTTCATATTAAGGAGTTGTGAAGTTTTATTATGCCGCAAAACCCGAATTTCATTGTGAATAAATTTGATTTAGAAAAGGGAAAACTGTCAAATAGGTCCTCGAACTTTCATAAAAAGGTCAAATAATAGGACAACTAAATTGGACGGAGGGAGTATATTCAGGTTAATTAAAGGAAAAATATGTAAAACTAAAATCAATACTATCCAAACCCCCCTTTGGCTTTTCAAAAAGCGACACTCATACACTACTTTTTCTATTTATCACTGGATTCAAGCAAAGCAGTGACAATAGTCAGTGCTTGGTGAACTTTTATTATCACATTCTTCTTCACTTAGCATATTCTACTTCACTCAGCATACACATTTGCTAAACAACTTTGTGGGGTTAACTTAGGTAATACCGGCCGCCACAAGACTTGCATCATCTTGTGATGAAATTGGGGGGAGAGTAAGAGGGGCTTCCCCACTAGTGGGCCAGTGGATAGAGTTCTGTTTACAGCCAGAAAGAGAATCGCCCTTCAAGGTGGAGGTGATCCCTGGTGCAACTCCATATGCACTAGATGGAACCCCACCATCAGCAGTAGAAGAAATGGTCTCTCAAGAAGTGCTAGGTAGAAGGCCAAAACTTGACACAAATCTAATCGCTTCTGGTGTGCCTCCACCTGATATCTTGTCAAGATGCGAGTTTCTGGAGCCATTATCAGACAAGGCATTGTCTGATTATCGATGGTTGGTAAGCAGTGTGCATAAACATCAGCCTGAATCCAGTTTGATGGCAAGAATATTGCACAATGTCTCTTTTGTTTTGCGAAGATTCCTCCCCTTCAAAATGCATCAGCGAAAGGGGGTGTAACAAAACGAAAAGAAAAAAATACTAATGGAGAAGAAAACATGTACGAGTATATCGTCTGGTGATTCATTTAACTGTCAATGCCACTGAAGCCTCGGCTTTTATGGATTTGTGGATCTGTGTGCGTGCAGTCTTGCAACATCGATTTGTTTTTGACGTGTTGGGGCATTTAGTATTGTATACTTAGGCCCCAGTTTTGATTTTGACTTTGGGATTAGATCAAATAAAAACCTCTCCCAATCCCTACATTAGGTAGGGGTGGGAGGCTTTAGGAGATCTTGAACCTTTTGATGTATATTTTCTTGGGTGTTAATATATATTTACATTTCATCCAAAAAAAAAAAAAAAAAAAAAAAAAAAAAAAAAACTGTCAATGCCACCTGCTTCTGTAGCCCTGTACAAAAACTTGTGCTCCACGTGTCCCGCTTTTATTCCATTATTTCCCTTTCTGTCTCCCAATAATTATCTTATCTTCAAATATAGGGAAAAGGGGCAAATAAGCCCTTGAACTAACCAAAAAAGTGAAAATCGCCCCTTATTTGGGGCGGTTCCCGGTGGAATGTATTGATGAATTTTTTTGAGCATCTTCTTTATTAAGTCTAGTTTACCCATACCAAATTTCAGCTAAAAATAAAATCGGAAAGGCAGTCAAACGATTTTCTGAAATATATTGCGCTGTTTAGCTGCGCAGTTATCTTTAAAAAAATTTGGTTAGTTTGAGGTCTTATTTGCCCCTTTTCCCTTAAATATATGTCTGGAATTATTTCTACCTTCTCTAACCAAATTTCTTCTCTAACCAAATTTCAGCCACTGTTTTTATTTTCTTAAAAATTGTGTCATATTGAAAGAAGCGTAAAAAAGATGGGGGCAATAGTTCGTATTTTTTAAATACGAAAAGCTGAAGTACAACAAATTTAAATCTGATTCTTTTTAGCATTTAGAAACTGTACAAAATCAGATTGCATATTTGCCACTAGATGCATTTTCTTTTTGCGTGAGTTTTAGGGGTGGACCGGGATGGGTCTGCCCGGCCTGGCACTGTGCAAGCTCGACCCGGTGAGCCGGGACAGAGGCCCGAACCGAGTATTTTTATGACGGGCTATAGGCTTCAAAAAAAGGTGGACCGGTCGGGCTAGGCATGGACCATTGGACCGGTCCCGGGCCGGTCCTAGCAGGCTTTTTGGGTTTGGCTTCTAGCCCGAAACCGGCTCGAGTTTCCACCGGGTCCGGGCCGGGCCGAGCCGGTCCCTGGGCTTCTTATTTTTTTTTTCCTTTTCTACTAAACTGCTCCTGCTCCTGCTGCTATTATTATTATTTCCCGTTGAGCTAGCTGCTAGGTGGGTGGGGCCGTGGGGGTGGGCGGTGGGGGTGGAATTAATCCGAAATACAATTTTTTTTAAAAAAAATGAAGGCCCGACCCGACTTAGTCCCAATATCTTTCAAATTTCAGGATCCTGAACTTCATGACTTGAATGTTCCTTCTCATTGCTTCTAGCACTAACGGCAATAGCTCCTCTTCCTTCCAAGCTTCAATATTAGTCCCGTGTCTTTGTTCAAGCTGGTGCTGATCTTTGCCCATTATCCCTTGCTCATTCTTCCACCTGCTAATAGCTCTTACTACAGAATATAAATCAAACCCTTGAGTTTCAGTTGCTTCATTCCTTGCTATTGCAGCATTCACAGTAGCCAACTGAAACTGGTAGTCACCAACTCCACCCCCATCTGGAACAAGTAAACAGACCACTGGCATTTCTCTAACCTTTATCATATCACTCTCAGTCAATCCTACTCCCAATCCCTTACTAATAGAACAACTCAGAGATGAAACTCTTGAGATACATTGATCATTGCCCACCATCACATAGCAATATCCACCATCTTGGTATGCATTCTTACTCCAACCTGAGTAATAAGAAAGAGCCTTTTCTTCCCGAAAATTGGACCAAGAACTCAATCCAGAAGATAAAGCATTTGGATTCAATTTCAAGACAGCATAGGTAACATTTTCATTTGGTTCAGCCTTCTCCCATTGAAAAAACACATCACCTAATAACTCTCCATCTTGCTTTGGACTTAGTGCTCCCATTGGATTTTGCAATACTCAAGTGAGTAAATGACTCTATCAAACCCATCTTTTCTGATGAATAATCAGCCACAACCCAGATTGGTAAGACCCATTTGTTTCTTTCCCGATCATCATCTTCCCAGAGTTTGATCAGATTGGTGTTCTCAACACCAGATTCCAACACATTTAAAGAACCAGAGTCATTAAATCTTCGTAGCTGGTGCTGGAGGCTGGGAGAATCAAGATAGGATCTAACAATTTCCCTACAAGTTGGTCTTCTAGCCACAGAATAGGGAATTGTCAACGCGGGATCATCGGACAAGGATAACATTTTCTTCAATGTGATCTTCCAGAATGGTGAATAGAGTTTCTCATAGCCGTGGAAAGCAAACACAATAGCCATAGGAAGATATTCCAAACCTACCCTTCCTTTTTGAACAGGTTTACATACTACTGGCATTCCTCTAACATTTTCATTTTCGTTTACAGCATGATTCCCAATAATTTGTACGCTCAGTTCCTTCTGAATACACTTCCTAGAAGTAACAACATCAATGTTGGGACAATCAATCTTATTCAACCCCTCCAAACAATTATCTGGTAAACACTGATTTGGTTTAAGTATTTCTGAACCTTCCATATTGTCTGATGAAAATCTCATAGTTTGATTAACCTCCTCTTCAGAGTCTGATTCCGTAACTGAAGGGACCATCGATTTTAATTTTGTGTTCATTCTTGTTGGTAGGGTCCCCTGGGATTCTTTTTCTGATGCGCCTATGTCAAAATTTCTTGAAGCTGATTACCCTTGCGCACTGTGTGGAACCACAAGCGATGAAGACCTGGGTGCTGATGAGCTGTGAAATTCCGCAATAGACGAAGCATGTGAACAGAAAGAATAATCTAGCGACGAAGATGGAGATTCTTCCCTCACTCGCGTCTTTCTAGGAAGCGAACTGACAACCTCAGAGGAATTCTGTGAATAGTGATGCGAAGAGTGATGAGAAGAGGGATGCGACGAACCTTGTTTGTCAGTTAGCCAAAGAGACCTATTCTTCCTCGATCGTTCTTCAGTTCTTCTGCGACGCCTCTGATCTTCCAATTCCTCTGAACTCGCTGAGTGAGAAGGGCGATGCGATGTAGTTGAGCGAGGTGATGCAACTGAAGTGTGCGATCTACTTCTCGATCGATCTGTCTTTTGCGTGTGGTGATG
Source organism: Cuscuta epithymum (assembly GCA_945859915.1). Lineage (NCBI taxonomy): Eukaryota > Viridiplantae > Streptophyta > Magnoliopsida > Solanales > Convolvulaceae > Cuscuta > Cuscuta epithymum. The sequence continues at coordinate 547,523 of CAMAPF010001041.1, read as the reverse complement.
AGAGTCGCGATGTGATAATTGTGACGCGTGTGATCGGTTTCGCGACCGATTTTGAAGTCTGTTCTGCACATCTGCGATGCTAGCTTGTATCGCGGCTTCCATCGCAGCCAGATTCGCCTCCATATCCGTCTGGAACTTCCGCAGACTTCTATCCATATTCCTTCCGAATTCTAACAAATTTTCCTCAACTTCGTTGATTCGTCTTTCCATCCTTGCGAGCGTGTAACTCATCCAGCGAATGACTCGCTCTGATACCAATGATAGAAACCTCAAAAATCCAGAACAATTTGCAGAAGATTAATAAGAAATCAACTGGAAACTTTATAGATGAGATAAGATCGATTACAGGGGAAACACAGTAACCAAAGCCGAAGCTTCCCAAAAGATAGAGACGGCTAGTCTCAAATCTTCCCAGTCTGATAAGAACAGAAAAATAAAATCAACAGGGTGAACCGTTGCCTAGATAATCAACGATAAATAAATACCGTTGCCCAGAGCCAAAAGGCTAAACCAACTTTTATTCCCAAGATTAGCCAGAATGAATCCTAACAAGGGGTTTAAATACCCATCTACTAATAATTAAACTAGGAAACAAAATCCTAGAAATCCTAATCAACTCTAACTAGGAAACAGAATAATAAAGATCCTAATCAACTCCAAATAGGAAAGAAATAATAGAAATCCTAATTAACTCCTAATAGGAAACAAATATTAGAAATCCCAATTAACTCCTAATAGGAAACAAATCAGGAAAATTAAAAAGAATAAATATTAATTAAACAGCCCGTAACCAGCCCACGGAGGTAGGCTCAAGCCCGTCCCACCTTCGGTAAACCCACGGGGGCTTCTTACCCTCTTCTTCCAAGCCCAGATTCTGCTTCATATCAATTCCATCCCTCTTCGAAAAAACCTTGTCCTCAAGGTTGAAATCCGGGAACCAACTCATATTTGTCCCTGGGGGCTTCCCCGTATTTTGAGGAAAGCTGCAACTTGATCTTTTCAGCTTGTTCATGAAATACCCCAAGTAATAATCATCGGACAGTCCGGGAACCTGACTGGCCAATTGAACAAAAAGGTTATTATATTCCTCTACGGTTCCCAACTGTTTGACCCCGAACAACCGTTTGAATCGGCTTTCTTTGAACCGTGAATCAAATCAGGCCACCTGTGCTTGTGTAAATTTCTCCCATGTCATTCTCGGTTTTTGTGCCTTCAACCAGGTGAACCCGTCCAAGGCAGCTCCTTCCATGGCTACCGTGGCTGCTGTCACTTTCCTCTCAGGTAGGGTTTGATTAATTTCGAACTTTTCCTCAGCCCTAGTTATCCACCTAATCGGTTCTTTTCTGTCGAACATGGGCAGCAACGTTGGAGGAGTGCTGCGCGGAGGTCCGTCGTTGTGTGTTGCCGCTACGATGGCGGCACCAATGAGTGTGTTTGATGGTGTCTCCGTCGTGATCGATGGCACAAAGGCCTTGGTCAGCGCCGCAAGGGATGCGACAATCTCAACCAGCTGCCTGCCGTTTTCTTCCAGGGTTTGCTTCATCTCTGACAAATGTTCACTGATAGATCTCGTCATTCTGGCGGGACGGGATCCGGCAGGTCGGACCAATTGATAAGAACAGAAAAATAAAATCAACAGGGTGAACCGTTGCCTAGATAATCAACGATAAATAAATACCGTTGCCCAGAGCCAAAAGGCTAAACCAACTTTTATTCCCAAGATTAGCCAGAATGAATCCTAACAAGGGGTTTAAATACCCATCTACTAATAATTAAACTAGGAAACAAAATCCTAGAAATCCTAATCAACTCTAACTAGGAAACAGAATAATAAAGATCCTAATCAACTCCAAATAGGAAAGAAATAATAGAAATCCTAATTAACTCCTAATAGGAAACAAATATTAGAAATCCCAATTAACTCCTAATAGGAAACAAATTAGGAAAATTAAAAAGAATAAATATTAATTAAACAGCCCGTAACCAGCCCACGGAGGTAGGCTCAAGCCCGTCCCACCTTCGGTAAACCCACGGGGGCTTCTTACCCTCTTCTTCCAAGCCCAGATTCTGCTTCATATCAATTCCATCCCTCTTCGAAAAAACCTTGTCCTCAAGGTTGAAATCCGGGAACCAACTCATATTTGTCCCTGGGGGCTTCCCCGTATTTTGAGGAAAGCTGCAACTTGATCTTTTCAGCTTGTTCATGAAATACCCCAAGTAATAATCATCGGACAGTCCGGGAACCTGACTGGCCAATTGAACAAAAAGGTTATTATATTCCTCTACGGTTCCCAACTGTTTGACCCCGAACAACCGTTTGAATCGGCTTTCTTTGAACCGTGAATCAAATCAGGCCACCTGTGCTTGTGTAAATTTCTCCCATGTCATTCTCGGTTTTTGTGCCTTCAACCAGGTGAACCCGTCCAAGGCAGCTCCTTCCATGGCTACCGTGGCTGCTGTCACTTTCCTCTCAGGTAGGGTTTGATTAATTTCGAACTTTTCCTCAGCCCTAGTTATCCACCTAATCGGTTCTTTTCTGTCGAACATGGGCAGCAACGTTGGAGGAGTGCTGCGCGGAGGTCCGTCGTTGTGTGTTGCCGCTACGATGGCGGCACCAATGAGTGTGTTTGATGGTGTCTCCGTCGTGATCGATGGCACAAAGGCCTTGGTCAGCGCCGCAAGGGATGCGACAATCTCAACCAGCTGCCTGCCGTTTTCTTCCAGGGTTTGCTTCATCTCTGACAAATGTTCACTGATAGATCTCGTCATTCTGGCGGGACGGGATCCGGCAGGTCGGACCAATTGATAAGAACAGAAAAATAAAATCAACAGGGTGAACCGTTGCCTAGATAATCAACGATAAATAAATACCGTTGCCCAGAGCCAAAAGGCTAAACCAACTTTTATTCCCAAGATTAGCCAGAATGAATCCTAACAAGGGGTTTAAATACCCATCTACTAATAATTAAACTAGGAAACAAAATCCTAGAAATCCTAATCAACTCTAACTAGGAAACAGAATAATAAAGATCCTAATCAACTCCAAATAGGAAAGAAATAATAGAAATCCTAATTAACTCCTAATAGGAAACAAATATTAGAAATCCCAATTAACTCCTAATAGGAAACAAATCAGGAAAATTAAAAAGAATAAATATTAATTAAACAGCCCGTAACCAGCCCACGGAGGTAGGCTCAAGCCCGTCCCACCTTCGGTAAACCCACGGGGGCTTCTTACCCTCTTCTTCCAAGCCCAGATTCTGCTTCATATCACAGTCCCAGACAAATGTCCCAAAAGCCTCCTAATTACTCCCACTTTACATCTATTTATACTAGAGACCCTTATTACTATTATTATTATTATTATTATTATTATTATTATTATTATTATTACTTCTAATTTTATTCTAATAGGTAGGTCCCTATCACAATGAAACTGAGATTTCAAGCTAAAATTGTGTTTCCTGTTTCAGCTCATCATTACCTGCCTAGCCTAACATTTATACTCCGCACTTGACTGCTGGACTTTGTTGTTAAAGAAGCTTATATCCCCCTTTATGTGTAGTATTTATTATCTAAAAAAATTCTTCTTGTGTGTACACATAATGTGGATAGTTATTTTTTTGTGTCTCAATAGCCTATTCACTGACAAAAAATAGCTAGACATGTGTACAAAAAAAAGTTTGTACTTTGTACAAATAGCTTTTTCTTTATTATCTACTACTCCCTCCGTAACATTTATATCTTCCCACTTTTCTTTTTTGGATGTAACATTCATATCTTCCCATTTCATAATCTTCCAATCATACCCTCAATAATTTTAAAAATAATACACTATTACACCTACTTTTTTTGGATTTATCCTTCATTCCAACACATTATTTCACTATTTTCCCATCATACCCTCAATAATTTATATCCTCTTTCACTATTCTTAATCTACCTACTTTTCAAATGAGAACATATATATGTTACGGAGGAAGTACAACATGTCTCTATTGATGATAGAGAAGATTGATTGACTTTTCACATCATACTGAATAGCATTTCATTTGCTGGGAACATCAAATTTCATTTGTGCAGAATCATGTAATATATTCATATGGCTTTTGGACGTTAATAGCTTAAATAATACGTACTGTTGACTTGCATTTCATTTTTAGACCAGAAAAAATGAGGTGAGAAAAGGGAAGTTAGAGATATAGTTTTAATGAGGCACTGAACTGGAAACATGAGAGAAACACATATATATTAAAAAAAAAGAGTAAAATGCATAAATGGTCCTTGAACTATCATCACCATATCATTTTGGTCCTCGAACTATTAAATCTTTCATTTTAGTCCTTAATCTATTTCATCTATATTAATTGAGTCCATCCATTAAATTTTCCGTTAACTTTGACGGAATCTCATTAATTTATTAACATCTCATAATTTTAAACATTTTGGAATATACAATCATTCTTAAAATTTAAGTAACTAATCTAGTTTTTTTTTAATATACATATATGTACACATACACATATAAAAATTATAAATAAATAAATAATTTAAAATCAAATATACGGCCTAAATAATACGTAGTATATAAGAGAGAATCAAATAATCAATTATGTACATATGAACAGATAAAATTAAATAAGAAAATGAGGGTGATTGTTATTATTAATAATTATATTAAGAAAAAAATAAAATTAGGTATGACATTTTCTCAATGCATGACTTCATTAGCCCCCCCCCCCCTCCAAAAAACAAACAATACTCCATATTTAAATTCGTAATATTTAATAAAATAAATAAATAAATAAATAAATTTTATGGACCAATTTGTCTTTACATTTTTTTTTTACCATAATTTACTCTTAGATTGATATTATAAAACTCTAACTTTCTACTCATTTTCTAAACACCACATTGCCGCGGCACCTGATGCCCACATTGCTGCGTAACACACCTCCCCTGTCGTCGCGGCCATCCCCATGCTCCGGCTCCATCTTAAAGTAAAAATGATATAGAATCACACAAATTTTATCAAATTTGGTATGAATAGTCATAGTTGGATGGATCGAAAAGAAAAGACAAGACAATCTTAGTGGGACACAAGGCGTATATTATTTAAGCCATACACTTGATTGTATATTATTTGTTTATTTATTTATTTATAATGTTTATATGTGTATGTGTATATATATGTATATTAAAAAAAACAAAATTAGCTACTTAAATTTTAAGAATTTCTTAAAGAGGATCGGCCCAGGCCTAAATAGTGCCAGGACCGAGCCGGGCCCGAGTCAAGCCGACTCGTCCCAGTCCATCCCTAGGTATCAGTAAATCTAAATCAGGTACTGGTGTTTTTTATTAATGTTAACTACGGAGTATGACTTTCACCCAACTCTTTGTTGTTAATTAAATAAAAGTGACAACTCCGGTACCCTTCTAAAAAATGGGGTACCGTACCTACCATTTATTTGATTGGACCACATCACTTTATCATTTTTAATTTAGATTTAAATAATTCAACTGCTACATTTTCATTGGTCCATGTAGACAAAGGTATGGTACCTTATGAGTACCATATAATCTACCTTAAATAAATCATCTATTTTAACTTTTAAGGATGTTTCCATTTTGAGATTTAAAAAGACCAGATGAAATTAGATTATAGATTTATAGTCACTAGATTAGTTTAGATTAGACACTCAATATATTTGCATGCACCTTTAATCACTGAATAAGCATGTTAAGCTTATGAGCTTGCACAGTAAATATACCAAAACATGTATAACTATATTTTTTGTTCCCAAGTCCAACCTATCTAAACAACTTAGCTCTTTTTGTTTAATTAAATAACCTTACGTACACTTGATGATAATTGTAGTTTAACCATAGTTTCCGACCTTTGAGTTACTATCACCCATTTTAATTTGCGTATTTTACGTACATTTGATGATAATTGCGAATGTTTTTTAAATTATTCGCATGTGCTTAAAATTACTTTCAATATGTTTAAAACTAGCTTTCAAGCCCATGCGATGCACGGGTAGTACATAATTTAGCTAACTGTATATTTGATATTTTCGAAATCATATATAATTAATAAAAGTAATTCAAATTTATATGAAAAATATTTAAATTGGACTTCTACATAAGCATCTCAACTAAACATAATGGTTATGAACCCGATTTTAAAGAATTCATACAAAAGTTTCTTAATTAATTTCACATCCTCTATATTACTTCATTAAGCATCTAAAAAACTATTTTTAAATATTTCTCATTCAACATGTGGTATGAAATAAGTATTTGTAAATTTATTAGTGAGCTCTTGCATTGTACTCATTATTTTGTCACATTGAAATGTAAAAAAGGGATCATTTTTACAATTTACTCATTTATTTCGTCACATTGAAAATGTCATTAATAAGGATATTTTTAATTAGATTGACATGTTCATTTCTAACTTGGTCTGGAAGATGTCTATTTTATGTATAATAATAATAATAATAATAATAATAATAATAATAATAATAATTATGATTGATATTTGATCCGATCTTGTTTAAGACTGAAACCAGTCCAATTAAAAACACCCTAAATGTATGAAGATTTCCTAATTTAGATTAGGAATCTATGTCAAAAGTGATGTAAAATCTAAATTGTAGTTGTAAAAATAAAGAAACAACTAAACATGTTTACTTTTTTTGCTGGGCTAAACGTATTCATATATGTAAGATATGAATTTCCATTTCCATACTCATAAAGGTAAGATACTTGATTAGAAGTTTTAAATGTTTTCATATATGAATGTCTAATAGTATATATCAATTTCATTTTTAAGTTAAAAAAATCTTGTGGTTATAATTTTCATCATTATCTCAACAATTAAGAAAGAATGGTATGATGATGCAGAAAAATACGAAGTATTAACACAATTGCAAATATAAGTCTGATAACTTTAGTCATTATCACATTGAGTTTAGAAAACATTCAAAAAATTGAGTTTAGAAAAATAAAATATTACTCCGTAATTTAGGAAATGGAACACTTTTATTACTTTATTTATAAAATAACTTTGAAGAACAAAATTGATAGGAACTTGGATGATTTATTTGTTAGGTGCGCAAAACACGGATAATTCACTTCTCAATAGAATGTAATAAAAATAAAAGTATAAAAATAATTAAATTAAATAAAGTCTATGTGCACGGATGACTATTTATTGTTGTGGTTGCAATAATTGCTTATTTTAATAACAATCCATATTACTACGGAGTAAGTAGTAGATTCTGAAAAAGTTACCAAATAAGGTGGATTTTATCATACGCGACGGTCTTTTGTTTCCATATCAATATGTAATAAAAAATAGAATGTAATAAAAAAAAGGTATAAATAGTAATTAAATAATTGTTATATATGATGACATGGTAGGATTATGTGGCATGCCAGATGCTCTTAAAATTCCTCTTATATATATATTTTAATAAATATCCATATTAATACGGAGTAAGTAGTAGATTCTGAAAAAGTTACCAAATAAGGTGGATTCTATCATACGATCTTTTGTTTCCATATCAATATGCAATAAAAATAGAATGTAATAAAAACAATAAAATGTATAGATAGTAATTAAATAATTGTAATATATGAAGACATGGCAGGATTATGTGGCGCGCCGTATGCTCTTAAAAAGTTCCTCATATATATATATATATATATATATAGATTTATATATATATATATATATATATATATATATATTGATTATGAGATGTTGATAAATTAATTAGCTTCCGTCAAAGTTAACGGAAAATTTAACGGAAGGACTCGATTGATATAGATGAAATAGATTAAGGACTAAAATGAGATATAATAGTTCGAGGACCAAAACGATATGGTGATGATAGTTCAAGGACCATTTATGCATTTTACCCTAAAAAAATATAAAAGTATATATGATTTTTTTATGTAATTCATGTTTTTTTTCATTTCTATATATGCATATTATTTTCACATAACTTTGTTGTTACCAATAATGAATTCATTCCAGGTGTTTAAATTTAAAAATTATTACAAAATGTGTATAATTAAACATAAAATACAATATATTTCTAGCAACACATTGCGTTATGAAATATCACAATGTTGCTAGGACCAAATCCCATAAAATTTCACTAAAAAGTTTTTAAAAGGCACTGTATTCCATCAACTAATCCCATTAAAAGGGAAAAAATTGGAAACCCAAAGTTTCCCAAATGCTAATTTTTAAAGGAAACACGTTACGGGCTTACGACATTTCCCAAGTTTCCCTAAGGGAACATTTAAGGAAATGGTCCCGAAATGAGAATTTGAAGTTTCTGACACGCTGTTGAGTTTCCAAAACGAGGAAACGTGAGCCGTGGGATTGTGGGAACTCGGAAGTTTCCATGCTTCATAGATGAGGCAAGATGCATTTGCATCTTTATAGCAAATGTATGTGATAAGAACAGGAAATAACAATCAACGATAGCAATCGTTGTCCGAAGCTTAAAGCTTAAACACCAATTTTATTCCTCAAAAAGCATAGTTTGAATAACCCTCTTAAAGGGGTATATATAGACTACTTTTCCTAATTAAGGTAAAACTCCTAAATAACTCATACTAGGAAATAAACTTAATTTAGGAAACATGATAAAAACCAATAACTAATTAATTAAGAAACATAATAAATCAGCCACTAAGCTGGCCGCCCCAGCCCACGGACGTGGGCCCATCCCGTCCTCGTCGTTGGTAAATGATCTAAGGCCTAGGGCCCTGATCCCCTTCGGTCGCTCCCCCCTGCGGATCCTCAGGAGCGATCTGCTCCGTATCAACTTCATCCTCCCTTGGAAGAACCTTGTACGTCCTCAAGGTTGAAATCTGGAAATTTGCCCTGAAATCTTGCTTTATCTATCCATGTAGCATCATTAGTTGGCTGCCCTGCCCATTTTACTACTAGTTCTTCTTCCTCGTTATTTTTCTTCCTTGTCGCAAGGATCTCTTCTGGCTCAAAAATTGGTCCCACTGGTAACTCTAAACTTTCTGGTAACGTACTTTCAACTGGATGATCTTCAATTACCTTCCGCAGCTGAGAAACATGAAATACTGGGTGGATACGGCTAGTGGGTGGTAGTGCAAGGCGATAAGTTGTGGGTCTGATGCGTGCTTCAATCAAGAAAGGTCCATAAAACTTGGCCGAGAGCTTATTATATGGCTGGCGGGAGAGAGTAGTTTGACGGTATGGTCTAACCTTTAAGAACACCTTGTCTCCTACCTAGAAAATTACATCTCGGCGATGCTTATTGGCCTGGGTCACCATGCGTTGTGCAATTCGTAGACTCTCCTTTAGGCGTTTCAACATGATGTCCCGACTTCCCAACACATCAGTCACGGCTGCCCGTAAACCACCTCAAATGGTGAAATTCCTGCTGCCGTTTGAAACGCGGTGTTATACCAATACTCGGCCCAAGGTAGCCAGCGTAACCACTGCCTTGGCTGTTCGCAGGTGAAACATCGCAAATATGCCTCTAATAGGGATGTCAAAAAAACCCGACCCGCAATGACCTGCCCTGGCCCGAGATATTTGGGGCGAGTCTACCCCGCCCCGTCTTGCAAATGGGGCGGGTCTTGTCACGCCCTGGACCTATCCGGACGAATAGTCAACCACTTTTTTTTTTTTCGAGTGTATGTTTTTTTTTTGACAAAACAGAAATTTTATTGAAGAATGAAAAGAAAGATTACAATGCGAAAAAAGGAAATAAAGCATGAAAGACAGTACAAAAAAGGGAAAGAAAGAAAATAAAATAAAAATAGCTAGGCCCAAGGGAATTGCTTAGATTGTGATCTAGTCCGCATACTATGTCTCTGTTGTTCTGTTGCGTTTTGCGGTAGATTTTGAGCTGAGTATTCAGGTTAACAGTAGGTACACAAGTGTCGTGAGTGATAAATTGAGATTTATGGCAAATCTCTCTGTTGAAGATGGAGTCCCGAATGTCGTCCTTATCGGAAATTGGCGGTCGACGATCACTTTATGTAGCATGCCCTAGAAAGTCGTCTGAAAAATATGAGTCATCCGATGGGTCGAAACTGTCTGAGGCGTCTGAGTAAACCTGATTCAGAGGAAGTTTGGAGTGTTTCTCAGGAGATAGAAACTTGTGTTTCTCGGCGTAGGCTCCCTGAATTTGAGAATTGAAAATAAGTTTGGAAATTGATGTGATTTCCTCTGTGCATGTCGTGGACTTGTGCTCCAGATGCATTGGTTCCTCCTGCATCAATTCAGAATATCCTAAAAAATTTGCAAAAATATCAAGAAATTTGAGCAGTCTGGAATTTTTTGGGCCCGTTGGAATCAAGATGAAACTTCCCCTTTCTTTAGCAATTTTCAAGAAGCGGCCTGATTTGTTGAATTCCGAGGAAACCTTGATAGGTCCAAATCTCCTTTGCTGCACATAAGTTTGGTCCGATCTTGTGAGAAGAGTGATAAATCGGATGATTTGTGGAGCCAGATTGAGATCAAAAGTAATCTTGTTTAGTAGAGATTTGTAGATCTCGAAAATAGAAACTTCATTGTTTTTTATTCCAAATTTTAGGAGTTTAGACTCAATTCTAATTGAATCAAACCCTTCTTCTCCAAAGAATTGAAAGTTTTCTGAGTCACCGAGGGATGCCTGATCTGTCTGAATTATTTGTGAAGGTGCGGAATTTCCGTTAACTAAACAGATGCTGACCTCTTTTGAGTGTGACATGGGTCTTGTGGCTGAGATAGGAGGCACGTCCAGGATATGGGGTATTTTGTCCTTGTCACTACGAAACAAATCAGCCCATGTGAGTAGGGGCAGGTCTTCATGTGCTCGGTTCCCAGGTAAGCGATGATCAACTTGCGCCAGACTAGCAGAGGAGTTCCGATCTGTGAGCGACGAAGAACTTGCGCCAGCGGTTGTCCCCACCATTTTTTCCGGCGCGACCTCAGGTGTAGATGTTCCGTCTTGGCGTCGTTTTGAATTTCCGCCGAGTTGAGGTGTGATTAGATTCCCAGATTTCAACCTCCTATGAATACGGTCACCCGCAATCCCTATGTTCTGGTTGTTCTTAGGGCCACTATGAGGGAGGAGTCTGTCTTGTTCGGTCGGTAGGGAAGATTCGTCTTCCAAGCTTAAAGGCGTGTAGCGATTGGAGTAGGCCACTGACCTTCCGTTTGCTGGATGGATGTGTTGGAGACTGATGGTGCTCTGGTCGTGGTGGTGTGGACCGTGTGGTAAACTTCTACGTCTGCGGCGGATTGTGCGCCAAGGGCCACATGGGTCCTCTGTTCTGGTTTTGTGGGCTGGTATAGCGCAGATGGGAGTTGTGTAATCCGATGGTGTGTCAGGTGTGCATCTGCGGTTGTGGTGCGGTGGCTGATCAAGGTGGTGGCGCCCGGTGGGGTTTAAGTTCCATTCCGGGCTAACCAGTCGGTTATGCCTTGGGTGAAATGGTTGTCTGCAATAGCGCCTATGATGGTTGAACGGAATGTTGACTTTAGCCCCAGCTCTGTTGGTTGAGTAGCTACGATCTGGGCAAATCATTCCGGTGGGGGTGTTCCATTCCGGGGAAACCAGTCGTTTATGATACCTGCTGTGAGGGCGCTGAGTCCTGGTCTGGAGACTGGAATAGTCTTTGTTCAAGTCTCGGCAGCAGGAGTAGCAGAATGAAGGTGGCCAGAAATCAAAATTCATGGCCGAACTTAAGAATAGTTCGCCGGAATTGTAGTGAGAAGTGGGAGTATCTCATTCATATTTTCTCCGTCTTCATTTTCCTCCACGAATAGTCAACCACAGTCCAACACATCCATACTATACAAGGCGTCCGGGATATCATTCACACATAGTACATCCATAAACAAACACAATGTAAAATATTCATTCAAAGCAGCGGAAACATTTGAGACAAGTATTCATGCCACACTTTGGCAAACATGGGCATACAAGCCCCCAAATAATTATTCAAAAATATAATATCCATGAGCATTATCATAATTGTTTTAAAACAGAATTTGGAGGAAGCACGAACCACGTCTTCTCTCCTTGATCTTCCCGAAACAAGTGGGCGATGGCAGCAACCTTCAAGTCCTACCTGAAACTGTGAGGTGGCCTCCCCCGTGAAGGGGAGGTCAGTACTTGGAAGCATTTGACAAGGACAATGACAACTATACTAAGTATAATCAAAGTTTCGATTTCCGCGACCCTCAATCTAGGGTGTTATTATATCATGGTTAACTTTGTTCGTTTAGTGTCAATTCATCATTACTTACCACGGTCTAGAGCCCAGCTCAATAATCAGCGTTACCTACTACGGTCTCGAGCCCAGCTCAATAATCACCGTCATCTACATCGGTCTAGAGCCCAACTCGATAATCACCGATAACTACTACGGTCTAGAGCCCAGCTCAATAATCACCGTTACCTATGTCGGTCTAGATCCCAGCTCAATAATCACCGATAACTACTACGGTCTAGAGCCCAGCTCAATAATCACCGATTCTTTACAATTCAATATCTTAGGATCCATTCATCCATTATTCTACTACAATTTCAACTAATATCTCAATACTAGTCATTTACTCATTTCAATATATTTCTTCATTCATGTGTAATTTGGCCTTAATATCAAAATATCACTTTTATACTTTCATGGCTTCTTCTCATGAAATAAAAGTGCATACTTATCACAAATGGGATTCATGGTTGATTCAACTATCATGCCCTCATATTCATAACGTATACACATACACAATTTATTCAATAAATTTGTATATTATGCAAACTAAACTTATATTTAATAGTAATTTCATTTAGGCATTATTAACTATTAATAATCCATGCAAATCACATTGTGTATTCATTTAAGAAATCTCATGAAATTAACCCAAAGATTATAAGCAATATAGTCGGTCATCCTCACCTTAAGTGAGCTTACGCGCGTTCTACGCTCCCCGATTGAACTTTGACTAATTCCGGCGAACTTTGACCAACTCCGGCGAACTTTGACCAACTCCGGTGAAACTCCGGCGAAGCTAAAAAATGCTTTAATCAAGTTCCTAACAAGGTTTTAACACCATAAAACCTTAATCAATATAAATAACCTCTAAAAGGTTATTTTCCGGTGAACTTGTCGGTTTGGCTTCTAAGTCCGTTTTTGGACATAGAACCACTCTCCAACCCATTATCCCACTCTTTTCATGTAGAAGAATCCCAAGGATTCTCCATGTGATATATAACTCATATGATGGAAGGAAAAATAAAGGAAAAGTTATGATAAGGTTATTATCTTAATTTTTTTCACACTTTTAGCACTTTAATTCCTTCCCTTGAGGTCCTTCCTTGTTGGGCTCTCTACAACAATGGAGAAAGGAGGATGGAGGACTCTTTGCTCTTACTTGGAGGGTTCTGGCCGCAGGGAGTGAGGGAGAGAGTGGGTGAGGGTTGGTTTTTGTCTCTTTGATCCAATGAGTAAGGATGGGGTCCATCTAATGTACCTTTGATGCCCATCTATTCAACCCCAACACCTCCCACCTCCTTCTTTCCAATCCAGCCGCCCACCCCTTGGTTTTGTATGGCCAAATTCGTGGGTTGGCCCCCACTCATGTGGGAGGTCAACCATTTTTGTCCAGAAGTGTACAATCGGTCCCGAAAGTTGTATTTTTCGGACTGTTTTAGATATATTATATTTTATCGGGTCAAATAAAATATATTATGTGTTTCCAATCATTATGACCCTTATAAGGAATATACATTCCCCAACTTTAATTTATAAGCCTCCGAAATTCATTTCGGGCTGTTATCTGTTAAATTACCGATACCGGTATCTGGGCCTCCTTTGGCCAATCGGTCAACTCTGGGCCTTTCCACGGACCAAATGAAATATCCACCACTATATAAATATTATCTTGACCAAGATAAATAAAATATATGGTTTCAGGAATTACGGGCGGCCCCCGCTCCCGGTGTGGGCGCCACGTGCGAATTTACTATTCACGCAAAAGAGTTGATAAAACTTCACAACTTCGTATACTCATTAACCATTCCATAAGGTTCAATACATTATTCACTTAAAAGTAAATACATTTGGGGACGGTGTTACAAGTTCACCCCCCCTTATTTGGGATTTCGTCCCCGAAATCCACGTGTCTAATCGAAAAGAAACGGGTATTGCTCCCTCATTGAGACCTCAGTCTCCCAGGTTTCTTCTTCGACTCGATCACTCCTCCAAAGAACCTTTACCATAGGAATCTCCTTGTTCCTCAGTTTCTTCACCTGTTGACCCACAGTCTTTACCGGTTCCACCGCATATTGTAGATCTTCATGTATCTCCACCGGTGGCTTCTCAAGAATATGAGATGGATCTCTCACATATTTCTTGAGCATCGATACATGAAACACGTCGTGTATCTTCTCAAGTTCCGGTGTCAACTTGAGACGGTATGCCACAACCCCTATCCTTTCAAGGATTTCAAATGGACCAATGTATCTGGGGTTAAGCTTTCCCCTCGATATAAATCGGATGATACCCTTCCAAGGAGAAATCCTTAGGAAGACCTTATAACCGACCTCAAACTCCAATGGCCTTCGTCGTTTGTCGGCATAACTCTTCTGCCGATCTTGGGCAGCCTTGAGTCTATCTTGAATGACTTTCACCTTAGCCTTGGTGATTTCAACAAGTTCAATCCCCTCGATCTTGGCCTCGTCAACCTCGTCCCAACACAACGGTGTTCTGCATTTCCTCCCATACAATGCATCGTATGGAGGCATGCCAATACTCGCCTGGTAACTGTTGTTATAGGCAAGCTCGACCAGAGCCAAATGCTTGTCCCAACTTCCTTGGAACTCCAGAGCACATGCCCTAAGCATATCTTCCAGAATCTGTATCACCCTCTCAGATTGTCCATCCGTCTGTGGATGAAAAGTTGTGCTAAACTTCAGTTTAGTACCCAAAGATGCTTGAAACTTGGGCCAAAATCGAGATGTGAATCGTGGATCCCTATCCGAGACAATGGATATCGGAACTCCATGTAGTCTCACAATCTCCTCAGTGTATAGCTTTGCCAATCTTTCAAGAGGATAAGTAATGTTGATAGGCAAAAAGTGTGCACTCTTGGTGAGCCTATCCACCACTACCCATACTGCATCATAGTTGTTCACTGTTCGTGGTAGCTCCACCACGAAATCCATGGTCACATGCTCCCACTTCCATTCCGGAATGGTCAGTGGCTGCAAAAGCCCTGCCGGGTGCTGATGCTCCGCCTTAACTTGCTGGCAAGTAAGGCATCGACTCACGTACTCTGCGATGTCCCTCTTCATACCCGACCACCAGTAACTTTCCTTCAAGTCTCGGTACATTTTAGTACCTCCTGGATGCATAGCATATGCTGAAGAATGAGCCTCCTCTAGTATAGACTTTTGGAGCTCCTCACTCTTTGGCATGCATACACAGTCTTTAAACAATAAAAGACCATCATCGCGTACCCGAAAGTTCTCCATGGGCCCTTCAAGAATTCGTTCACGTATCTTCTGGCATTCCTCATCAACGGCCTGACATCTACTGATCTCACCCAGCAATGTAGGCCTAACCTCGAATCTAGCAATGAGGACCCCACTCGTGGACACCTCCACTTGTGCCCTCAATATCCGTAGACATGTGAGCAACGTCCCCGACGTACTCTTCCTGCTCAGTGCATCGGCCACTACATTGGCCTTCCCGGGATGATAGTCGATGATCAAGTCATAGTCCTTGATCAACTCCATCCATCTCCTTTGTCTCATATTCAACTCTTTCTGAGTGAATACATATTTCAAGCTTTTATGATCGGTGAAAATGTGACATGTCTCCCCATAGAGATAATGCCGCCAAATCTTTAGTGCAAACACTACCGCTCCCAACTCTAGATCGTGGGTAGGGTAGTTCGCCTCGTGTTTCTTCAATTGCCTAGAACCATAGGCAATCACTCGACCGTTTTGCATTAGTACACATCCAAGCCCTTGGATGCTAGCGTCACTGTATATGTCATACCCTATCCCTTGTGTGGGTAGGGCGAGAACTGGTGCTTCTGTAAGCCGTTTCTTTAGTTCAAGAAACCCTCTCTCACAATTGTCGTCCCATGTGAACGTGGCCCCTTTCTTTGTGAGCTTTGTCAATGGAGACGCCAATACGGAAAATTTTTCAAAAAACTTACGATAGTATCCCGCTAAGCCAAGGAAACTACGTATCTCTTTCACATTTTTGGGTCTCTCCCAATTCATAATGGCTTCTATCTTGGCTTTATCCACTGCAATGCCCGAACCCGACACGACATGCGCGAGAAACCCAATCTCTTTGAGCCAAAACTCACATTTAGAGAACTTTGCAAAGAGTTGTTTTTCCCTTAGTCGTTCGAGTACAAGTCTCAAATGGTCTTCATGCTCCTCTTCACTTTTGGAGTATACTAGAATGTCGTCAATGAATACTATCACAAATTGATCTAAGTATTCACTAAACACACGGTTCATCATGTCCATGAACGCCGCCGGTGCATTGGTTAGACCAAATGACATCACCAAAAACTCGTAGTGTCCATATCTAGTGCGAAATGCACTCTTAGGTATGTCACTCTCCTTTATTTTCAACTGATGATACCCCGACCTTAAATCAATCTTCGAGAATATTGTTGCCCCTCGAAGTTGATCAAACAAGTCATCAATCCTCGGTAAAGGATACCTGTTCTTGATCGTGACCTTGTTCAACTGTCGGTAGTCTATACACATTCTTAGTGTACCATCTTTCTTCTTTACGAAGAGTACGGGTGCTCCCCACGGTGAATGACTGGGTCTAATGAACCCGTTGTCCGATAGCTCTTGAAGTTGAACCTTCAACTCTTGAAGCTCGGCCGGTGCCATTCGATAAGGAGGAATCGAAATGGGTTTGGTTCCCGGCTCCACTTCAATCACGAATTCGATCTCCCTGTCGGGTGGAAGCCCCGGCAAGTCTTTGGGAAGACATCCGGATATTTGCACACGACACGTACATCGTTGATGTCAACCTCCTTCTTTGCTTCATCCACCACATAAGCAAGGTATGCGTGACATCCCTTCTTCATCATCTTCCGTGCCCTCATCACGGATATTATACAACTATGAGATCCTCCCCGATCTCCCTCGAAACGTAGAGTGTTTCCCTCAGCATCCTCGAGTTCCAAAACCTTGACATAACAATCCACTCGAGCATGATGTTTCTCGAGCCAATCCATCCCTAGAATTGCATCGAATTCTAACATACTTAGAGGTACGAAGTCACAAGTCAAAGGTTGACCCGTCACTTCTACCTCACACGAAGGATAGTAGTGTTTCCTCTCCACATCGTCTCCTAACAGTGTAGAGACCAACAAGGGTTGTGTCATTTCTATCAACGGCACGTCTAAACTTTCGGCAAACGCTTCACTCACGAATGAACGTTGTGCCCCGGTATCAATGAGAATCCTTGCGTTTCTATCATTGATCTTTAATGTTCCTACATATATAAGTGATGTAAGACACACTAGTCAACGTACCGGATCGAAACGGGGCTTAACGAAAAATTTTCGGGTAAAAATACACTGGACCGGTGCCGGGTATGGATCTGGCCGGCGCCGGGTAAGCTACTGGAACCGGAAAAGTGAAAAATTGCACCGGACCGGCGCCGGGTATGGACCGGACCGGCGCCGGTTATCCCCTGGAGCGAAACGCCAGAATTGCTTCCCAGACCGGCGCCGGGTTGCCCCCTTGGCTGGCGCAGGGTAAGCTACTAGATAGCCCCCCTCTGGGAAATTTTTCCTGGTCGGCGCCGGGTTGCCCCCTTGGCCGGCGCCGGGTAAGCTACTGCCAGCTTCGTTTGGCTTCGTTTTACGCTAGGCCGGCGCCGGTTCAAGCCCGGGCCGGCGCCGGTTCGTCCCTGGGCGTGTTCAACTCCTTTTTTCGCTCAAAAACGAGCCGAAAATGTCATCGATTGACCCGTACATGCTCCCTAAAGTTTTATACGCATGTATATGAATAATGTAAGAGTGAACAAGGGATTACCTGCAACGGAGTCGGGTTTGGCTCAAGCATCGGCCTCGGTCATTGCGTAGACTCTAGCTTGCGTCCTTCCCTGATTCATGGACGGCGCGTTGCTTGTGCTCGCTTCCCCTTGCCCCGTACTAGCATGGGGTGCTCCGGTTCGGTTCCTACTTGCCGTGGTAGCGCCGCTTGATCCCACCCCTCGGTTCCCACCAAGTTGAGGGAAATTTGGTTTAATATGCCCCGTGTCTCCACATTGGTAGCACCGAGGAGGGTCACGACACTTTCCCCCATGATTCCTGTTACAGTTCCTGCACCTAATCACCATTGGGGCTTGCGAGCCCGAGTTTTGTCCACCCGTGCCTGAGCTTCCCCTAGATGGCGGTGCCGGTGCCCTAAATGATCCTCCTCCCCCATGGTTCACCTTCTTATTAGAACCTTGGGGGCCATGGTTCTCCCATTTTCTCTTCTTCGCCTCCTCGGCGTCCCTCTTCTTCCTCTCCTCCCATTGCTTTTCTCCCTTCAACCCTTGAGCAACCACTTGGCTGAAAGTCATGTTGGGCAATTGAGTCGCCCTATCACGTATCTCCAGGTCCAAGGCCTCCCAAAAGTGATTCACCATTCGGTTTTCATCACAAGCATACTCCGGCATGTGGTCGGCAAGGTCCCTGAACTTGTGCTCAAGTTCTTTCACCGTCATATTACCCCCTTGGGTCAGAAGAGTGTATTCCCTCACCTTGGCGTTTACCTCAAAGTCAGAGTAGTATTGGGCAAAGAATTCTTGCCGAAAATCCTCCCAAGTAACAGTCCCGCCATACTTGCCCTTGGTTCCATCCCACCACTTGGATGCCAACCCTTCAAGTAACCTCACCGCGATTCTCAGTTTGAAATTGGGGGTGAGTTGCATGTCAAGGGCTGCCTCGTTCAGCCTCTTGATCCACTGCGCGGCAACCGAGATGTCTCCCGTCCCATCGAACGGTTTGCACCCCAAGTCCCTCGCCTCTTTAATGTATTTGGAGATCCTTATGGTTGGACCTCCATCACCTCGACTTCCATGCGCTTCCACATGGGTTCTTGAATCACAAAAGCTCCTTCCCCTCTTGGAGCCCTGCCCGAAGGTTTCCCCGCACGGCGCCTTTAGCGTTCTCTCCTTTCCTCGCGCTCCCGGTGGTATTGTTGGAGCAGCGCTTCAATCCTAGCCAAGGAGCCACTTTCCTCCTTGTCACTCACATCATCATCATCCCCTTCATAAGGGGTCTCAACCGGCTCAGTTTCCGGCCGGTAGGTTGAGTCCTCATAGGACCAATAAGTCTCGCTTTCCGTGTCGACGTGGCCATCGCTCACGGTTTGATGTTGGCCTCCACGGCCCCTTCCTCTTGATCCCCTAGAGGACCCCCAGCTACCGCGCTCGGACCCACCCGGTGCACGGCCCGTCAGGTTCCTCCTAGTGATCCTTCCAACGGGCTCCATTTCTGAAAGGAATTAGAATGAGTCACTAGACTCGTATCAATGTCAAATGACGGATTGGTACTTAAAGACATCCTTTGGCTCAAATTACCGTCATACCAATTGTTAAGGGTACCATCTTAACAATTAGAGACCTTGCAACTCAAGTTCCAAAAGTTCTATAAGTACAAAACTTTTATGCTCATGGTTTTCAAATTCGTTTCGAAAAGAGATTTTGAAGCTTCATTATGAAGTTTACGGACTAAGGCTCTGATTACATTTAAATTGTCACGCCCCAGACCTATCCGGACGCGTCAACAATCTGCCGTACAGTACGAATAGTCAACCATAGTCCAACACATCCATATTATACAAGGCGTCTGGGATATATCATTCACACATAGTACATCCATAAACAAACACAATGTAAAATATTCATTCAAAGCAGCGGAAACATTTGATACAAGTATTCATGCCACACTTTGGCAAACATGGGCATTCAAGCCCCCAAATAATTATTCAAAAATAAAATATCCATGAGCATTAATATAATTGTTTTAAAACAAAATTTGGAGGAAGCACGAACCACGTCTTCTCTCCTTGATCTTCCCGAAACAAGTGGGCGATGGCAGCAACCTTCAAGTCCTACCTGAAACTGTGAGGTGGCCTCCCCCGTGAAGGGGAGGTCAGTACTTGGAAGCATTTGACAAGGACAATGACAACTATACTAAGTATAATCAAAGTTTCGATTTCCGCGACCCTCAATCTAGGGTGTTATTATATCATGGTTAACTTTGTTCGTTTAGTGTCAATTCATCATTACTTACCACGGTCTATAGCCCAGTTCAATAATCACTGTTACCTACTACGGTCTAGAGCCCAGCTCAATAATCACCGTCATCTACATCAGTCTAGAGCCCAGCTCGATAATCACCGATAACTACTACGGTCTAGAGCCCAGCTCAATAATCACCGTTACCTATGTCGGTCTAGAGCCCAGCTCAATAATCACCGATAACTACTACGGTCTAGAGCCCAGCTCAATAATCACCGTTATCTACATCGGTCTAGAGCCCAGCTCAATAATCACCGATTCTTTACAATTCAATATCTTAGGATCCATTCATCCATTATTCTACTACAATTTCAACTAATATCTCAATACTAGTCATTTACTCATTTCAATATATTTCTTCATTCATGTGTAATTTGGCCTTAATATCAAAATATCACTTTTATACTTTCATGGCTTCTTCTCATGAAATAAAAGTGCATACTTATCACAAATGGGATTCATGGTTGATTCAACTATCATGCCCTCAGATCATATTCATAACATATACACATACACAATTTATTCAATAAATTTGTATATTATGCAAACTAAACTTATATTTAATAGTAATTTCATTTAGGCATTATTAACCATTAATAATCCATGCAAATCACATTGTGTATTCATTTAAGAAATCTCATGAAATTAACCCAAAGATTATAAGCAATATAGTCGGTCATCCTCACCTTAAGTGAGCTTACGCGCGTTCTACGCTTCCCGATTGAACTTTGACTAATTTCGGCGAACTTTGACCAACTCCGGCGAACTTTGACCAACTCCGGCGAAACTCCGGCGAAGCTCAGAAATGCTTTAATCAAGTTCCTAACAAGGTTTTAACATCATAAAACCTTAATCAATATAAATAACCTCTAAAAGGTTATTTTCCGGTGAACTTGTCGGTTTGGCTTCTAAGTCCGTTTTTGGACATAGAACCACTCTCCAACCCATTATTCCACACTCTTTTCATGTAGAAGAATCCCAAGGATCCCCCATGTAATATATAACTCATATGATGGAAGGAAAAATAAAGGAAAAGTTATGATAAGGTTATTACCTTAATTTTTTTTCACACTTTTAGCACTTTAATTCCTTCCCTTGAGGTCCTTCCTTGTTGGGCTCTCTACAACAATGGAGAAAGGAGGATGGAGGACTCTTTGATCTTACTTGGAGGGTGCTGGCCGCAGGTAGTGAGGGAGAGAGTGGGTGAGGGTTGGTTTTTGTCTCTTTGATCCAATGAGTAAGGATGGGGTCCATCTAATGTACCTTTGATGCCCATCTATTCAATCCCAACACCTCCCACCTCCTTCTTTCCAATCCAGCCGCCCACCCCTTGGTTTTGTATGGCCAAATTCGTGGGTTGGCCCCCACTCATGTGGGAGGTCAACCCTTTTTGTCCAGAAGTGTACAATCGGTCCCGAAAGTTGTATTTTTCGGACTGTTTTAGATATATTATATTTTATCGGGTCAAATAAAATATATTATGTGTTTCCAATCATTATGACCCTTATAAGGAATATACATTCCCCAACTTTAATTTATAAGCCTCCGAAATTCATTTCGGGCTGTTATCTGTTAAATTACCGATACCGGTATCTGGGCCTCCTTTGGCCAATCGGTCAACTCTGGGCCTTTCCACGGACCAAATGAAATATCCACCACTATATAAATATTATCTTGACCAAGATAAATAAAATATATGGTTTCAGGAATTACGGGCGGCCCCCGCTCCCGTGTGGGCCCCACGTGCGAATTTACTATTCACGCAAAAGAGTTGATAAAACTTCACAACTTCGTATACTCATTAACCATTCCATAAGGTTCAATACATTATTCACTTAAAAGTAAATACATTTGGGGACGGTGTTACAGGTCCGCCCCGCCCCGTCTATACAATGGGACGGGTCCGGGTATTAGAATTGACCCGTGCTGTCCCGACCCGCTCAATATATAAGTATACATACTTTTTATTAAATTATACTACAAATATACTTCAACATACATATGTGTGTACAATAAATCATAAATTCTTTGATCTTATAATATATGAATATATATTAGAATGAGATGCACGAGGATTATCAATGTCTTCTTTATATATAGAATTTTAATACATATATTCAATTATTACTATAACTAATTAGATTAACCATTCAAGTTTGAGTAATTTTTCCTTATTTTTTGAAATTTTAGCGTATCATGAATTCGATTTAATATATTGATTTTTAATTATTATTTAGAGATAAACATTATGTAGATTCAATTGGTAACAATTTCCCACAAATAAAAATACATACTAGCTAATTAGGTTGTGGCGGGGCGGACCTGCCCCGCCCCGCATGGGGCGGGTTATGGGTCAATAAGTTTGGACCCGTGCAGGTCACGGGGCGGGTCCGGGTCTTGCAATACCCGCCCCGCCTCGACTTATTGCCATGCCTAGCCTCTAATAACCGATTCAATACCTCTGTCTGTCCATCTGTCTCTGGGTGGTAAGCGGAACTAAACTTTAATTGTGTACCCGATAAGGCAAAGATCTCCTTCCAAAAAGCACTTATAAATAATGAATCCCGGTCACTTACAATTGAGCGAGGAATGCCGTGTAATCTGACTATCTCTCTAGCAAATGTTTTGGCCACCGAACGCGCTGTAATTGGAGCCGTGAGGGCAATTAAATGCTCATATTTGGATAGACGGTCCACCACCACCAGAACGGATGTGTATCCTTTTGACTTTGGTAAGCAAGTGATGAAGTCCATGGATATATCTTCCCATACCAGGCTGGGAATTGGTAGGGGTTGTAGCAGACCCGCTAGTGATGCGGCCTCATATTTCACTTTTTAACAGACCAAACATTGAGCAACATAAGCACGCACCCTACGGAACATTCCTTTCCACATTACATTCATAGCCAGTCTTCGGTAGGTCCGATAGGCTCCCGCGTGGCCACCTGCCGGCGTATCATGGAATTCTTTTAGCAGGCAAGGAATCCACTTCGAGTCGGAAGCTAGGACCAATCATCCTTTGAAGAACAGCCGCCTACCCATTAATTCATAGCCCGACATGCTATTCGGATCGGTCTCCAACTCTTGCATAATGCCTCGCAAATAGGCATCGTTTTGTTGCTCCTATTCTATGTCAGCTAATCCCAGCCATTCTGGTATACTAATTGCTGCCAACTCTACTTCCTCACCTCTTCTAGATAGAGCATCCGCAGCCGCATTAGAAATCCCTGTTTTGTACTCAATTTCAAAGTCATATCCAAGTAACTTGGCCACCCAAACCTGTTGAGAAAGCGTTGCAACGCGCTGCGTGAGCAGATGCTTAAGGCTTCGATGATCTGTGCGCACGATAAATTTTTTCCCGATCAAATATGGCCTCCAATGCTGCACAGCTAAGGCCAGCCCCATCATCTCCCATTCATAGGCTAATTTAGTCAGCGTTCTATCGGCCAATGATTTACTAAAATAAGCAATAGACCTCCGTTCTTGCATCAGCACCGCCCCAATCCCGGCCCCCGATGCATCACAATTAATTACAAATAGACGGTCAAATTGGGGCATAGCTAGCATAGGTGCCTTGGTCAATGCTTCCTGGAGCCGGCGGAAGGCTTTCTCGGCCTATTTTGTCCATTGAAAACGAGACAAGGCTTCCCGTTTTAAAAGATTCGTGAGCGGACGTGCAATCAACTCATATTCTTTTACGAACCTTCGGTAGTAACCGGTCAACCCAAGGAACCCCCGTACTTCCCGGGCAGACTTCGGCCGAGGCCATTCTTCCACCGCACTGACTTTGGCGGGGTCCATAGCTACCCCCTGCTTGAGAGACTATGTGCCCGAGGTACTCCACCTGAGGCTGGCCGAAACTACACTTCTTCTTATTTGCTTTTAACTGGTTCATTTTCAAGATACTTAGCACACGATCCAAATGCTCTCGGTGCTCGGTCCACGACTTGTTGTATACCAAAATATCATGAAAAAATACCAATACGAATTTGCGTAAGTACGGTCGAAACAAGTCATTCATGACAGCTTGAAAAGTGGCCGGTGCGTTAGTCAACCCGAATGGCATCACCAGAAATTCATAATGCCCGTTGTGGGTACGAAAAGCGGTCCTATGGATATCCGGTTTTGCCACCCTAATATGATGATAGCCTGAGCGTAAGTCAATTTTAGAAAAAACTACAGCTCCTGCCAGTTCGTCTAACATCTCTTGTATCATCGGAATGGGATACTTATCTGGCACCGTTGACTTATTCAACTCCCTATAATCCACGCAAAATCGCCAGCTGCCATATTTCTTCTTGACCAACAAAATTGAACTGGAGAATGGGCTGGAACTGGGTTGAATGATGCCGGTTTGAAGCATCTCGTCGACTAACCTCTCGATTTCATCCTTTTGTAAATGACCGTACCTGTATGGCCGAACCGACACTGGCTTTGCCCCGGAAACCAGCTCGATGTGATGATCCCTAGTACGACGTGGTGGCAGTCCCTGTAATTCGGTGAAAACTTCCGTATGACGGCCGAGAATATCCTTCAATGATCCCATCGTTGCCCCTGCCATCTTGCCAGTCTCCCTGACGAGGACAACTGCATTGAACTCCCCATCGGCTGTTTTAAGGAGAGTCCGTAAACTGACTACATTCTTACACATTGATGGATCGCCTTTTAACTCTACTTGCTTGCCGTTGAGTTTGAACTGCTTGGTTAAATCCTTCCAATTTGTTCGCACTTCCCCCAACGTTGCTAACCATGCAACCCCCAGTGTGAGGTCCACTCCAGCCAATGGGAAGACAAAACAATCGGTTTTGATAGCACGTCCCGGCAAGTTTATGGAAAGTTGCCAGCATACTCCTTCGGATTCTTGTCGGTGCCCATCCCTCAATTGTACTCCGAACTTTCCAGTCTTATTCCTTTTTAGGCGTAATAGAGATACTAAGGATGAAGATACAAAATTGTGACTGGCACTGCTATCAATCAAAACTGTGGCCGTGCATCCCCCAATCACCCTGCGGAGCCTCATAGTCTCACGGCTGAAAATTCCGGCCATAGCATACACCGGAAAATCACCCTCATGGCCCTTAGGAAGTTCGTCGTGTAGTGGAAGTTCCTCCTGTCCTGTTATCTCGCAATAATCATGCTGCTGTAAGTCCAAATCTTCGTCTTCGTCTTCGAGCATCACCCTTAATTGTTTTAAGGGGCATTCGTGTCCCGGTGTGAAGGGCTTACGACATTTAAAGCATAATCCTCTGGCGCGCAAATCATCGTAAACCCTTGGGGGCAGTCGGGTAAATCTCGAACGTTCCGCGGTTTACCCAGATGTACCGGACGTGGTCCCGGATACTTGTGGTATGGCCCCCGCTATCGGCCCAGTGGCCCTCGGCAAGCTACCCCCAAGGTTACGCATGCTGCTGCCGATAGTCGAGGAGGATCCTGGGTTTGGCCGCGGATAACTGCTCATTCGCGATCCGGGTGGATTAAAATTCGGTCCCCCTCTTCCTTCATTCTGAATAGCCAGAATGTGCTCAACTCCCCCGACTAATTCCATTGTCGTTTCCAGGTTTTCCGGTCGTAGTAAACGTAGCCCGCTTCGGATTGCTTCCTTGAGTCCGCTCATGTAATAGCCCAAATAGTGATCATCGGACAATCCCGAAACTTGGCTTGCTAATTGAACAAAGAGAATATTGTAATCCTCCACAGATCCCGTTTGTTTGACTCCGGATAACCGTTCGAACTTGTTTCCTTGATATTGGGAATCAAATCTGGCTACCAAAGCTTGTTTAAAATCCTCCCAGCATATACCGGGCTTGCGTGATCTCAGCCATGTTGCCCAGTAGAGCGCTCCTCCTTCCATAGCTACCATCGCGGCAGCCACCTTCTTTTCCGGTAGAGTGTTGTGTAATTCGAACTGTTGCTCTACCCTAGCTATCCACTCAATTGGGTCTCCCCCATCGAACGACGGAAGCAGCGTTAAAGTTGGATTGCTCAGCACGCCTTCTCCATGCGGATCGGTTGCCGGGATTCGACCCACGTCATCCGCGGCTTTCTTCGGCGAGACCGGCGGGACCATCACCTGGGTCAACGCCGCCAGTGAGGCAATGATCTCCGACAGCTTGCCACCATGCTCTGCCTGTTCGGCCCTTATCCGGGTCACTTCCTCTCCCATACGAGTTTGTTCGTTCTCCAGCTCTGTCAATCGATCATTCTAAGATCTCGTCATCTTGGCGGCACGGGATCCGGCAAGTCAGACCAAATTGATAAGAACAGAAAATAACAATCAACGATAGCAATCGTTGCCCGAAGCTTAAAGCTTAAACACCAATTTTATTCCTCGAAAAGCATAGTTTGAATAACCCTCTTAAAGGGGTATATATAGACTACTTTTCCTAATTAAGGTAAAACTCCTAAATAACTCATATTAGGATATAAACTTAATTTAGGAAACATAATAAAAACCAATAACTAATTAATTAAGAAACATAATAAATCAGCCACTAAGCTGGCCGCCCCAGCCCACGGACGTGGGCCCATCCCGTCCTCGCCGTTGGTAAACGATCCAAGGCCTAGGGCCCTGATCCCCTTGGGTTGCCCCCCCCCCGCGGATCCTCAGGAGCGATCTGCTCCGTATCAATATGCTAAATGTTCTGCCAGTAGAGAAATAGGATTCCTGGTCCTTTTCAAGGAGGCAACATATGATCAAGTTAGTATATATTATACCCTCTGATCCTTGACATTTCGGAGGACATTGTTTTGGGTAATCTGAGAATATTTATAAGTACCTTTGAGTGCTAATGATTTATACGGAGTTATTTTATTAACGAGTGCATAGAGAGGTATTACTATGGAGTATGGACAACTCCTCTTGGACTTATTTGACTCCTAGACTAGATCTAACTGAAGTAGGGATGTCAAAAAAACCCGACCCACAATGACCTGCCCTGGCCCGAGATATTTGGGGCGGGTCTGCCCCGCCCCGTCTTGCAAATGGGGCGGGTCCGGGTATTAGAATTGACCCGTGCCGCCCCGCCCCGACCCGACCCGCTCAATATATAAGTATACATACTTTTTCTTAAATTATACTACAAATATATTTCAACATACATATGTGTGTATACAATAAATCATAAATTCTTTGATCTTATAATATATGAATATATATTAGAATGAGATGCACGAGGATTATCAATGTCTTCTTTATATATAGAATTTTAATACATATATTCAATTATTAATATAACTAATTAGATTAACTATTCAAGTTTGAGGATTATTAATATAACCGACCCATACCCGAAAGCAACCGAACTTCAAAATATCCAAAATATTAATCACTTTTTATTTAAGGGTAGGGTTACAGAAATTAACCCCGATACCCGAACGGGTTTACCATTTACAAACCCGACCCGCCCGAACCCGACCCGTGCTCTCCCCTACTGGGGAGGCCGCAGAGGAGTTAACCTTGGAGGATTGGGCAGCTTTGGCCTTCTCCAAAGCCGCTTTGAGCTTGGCATTCTTGGCCTTCCCGATCCTTTGGAGTTGATCTTGATTCATTTGTTGTTGGGTGGGAGCTAGGAAGACCTGAAAAAAGAAAACATGAATGTCATAACCGGACGGTGTGAGTCTCAAGGATGCTTACCTCAGAAGCAGGAGCGCCCGAGATCTCAAAATGAGCATAAGGGAAGAATTATACCCCAAAGACATGGGCGGTACCTATTCCTGTGTCGGCAAGCGCCTTGGAAGTAAGGTATCCCTCCAAGGGCTCGAGGCCGCCCGTCTTCAATTTCTTAACAGCCGCTTCCAGATCGTCTGTCAGGCGTGGCAGACCAATCTTTGGTGGGTACCCATTCTGCCGTACGGGAAGTTGACCATTAGGATGACAGAGGAAAAAGAATCGGTGCTTCCACTCGTGCATGGAGGTTGGGCCCCCAGAAAACAACTTCTGACCAGGGCTAGCACAGACGCTCAGGAACCCATCCGAATTTTGGGGAGTAATCCGGAAGAAGTGGTGGAAGAGGTCCAGGCTCAGATCCACACCCTTGGCCCCGCATCGAACGATAAACGCCGAGATAACCTAATGCGAGTTTAGAATGAACTGAGCAGGTACAACTTCAAAGCATCAGTAGAAGTCGAGGTAAAACTGATGAAGCGGGAAGCCCAAACCGGCCTTTATAGAGTCCATGTGCACCATTATCATCCCCGGACGTCTTCTCAACAGGTTATCTGCGCCCCGAAGGCTGTAGACGAACGGCGGAGGGGGGGGGATCTTTAGTTCTGTGAGGGCCTTGTCAGAAAAGGATTGATCGATCTCGGATACATTATGAAGAGACACCATGTGGCAAAGGACGTCCACAGGAATGCCACGATCGAAGATCTTAGATCGTCCCCATCAACGGCCTTTGCTCCTGAGTCATAACCCTTAGGACGAGCCTCCTCGGCCTCTTCTTGGGCTGCTTCCTCATGGGCAGCATCCTCCGGCGCAACGTCCATAGTGATTTCTTCTCGAAGGGCAACGACCCCATTTACACCATCGGCCACAATCGACCCGGTTCTGGACGAAGAGGCAGAACTGCCGGAGGTACTCGTTTCCCTCGATGAGCGAGACCCTTAACCAGACCCAGAAGAAGAAATAGAGCTCAAAGATATCTCCATAGAGCCAGCCATTGGAAGAACCAGAGAGGAACGAGAAAATTTGAGAAAGGGGGAATCAGAAATTGGGGAATTACCTTAAGGCGCTTGGAAGACGATGAACAGACGTGTCAAGGAGAACTAATAGGGATGCATCGCGTGCCAAGGAGAACACCCAAGGACACGTGTCGTGCGGAGGTGAACAGACGCATCATGACTACTTTTCATCGAGAGTTGTACCATTCCGCAGTAACCGCCATCTAGGGTTCTGTGAACCGCCGCCCAACAAACAACTGTCACATCAGGAGCGCCAGCGAAGCTCAGCTCGGTGGGATCACTTTTACTTCCTTATGCCCCGCGTCCGCTCGGAACATCAGAAGTGGGGGACTTGTGTTGGGTTAATGGCCCAACCAGGGGTCGACCCATTATCCCCCGGCAACAAAGAGGACACTCGGGCTCAGGGGCCTTAGCCATCAAGGCTACCCAGAGCACTTGAGCATCCATAGCCAGGTGATGCGCAGGAGACAGTCGGTTTCTCGCCCTTTGTTCCATTGCCAGAAGAAGGCCCAAGACCCGGGAGGATGCTCGTCCCCAGGCCTTGGCGGAAAACCAAGATTCTGGCGGGAAGCACATTTAATGCTGAAGATTTGGTAGTTGGGATCCTAGCCATCCACAGCCCTCCACGTCGGCACATCTACCTACCCCTTGGTATTATAAATAGTAGAATTTATTTCATTATAAGGGGTTGACAACTTATTCTCCCTAGCATTCTAGCTTACAACTTTTATTCTCAGCTCTTCCTTAGCGAGAAAGACGATCGGCCTCAGACCAGGTAGCGATAGTGTGATATATATGAACCCTTATTAACTCTTAATAAGATATGACCCACTGCTGCACATATATTTTAGCTCATCTTACTTGTTTGCACTTCATATTCACTGACACTCTTCCATTCGAAATCCTTGGGTTACTTGTTGTTGGACACAACAACAACAACAACAACAACAATAATAACAATAATGATAATAATAGTAATACTAATGATAATAATAATACCAATAATAATAGTATTACTAATAATAATAGTAATTCGAATGATGATGATGATGATGATGATGATCATAATAATGATAATAATAATAATAATAATAATAATAATAATAATAATAATAATAATAATAATAATAATAACAATAACAACAACAAGACCAACAACAAGACCAACAACAAGACCAATAGCAATAGCAATAGCAATAGCCATAGCAATAGCGATAGCAATAGCGATAGCAATAGCGATAGCAATAGCGATAACAATAGCGATAACGATAACGATAACGATAACGATAACGATAACAATAACAATAACAATAACAATAACAATAACAATAACAATAACAATAACAATAACAATAACAGTAACAATAACAGTAACAGTAACAGTAACAGTAACAGTAACAGTAACAGTAACAGTAACAGTAACAGTAACAGTAACAGTAACAGTAACAGTAACAGTAACAGTAACAATAACAGTAACAGTAACAATAACAGTAACAATAACAATAACAATAACAATAACAATAACAATAACAATAACAATAACAATAACAATAACAATAACAATAACAATAACAATAACAATAACAATAACAATAACAATAACAATAACAATAACAATAACAATAACAATAACAATAACAATAACAATAACAATAACAATAACAATAACAATAACAATAACAATAACAATAACAATAACAATAACAATAACAATAACAATAACAATAACAATAACAATAACAATAACAATAACAATAACAATAACAATAACAATAACAATAACAATAACAATAACAATAACAATAACAATAACAATAACAATAACAATAACAATAACAATAACAATAACAATAACAATAACAATAACAATAACAATAACAATAACAATAACAATAACAATAACAATAACAATAACAATAACAATAACAATAACAATAACAATAACAATAACAATAACAATAACAATAACAATAACAATAACAATAACAATAACAATAACAATAACAATAACAATAACAATAACAATAACAATAACAATAACAATAACAATAACAATAACAATAACAATAACAATAACAATAACAATAACAATAACAATAACAATAACAATAACAATAACAATAACAATAACAATAACAATAACAATAACAATAACAATAACAATAACAATAACAATAACAATAACAATAACAATAACAATAACAATAACAATAACAATAACAATAACAATAACAATAACAATAACAATAACAATAACAATAACAATAACAATAACAATAACAATAACAATAACAATAACAATAACAATAACAATAACAATAACAATAACAATAACAATAACAATAACAATAACAATAACAATAACAATAACAATAACAATAACAATAACAATAACAATAACAATAACAATAACAATAACAATAACAATAACAATAACAATAACAATAACAATAACAATAACAATAACAATAACAATAACAATAACAATAACAATAACAATAACAATAACAATAACAATAACAATAACAATAACAATAACAATAACAATAACAATAACAATAACAATAACAATAACAATAACAATAACAATAACAATAACAATAACAATAACAATAACAATAACAATAACAATAACAATAACAATAACAATAACAATAACAATAACAATAACAATAACAATAACAATAACAATAACAATAACAATAACAATAACAATAACAATAACAATAACAATAACAATAACAATAACAATAACAATAACAATAACAATAACAATAACAATAACAATAACAATAACAATAACAATAACAATAACAATAACAATAACAATAACAATAACAATAACAATAACAATAACAATAACAATAACAATAACAATAACAATAACAATAACAATAACAATAACAATAACAATAACAATAACAATAACAATAACAATAACAATAACAATAACAATAACAATAACAATAACAATAACAATAACAATAACAATAACAATAACAATAACAATAACAATAACAATAACAATAACAATAACAATAACAATAACAATAACAATAACAATAACAATAACAATAACAATAACAATAACAATAACAATAACAATAACAATAACAATAACAATAACAATAACAATAACAATAACAATAACAATAACAATAACAATAACAATAACAATAACAATAACAATAACAATAACAATAACAATAACAATAACAATAACAATAACAATAACAATAACAATAACAATAACAATAACAATAACAATAACAATAAAAGTGAGAAATCATAAAAGTGAGAAATCATGTCCTCCGGCGTGGTTTGTCTCCTTCAATGGCCTTGTTTGGCAATCAACTGTTCGCTGTTAGCTTGTTATATTAGTGGTTCGATAACAACTGGTTGAATTAGCTGCTTTGAATGGCTGGTTACGTTGGCTACTTGTAAATAGTTGTTTGGTAATTTAGCTGGAGGAAAATTGTTGTTATGATGTAAAAAGACGTATAAGAGCATTACTGTATACTTCATACTCCGTAGTTTTTTGTTAGTGATAATGGTAATAATAATAATTTGATTACAATTAATATAAAATAAAAAACATGCATAATTGTAATTTCTTAAGTGTGTCATTTTTTAATGAAGAAATTGTTTTGATTTTAAAAGGAATTAAATTCTGGGTCTTTAATGATATACGTTAATAAAATAAAGAATATTTCCTTAATCAACACTCATCTTCATATGAGAGCTTCTCTCTAGGGTGATTTTCCACCGCTAGGGTTTTCTTCTTTGCTATCAGCTCTATCGAGGAGCGGTCGTCTCCCTAGGTTAGATATCGTTTTCTCCACTTTTCATTTTCGACGAAGTGCGGCATTCTTGTCTGGTTTTCATCCGCCATTCGTGAGGCCTTCTTCTTCGGCAGGATGCAACGTCTATATAACGACCAAAGGTTGTGCACCCCTGGCAGTAGGTGGAGAGTTTCGACAAAGTCGTTCATGGTTGAGATTAGTAGGTCATGGACGAAGCGTGAGGCTAGTGCCTAGAACAAATCTGGATTCAAAGTCATTCGTGTTAGGCAACAAAGGAGGCTTGGTGGAGAATATGATGAATAAGAGGCAAAGAGGGGAAGAAGCTACAGTACTGCTAGACTATCCCCCTCCTGAACCGCCGCCATGGAGTGCAGGAGAGTCTAGGGTTAGGAAGCAGCATTTTAATTTTACTGTTTGTTTGCTATTTATTTTTCATGATCAGACTGTTTACTTTTCTGTTGGTTACTTTTATTGTTGTGAGACTCTTGCATTCGGATTGGGTGATGGGAGGTATACTTTTACCATCGTTGACTCATTTATGCCCATTATAAAATCAATGAGTCATATTGCTTAAGGTGATTTAAGCCTCCTTCCAAAAAATGTTATACGTTAATAAATTTAAAAAAATTATATATACTCCATATAATATACGTCAATGTGTAAAGAGAAGAATTAAAAGAGAAGAACTATTTCTAATGAGTATGGATGTGCCCCTGGGACATATTTGAAGGAACTTAAGAGAAGAATTAAAAAGAAAATAAAAGAGATCATGGCCTCAATCTTGAAAGGGTTAGATAGGTATGTAGTAATAATAACTCAACCATCCGCAGGAAAACGCTGGGGTTGTTAGGGAGTGTTTGCAATAACTTAAAAAAAACACTTCTCAGCTTTTGGCTTAAAAAGCACTTATTTACCAAACACTACCAATTTTTACTTTTTCTCGGCTTGTGTGTGAAGTGTTTTTCTCTTTTCTATTACACAAAAAAGCACTTATTTTACAAAACACTACCAACTTTTACTTTTCAAAATCACTTTTTTCTCAAACAGTATCAACTTTTACTATTAATCACTTTTTTCTTACATCTCAAAAAGTGTTTTTTTAAGCAAAAGCAGTTGCAAACACTCTCTTAGCCTTTAAAAAATGGCTTTTGGGGAGCAATCAGTTAAACCTAACAACGGATTTACCAAACACAAATTTTAACAATTCAGCTGGTCAAACTACCTAAAATTTGTCAAAAAAACTGAAAAATGGCTGATCAGTCATTTATCAAACATGGCCAATGTGGGGAGTTGTTTTGATGTCCCGGCAGTTTCACCTGGTCAGGAATTTTTGTCCGCCTTCTTTTAGACAGCGTAGAGTATGGAGGATGTATAAAGAGTTTTTGTGTATCCACTTGTCTTTACGTCTCTTCAGAATGAAATATGAAGAAGAATCTAGTATTCTGGCATATTGCAGACTTGCAGTAGTTCCTCCTCCTGAACCACCTCCGCGTTAGAAAGAGTTTTGTAAAAAGTCTTTATTCCAACATTATTTCATCTTTAATAATATTTATTTTTATTTTAGTTCGAGTAAGTTTGATTTTGATATTTTGATTTTTGAAGTGCTTTTTATAGGCAGTGTTTCGATTCCAATCGTTTTAGGCTTAAAATTGCTTGTTTTGTGTGTAACGAATCATATTATTTTGTATGAGGTGACTGATTCTATGTCTATTGCTAGGGCTTACGATTGGATTTATTGTCACTGTCTGGATGTTGTCTTATATGTTTTCTTGGTATTAATATTTTTTTTTTTGAAGAGGAAATCGCCTATATTGATATCATTAGAATCAGGATCATTACATCAATATCAAAATGAGCAACACTGACTACAATCTTCACCTTCCAACTACTACTTATAGCCCTACGATTAGACATAAAGACGATCACCAATAAAAGAGAAATACAAATCGCTAATCATTAGACAGGCTTAATGCAACTATTGTTGAACAAATAGATTTGTCCCCCAGTAACCATATCAAATCTAGCCGAAACCTCAGTCATCATAATAAACCTAGTACCATGAACTTTAATAATAAAAAACAAAACAATAAGAACAGAGTTCCTTATTTAAAAAACTAAACCTAAATAAAACGAAATTAAAAGAGATAAACTGATGGATTAGATGACCCATGGCAGCGGCGGGAACCCTAGTCTCACAGATCATATGAATTTCTTGAGCCACACAATCATGAAATGAAGTGTACTTAAAAATCTTGGGAGTACGCATATAAAAACCAAACAAATCCTTGAGCCCACAAAAAATTTAATGCACCGTACTATGCTATCATCTTTTACCTGACATATATAATGACTTGGTAAAATAGTTTAAATGTATAAAGCTATATTTAATAAATATATTAAATAATAAATGTATCAAATTATTGAAAAAAACCATAAAAGCTATCAAATTCTACACAGAACTTTAAATAATAATAATAATATATACTAAATTAAAAATGTTTTCGAAATTTGAATATATAGCCACTGTGTAATTGTGTGTTATAGAGTAATCATCATTCAGGAGTTTAAACAATAAGTCCATATAAAAGGAGCATAAATTAATTTAAATATTAGTGAAAATATTTTACATTGCTCTTTATAAAGTATAAGATATATAAGGGTTGTTGGAATACAACTCAGAGAGTTGTGATTTATAAAAATAAAACAGTTATTTAAACCTTATTTTATATAATAGTCAGCAAATTAAGAGTAGTAGGCGTGTAGGTCTGCTAGCATTAAATGGAGATATCAACAATATCTTAAAGTGGGATTTTGCATAGGTCTGCTTATTAAATAAGCATAGACAACGTTGGTCTGCTCATTAAATGAGCATAGACAGCAGCAGGTAGCTTCATAATTAATTACAGAAGTACTTACCAATGACCTATAACCAATACACCAATCTGTAAGCATATATACCACCACATTTGCATTAACTTATTGCTCAGAAACTCATTTACTGAGCTCAAAAACATCCAACCAGAAAGCCCGCATTTAGTTTTGAGTATAAGGTGTGACGAGTGTTCCAACCACACCTAGCAAAGGTATGTTTCCAACTATGCTATTCTTTCAATTAAGCATAGATGGATAAGAGTGAATTATGTACCAATGAAAATGGTTGGTTATTAATGTAATGAACATTCCTTAAATGCAATGTGGATCATACTTTTACTAATGAATATAGTTTAAATAATAAGTTTTAACTTTTCCATTTAAGATGAGATGCGGGTCAAGCACAAATGATTCTCCAAAATGTCATGCATGTGGGAGGATGCCTGGGCTCTTTTGGTTGGTGCCATGCTTTGCGTGTAAAAAGTCAAATCACTTTTACTGTATGAATCCTCTTAACAAAAAAAAGTTTACTGGGAGATACTTATGCAACGAATGTCAAGAATGGATAGATGCAGGTCATGAAATACCTAGAAGATCAGGTCGGATCAAAACCCTGAACCAGAAGTATTTCAATGAAAAAATGTGTGTGGGGATGAGTTTTGGTTGGCTAAACATGGCATGAAAATAATGCTGCATTCCCAGTATGAGATATGCCCATGGTTTTTGTCAGTTATGTAAAAGTAGTGAACTCTTTTTTTAAAACGAAAATTGTGTAGTCCGTACTATCGGATGAAATGCTCAGACATGTCAGTTTGCTATGTAAAAGAATGCTATGTAGTGCATGAAATGTTATGGAATGACATGTAATCAATGAAATGTTATGGAATGCTATGTAATCAATGAAATATCATGGAATGCAATGATGCAGGTTTTTTTTTTTGGAACATACATGTGCAGTTAGCTATACTGATAGTTTTATTCATACATTTGAAATAGGATTATGTGTAGCTATTAAGTGAAATGCAATATAAAAAACTTAGATGAGTATAGTTTACATGTTTTCAAATTCAATTCAGAATTACATATATATTACATGAGATGCAGATGAAATTAAATCACAAATTAAGGAGCTCATGGGTTACCGATGTTCAGGCCAACGGACTGCCAGACCACGCAGTTCCGAAGGCCACTATGGTGGCTGGCAGGGTATCTGGCAGTCCTATGGGATGGGCCTTTACTCAGTAACCTGAAAATATTGAAATTGAAATGAAAAGAAAAAGTGTACAAAGCATCTTTTAAACAAAATTAATTGATAAGTTAACATTAAATGACTGAATTTCCTTACAATTATTGTGGACTTTCACCATTTATAAATAACAATATCACATTTTGTTTAATTAACAGCACGTGAATGAAGAGGATTACGAAAAGCACAACAATCAACCGTAAAAGAAGTCTTAAAGACTTGGCCAACAAGGTAGCTTTGTGTACACAATCAATGTCTTTTACATTAGTAATGCAAGGTACATAAAAAGAGGTTCAGAAACTATTTCTGGAAAACTAGATGAGTGTTAACTCTGTACTGAATAACTATTGAACATTACAGTTTCAAACTATAAAAATCATATTCAGATTTTAGAAAATGTAAACAATTGAAATTCGGGCAAAATGGTAGATAAGTGTGATTGGGGTTTCAATGTTTGCAAATAAGATTCAGATTTGAGTAACTGACAAAGATTTGAAATTTGGGCAAAATGGTAATCAATTTTATTTAGGGTTTGAAGTGAAGAAA
This sequence comes from Cuscuta epithymum, assembly GCA_945859915.1. NCBI lineage: Eukaryota > Viridiplantae > Streptophyta > Magnoliopsida > Solanales > Convolvulaceae > Cuscuta > Cuscuta epithymum. Next base: position 510,042 of record CAMAPF010001041.1, on the reverse strand, counting down.
TCAGATTCGCATTTTAGAATCTTTGAAAGTCATTTGTTCTACAATTCGAAAACATGAACAAGGTTAATCTATGATCCTCGAATATTAGAGAATAATATTCAAGATCCGGGAAGAAGACTTAAAATTTATATGAACCATTGTGCTTGATAACAACAGATCTGAGATACTCCATACCACAAACGCCAAAAAACAACACTAATTCTGACATCAAAGAATATCACTAAGGCTTACTGCTAAATCTGTACAGAACAAATTTAATTTTCAAGTGTCGGTAGACCAAAGAGGAAAACAGATCTGAGATTATTTGTAAGCACACAGTGTTTCAAAATACCTTTGATTCATTACAATGAAATCCGGTCATCAAAATCGCATGCAAAACAGATCCGAGATCATTTGTAATCACTCAGTGTTTCAAAGACCTTTGATTCCTTACAATGAAATCTGGTCACCAAAATCGCATGCAAAACAGATCTGAGATCATTTTTAATCACAACGTTTTAAAAGAACTTTGATTCGTTACAATGTAATCTGGTCAGATAGACCAGTACAAAAAATTAGGTCTGATATCATTTAATATATCACTCAACCTTCGTGAAAATCAAATTGAAAAAAAATGAAGGAGGACTTAGATCTGAAAACGGAATCGGAATATTAATGAAAAGGATATTCAAATTTTAAATGACTAACAGAAACAAAAAAAAAGATTTAGATTTGTACCACAACAACAAAATCGCAGGTCTGAGATCCTTTGGTATCACTCAGCCATGTATAAACTGCAACGATGGTGTGAAGCATTCATCAAAGATATCATCGTTCTAACTTACTATCAAGATTAGGAATGGTTGAGGATGATATAAGTAACAAAGCAGAAATCAGATGTATAATAGGTAGGTGAATGGTATATGGAGAATTAACGGCAAAATTAGTGATGAACTGAAAGAACCATCGGTTAGAGAAGGGAGCTGCAAGGTAAAGAGATAAACTGCTGGGTAATAAGGGTTTGTGAGAGGTGTAGAGGGTTTTTATACTGGTGGGTAGGTCCGGGTGGTGGGTTGGGCTGGGCTGTTGGGCTGAATGCATTGGGCTGGGCGGTTAGACAAGGGAGATGCAGGGTTGTTGTTGTTATATTATTATTATTATATATATTATTATTATTATTATTATTATTATTATTATTATATTATGTTATTATTATTATATTATTATTATATAATAATTATTATTATTTTTATTATTATTATTATTATATTATTATTATTATTATTGAATTATTGTTGTGTTATTACTATCATTATCATTGTAATTATAATTATCATCATTATCATAATAATATTATAATAAAATGAATTATAAATTATGTTATAATATTGTTATTATCATATTTCATTATTGCAAATATCAAATAATATAAATATTATAAAGTGTTATATAATAATAATATTTCATTATTACCATTATTATTATTATTTGATTATTATACACAAAAAATATGTATTATAAATTATTATAATATATTATAGTTAAGATTTAATATTCATCAAGAATTTCATATATAATATACTTAACATATTTAATATTTAATATTAAATATATTTAATATAATACCAAAATTTGCAGTTTATGTGACCTATTTAAATTTTAATGTGTTGTTTATATTTAATAGAAAATTGTGATCCCAATCACCCAACACGTACATGCCGCCGTGATACTACTCCAATATGTTGTTCTGTGAACGCATCATCGAATGAAGAGGCAGGCCCGTCTAATGTCTCGGTTGCTAAAGGAATCGGTAAGTACAATTATTTTTTAGCATTCAAATACTATAATAATTATTATGTTATATGATTATACGATGCTAAATACAATGATTATAATGAAATAGTTGTGAAAGTGAACGGTGCATTTTTCTGAATTGCAACAAAGAGTTCCAAATGAATATACTACTATAACATTATGAATTATAATGCTATGTCATATACGATGTGATGATTTTTTTAAATTTATAAATTATAATGCTATTTTTATATTATTATATTTGATTATTAGTAGTATGACATATATTCATAAGAGTATAAATGAATATGTTATTATAATATCATAAATTGTATTGTTATTGTCTTATTAAATTATACATTGTGTGAATGCTGATTTCTCAGACCAAAACAATACTCTATAATACATTACAAAAATATTATTATTATTATTATTATTATTATTATTATTATTAATATAGTACAAATGTTACCACTTTATGTGACCTCATTTGCCATTTAATGACATTACAAGAGATATATCCTCAGTTCCAATTTGTATGTCTGAATCTTGGGGAGTTCATCGTGATCATCAAGAACCATGTAATGGTGTAACAGGAGAGGATGATGTGTTTAATAACCAACAAGACGAGGGTGAAGGTTTGTTATGATTTACTACACAAATAAAATCATCCCATTATCTTAAGCAAACCTAATTCTAAACTTATTTGTTATGATGTCAAACATTAAGTATTCATAATCTGAAACAGACGTAGGGAATGCGGAATATTGGAACATCGGTGATCCAGAACACAGTTGTGCACGCTGTGGAGCATTGTTTTGGTATGAAGAAAGAACTCTTAGAAGTTCGACGAAAAAAGACGTGAAGTATTCTTTGTGCTGCGGTACAGGGAAAATTAAACTGCCAAAATTGAAGGAACCTCCATTGGAACTACAACAGTTTATTCATGGAAAAAATGCAGTTTCTAGGCACTTTCAAGAAAACATCCGCTCATACAACAGCATGTTTTCGTTTACGTCTATGGGAGGAAGGGTGGATAGAACACTGAATAAGGGCGGATCACCGCCAATCTTTAAATTAGGAGGCCAAAACTATCATCTTATTGGGAGTTTGCTGCCACATGAAGGAATTATGCCGAAATTTGCACAACTATATATATATGACACCCAACATGAAGATGCTAATCGTTTGAGATCAGTAAGGTACTGTTATAACCTTAAAAGTAATAAACATATGTAATCGGCCTCTGATGTTATCAGCCATAGAAATAGGGTATTTATATAGTGTTTTGGTTTGTTCTCATTTTAGGGATGATGAAAAGAAGAACAATTTGAATGCACATATTGTGACTACATTAAGGAAAATGTTAGACAAACATAATGTTTTGGTTAAGTCCTTTAGAATGGTCAGAGATAAACTTGCCGAGGGTGGGGAAACAAAAGTATCCTTGAAGTTAATTGGGAGGAGAACCAAGGATGCCAGAACTTATAATTTACTGACAGTTTCAGAGGTAGCGGCACTGGTGGTAGGTGATTTTGATGAATCACTCGGGCAAAGAGATATCATGGTTGAAACTCAAGGAGGGTATTTGAAAAGAATTAATGAGCTAAATCCAGCATATTTGGGATTGCAATATCCACTTTTGTTTCCATATGGTGATGATGGGTACAGGGAGGATATAGCCTTTTCTGATGAGACATTGTCAAACATTGGCGGTCGACGAAGTGTTAGCATTAGAGAGTTCCTTTCTTACAGATTGCATGAACGAGCAAAGGAAGATTCTTTCATCCTTAAGAGTAGAAGACTATTCCAACAATTCACAGTTGATGGATATACTATGGTTGAGTCATCAAGGCTAATGTATATTAGAACCCATCAAAAAGAACTGAGGTGTGAAATGTACAAAGGCCTGTCAGATGCTTTGCTAAGCGGTGAGAGGGATGCGTCGACACAGGGTAAGCGAGTTGTGCTTCCACCGACATTTGTTGGGGGCGCTCGATACATGGTTCAAAATTATCAGGATGCCATGACTATATGTCGATGGGCAGGGTACCCAGATTTATTTTTGACTTTCACCTGTAACCCAAGATGGCCTGAAATAAATAAATTCCTTTCTTCAAGGAATTTGAATCCCGAAGATCGTCCAGATATTGTTTGTCGAGTGTTTAAGATGAAGTTGGATGGCTTGATCAAATATCTAAGACAAAGTAAGATATTTGGAGAAATTCGAGCAGGTATGTTAAATATCATGTGTGTTGAATCATATCCTTACACAGTTATTTATATTTGTATATGTGTGTAACATAATTGTTATGTTGACTGCTCGCAGTGATTTACACGGTTGAATTTCAAAAATGTGGTTTACCACATGCTCATATTTTATTATTCATGGGGAGTGCAGACAAATTTCCCACACCAGCAGACATTGACCGCATCATATCAGCAGAAATACCTGACGAGTTGGCTGATCCTGAATATTTTAAAGCTGTGTGCACACATATGATGCACGGACCATGTGGCAACGATGCAAAGAACGCCCCTTGCATGGTTCAGTCAAAATGCTCAAAGCACTTCCCAAAGAACTTCAACGAGCAAACTAACGTTGATGAAGAGGGTTATCCTAGATATAGGAGGCGGAATAATGGAAGATCAATTGTCAGAAGTGGTGCGCCGCTTGATGATAGGTCTAATTTGTTTATATATTTTCACTCACTTTTTATAGTGTTTCTTGACAAACTCGGGGCAAATTGTTACATTTTTCTGCATTTTTGTTTCATTTTTGTTAATGTTTGAAATTAGTGCTGAAATTTACATTTTTGAGTGATTTGTGTTTAATTCAAGTGTTTGGATTGAGTTTTTTTTTTCTTATTTGTGTTATCTGTATTTTGTGATTTGTCAAATTTTAGCATTATATTATATTTCCATGTTATTTTAATACAATAATCAAATAAAGCAAAAAAAATCAGGAAAAGGAAATAAAAAAACAAGAAGCGTAGGTGCATTTCAAAATCAGAATAAACAAAAGAAAGAAAAAAAAACACAAAAAAAAAAGATTCACAAAAGCAGCCAAGCTGCGTAACAAAGAAAACAAAAATAAACAGAAGAGAAAAGAAAAAAAAAGGGAAAGAGATCAGATTGGAGAGTCGGCCAGCCAAGGAAAAGAAAGAGGAGAAATAAGTGAAGGATAAGGAGCCAACAAATCTCCAGGGAAGGAAAAGACTGGTACTTTGACTTTTTGAGTGCTTAACCCCAAGAAAAGAAACGAGAGACAACTTCAGAGAAGGGGGGAGGAATCACCCAGCCGCAAAAAAGGGACAGGAGCAGTTGGCCACAAATACAATTCACACCAGCAATATCATTCAGCTGGGGAGTTAATTTTGGATCATATCAGCAACAACTAAAGAAAAAGGGCAGCTCTGGACAGGAAAAAAAAAACGCAGACATGGGATAGATAGCAACTCAGCCACAAGCGATCAAGACCATCTGCTGGCCGGAGGCAGCTCACGGATGAAAACCACAACCAGCTACTCCTTGTTCATTCACCTTTCGACTTTAATTTTTAAGGTCTTGTATTAAATACCTTCTTTAAATTCATGTTTGAATAATCTTTAAATTTGTTCTTGGACCATTTATAATTTCGAATTGCTCTTAACTTTAATGTTGATCTGCTATTACTTCGAGTTGATATTTTAATTATGTTCATGTGCTATTTTAGCTCCACCTTCATTAATGTTCTTAGTTTCTTGATAATTATGATAGGCTAAATCTTCAAGGGGTTTGGATTTGGATAAAATTTAGGTTAATGGGTGTTCTTGAATATTGAGTTGAATTTGGGAAAATCTCTAATTTTTAGACTAGTTGTTTGAGATGAAATTAAGAAGTAATTTGTGAAATTGATCACTTCACTTGTGAATTTTTGGAAGATTAATTCTTTCTTGTCTATGAGTTTAGAATTAAGTTTAGCTCACATCTCACACACCCTAAACTAAGCCTAGAAATAGGACATGTTAGGGGAATTAAAATTAAATTTTTGTCTATGAGAATTAATGTCACTATTCTTATATTAAAGAAATTATTCCATTTTTGTTCATAATTTAAGACACCCAAGATCCTTAATTCCAAATCTAAACCCCACTTTTAATTAGTTAATTTATTGTTACTAGTCACATTGAATTTAATTACGCTTTAGCATTTTATTTTCGAATCTTGTCTCATCCACATGTTTGCTAGTTTAGTATTTTAATTAGTTAAATTTCTCTCTCAATTTATTTTGCATGTTCACTAGTTTTAGTTTACTCAATAATGCCATTTAATTAAATTCGCAGTTAATACTTTTATTGTTTATTTTTATTTGGTTAATCATTATCACAATTTAATCGTTTGAGAAAGCTTGCAAGGACTCGTACTAACCGGTGACCGATATTGAAACCAACACTTCCCTCCGCCACTCCTCAGAGACACGATACTCGGGGATAAACTTTTCCATCCGGAAAGGTTAAACTCCGTTTTACTACAACGCTGCGAAAGCGGTTATCACTTGACAATAGATATGTTGTGCCCCACAATAGGTCGTTATTGATGAGGTACGGTGCTCATCTTAATGTGGAGTGGTGCAATCAATCGAGATCAATAAAATATTTGTTCAAATACGTGAACAAGGGACATGATCGTGTCACGGCAGGATTTTATGAAACAACAGGTAAAGATGACACAGAGAAACCTGTTGATGAAATAAAATTGTACTATGATTGTCGTTATATTTCTCCATGTGAGGCAATGTGGAGGATTTTTGGATTTCAATTTCAGTATAAGAATCCAGCAGTTGAACGTCTGAGCTTTCACTTCCTTAACGAGCAATATGTTTATTTTGAAGATGGTGCAACGGTAGATGACGTTGTGTTGCGTGAATCCGTTAAGGAGAGTATGTTTGTGGCATGGATGAGGGCAAATGCACAGTACCCTGAGGCAAGGGATTTGACCTATGCCGAATTCCCTCAGAAGTTTGTTTGGAAAGCGGCTACAAGAGAGTTCGTACCTCGGAAAAGGGGGTTTGCAATAGGTCGTCTCACGTATGTGCCTCCAGGATCAGGAGAAGCTTATTATTTGCGACGTGTACTTAATTTGAGTCGTGGGGCCACAAGCTACGATGATCTTAGAACCGTGGATGGAATTATTCATAATACATATCGCGAGGCGTGTTTCGCCTTAGGGTTGTTGGACGATGACAAGGAGTACGTTGATGGGTTTTCAGAAGGTAGTTATTGGGCTTCTGCGTGGTTACTTAGAAAGTTGTTTGTGATTTTATTGGCAGCGGATACAATGAGTAGACCAGAATTTGTGTGGGACAAGTGTTGGACATTTATGTCAGATGACATTCTACACAGGCAAAGAAGAGCTCTAATGCATCCAGGTACTAGACAGTTCATATTTTACACATACATATATCTATACACACACGCACACAAAATAAAGTACACACATTATTTCATAGTACTCTCTTGATATATGTAATATCAGATTTGCAGTTGACCGAGGCTGAGATTAAGAATTATGCATTAACTGAAATAGAAATGATGTTGAAGAGAATTGGTAGGACTTTGAAGGACTATCCATCAATGCCATTTCCCACGATAAGTGATGCTACCATGTATCATAACCGGCTTATTTTTGATGAGTTGCAATATGATCGTGATGCCCTACGTGAAGACCATGACAAATGCATGCAGAGTCTGAACGATGATCAACGTAGGGTGTACACAACCATCATGCAATCTGTTGAAGAAAATAGTGGTGGGGTATTCTTTGTATATGGTTATGGAGGTACGGGGAAAACGTTTGTGTGGAAGACGTTGTCATCTGCTTTGAGGTCCAAAGGAGAAATTGTTTTAAATGTTGCATCGAGTGCATTGCGGCTTTACTGTTACCGGGTGGTAGGACTGCTCATTCCCGCTTTGCAATACCGATCAACCCGAATGAAAACTCCACATGCAACATCAAACAAGGTAGCCCACTAGCTCAACTGATAATTCGGTGCAAACTAATCATATGGGATGAGGCGCCGATGATGCACAAGTATTGCTTCGAAGCCTTGGACAAAAGTTTGCGGGACATCTTGAGATTCACTAATTCAAATAGCGCTGATAAACCCTTTGGGGGTAAAACGGTGGTATTCGGGGGAGACTTCAGACAAATTTTGCCAGTCGTTACAAAAGGTACTAGACAAGACATTGTGAATGCCACGATCAATTCTTCGTATATTTGGCATGAATGCTTGGTATTACGTTTGATGAAGAACATGAGGTTGCAATCATTGACTGATGATCGTGAATATGAAGATTTGCTTGAGTTTGCAAAGTGGATTGCGAGTTTAGGGGATGGGACTGCGGGGGAAGATGATGATGGCTTTTCCAATGTTAAAATTCCAAATGAGTTTTTGTTAGAGCCTGGAACCGACCCCATTGCCACTATTGTCCAGAGTACCTACCCAAACTTTGAGAATATTGCGAATGACCCAGCTTACTTGCAAGAGCGTGCAATTCTGGCTCCAACCCTTGATGTTGTTGATGCAATCAATGAATACATGACTTCTTTGAATGTTAATGAAGAGTCAAGAACATATTTAAGTTCAGATAGCATTTGCAAGTCAGACTCGAATGCTGATTTTCTGGCTGATTTGCACACTCCAGAATTTCTCAACAAAATACGTGCGTCCGGAGTTCCAAACCATGAGTTAACCCTAAAGGTTGGTACCCCGATAATGCTTTTAAGGAATATTGATCCTTCGATGGGCCTTTGCAATGGAACAAGGTTAATTGTTACGCGACTTGGAAATCACATCTTAGGGGCAAAAATTATGGGCGGTAAATATGTCGGGCATGAAGTTGTCATTCCCAGATTGAGCTTAACTCCGTCAGATTCAAGAATCCCGTTCAAGTTTCAAAGAAGACAATTTCCGCTTCTGCTTCTTTTTTAAAAGCAGAAGCAGAATCAGTTTTCAGAAGCTGGTCACCCCAGCTTCTAAAAAAACTGATTCTATAAGTAAATTTGATTACCAGAATCACTTATGCACTTTCATCCAAACACTCCAGCTTCTACTTCTGCTCCCTGAAGGAGAAAAAACAGTTTTAAGATTCAGATTCAAACACCCCAATGATGGTCGCACCCTAATGAGTAATGAAGCTAATGATTGCCCGGTTAAACCGGTGGAATGGAGTTAGGGCAGCTTCACGAACCGGCTATAAATATTTGCAAGGTCGCGCTAAAAAGCGGCCAGGGCGTAAACGAAGAAACGAAGCCGAAGAAGAGGGCTCTTCTGTCGTGGAGCGTACCATCCACCGTGTTATAATTTCAATTCAATCCACAGGTAATCTATCATCGTGGAAATTTAAATCTCTTATGGTCACAGCATTGATTTGGTTTTCTACGTCGCGATAATATTGAATTAGTGAATCGGAAACCTGTAATTTGAATTGAGGAACCCTAGGTTTTTTTCTAGCAGATTAATTTAAATTGAATTCAATTTTGTTCCAAGATTCATTTTTGTTCTCTAATACTATACGTTTCCATCTAAATCTGTTTTTTCTGAGGATTACAGTTTTGAGTAATAGAATTTTGTTTCCTGTCGTATTGGTTGTCGATAGATGGATCGTTACCAGAAGGTCGAGAAGCCTAGAGCGGAGACTCCCATTGATGAGAATGAGATTAGGATTACTAGCCAAGGAAGGATGAGGAGCTACATCACATATGCTATGAGTCTGCTACAGGTACAGCCTTTGTGCATTTTTACTGTCACGGCTGATTTATAATGTACAACTTCGTACAAAGTTTAATATATGTGACTTGGATTCAATGATTTTTCTTTGATTTAGGAAAAAGGGTCCGAAGAGATTGTGTTCAAGGCCATGGGTAGAGCAATCAATAAAACTGTAACCATGGTCGAACTTATTAAGGTATTCATGACTTCATTATTTTTTTTGGCTTTTGGAAGTCATATTTGTTGTTGTGACTTAGTAATATTTTCAGTCACTATGTTTAGAATCTTCTGAACATTTATATTGTTATTCCAGAGGAGGATTGTTGGTCTTCATCAACTTACATCCATAACATCCACTGACATCACTGATACATGGGAGCCTCTGGAGGAAGGCCTCCTTCCGTAAGAGATTTTTTATCTGAGTTTAATTATATTTGTTACTTTTACTTTATTATTATTATTATTATAATGGAAGTGGCTCCGTATCTTACTATTCTTCTGTATATAGATTGGAAACCACAAGGCATGTCTCAATGATAACAATCGCTCTATCCAAGAAGGAGCTGGATATTAAGGCTGTTGGGTAAGTTTGAAAAACCTTTGCTGGTTAGTGAATTCAGAACAGTATCAACTTAGTCCCTTGCTTTTAGCTTATATCATTTTCCATTGTTGTGCTATTATTATTTTGCAGGTATCAGCCGCCTATACCGGCAGATCAGGTGAAGGTTTTCACAGAGATTGATTATGAAGGAGGTAATAACCTATTTTAAATTATCTATGTCCTCTGTTTTTGGAATAGCCTCTCATGTTTTTATATTGCAGAAGGATCACCTAATAAACGGGGAAGAGGACGAGGAGGTAGAGGAAGGGGACGGTCTAGGGCTCCTGGATATGGTATGCACTTTGAATATTTGTCATCAACTTGTTAGGAGGACCTTTGTTATTTTAATTAGGTGATATTTTGAAGGGTATATGCATACTTAGATATACATATCTAGGTAGTTTACTCGCTACTCGGTAGTAACTCGGTCAAGGGCCGAGTAGTGAGTAGGACCGATTACTCGGTGATTAGTCGATCCTATATTAATTAAATTTAATAATATAGTTGCTAGATATTTAGAAATATAATAGTCTTAAAATAGTCTTAAAATTGTTTTAAAAGCATAGAAATGAATAAAAAGATACAAATCCTATTATCCTAATGATGGAGTAGCAAAAGTCATAAATATTCCAAGTTTTCAAAATTTAAATTTTATAAGTGATCAAAATTTAATGTCTATTGTTGAAATTGAATTTATAGGGAGTACGAGGGCATTAGTCCAACATAAAGCATGATGTCTACTAGACTACTTATATTATTCAAAAGTATTTATCAGTTTAGTCCAAGAAGTCATGCATGGGATACTATAAAGCAAGATGTCTACTAGACTACTTATCCAAGATGAAAGCTTACCGAAAACAAGAACCAAAACTATCCAAGAAGGCAAGAACATACACGACTAAGAGAGGGGGGAAGAAGAAGAAACTAGAAGTGAAGAGGTGAAGTTACGAGAGAAAGAAGAGTTACTAACCGATATCGCAGTCTCAACTTCAAGGGATAGCGGATGTCGCGTGACTCCAAGAGAGCCGATGTTGAAGTCGGAGACTTGGAACTCTGTTAAATTTTTGTTTTAATTTAGGATTTCTAACCGTAGTGCTTCAATTTAAAAAAAAACGAGTAATGCCGAGTACTCGCCGATTTCTGATGTTGACCGAGTAGCAAAACTCGCCGAGTACTCGGCGAGTAACTCGGAAAATTAACTCGGACCGAGTTAAGTTGCTAATCGGCAAGGTAAGGACCCAAGTTGCGAGTACTCACCAAGTACTCGCCGAGTAGATAACCCAGATACATATGCTAGTATAAGTTACTCCCTCCGTCCCATTTTACCTGTCCTACTTTCCTTTTTGAGTTGTCCCAAAATACGTGTCTTCTTTCCTTTTTTGGAAAAAAATACGTGGCGTACACCATTTCACTTTATTATACTCAAATCTCAACCACAACTTTTATTTTTTCAACCACTTCATTAATAACCGTGCCAAGTCAAACTAAGACACATAAAATGGGACGGAGGTAGTATAAATAATAAGCATAGTAAGTTGTTTAGAACATAATATCAAATGTTTTAGGTATTTAAGACTTGAAACAAGTACAGTTCTAATTCCTAACCACATAATTAAACTTCTAAATTGTAATAATCCAAGTTAAAATCATAATCTTCCAAAGAATCTTCATCTCCTCCATCATTCAAATCACACACATTCAAATCAACACGCGGCGTGTCTTATTTAATGATAAAACATATAATATTATTGTAATAAAATGTAAATAAAATGTCCTAGTCAGCTATGTTGTTTTATTATTAATAATATAAGTAAATAATTCACTAATAAATTAAACATAAAATGTAATGAAAAATAAATAAGCTAATTTTTTTACTTGAAAATAACAATAAGTTGTATTATACTACATAACATCTAAAAGATATAGTAATAATAATTTAAGGTATTCTATTTCTTATAAAAGCATAAGATGCATAATTACTTAGTGATGAAGATAAAATTAAATGCTAGTACATAAATTAAAGTATTATTCACAAAGGAATGAACAACAGTGAAAAACAGAGCTCATGAGGAGATCAAACTCTGGAAGTTGACCTTTGAGTCTTCGACCCAGAGATGGAGGTCGAAAGACCAGTCGGACCTGAGAATGGAAGTCACATACACTTGGCGCCGGAAGAATTGAGTCGCAAAGAAGAATCGCCAATCCTGTACACTTCTACTCGTTTATGAGTTTACTCGGTGATTCCTCCGATCCTGGCTATTTTACGATTCTCATTGGGAACAGGATTGGAGGCTTATATTCAGATCGTATAATTGTACGATTTCTGCGAGTAAACTTGCATTTTTCACTAACTGGGTGATGAATTTAGATTTAACTAACAAGAATGTCATTGAATTTAGCAATCTAACGTAATCTGTTAAAGAGTAGCTTGATGCCTGCATTTTTCTAAAATAGATATTCCTTGTTCCAGTTTTATTGTGAAGATGATCTTACATGTTGCTGGTTGTAGGAAATGGTTATATGGGAGGTGATTATGAAGATGGTGGCTATGATAGAAGTCACAACTATGGTAGAGGAAGAGGTAGAGGTAGAGGCCGTTATTTCCGTGGTGGACGTGGAAGGAATGGAGGTGGTTACAACAATTCACAGTATGATGATGCTCCACATGATGGTATTTACAATAATGATGTGCCTCCTATCCGTGGGCGCGGAAGGGGTGGTTATAACAACTCTCATTATGATCCAGCCCAGCAGGCTGGTAGCTACAATAATGAAGTTCCTCCTTTGGTACGTGGACGTGCAAGGAATGGTTACAATTCTCAATATGATGCCCCACAGGAGGGTGGCTACAATCAGGAGGCTCGTTCACTGGGCCGTCCACGTGGAAGGGGTGGTTACAACGGCCGTCGGTATGATCTTCAGCAGGATGGTGGGGGCTACAATCAAGTTGCTCAGGCCCGTGGACGTGGAAGGGGCGGAAGCGGCAATAACACTCAGTTTGATGATCAACAGGAGGATGTTTACAACCATGAGGCTCCTGCTCAAGGTGGTACTGTTTGCCCATTTTTGTATTTGATTTTTGTTCTTTTTTGTTCTATAAAAGATTGAAATACAGCATTGCTTTATATCAGAACTGTGAGTGGGTAAAGTTTTTTACATTTCTGAGTTGAATTTCAAGTTAGGTTACATTTTACATCTCCATTAAAAATTGCGAAAGAATATTATTAATTGTGCAAGTGGTTGTTTGCAGGGCGTGGTGGTCGTGCGAGGACTCGCGGAAGAGGTTTTAGGTCGAGTAATGGACTGGCAGGCTATCCTGCTTCTGCTGCTGCAGGAGAAGACATTGCTTAGCTGTGTTCTAAAAAAATTGGAAACTACGCCATTTTATAAGTGTGCCTGCTCAATTTCCTCCCTATGTTATATCCTGTGTTTTCCCTGATTTGTTCCCAGCAAGTATTGATTAACTTTAGGGTGCCAAAATCCTATAAAGTGCGTGTAGACTAATTTTTAGAGATTGTGTTTCCACCCGTTTGTGGTGAGCCTTTTTGTATTCCCCTTTTCCTGATTACCATAATTTTAGTGGCATGTAGGAGTTTGTTTAAAGTATAAAGATGGATTAGTGAGCAGCATTCATTAATTTATTTGGCGGACAAAGTTGTTATCCATATTGCCAAAATGCAAAGCTTCCAGTATATGTGGGTCAAGTAGTTGATGGAATAGAACCATTTGTATCTTATGTAGTTATGATAACCTGATTACAAAAATATTTGTAAAATATTATCGCTTTAATTCAATCAATTCCATGTGGAAAAAGAAAGGAAAAAATGTTCAGAAATTTCCTAAACTAAGGGAGGTTTAGAATTGATTCTACTTTTTCTTCATCTAAAACAGTCATGGACTCGGGCCGGGTGGCCCGACCCGGAACCGGCCCGGGACCGGCACTGTTCTGGCCCGGCCAGTGACCGGTCCGGGTAGGCCCAACCCGAGAGGTTTTCGGTCCAGGTTTGGGTCACCCAAAACATGAACTGGTCCGGCCCCGGTTCCGGGCTTATTTTGTTTTTCTCCAACTTTTTTTTAAATCCCCGGGTTGGGCTGGGTATTTTGGGCCTTTTGGGGTGGTTTGGGGGGTCGGGGGTCGGGAGGGGGGGTCGGGGGGTAATTAGAAAAAGGGAAAAAAATGTAAGAGGCCCGAGGCCCGGTTCGGCCCAAACCCGGTGGCTACACGGGCCGGTCCCGGGCCCAACATTTCCTAATCGGCAGCCCGGTCGGGCCTAGGCCTGGCCCGAACCGGCCCGAGTCCACCACTGATCTTAAAGCAGATTCCAAACCAGTTTTTAGGAGCTAGTTTCCCTTTTTAAAAACTGGTTCTATGAGCATATTGGAGTACTAAAAAATGTTTCTTTCACCCAAACACATCATATGTGTTTTTGCTCTCTCATTAAGTAGTAACCAGTATTAAGTAGATCCGAACATCCTTAAATCTAGGGTGTCACATGGAACTACGTGAATGATTTGAGATAGTCTCGCTCTCTTTTCATTAGGGTGTGATTAAAGTTTAAGTTACATCTTTCCAAATAACTGTCTAGTTGATTTTGAGGCTTTGAGGGATAGGGTGTTATTTTTTTAGTCTCTAACCTTTACTTACAAGGACAAATCTTGTTAACAATGTCAAAATAACTTCCCTTAAAAATAGGGAAAAATGTCAAATATGCACTTGTATTATATTTTGACATTCACTAATTACGCTATCCTATCATTCAAAATTTGTCAAATGGCTTTTAGCAAGTAATAATTCACCAGAGGTTACCTTCTAATGCAGAGCACACATGGTCTAACGTGGTACACATATGACATGACATGTAGCATATGTGGCGGTCCATGTCACTTCCCCCTTTATCTCTTTCTTTTCTTTCTCTTTCGTAGTTCCCTATTCTTCCTCGCGCAGACCACTTTCTTCCTCCATGGCCTAGCTTGTCCGACTTCTTCAATCGTGAGTTTGCTCTATATTGGAGTTTGAAAATCCACTCAATAGAAGAAATCGTTCAAATTTTTCAAGAGAAGTTTGATGCTGTAGTCAGAGCCCGGAGGGAGAAGGGCACACTAGGTTGAGTTTTGGAGTGATGCTGTCATGTATAGACGCTGAAGGAACTCCCACTTGTCGCCCTTGCCGTGCTTACCGGGATATTC
Organism: Cuscuta epithymum; assembly: GCA_945859915.1. NCBI lineage: Eukaryota > Viridiplantae > Streptophyta > Magnoliopsida > Solanales > Convolvulaceae > Cuscuta > Cuscuta epithymum. The sequence goes on along the minus strand of CAMAPF010001041.1, from coordinate 494,728 downwards.
CTTTTCACCGCCAGCCCACTCTTTGTCGTACCATTGCAGAACCAAAGTCCAAACTTCATAGGTTTCGTATTTGATGGCTCTAAGAAATTTGAAAGTTCATCTGAATTTCTCAGCTTGAAGTACTGCATGTGTCTCGTCCTCTATGAGGCCATGACTATTTTTTCCAATTGTATGGCCGGTGGAACGGATGGTGATTGGCAAGCGGGTTCAAGATGGAGGAAAAAACATGCCTACAAAAGAAAGGGAGAGAAATAAAGAAAGAAAAAGAAAATAAAGAGGAATATGGAAAAAATTGTGACGTGAGTTATCACATGTGCGTTGTGTCAGCAGGTAACTTACTCACCGGTGAGTTACTTGTCAAAAGTTAGATTTGATGAATATACATAATAGGAGGATATAATTGATGAAAGGTAAACCACGGAGCTTGATTTTTCATACATAATAAGAAGACATATTTGCCATTTTTTTACTCTAGGAAAATGCATTAGTTTAAGATAGTGTTCGTATTAGATGTGATCTTTTCTAAAATAGGAAGTGATAAGAAATTTGAAACCCCAAAAACTTTTCCATTTGCCTCCCAAAACCTATAAATTCTTTCAATCATACAATTATGTACTCCGTTCCTTATAACTTTATCAATTTTCTTTTCTGATCGTCTCACAAAATTTTCTACATTCTCATTTTCAATAAAGAATTTGTGATTCTAGTTAATAATCTTTCTCCTCTCTGCATAAATTTCAACTACACAATTTTTTACTTTATTATAGTATTTTACATAATATTAGTATTGCCTTATTGAAGAATTAGATAAGTACTTGGCTCCATAAATTTTGCTATTTTAGTCGTGTACAAAAAGGCGTACCTTATTTAAAAAAGTGTTGGGTTAATGGCCCAAGCCGAGGACCGGCCCATTTACCCTTTCTTCCGGACGTACGTCCAGGTAGAACATTAAGCTAGCCTGGCAAGCCCATTATTCCAGGATGGACGAACGTCTGCAGATGGGGTTCAGGCTCAACGGCCCATCTCGACGAACGTCTATGCAAAAACAAGGAGCAGGACCACGGGCCACCTGAATGGCGACGAACGTCGTCAGAGCAAGCCCATAGCCATTGGAGGCAGTCCAGGCCACATGGCGAGAATCCACAAGGGCCAGGGGACGAACGGCCGACACCCCTTGGAGGCCACCTGGAGCGATCCAACTCGCTCCCCTGGCGGACGAACGTCCCCACTAATTAGGCGGGAAACCTAGATTCTGGCGGGAAGTGCATTTAATGCTGAAAATTTGGTGGTTGAGACACCAGCGAACCACAAGATTCCACGTCAGTGTAGCCACCTGCCCATTGGTGGGTATAAATAGAAGCATTTATTTCATTGTAAAGGGTTGGCAACTTTCTATTCTTAGCACCCTAGCTATAGCATTTTTATTCGCAGCACTTCTACTGCCTTGTAAGACGATCGGCTGACGAGCCTTAGTGAGAAGTATTGTATTAGGGAGTTATTAAGAGATAATAATACCTAATCAATTACTTGCTGCTTACTTTTCTCCTTGATCCAGATTACTTGCTAGTTGGGCTAGATATTCATACACACTCCACTCGAAATCCTTGGGCTTACGTGTTGGACCCGAGGGTTGAAGGAATAAACCTCAACACTGGCGCCGTCTGTGGGAAACTGAACTAAAAGTTTCCAAAACTTTCCCAAATAGCTAATAAATCTACCCACAGCAAGCACGATGACAAGGAACAATCGACAACGTGACCTCTCCGAGCAGCTGTCCCGCGGGCGAAGCAACCGCGGGCAAACCACGGAACACTCCGAGATGTTGGGAACTACTGGGGGTGAGGGTGGGCTCACCAACCTCATCCCCCACGAAGCCAGACGCGACCCCCGACTCATGAGGGAGTTGGCGGAAACGATGCGCCGGATGGCAGATGAGGAGGTGTACTCAGCTAACACCATCTGGACGCCCATATCACCCATCCACCGCATGCAGTCCCTGGATGAGACAGCGGAATCTGCCGGGCGTCGGACGCCCGTCCACGCGAGGTTGGGCCAAAATCCGTCCTCCCACGGGGCGGGGGGCACACCAGCGTCAGTACCCCTCGCTATGGTTGGCAGGACGATCATCGAGGGCGCACGCCAGATGTTCCCTCAGAACATCAGGGCACAACCATCACCCCCGCTGCCAGTAATATTGGACGACGTTTCCAGAGGCGCGGTGCCCATATTACCCGAAGGCAACCCAACGCGGTTGCCCCACGAAGGAACATTGCGCTCGAGGCCGCCCCTCCTGTGTCCCCCGGAAGGGCCGCACAGGAGGCCCGGCTAGAGGCAATGGAGCGGCGGATAGCCGAGATGGACAGACGGGCGGAGGCCACCCCAGTTACGCCTCGTTTCTCCCTCACCTCACCATTTACTCCGAGGGTCATGAATGCAGAGATCCCGCGGGACTGCAGACCACCCGGAGGAATAATATACAATTGGACCGGAGATCCCAAGGCTCACTTGATCAGGTTCCAAGGGAACCTCTCCATGCTGGGAGCATCCGATGAGGCCATCCGCCGGCTTTTCTTCAACACCTTGAGGGGCCCGGCGCAGGAGTGGTTCGGGCAGCTGAGGCCCGGATCCATTGACAACTACAAACAGCTGTCCCAGCAGTTCATGACACAGTTCGCTGCCAGCACCACCCCCAAGAAGAGCTTCACATCGCTCACCAGTGTGAAGCAGGGGAAGGACGAACCTCTGGCCAAATTTCTAGTCAGATGGAGAGACGGAGTACTCCAGGTAGACGACCTGGACGAGCGACTGGGAGTGAACATGTTCACCAGCGCTTTGGCAACAGGGGACCTATACCGGGACCTTCGGAGGAACCCCAGCACCAGCTACACCGAGGTGCTGGCTCGGGCACAGAAGTATGCCTCCATTGAGGAGGAAATCAGATTAAGGGACGGCGCACCGGCGGCCCCTTCCCGAAAATTATCGGACAGGCTCGGCCCCGGAGGCGGCCCCTCGCCCAAGAGCAAAAGGCAGAAGACGGACGGAGGCATGGTTCCATGGAAGGCCCACCCTGAGGCAAGCACCGTGCGTCCAGGGGATTATCACGTCCCCTTGGCCTACCCCGTGGGCCAGATCTTTGATGCCATCAAAGACAAGGGCCTCCTAAGGGAGCCCCAAGACAAGAAGGCGCTTATGGGTCTTGATGAGACCGCATACTGCGAATACCACCAGAGGGTCGGCCACCTTACCGACAACTGCAAACAGCTGAGGATGGCCATCGACGAACTGATCCGACAGGGCTATCTGGGCGAGTTCACCCAGCTACTGAAGAAGAATAGCCCGAGGCAGCCGAATCCGAGGTCATGATCATGGCGCCGCGACGATCGGCGCGAGGCTGAACCAAAGGACGTAGATTATCGAAGTGCTGATAAACGTCCGGAGGGGTCCCTCGGCCCGAACGGAGGGAAGAAGAAGTTGGAGATCAAGGTGATCTTCGGGGGTGCTGAGACTGGGACACACCTGCTGAGCGGAAGAAGTTTGAGAGGTCCCTCTATGTGGGCTCCATATAGAATGCCAACCACTCCACGTGGACAAGCTTGTCATAGGCATCGGCCTTCTCTTGGAGAGTTCCAGCCCTGCCTTTGGCATTCCTCAGAAGGGCATCACACTCAGCCCGTACTCTGGCCATCTCCCTACCCTGATGCTCGAAGGCCATCCGAGCCCTGTGAAAGTAGAGCCGGCCTTATCCAGGGTGCTCTGACCACACTCCAAGAGATCTTCAGGGGCCTCCTGAGCGGCGAAGTCCTGGGGAACCTTGAGATTCAGGCCACACCAGATAGAGGACGCTGTCTGGCCAAAGAGCATCATCGACTCCTTGCGGGGACCAACCCCGGAAAACTTGATCAGGCCAAGGGAGGACCCATTGGTTTCTGGGGGCGAAGAAGGACGAGCGTCGTCAGAACCCTTGGCAGTCTGGACATCCTCATCCCGGAGGCGACGGACGTCAGAATTCCGTGGAGGGGAAATATGGGGCTTATTCCGGGAAGTGGGCTTCCGCTTGAGGGGACTCCCGGGCTCACCATCAGAGTCATCGGCCACTATGATGGCCTTGGAAGCAGTACCCTCGACACGCGGCCTCTTGGAAGCACCGGCCCCCCGAGTCGTCATCAGCCCGTGCTCTGGTCATCCGAGATTCGACCTTGGGGACGAGCGGCTTCTCGAGCTTGCTATGGTCTTTGTGCTCGCGGCCAGCGGCAGTTGAAGCGTTGCTGGTACGAACCATGGTGGACGTAGATGGGAAGACTCCTGCACAAAAGGAACCAAGACGTTCAGAGCCGTAACAATGCAAAGATGATAAAATAATACAAGTACAAGTAGCCCAGACAGTACAAACGGACGCACCTAACCCAGCCCGAGCTTTAAAAGGCTCGGCCACCAGCAACCGGAGGTTCTGGATGCCGAGTCCAGCTATGCGTTTGGCATACCCAAGCTCCTCGTCCGTCATGGCCGGCGGAATCGTCTTCACCGGGTAGGCATTCCACCGGTCAGGGAATGGCATCGGTGAGCCTACTCCAGCCAGGAAGAAGCGTTCTTCCCAGCCGTCCGGATTCCCGGCGTTGTTCGAGAACAGGACCATGGACGGACGGGCGATCAGGGTCAAGTACCCCGTACGTCCGAAAGGGGACAGCCGGAAGAAATGGTGCAGCAGATCCACGGTGGGGGTCACGCCGACGCTATGGCATCTAATTATGAAGCCAGCGATTATCCGATAGGCAGCAGGGACGAACTGCGCAGGCACTATCTCAAGACTCCTGAAAAGCTCCAAGTGGAAGCTGTGCAAGGGGAAGTTCAGCCCGGTTATCACCGAATCCAAATGGACCACCACATAACCGGGCAGATGGCGCATGGGGTTACGCAGGCGCCGATCATCGTAGATCCTTGGGGGATAAAACCATTGGCCGATCAGACGCTTATCAGCGTTCGTCAAGCGTTGGCTTTGACGCCGGACGCACGAGAAGCTAAGGCTGTAACGGGGAGGTCGGGGCGGCATTCCCCGCTCATAATACTCTAAGTCATCACCAGAGGAGCAACCATCGTCGAAACGAGTTCCAGAAGACATGGCAACGAACGGTACCTTGGGATTTCGAGGCTCAACACGGCTCGTAGGAAATCTAGAGAGAGAAAGCAATTGCGCAGCGTAAGGAGATGTGTGGGTGAATCACATGGTTCTGGGTACTTATAGACAGCACCGTGGGATCACGCCAACCGAAGTGGGACACGTGGCACTCAGCTACCGGTACCTACCACGGTATTAAAGGTGCCTCGATTTTGTCGCCGCATAATCACGACAAGGAGATCCGGATCGATGCCACGAACGTCCTACCGGGGAAATTTATCAGCTCCAAGGGATCCAGTGATGCCCAGAGACCGCACCCATTCGGCTGTGCCTAATATCGGCGGCTAGTGGGAGTTGTACGCATCAAAAGGGTACGTTCGTATTTCCATGCTTTGCGCCACAGAGACATTGAGGCTAGACGAACGTCTCTGCCAAGTGCTGGTTCTGGGGAGTACGTTCGTATCCCCATACTTAAAGAGGTTTGCCACTCACCAAGGAGGCAGCCACCAACGAACGTCGTCTTACGGAATTGGAATTGACTACAGGCAATGGTTAGTCATACGCTCACACTTATAAGATGGACGTCGCTGTCAGAATATGGATGCCGGACGATACGTTCGTATCTTCATACTTGGGAAATCCACTCCTTGCCAGCAGGCGGACATCGGCGTCAAGCGTCGCCACCAGACGACAAACTCTCGCAGTGCGTCCGCACATTCGAGTACGTATGTGAGCATGGCAAGGGGGCGCCCATTGTGCCAAACAAATGGAGGATTGGTATGAACGTCCTCACGGACTTTAACTTTATCTTAAAAGGTTCAAAGTACAACAAAGCCCCGAAGGAGATTCCACACAACCGATGATGGAGCAAAGGAAAATAATGAAGTAAAAAATCACGAACGTAGAGACAATTATGGGCAAAAGTGTGTATATTCTTCAGCTCTAACGGCTGGGCATTACAAGTTCAAAACAAGGGAATCACAAACTATATCACGCAAAAAAGGGGGATTCAGGCCGGCTGTTGCCCGAGTTCAGCGCCCCCTCTTCAGCTTCGGGCTCGGGCGTCGGGGGCTCTGGAGTCTCTCCTTTGGCCTTCGCTTCCTCCCGACGCTGATCCCTCCCCAGCTTCCCTAAGGCTTGGATCAGCAGGTCATCGTCAGTATTCGCAGCCAAGTCAAAATCGGGCCCCAGCAGCTTGGCGAATATGGGGAGAGTGGCCCTGACCCCCTCATTATAGCCGGCGGCGAAGGTGCTGTCGCCGACCTCATAAAGGAACTTATGGGACAGGGGAGAGCTCTCTAGGATCCGGACGCCGCACGCCAGACGCTGCTGGGGCGGTATCTTCGCCAAAGCTGCAGAAAACACGTCACCAAAGGCCCCGGCACAGTAGTCTTTGGCGGAATCCATAAACTCCCCAGTGTTCCGATAGCCGGAGGTATCAACCAGCCACTCCGGAGTCGCATCCTTCCTAACGGGGAGTACCGGAACAAGCTTGAAGCCGGCTTCCTCAAGGCCGGCCAGCTGATTATGGGATTCAGCCCGCAGAGCCGCGAGCTCCCTATCCTTGGCCGCGGACTCTGCCTCGGCGCAACGAGCAGCCTCCCGGGCTGTGGCAATGGCGGCATCAGCCTTCACCATGGCTTCCCTCAGGTCGGCCTTCCTGGCAGCCTCGGCTTGCAGCACCAGTAGCCCAGACTGGACGAAAGAAGGAGAAGGTAGAACATATGGTCAGAAGATGAACGTCAGGAAGAAGATGTACTCAGATCTAGTAATGAAGGAATACCTGAAGAGCAGCGGCCAGAGCAGCGCTGGTCGCCTCAGAAGACGAGCGGGGAGGCAGCTCAAGGCCGGCCTTAAGGGCCATCTCCCTCCAGAGTTCTTCCGCCGGACGGCTCAGGGGCAGAGAGCCGGCGTCTTCAAGCAGGGGCCCGGTGGAGGCAGCCTCGCGGCCCCTCTTGTGCTTCTTCTGGGGGACCTTTTCCTCCCCCTTCTGAGAAACCGCCTTCGTAGGGACGACCGGCGGCGGAAGAGCAGCAGAAGCAGCGGGGGGCCCAGACCCTTGGGCCAGCACGGTGGCAATCAGATGCTGCTCACCTTCAGCCGTGCGCCGAGCGGCATCAGAAGCCGAAGAAGTAGAGTCCGAGGCCGGGGCATTCTTAGCCTTCTCCGCCGCGGCCTTGGCGGCAGCCGCCTTGGCCTTCCTGGTTTTCAAACACTCGGCATGATTCATCTGGGCTTCGTCTGGTGGAGAACCTGCATGAAACAATAAAGGGTTAAGAGACGAATGGAAAATGGGATAGGACACTCACCTCGAAGGACAGGACCGCCCGATGCCCCGAGACAAGCGTCGAAGGGTGGAAAAAGTCCAAGGACATGGGCGGTACCTATGCCTGCCCCGGAGAGGGCCTCGAGGGTCAGGTAGCCGGCAATAGGGCAGATGCCGCCCTGCAACACCTTCTCCACATCCCCGCTCAGATCGTCGGTCAGCTCCGGTGACTCAATCTTTGGGGGATAGCCGTTCCACCGAACCGGGAGAGGAGGGCCATCGTATCGAAGGAAGAAGAAACGGTTCTTCCAATCGTGGATGGATGAAGGATAGCTCTTGAACAGCCTCCTTCCTGGACGTGCGGCCACGCTCAGGTAACCATCGGAGTTCTGGGGAGTGATGTGGTAGAAGTAGTGGAACAGGTCCAAAGTGGCAGTGACTCCCGCAAGTTTGCAGCGCACCAGGAAGGCTGATATAAACCTATAGGAGTTTGGCATGAACTGGGCCGGGGCCACCTAGAAGCAGTGGAAGAACTCCACATAGAATGAATGGAGTGGAAACCGCAACCCGGCTTCAACAGAGTCCAAGTGGAGCATAATCATCCCCGTACGTCTCCTCATCACATGCTTAGCGCCTCTCACGCTCCAGACGAACGGCGGGGGGGAAGAAAGTGCGGATTTTGTTGAGAGCCACACAGGAAAGGACTTGATCGTGATCGAGGGCGCTCCTGATCGGACAAATGTGGCGCTCCATATCCATGGGGATGCCCAGATCATGCACCTCCATGTCAGAGCCGGATTCGGCCTCCTCCCCAGAATCATAGTCAGCCGGGCGCTCGTTAAGGGGGACTGCATCAACAACGTCCATCACCCCGTCAACATTTCTGTTGTCAGCATTGCTCCCGCTACCTTGGGAAGCGTTGTCAGGCGCACCATCGGCCTGGATAGTCCCCACAGTCGAGGCCGAACCCAAACTCCCTGAGACACTAGCCTTTCCGGGGGAGCGTGAACAGGAATCAGAGGAGGAGCCCGAGGAAGAACCCGACGAACCGGAGCTAGAACTCGACGAAATCTCCATCGAGGTCATCTTGGCGAGAATTCAAGACAGAGAAAAGAAGCAGAGGAGGAAAATTACCTTACGAGGAGGGTAGCGGAACTCGGAAGCGGGGAAGAAAACTCGAGAAGCAGCGGAAATTCTAGAGCGAGGGAGCAGAAATTGGGAACCCTAGTCCAGAGGAAAAACCCGGCATTTATAGGAGAGGCACCGATGGGGGAACCAACGAGGGGTTGACACGTAGCAAGGAGCCTATTCCGTCTCACGCGCTGTGCGTGGGGTGGAAGCGTAATGATGACATTTCCTTGGAAAGTGCACCGTCGCAATAGCAGCCGTCACCTCGGGATCGGAGCCATCGACAGCTGTTAAGCACAATGACCACGAGCGTACGCCTTCATCGGATGCAACAAACACAAGTACCGGGTCACGAGCGTCTTACCCTCAAGGGAGATCATACTTCCTTATGTCCTGTGCATGCTCAGAACATCAGAAGTGGGGGACTTGTGTTGGGTTAATGGCCCAAGCCGAGGACCGGCCCATTTACCCTTTCTTCCGGACGTACGTCCAGGTAGAACATTAAGCTAGCCTGGCAAGCCCATTATTCCAGGATGGACGAACGTCTGCAGATGGGGTTCAGGCTCAACGGCCCATCTCGACAAACGTCTATGCAAAAACAAGGAGCAGGACCACGGGCCACCTGAATGGCGACTAAAAGTCATGATTTTGCCTCTAATGCTCTTTGGGGGCAATTTAGTGGTTGCCAACAAATACTCCGTCGCAAAATGATGGCTGCCTCTAAAAATACTCTTTAGAGGCAAAAAAAAGATATGCCTCTAAAAGTTACATTTAGAAACAACCATACACATTCGCCTCAAAATGTCATTAGAGGCAACTGTTTGATGTCGTTTCAAAATATTATTTGAGACAACCGTATCTAATGCCTCAAAATGTTATTAGAGGCACTATGTATAATGCTTTTAAAGTTTTTCATATGCAGCCTTAAATGTTGACTTGAATTCTTTTTAGAGAACCATATATTGACGCAAAATGTAAAAATACAACAGAAATTAATACTCGTGTTAAACTCTCAAAAGCAATGCTTTCTTTAAGGTACAACACAGAATACCAAAATATATTATTATTTATTAACAAATGTAGTAATTACATAAGTAATTTGTTCAACTGATCTATGACATCTCCATGAACAAACTCTAATACAAAACTCACTAGTTAGGGACTAAAACATTATGATGTCATGAGATAGATCATTCTTCTTCCTCCTCCTCCTCCTCCTCCTCCTCCTCCTCATCATCATCTTTCTTATGCACCTTGTCAACCTAGCAAATTATAAATTATACGGAGTATATATTAGTCCAACAACTTCACAAATATTAATAAATAAGTAATGAAAAACTAATGCAGTACCTCATTCGCAAGTAACTTAGAAAAGTCATCTCCCATGAGGTTGAAGAATTTCTCCATAAAACCCTTCATAAACCGGACTTAATTGTTTTGGAATTGTTTACCTCTACTGATTTCACTTTGTTCAACAAGCTGCAAAAAATATAAGTTATATATGCAACTGCTATACCGCAAAAAAGAATAGATAGATCTGCAATTATAACTAGTATGTCATTCTGCTAAAAAATTTGCAACTTGTATATCAATTTGATAAGAAATATATCTGCAAATATTATATTCAGAAATACAGGTATGCAACTATGTAACTTCAGAAACCAATCTTATTAATAGAAAAGTTAGTGGGTACAACTAGAGCAGAGTGGAGGGCCTCTATAAACCGATCGGACTTCTTTATTCTGGGAATTGGCAGTTGCCTCAGCTGTGAATATCTTAACTTGTGGGCTTATTAATCGACATAATCGTAACAGAATATTGCCTGCTCTTCATAGAGCAACTATGTCACTTCTGTCTATTAGTGAAAGGCTCCATTTGTCCGAACTTTCCAATGATTCCTTTATCAAAATTCTGAATTAATGCCTGAAGTTAATATTTCCAAGCTAAGATGTGCAAATTATCCTACTTATTCACATTTGAAATCAATGCTTCCTGACATCAAGTAGTATAGTTTGTACCAGCAACTTGTATATCAATTGTTTCATAAAAATCTTAATGGACAATAAATATGTTAATAAGATAAGATGTTCATGACATAGTAAGCCGAAAGAAACGTGCGCACACAGACATCCTTTTATATACCTTGATGCAAACTAAAACTAAACCTGATATACCTTCTGATGCATATAACTCTGCTGAAATAGTTAGCTAGTTTAACAGTCCTCTAGAAATCCACTCTATAAATTAGTCAAAAAAACATCAACAATAAGTGAATTTCAATCAGACTAATTGATAAATTTCAAGTTTACTTTCACTTCAAGACATATGCACTAAAAAGCTCACATTCACTTATGGAATAACATTCAGAGAAATTAAAAAGTACTCCGAAGATAATACAATGATAGAAGTAACTCCATGCCAAGTGAATTTATCGATTTATAAACTGGTAATAAGGAAAAGATATACTTCGTATATTTTACTCATTTTACCCAATTAGGATGTTCCATTTTCATGCAATGAAGCAAATTTTTAAAACATACTCGAGTTAGCACTACGAATAGTAACAAATACATTATTAAAAACATGTGCTGTAGTAGCTCCCAAAAAATATGCAATGAAAAAAAACTGAATTCTCAACACAGATCCAAAACAGTCCAGATAGAATGCAGAATTACTTAACCATTTCAGCACCAAATCTATTAAATATGAACTGATTATCTTAGGACACCTAATGACTTTAAAACACTATATCAGCTCTACGGGGTTGATGACTTCGTAACATCAAGTTAGCTTAATGAACTACTATACACAGGTTAATACTGACAACATATTAACATGACTTGATGGAACCATGCACACTTGAGAAAACATATTCCCAGAATGATATAATGATACAAAACCTCTTCCAATATTACTCTCAAATTACAATATAGCTATGCAAAAAAAATTATAATGAAGAGGTTATGTATCAGGATTAGTCACTAACACCTTATAAGCATTACCTTGAGGGCACTTCATTAGAAGAGGTTCTCATGATCACATCTCTGGCAAATCGAAACCAATATCTCTTAGCATAATATTACTACAACAAAATGGTTAATGAAATTAGAGATTGAAATCAATATACATAAAAATCCTTATAATTTCTCACATTTATCTGCATGTAGCCATTCTTTTGTGCACCTGAAACACAATTAAAAGGTAGATAGATTCATAGATAGATATATTTTGAAAAAAATGTAATCTTTACCATGGAATCTTAAAAAGTCAGTGCCATATAGAAAAGGAGTGGCAGGTTTGAGATGGTAACTGTACGAGATCGGCGACTTGGGCAAGGAGGCTTGCGATTGGCGATTTCTGTAGAGTCGGTGACCCCCTTGGGAACCACATCTGGGAGATTGGAGGACTACCGCTACACACCGTTAGTTGGAGCGGGACAAGCGATGAAGATTTCAGCGCTGTGACATGGATACTTTGTGGGTGTGGAGTCCAGCCTTCAGCCTTCCGCAAACAGAAACATACAGATCTGGGCCTTTGGTCCGACATCATCCAGGGAGAACGCTGTGAACTTCTGGAGAGGCGGCCAATTTACCACAACAACAAGCAGAGACCTACAGGCAAAGATCTGCTCGAGGTTGATATTGGGCGGAAAATCTGGGTTAATCACGGTGGGCAATAGGTATCCCGACCATGACTGAAATAACTTAAACCCAATCATCCTCGGTGCTTTAATTTTTCATTCTACCGCCCAAATTTAGGGACGGAAAATAACTTAATATACGGAGTATTTAACCGTGGTAAACATTAAGTATTTAAGGGGGCAAAATTTTTAGAAGAAAAGAAGCGAAAAGTTTAGTTCAGCCGCCTCATTTTTTCATTGTGGCGCACTGTCGCCCAATTGAAATGTGCCGAATTAAACTTTACTCCCTCCCTCGTTACTAATTTTGTCAAGTTTGAATGATACGAGAATTAATAAAGTAAAAATTATGTGGATGAAGATTGTGGAGAGAATAGAGAATTAACTGAAATCACAAATTATTTACTTAAAAGGGAAAGTGACAAAGTTAGTGGGATATCCAAAAAAAAAGAAAGTTGGCAAAGTTATAAGGGACGGATGTAGTATTTGGTAACACTGAAATTGGCTGAATTAACTGATTCTGCTGAAATTTATGAATTCCTGGCTACAGTGACTGTATTGGCTAGTTCTGTTGATTTATGAAAAAATTATATTTAAAATACTTGTAATAAATGAACAAAATAAAAAATTATAAAAAATAACTAAAATGGCCCTCTACAGTAATGTCAGCCATTACAGCCAGAAAAGTAACTTCGACCTTACATTTTCTTATTATTACACAATTCAGCGTGCGAAATCAAAAAGTTGCATTATAGTTGATCATTTTAATTATTGTAACTAAAATTTTGCATACATTATCAGAGTTAATTAATTAGGACACTTCATTTAGAACTTCATAAATTTTAGCATAATCATCCGAAAAGGTAAAAATAGGACAATCTTAACGGGACAGGGGGAGTATTAGTTTTTATGTATTACTACGTATTATAATTAGGCCTTTTTATTCAAATATTACTATTTATTAACAGATTCCCAATAAAGTGAGTTAAGTTTCAAAAGTCCAAAAGTATGACTGCCATACGTTATACACAACCATTGCACATCAAGGAACAAGGCCATAACACCAATCCTTTAACACGCACCAGGTATAACTAAAAAAGCCATTAATGAATTTTTATACTTGTTGGGTTAAGGGCCCAAGCCGAGGTCCGGCCCACTAACCCTTTCTTCACCAGAAGTGCGTCCAATCAGACCACAAGGCCAGCCCGCAGGCCCATATTCCTTGGGGAGGGATGAACGTCTGGGATTGGGAGTTCAGGCCCAGCGGGCTACCAGGGGATGACGACGAACGTCCCCATGGCAAGCCTATAGTCATCCGAGGAAATCCACTCCACATGGAGAGAATCCATAAGGCCAGGAGACGAACAGCCGAAACCTCTTGAGGATCACCTGGAGCGATCCAGCTCGCTTCCCAGTCGGACGAACGTCCCCATTATTTAGGCGGGAAACCTAGATTCTGGCGGGAAGCGCATTTAATGCTGAAGATTTGGTGGTTGGGACACAAGCGGTCCACAGACCTCCACGTCAGCATAGCCACCTGTCCATTGGCGGGTATAAATAGAAGCATTTATTTCATTGTAAAGGGTTGGCAACTTTCTATTCTTAGCACTCTAGCTATAACATCCTTACTCGCAGCACTTCTACTGCCTTGTAAGACGAACGGCCGACGGAGCCTTAGCGGAAAGTATTGTATTAGGGAGTTATTAAGAGATAATAATACCTAATCACTTACTTGCTACCTTTACCGTTTCTTGATCCCTGTTATCTGCTTGTTGGGCTAGTTTACTCACACACACTCCATTCGAAATCCTTGGGCTTACGTGTTGGACCCGGGGGTTGAAGGAATAAACCTCAACACTGGCGCCGTCTGTGGGAATCTGAACTAAAAGTTTCCAAAAAACTCTCCCAAACAGCTACTAATTCTACCCACAGCAAGCACGATGACAAGAAACAACCGCAAACGTGACCTCTCCGAGCAGCTGTCCCGCGGACGAAGCAACCGCGGGCAAACTACGGAACGTTCCGAGACGTTGGGGACAACTGGGGGAGAGGGTGGCCTCACAAACCCCATCCCCCATGAAGCCAGGCGCGACCCTCGACTCATGAGGGAGCTGGCGGAAACGATGCGCCGAATGGCGGACGAACAGGAGGCGAACGAAGAGGTGTATTCAGCTAACACCATCTGGACGCCCATATCACCTATCCACCGCATGCAGTCCCTGGATGAGACAGTGGAATCTACCGGGCGTCGGACGCCCATCCACATGAGGTTGGGTCAAAATCCGTCCTCCCACGAAGCTGGGGGGGCACACTAACGCCAGCACCCCTCGGTATGGTTGGCAGGACGATCATCGGGGGCGTACGCCGGACGTTCCCTCAGAACATCAGGGCACCACCATTGCCCCCGCTGCCAGTAATATTGGACGACGTTTCCAAAGGCATGGTGCCCATATTACCCGGAGGCAACCCGACGCGGTTGTCCCTCGAAGGAACATTGCGCTCGAGGCCGCCCCTCCTGTGTCCCCCGGAAGGGCCGCACAGGAGGCCCGGCTAGAGGCAATGGAGCAGCGAATAGCCGAAATGGACAGACGGGCGGTGGCCGTCCCAGCCACGCCCCGTTTTTCCCTCACCTCGCCCTTCACTCCGAGGGTCATGAATGCAGAGATCCCGCGGGACTGCAGGCCCCCCCAGGGGATCCCAAGGCCCACCTGATCAGCTTCCAGGGGAACCTTTCCATGCTGGGAGCATCCGACGAGGCCATCTGCCGGCTCTTCTTCAGCACCCTGAGGGGACCGGCGCAGGAATGGTTTGGGCAACTAAAGCCCGGGTCTATTGACAACTACGAACAGCTGTCCCAACAGTTCATGGCCCAATTCGCTGCCAGCACAACCCCCAAGAAGAGCTTCACATCGCTCACCAGTGTGAAGCAGGGGAAGGACGAACCTCTGGCCCAATTCCTCGTCAGGTGGAGAGACGAAGTACTCCAGGTGGATGACCGGGACGAGCGGCTGGGGGGTAAACATGTTCACCAGTGCTCTGGCAACAGGGGACCTATACCGGGACCTTCGGAGGAATCCCAGCACCAGCTACACCGAGGTGCTGGCTCGGGCGCAGAAGTATGCCACCATTGAGGAGGAGATCAGATTGAGGGACGGCGCGCCTGCAGCCCCTTCCCGAAAATTGGCGGATAGGCTCGGCCCTGGAGGCGGACCATCCCCCCCAAACAAAAAGAAGAAGACGGACAGCGGCATGGTTCCGTGGAAGGCTCATCCGGAGGCCAGCCGCATACGTCCGGACGAGTACCACATCCCTCTGGCTTACCCCGTCAGCCAGATTTTCGACGCCATCAAAGATAAGGGCATCCTAAGGGAGCCCCAAGACAAGAAGGCGCTTATGGGTCTTGATGAGACCGCGTATTGCGAATACCACCAGAGGGTCGGCCACCTCACCGACAACTGCAAACAGCTGAGATTGGCCATCGACGAGCTAATCCGGCAAGGTTACCTGGGCGAGTTCACCCAGCTGCTAAAAAAGAATAGCCCGAGGCAGCCGAACCCGAGATCGCGGTCATGGCGCCGCGACGATCGGCGCGAGGCGGAACCGAAGGACGTAGATTATCGGAGTGCTGATAAACGTCCGGAGGGGTCCCTCGGTCCGAACGGCGGAAAGAAGAAATTGGAGATCAAGGTGATCTTTGGGGGCGCTGAGACTGGGGACACGCCTGCGGAGCGGAAGAAGTTTGAAAGGTCCCTCTACGTGGGCTCCATACAGCTCCCCCCGCCAAAAAGAACAAGGTGGAGGCCATCACCTTTGGACCGGCCGACCTACCGATGTCACCGGCCCCTCATAGGGATGAGTTGGTAATCAGCATGGATGTCAACAATGCGATCGTCCGGCGCGTCCTTGTTGATACCGGGGAGCAGCGTGAACGTCCTCTACTGGGAGGCGTTCGAGGGAATGAAGTTGAGGAAAGATCAACTGGCTCCCCTACGTACCCCTCTTTCCGGCTTCACGGGAGATTGCATCGATGCGGAAGGCACCATCGGCCTCCCCGTGGAAATCGGGGATGGATCCCACACCACCCGCATCCGGATGACGTTCGTCGTGGTCCGCCTAAAATGTGCTCACAACGCAATTTTGGGCCGGCCCGGCCTGGAGGATCTGGAGGCCATATGCTCCGTGCGGCACTCATGCATCAAATTCCCCACTGAAACTGGGGTAGGGGTGGCCCGCACGGACCCGCACATGGCCAGGGCCTGCTACACCAAGGCCATGGAGAGGTTCAGAGAGCGAGAAGCCCGGGTCAACAGCATCACTGAGAAATCCAGACAGGCCGACTTCGACGCTCGTCTGGAGCCGGCTGCCCTGCTCGAAGAGGTGGAATTGGATGACCCTTCGGACAGGAAGGTGTCCATCGGCGCCGACCTTGAACCTGAGATCAAGGAAGGGGTCATGGCTGTCCTCCGGAAATTCAAGATCCTATTTGCCAGAGGACCGGAGGACATGCCCGGAATAGACTCCAACCTCATCTGCCACAGACTCGCCGTACGGCCGGATGCCAAGCCTGTACAGCAGAAGAAGAGATACATGGCAGCCGAACGGCGGGATTTCATCAAAAAGGAGGCTGCCACGCTCCTCAGCATCAAGCACATCCGGCCGGTCATCCACGTGGAGTGGTTGGCTAACGTGGTATTAGCCCCAAAAGGCGACACATGGCGGATGTGCGTCGATTACTCGGACCTCAACAAGGCCTGCCCGATGGATCCGTATCCGGTGCCGAGGATCGACCTACTGGTGGATGAGACGGCAGGCTGCGAGCTGCTCAGCTTCATGGACGCATTCAGGGGCTACCATCAGGTGTTCATGCACCCGGACGATGCAGAGAAAACATCGTTCGTCACAGCGGACGGCGTGTACTGTTATGTGGTCATGCCGTTCGGACTGAGGAACGCCATGGCTACCTTCCAGAGGATGATCGGGATGTTGTTCAAAGACGTATTGGGGAAAACCATGGAAGCTTACGTAGACGACATCCTGATCAAGAGCAAGAAGAAGGAGGACCACGTCCGGGATATGGAAAGGATTTTCACCATCATGGAGGGGGCTAGCATGAGGCTCAATCCGAAGAAATGTGCTTTTGCTGTCAAAGGCGGCAAATTCCTCGGCTACATGATGAGTGAACGGGGAATCGAGCCTAACCCGGAGAAGGTGAAGGCAATAGTCGACATGGAAGCCCCGAAGAATCTAAAGGACGTACAGCGCCTCACCGGGAGATTGGCGGCACTGAGCCGATTCATGTCAAAACTAGCAGACAAAGCAATCCCTTTCTTTCAGATCATGAAGAAGGCGAATCCCTTTGAATGGACGCCGGACTGCCAGGCTGCCTTTGAGGATTTCAAGATATACCTCTCCTCTCCGCTCGTCCTCACCAAAGCGGACCCCGGGGAGCAGCTGTACATGTACCTGGCGGTGGCGGACTTGGCAGTGAGTGCTGTGCTACTCAAGGAGACAGAGGGTGTTCAGCGACCAATCTACTTTGTGAGCAAGGCACTGAACGGCCCGGAGACCAGATACACACTGATGGAGAAGACGGTCCTCGCCTTGATAGCATCCATCAAGCGCATGGCACCATACTTCCAAGCACACCCAGTAACTGTATACACAACGCAACCTCTCGCCACGATCCTCCGGAATCCCATGGCCAGCGGGAGGATAACTAAATGGTCCCTGATGATCGGCCAGTACAACGTAGAATTCAAGCCGAGGCCGACGATCAAGGGACAGGCGTTGGCAGACTTCATTGCCGAGTGCACCGCGCGCACCGAGGACGATCCCCAAGGCGACAATGATTTCAACAACTGGTGGGAGATGTACACCGATGGGGCCTCAAGTGCAAAAGGTTGCGGTGGAGGAGCAGTGATCACTTCGCCCGAAGGTTTCAAGGCCTACTACTCCATGAAATTTGAGTTCAAAGTCACCAACAATGAGGCTGAATATGAGGCGCTGATCGCGGGACTGAAATGTGCAAAGGCACTCGGCGCAGCTCGTCTGAAGGTGAGGATGGACAGTCAGCTGGTGGTGACCGAGATGAATGGGACGGCTGAAACCAGGGAGGAGAGGATGAAAGTTTACAAAGAACTCGCGGAGGAACAAACCGCGCAGTTCGAACAGGTGATAATCGAACAGGTATCGCGGGTGGAGAATGCCGAGGCTGACATACTGTCCAAGCTAGGCAATCCCCCGACCGATGACCCCTCGACGAGCATCCCCCGTCACGTTAGAGGCTTCGTCAGGCAAGAGACACTCTCGGCTCCGACGACGGACGTCATCCGGGTAGAGGCCATCTCCATCGCCGAACCCAATTGGTCGAAGGAAATTGCCGACTACCTCAGAGATGGGACGCTCCCCGGGCCGGAAGATGATGGCAGCTCCGGGAGGGCAGCTTGGGTAAAAAGGCGTGCCCCCAACTTCGAGCTCATTGATGGACAACTCTACAAGAAGACGTTCGGAGGGCCATACTTGAGATGCCTCCCGCCGAGCCTGGCAGCAGCCGTCATTGAAGAGATACATGAGGGCGTCTGTTCCAGCCACCAGGGTCCCCGTACCTTGGCCCGGAAGATCATCTTGCAGGGGTATTACTGGCCGACCATCCAGCAGGATTGCTTCAACCACACTCGGAAATGTGCAGTATGCCAGCAATATGCTCTTGTCCCCGGGCGGCCGGCAAGTTTCTACACTCCGATGACGGTTGCTTTACCCTTCGCCAGGTGGGGCATAGATCTGTTGGGCCCTCTTCCGACGACGACCGGCGGAAGGAAGTTTGTCATTGTGGCGATTGACTACTTCACAAAGTGGGTAGAAGCCGAGCCGCTAGCTTCCATCACCGAATATCAATGTCAGAGGTTCCTCTGGCAGAATGTCATATGCCGCTTCGGGATTCCAGAGCAGGTCATCACCGACAACGGCCGGCAGTTCGTCGGCAGAGGATTCGAGGCATATTTGGCGAAGTGGGGCATCAGGCACTCCAAGGCCTCGGTGGCCTACCCGCAGGCCAACGGCCAGGTGGAGAACATGAACCGGATCAAAAAGAAATTGGAAGATTACGCATCCACCTGGCCGGAGCAGCTCAATTACGTACTCTGGACGTACAGAACAACCCCAAGGGCGGCAACCGGCGAGACACCTTTTGCTTTGGCATACGGATTCCAGGCCAAGGTGCCAACGGAGGTGCTAGTGCCCACGCATCGCACAAAGCATTTCCAGCCGGAGGACAACGAGGCAAACCTACGAGCGGAGCTCCATTTCATTGAGGAACGAAGAGACCTAGCAGCTCGTCGCATGGAGGAATATCATCGAGCCACCCAAAGATACTTCAACAAGGCGGTGAAGATCCGCGAAATTGAAGCTGGGGACCTCGTACTCAGGAAGAGAGAGAAGAGCAAGCCGCTCGAAGGTGGCAAGATGGCCAAAAATTGGGAAGGGCCGTACAAGGTCATGAGAAGGTACAACCAGGGGACGTTCCTCCTCCATACCCTGGAGGGGAACCATGCTGGGGTCTGGAACGTCGAACACTTGAAAAAATTCTACCAATAATTAGAGATAGATCTTTTTGTAATGTTTTGGTCGAAGTACCATGTAACACCACCGATCGTCGTCTCTATATTAAAAGGATTATTTCTGTTCTTCACTTCCTACAGAGAGATTAAAAGCCGAAGTGCTATTGGAACGATTTCCTCCTCAAAAAAAAAAAAAAAAAGAAAAAGAGAGGAGAAGGGGGGAGAGAAGCCCCTATGAGAGAGGGAGTCTTGACGAGGTATGCCTGATCTTCCTTCGCCGCGTGACGAACGTCTCCCGACGCGGAGGTTAGTAGGAACGTGGGGGAGGCTAGACGTACCAAAGGGAACCTCGGCAGGATAAACCAGTTCCTCCCATGACCCGTGGATCGACGAACACCTTCTGCTGAAGCAGAGGGCTAGTAGGGCCACGAGTATGGGGCGACGAAGCAGGGAACCCGCGATAGGGTAAACCAGTGACCTCCTTGCGATCGATGATTGACCGACCGTCTTCTTCGAAGTAAGAAGACTAGTAGGATCACGACAAGGACGAACGAAGCCTAGTTCCTCCCCCTGATAAGCGCATGACGAAAGCCTTCTGCGAAGCCAGAAGACTAGTAGTTTGCAGCTGGGGACGAACGGAGATAGGGAATCCCGACGTGGATAAACCTGTTTTTTCTCAAGGCGGGGATGGCGAACGTCTCCTACAAAACCAGGAGACAAGTACCCACGAAGCTTGGGAAGGACAAAGACTGATAAAAAGACTCCAAAAAAAAAAAAAAAAAAGAGAGAGAGAGAGAGACATGGAGCAAACAATGATTTTTATTCTTCGGTACTGATGACCGGAAAGTACAATATAAATGGTACAATGTACATAATGAAAGAATGGGTACAAGTACAAGACGATGAGCGGAGGATCAATTTTGGCCAACATCCGGAGTTGGGACCTTAAAAGAGACCTGCTTGGCCTTTTCCCGGGCCTCGGCTTCTTCACGCTCCTTGCGCTCCCTCAGCAGCTCAAGGGCCCCCTTATGGGCGTCTACCATCAAGGAATCAAAACCAACTGCCGCAGGATCAAAGGGAGCTCCAAAGTGACGCTCGAAGGCCGGGAGATTCTCCGCCAGTGGGAGTGTTCCCCAGTGGGAGTGGCCTGGAGCAATTTGACACCATCTAGATAAGGGTCCGGGCAGGTGGCCAAAAACTCACCGACGAGCCTCGGGAGGAACCTCATGGCCATAGTATGGATAGCACCAGTGTAAGCCTTGGACTTCTGGAACTCAATGGAACCAGATTCCTTGATCTTCGAAACATCGGCCTCATAGATGGGGACATGATTGTCCACACCCGTACGGCGGATTTCCACCTTTGCCTGCTCCGCGGCCCACAGCCGGCTTCGAAGATCCACAAGCTCGGCCTCCTGCTTCCTAAGGAGCTCTTTCTGAGAAGCGCTCTCCCGGACAAGCTTGTCATAGGCATCGACCTTTTCTTGAAGTGTCCCGGCCCTGCCTTTGGCGTTCCTCAAGAGGGCATCGCATTCAGCCCGCACACGAGCCATCTCCTTACCCTGATGCTCAAAGGCCATCCGAGCCCTGTGGAAGTAGAGCCCGGCCTTATCTAAGGTACTCTGCCCACACTCCAGGAGATCCTCGGGGGCCTCATGAGCGGCGAAATCCTGGGGGACTTTGAGATTGAGGCCACACCAGATGGAAGACGCGGTTTGACCAAAGAGCATCATTGACTCCTTGCGAGGGCCAACCCCGGAGAATTCGATAAGGCCAAGAGAGGACCCGTTAGTCTCTGAAGGCGAAGGGGGACGAGCATCGTCAGAGCCCTTGGTAGCATGGACATCGAAGTCGACGAACCTCAGAGTTGACCGGAGGGGAAACAGGGGGCTTATGCTTGGAGGAGGGTCTCCACTTCAAGGGACTCCCAGGCTCACCATCGGAGTCGTCAGCCACTATGATGGCTTTGGAGGCAATACCATCAATGCGCGGCCTCTTTGAAGCCCCGGCCTCCGATGTGTCGTCTGACCGTCTCCCGCTCGCCCGAGACTCAATCTTGGGGACGAGCGGCCTCCTGCCCTTATCCTCATTCTTGTTATCGCGGCCGTGGGCGTGCGAAGCAACATTGGTGCGCCCCATGGATGATATGGATGGGAAAACTCCTGCAGAAAGATAGTCAAGACGTTCAGAACCATAACAACGAAAGGGTGATAGGACAATGCAAGTACAAACAGACGCACCTAGTCCGGCCTGAGCCTTGAAAGGCTCGGCCACCAGCGACCGAAGGTTCTGGATGCCAAGACCAGCTATGCGCTTGGCATAGCCAAGCTCCTCATCCGTCATAGGCGGCGGAATGGACTTCACTGGATAGGCGTTCCACCTATCAGAGAATGGCATCGGGGAGCCTACTTCGGCGAGGAAGAACCGTTCCTCCCAGCCGTCCGGGTTCCCGGCGTTGTTTGAGAACAGACCCATGGACGAACGCGCGATGAGGGTTAAGTACCCCGTACGACCAAAGGGGGATAACCGGAAGAAATGATGCAATAAGTCGACGGTAGGGGTCACGTCAACACTGTGACATCGAATTATAAAACCCGCGATGATCCTATAGGCAGCGGGGACGAACTGAGAAGGCGCCACTCTGAGGCTCCTAAAAAGCTCTATATGGAAGCTATGGAGGGGGGAAAAGGAGGCCGGCTATAACGGAGTCTAAATGGACCACCACATAGCCGGGCTGATGGCGCATTGGGTTGCGCAGACGACGATCGTCATAAACCCTTGGGGGGAGAAACCATTGGCTTATCAGCCGACGATCCGCATTCGATAGACGCTGACGCTGGCGACGAACACCGTGAAAATTCAGATGATGGCGGGGGGGCCGAGGTGGCATGCCCCGCTCGTAGAACTCCAGATCATCACCAGAGGAACACCCATCGTCAAACCTATCCCCGGCGGACGACGAGCTGCTTCGGGTCCTTAAATCAATGTTTTGGGTTTCTAACCTAGACGAAGACATGACGACGTTCGGTACCTACCGGGGCTCGAGCCTGGGGCAGTGCCGAGAAAAGCTAGAGAGAGAAAGTGGTTGCGCAGCACAAGAGCTAGGGATGAGGCAAATGGAGAATTCGCGAGACCTTGGGTACTTATAGACAGCACCGCGGGATCGCGCCAACCACGGTGGAACACGTGGCCCCTGGATACCGGTACCTACCACGGCATTAAAGGCACCTCGATGTTACCACCCCACAACCACCGCGAAGGAAGCCGGTTTAATGCCACGAGCGTCCCCCATAGGGGCACACAGGGACCGCACCCACAGGCTACTCACGGAAAGACGTGCGTATTCGCGGGATCTGGTCATGCTGTTCCAAGAAAGACGTGCGTATTTCCATGCTTCACAAAACTGAAACGCAGGTCCAACCAGACGAACGTCCGCGAACGGTATCTGTTTTAAGCACAAGGCGTAAAAGGTCATGCTGTTCCTAACGCGACGGACTTCTCTATCAAGGCATTGTCCTGGGGAGTGCGTTCGTATCCCCACATCTAGCTACACAGGCGAACGTCACGGATGGTTATGCCTATAACCACGTGACGAACGTCTCCACCAACTCCGATCCGGGATTACGCATGCGGGGTCAGCTCCCAAGCATACGAACGTATCTCGAGAGATTGGGATACAGGAGTGAATTATGGGCATGAACGTCCTCACAAACTTGGGCTATATCCCATAATGGCAAATACTACTAACGATAAAAGAAAGCGGGAAGAGTTATGAACGTAGAGACAATGAAGGGACAAAAAGAGTTGTGTATTCCTCGGCTCTACTGACCGGATATTACAGAGTCATGACAAAGTTACGAGCTACACTAAACAAAATTCGGGGAGACAGGCCGGGACCCCCCAGGAATGAGTTCTTCTTCATCTTCGGGCTCGGGCTCGGGGGTTGGAGGCTCCGGGACCTCACCCCTGGCTTTAGCTTCCTCCCGCCGAGCGTCCCGCTCCAATTTGCCCACTGCCCGGATCAGCTCGGGGTCTGTGGTGTGCCGGGCCAGATTGAAATCGGGGCCCTGAAGAGCAGCAAACACGGGCAGCGTGGCCTTCACCCCTTCATTATAGCCGATGACGAAGGAGGAATCTCCAACATCATACAGGAACTTCTCGGTCAGGGGGGCACTCTCCAGGACCTGGACCCCGAACTTGAGCCGGTCCTTCGGCGCACGCTTCTGCAGCTCGGCGGCGAATACATCGCCGAAAGCGCCGCCGAGATACCTCTGGGCGGCGATCATGAAAGCCCCAGAGTTATGATACCCGGTATCATCGACGAGCCATTCAGGGGCCTCGTCCTTGGGAGCAGGGAGAGCTGGGACGAGCTTGAACCCGGCCTTCTCCAGAACCGCGAGCTTCGCGGAGGACTCGCGGGCTACCTTCAGGGCGGCCTGCAGTTCTTTGTCCTTGGCCGCCAGCTCCTTCTCCTGAAGACGAGCGGCCTCTCTCGCCTTCTTCAGGGCCGCATCTGCCTTATTCTTGGCCTGAAAGGCATCGGCATCCCGAGCAGCCTCGGCCTGCAGCGTAGAGAGTCCAACCTACAAAAGAGACACAGAGGAAGAGACTTCAAATCAACCGAATACGGAAATCTACCGCCCAACGAGAGGCGAAGTCTCACCTGAAGAGCGGCGGCCAGAACCGCATTGGAGGCCTCCGAAGACGTCCGGGGAGGCATCTCCACGCCGACCAGAGAGGCAATCTCCTGCCAGACATCATGAGCCGGACGCCCAAGGGAGGGAAGGATCAACTCCTGCTCTTCGGGGGCCGAAGAAGAAGCCCCCCGGGGCCTCTTGGACTTCTTGTCCTTCGCCTTCTCTCCCTCATGGGGATGGACAGCCTGCAGAGGTGCCACAATCTCGGGAACGCAAGGATTAAGGATTGGGGCCTGGGACCCCTGCGCCATCACCGTGGCGATGAGGTGCTGTTCCGCCTCCACCGTGCGACGATCGGCCTGGGAGGCGGAGGAGTTAGAATCTGCTGTTTGGGCGGTCTTGGCCTTGGCAAGGGCAGCATCAGCAGCAGCGCCTTTGCCTTTCCTCGTCCTGAGGAGCTTCTCGTGATTCATTTGTTCTTGGGTCGGGGGGAGACCTGAAAGGAAAATGGGAAATGTGTTAGATGGACGAGCGTCAGGAATGACACCTCGGAGGTCAGGACCGCCCAGTACCCCGAGACGAGCGTAGGAGGGAAGATGCCTGAGAGTATGGGCGGTACCTATTCCTGCCGCGGCAAGTGTCTCAAAAGTTAGGAAGTCGTCTAAGGGTCGGACGCCGCCCGTCGAGATCTTCCTGATGTCTTCCTCCAGATCGTCGGTCAGCTCCGGGGACCCTATCTTGGGCGGATAGCCATTCCACCGTAGTGGCAGACGAGCATCCGCATACCGCACAAAGAAGAACCGGTTCTTCCAATCATGGATGGAACTCGGTGCTCCGCTGAACAACCTCCGCTTCGGACGGGCTGCGATGCTCAGGAAACCATCGGAATTTTGGGGGGTGAGCCGGTAGAAGTAATGGAACAGATCCAAAGTGGCGGTGACCCCATTGTCCTTGCAACGGACTAGGAAGGCGGAGAGCCACCGATAGGAATTCAGCATGAGTTGTGTGGGGGCTATCTGGTAACAACAGAAGAATTCCACAAAGAACGGATGGAGAGGGAAGCACAGCCCAGCCTCGATGGAGTCCAGAAGCACCATAATCATCCCTGGGCGTCTCCTCATCACGTGGGTTGCGCCTCGAAGGCTGTATACGGACGGAGGGGGGAAGAACACCTTGAGCTTGTTAAGGGCTACCGGCGAGAAGATCTGCTCGTGGCAGAGGACATTCTTGATCGGGCATAGATGCCTCTCCACATCTATCTTTAACCCAAGATCAAACACTTCGATGTCGGAACCATCCTGGGCCTCGACCCCAGAGTCATATCCGTCCGGACGACCGTCCTCACTAGTGGCCTCCTGTTCCCCGACGTCGGCCACGGGGTCCACCACATCGAGGGCCATATTGTCTTGCTCTCCCGAATCAGCACCCTCCTCACCAGGGACAGTTTTAACAGCACCGATTTGGGCTTCCCCGGCCTGAACAGTTCCCACGGTAGGGGCCGAGCCGGAACTACCGGAAGTGCTAGTCTCGCCCGAAGAGCGTGAACCGGAGTCGGAAGAGGAGCCCGAGGAGGAACCCGATGAACCCGAACCAGAACTTGACGAGATCTCCATCGAAACCATCTCGGCGAGAATTCAAGACAAGGAAAAGAAGCGGAGGATGGAAATTACCTTAGAAAGGGGTTAGCCGAGCTTGAAAGCGGGAGAAGACTTGAAGAGCTGCGGAAATTCGGAAGCAAGAGAGCAGAAATCGGGAACCCTAATCCAGAGGGAAAACCCAGCATTTATAGGAGAAACACCGGTGGGGGAGCCAACGGGGGGCTGACGCGTGGCAGGGAGCGTATTCCGGCTCACGCGCTGTGCGTGGGGCGGAAGCGTAATGATGACATTTCCTCGGAAAATGCACCGCCGCTACAGCAGCCGTCACCTCGTTTCCTGAACCGTCGACAGCTGTTAAGCACCATGACCACGAGCGTACGCTTCCACCAGATGCAAATAAAACATAAGTATAAAGACACGAACGTCTACTTCGAGGGGATTTATACTTCCTTATGTCCTGCGCATGCTCAGAACATCAGAAGTGGGGGACTTGTGTTGGGTTAAGGGCCCAAGCCGAGGTCCGGCCCACTAACCCTTTCTTCACCAGACGTGCGTCCAATCAGACCACAAGGCCAGCCCGCAGGCCCATATTCCTTGGGGAGGGATGAACGTCTGGGATTGGGAGTTCAGGCCCAGCGGGCTACCAGGGGATGACGACGAACGTCCCCATGGCAAGCCTATAGTCATCCGAGGAAATCCAGTCCACATGGAGAGAATCCATAAGGCCAGGAGACGAACAGCCGAAACCTCTTGAGGATCACCTGGAGCGATCCAGCTCGCTTCCCAGTCGGACGAACGTCCCCATTATTTAGGCGGGAAACCTAGATTCTGGCGGGAAGCGCATTTAATGCTGAAGATTTGGTGGTTGGGACACAAGCGGTCCACAGACCTCCACGTCAGCATAGCCACCTGTCCATTGGCGGGTATAAATAGAAGCATTTATTTCATTGTAAAGGGTTGGCAACTTTCTATTCTTAGCACTCTAGCTATAACATCCTTACTCGCAGCACTTCTACTGCCTTGTAAGACGAACGGCCGACGGAGCCTTAGCGGAAAGTATTGTATTAGGGAGTTATTAAGAGATAATAATACCTAATCACTTACTTGCTACCTTTACCGTTTCTTGATCCCTATTATCTGCTTGTTGGGCTAGTTTACTCACACACACTCCATTCGAAATCCTTGGGCTTACGTGTTGGACCCGGGGGTTGAAGGAATAAACCTCAACAATACTAAAAAATAGGAAAGAGTTTCCCCTGCCATCAACAACAACCGCCATTGTAACCATGGGGCCGCCAGCTGTCTTTCCGCACCACCGCCCAGTGACTTGCTCCGATCATAGTGACCACCGCTCAGTGACTTGCTCCGACCATAGTGATTGCCACTTAGTGACTTAATCTGGTCATAATGACCGCCGCTCAATGACTTGCTCCGACCATAGTGACCACAACAATGACTGCCCCACGGGCCACAACGTCATAGTGACTCCGGCCACCGTGACTCCCTGTCCCACTTGTCATAGTGACTACCCACACATTGATCAAAGTGACTTCCGTCACTATGACTGCCCACCCACCGATCAAATGTGACTCAGCACAGTGACACGCAACACTGACTCCACCCTCACTGGCAAACCCAACTGCCACCCCAGCCCTGACTCAACTCTCCAGCCTCCAGCCACCTCCCAGCCCCAAACCACCTCCCCATGCTGCCCGCCGGCAAAGCCATCCCTCTGCCACTACCGTCTGCCCATTGACCACCCATTACCCCTGCCCCTCCCCACCCCCATGCCCCACCAGCACCCCAAATCCAAGCCCAACCCTGCCCCGACCCCTGCCCTGTCTCAAGCCACCTTAGCCACCAGGCAGTCAGCCAAACTACTCTGCGAGCCCATCAACGCCGTTCAACACCACCAGCCTCCAACATTCAGCCCGAGCCCTGAACGCGTTAACCCCCAATCGTCAGTCCCTCGATCCTAGCCTCCAACCTCCAGTGCATCACCACCGTAGTAAATTAAGCCGCCGCTCTACCACCAGCCAACAACACTAGCTCCTAAACCTAATTTTGGGTCGCCGCCGTTGTTTGTTAGCAATTGCCACCGCCGGAGCATGACCAAACTATGGAACTTGGCCGCCGCAACTTTCACATCAGATCTGGAGAGTGAATAAGAAGAAGAATGGAAGCGGGCGGAGATCTGGAGGCCGGCTGAGGCGGCGACGTCGAATGTCGGCATAGCCAATGGCGGCGACTGTGAAGGGGAGCCGATACGACCTAGGGGCAGCGGCGGCGACTTCGATAGCCGACTGCAAAAATGAAGAGAAGAAAGATCGGTTTCCTTGCGTCCATGGCAGCTCTGGCATTCGATGTGCGTCGAATGAAGAAAGCGGTCGGCAGCGTGCGTCGATGGAAGAAAGGTAAACCGCGTCACTTTTTTGGGAAATATGAAAATAGTCATATATTTAGAAATGAAAAGTCCATTAGTTATAACCGGACCATTTTTTCTTATAATTACAATTATTATTGTAACTATAATCATAACTCTAATTATAACTGTAATTATAAAAAATTATTTAAAATGTAACTATACTTATAAAAATATTTACAATTGTGTTAAGTACTTGGTATAAATTTTAATTTTATAGAGGCCGTTTGGCAACACTCTTTTTCGGCTTATCAGGCTTATCAGCCAACTTTTTCACCACACACGCAACTTTTGCTTTCGTGCGCAGAATTGTGTACGTAATAAGCAGAAAAAGTAAGGTTGTAGTTACTTTTCTGGATGTATTGGCTAAAGTGACTGTAGATGACCATTTTAGCTATTTTTTAGATATAGTTTTTTCTTTATCTCATTAATAAAATATATTTTAAAAATAATTTTTTCTTAAATCAGCAGAATCAGCCAATGCAACCATTTCAGCCAAAACTTCATAAATTTCAGCAATACCAAACGGGCTCATAAACTAGTTGACATTTATGAGTATATGCTTTAGAGATAATTATAATAGGAGTAATATAAAGACTTTTAGAGACAATCATAAAAGTTTGCCTCCAAACAACATCTTTAAGAGACAATCATAAAAGTGTGCCTCTAAATAGTCCTTTTTAGAGGCAACCATAATAGTGTGCCTCTGAATACGACTTTTTAGAGGCAACCAAAATAGTGTGCCTCTAAATAGCACCTTTTAGAAGCAAATAGAATAGGGTTGCCTCAAATCTTCTAAATTAGAGGCAACCATGATCCATTTGATGCAAAAGTATGTTTTTAGAGGCAATAATATGTAAGTTGCCCCAACGAGTTGCCTCCATAAATGAAATTTGTTGTAGTGTAGTGCATCTCGAAATATAAATGTAATCAATAAGTCATTAATTTAAAATGAGAAATAAGTCAAACAACTACAATCTTGAAATTAAAAGTGCAAGTACCCAATTCGGAATATGAGTTAATGACTTAATTCAGATATAGCCATATAGGCCCATTATTTGATTACCAAGTAAAATGTAGTTTTAGATTTTCATTTTTATTTAGAATTTTATTAAGTAAATTTTGGGATTTTTTTAAAAAAAAGTTGATACGGGTATCCGTCAGGATACGAGTATCGGAAACTTTCAAAAAATTACAAAAAAAATGGAAACTTTTAAAAATTACAGATACGGCCCGGGAACGTACGGTACGGGTATCCTAGAGTATCGGATACGGGAACGTATCGGATACGCCGATACGCTACCATAGGGAAATATCCGTGCTTCATAGGTTGGAACTGAATTACCGTTTGTCAAACTTTTAATTTCTAAAAACATTTTTAGTATTAAAAATATTTTTGTATCTGAAGTCCGAACCCCCTATAGGCTATAGTTAGGAAATACGGAGTAATTAGGGATAAAGTTGCCATCCCGTGGATTGTACGGAGTACTATACAATAATTAGGATCATAAACCTAAATACTATCAAAAAATTATTACTTCATACTCCTTCGGTCCTTTAAAACTTCGGAAATTATAAAATGCGGTTACGGGCTTGTTAGTGAGCACGCTGAACGCACATCCTAAAGACCTAAACTACACATATACGGAGGAGAAATGGTCTTAAATAAGACCATAACTTTACATATATACACGTATAGGACTAGCTACTTTTTTAAACTTAAATAGGACTTATTTTTAACACAATACCAAGTCTGCCCCTGATTTAATTGCAGGGGATATTCTTCTCTTTCATTTTGCTGGAGACCCGTGTTTTTCCATTCTCTTTCCGTCCGGTCTAACAAGCTTCTCATCTTCATTGCGGCCTCTTTGTTCTCGCACGGACGGCGGACCAGCCTCCAGCGACGGCGGCCGCAACAGGAACGTCAATGGACGGTAGCAGAAATTCCTCCTTCTCGTACTCCTCTTCCACCTTGTTCTTCTCTTCTCATCTTCTCTTCCGCCCGGTCTGGTAGCTAGATTTTTAGATCTAGATTGTTTGGCCTGTTGTACGTGCATCGCCCGATCTAGTATTCCAAGTAGCTGGCCTTTTGGATCCGAAACTTTTTGCAGGTTGTACCACTTGTACATGCTTCCCCTGTTGGAGCTAGCTAGATTTTTACTTTTTGTCTTTATTGGTTTTTGTGTTAATTTTAAATAATTATTTCATTAATTTCATTAATTTGTTCATGCTTCCACTTTTTTTTCATTAACTTATTTTAGTGATTTTACCTTTTAATGTTGATTTGATGACATCAATGTCATCTCAGTCTTAGATTTGGACTTAATTTATTTACATGTCAATGTTTTTATCACATTTCAATATATATTGTCATATATTCTACAAATCTACAATGATATCAACATTATTGTCATTATTACCATAATTAGCATAATTATGGTAAATGATTAGCATAATTACCATAGTAATGATATTGTCATTATTTTAATTTTAACAATGACACTGTCATGAGAATAGACAATGTCATATTTTTTATAATGACATTGTCATTTTCTTTTTCTTTTTTAACTTTATATTTTATTCACACAATGAAATTAGTTTTCAAACAATGATGTTTTTCTATAAAAGTTATAAAGACATTATAAAACATAAGCAGTGATGTTTTTTTATAAAAATTATGTCATTGACATTGTTATGATATTGACATTATATGCCATTGGTATTATTATACGAAGTATATGAATTGTTATGTTATTTATATTATCATCATGGGTAGTTGTGATTTGGATGAAATTATGAATCTCGCAAGGGCTGTTTTACTCGGTTGGCGTGCAGCATAGAAGTAGTTTACCTTAACTAGCAACATGCAATGAGCAGGAATAAGGCTACCCCCATAGCCGAAACCGGCGGGTGTCTAAAAGTAAACAAATAAATGTTGACGTAGCAACCGGGGAGGGTGGAAAGAGAGGACTGGGATGGGTGGTGCGGGATTGGACTGGAAATTTATAGAAAACAATACTCAAAGGCTTGTTATCTCCCCCGTATTTGCCCTTTGTATTTTCATCTTTCCCACATGGTTCTCCTACTGCTGCTCTTTCTTCCTCCTTTTTCTTCTCGCATCTCCTTATTTTCTTCCGTCTCTGTTCTTTCTTTTCTATTTTGCTGTTTCCATGTGATTCAATTTCATTTTCTTTTAATTGTATTGATCTTCAATTGCAACTACTGAACTGCAATTTGGTTTCCGTCGACCGTCGTATTCTTTCAATCATATTTTTAAAAATTATCTTTTTCGTGACATTGACACTATCATTGTCATGACATTATCATAATTATATTTGAACGGTGACAGTGTCAACAAAAAAGATAATGTTATTTCATATTTTCAATAATGGCATTTTCATGATAATGTCATATTTATAATTATTGAAATTGTCATCAATTTATAATCATTTGATTCTTTTTATAGCATTGTCATTATTTTTAACAATGTCATTTTTATAATTACTGGCATTGTTACGACATTGTCATTAACCTTGTCACTACATTGACATTGACATTATTATAATGTTACTTTATGGCATTAGCATTGCCATGTCATTGTCACAATTGGGACAATGATAGTGTAAACACAATAGATGATATCAAGTTATTAATGATAATAATCTTAACACAATATATTAACGATGGTTATTGACATCGACATTGACAATGTCATTATTAGTAATATTGACATTGACATTGTAATTATTTAAGATAATGACATTTTAATAAGGTGATTATTTTTAGATTTTGACAATATTTACAAATATTGTGACAATGTTTATAATGATAATGTTTGACATTATGACATTTTTTTACAGTATAATATTATTCAACGTTTTGACAATGACATTCTCACGACAGCATTGACATTGTCATAATTACAATGTTATTATTCATAACATTGACAATGCATTTTGACATTTTCCGACATTATGACATTTCTCATAACATTGTCAATGATTTAAAAAAAATATATAATATATTACCATATATAATGACATCATATTATAGGAGTGAATGGCTAAAATGAATCAAAGAAATAATAATTAAAAATGAATATACAAATTAACAAACACAATTTGTTTTGAAAGAGCAAACACAATAAATTGAAAAATGAACAACTTGAAAAGGAAATTAGATAATACAAAAAGAAAGAAGAAAACGCTGCAACAAGTTTGACGAAAAAAAGGAAACGGATCTACAGGCAAAATCAAGTGAAACAAATTTTAAGCCCGCAAAAATTGATAGCAATCGGCGGAAGCAAATAGCTGAGATCAGTTTTTTTTACTGAAAGAAAAGAAGAAGAACAGAGCCCGGCTGCAAAATTGACGGAAACAAATTTATGCCGGCGAAAATTGAAAGGAGATCGGAGGATGACGTCGAAGAAGTCCTTTTGGGCATCCCCGTTGGCGATGGTGAACTCTGTTAGAGTCACTGGAGGCACGCCGCAGCAGTCGCCGGTGACGCAATTTCCTTTACCGCTGTCGCCGAAATTGTAGC
Source organism: Cuscuta epithymum (assembly GCA_945859915.1). Classification (NCBI taxonomy): domain Eukaryota; kingdom Viridiplantae; phylum Streptophyta; class Magnoliopsida; order Solanales; family Convolvulaceae; genus Cuscuta; species Cuscuta epithymum. The sequence continues at coordinate 461,830 of CAMAPF010001041.1, read as the reverse complement.
CGGTTTGGACCCAGAAGCGGCCTGACCACCTGGGTAGGGCTTGCAGCCGAGAAGCGTCGTTCCATTGCAGAGTAAATTAAACATGATGCAAGGTGCAGCGGCAGTAATCTGTGGTGACGGGTGAGGTGCGCGAATTACATGGTACAACCGGCTGTACCGTGCGCACGGTACAGCCGGACTTTTAGTTCGCGAATTGCAGGCTTCCATCGCAGGCTTCCGTCATCGCAGCATTGCAGGGCTTCCATCGCAGGCTTCTATGGCCGATCATCCTTGCTCGCCGCCTACTAGCACATCTCCCTTTTTCGACAACCGCAACCCTTCAGCAGCTCTCCTTCAGCTTCGTCCTTAACTTCGCACGCTCTGCTCCTTTCTTTTCCTTTTTCCAATTTTTCTCACACTGATTATTTTAGTTTGGTGGTTTTTGGGTCTGGGATAACCTAGGTTGTACGTAATTCTAAAGATATGAGCATACGCAAATAAAAGTTTGAGCATGGTAGTGATTTTAAATGAGCCTAAAAAATGAGTATACGTCTAAAAGAAATGAACTCACACAAACTAATATTGAATACATTGAAAATGAGTTTCATGTAAAATTGAAATGAGTATAACACCCAAAATGAATGAGCATACTCAAATGAGTTTTTTGAACGCTCATTTCGTAATTTATGTATACTCATTTGATATTAGTACAATACTCTTTTTAAAATGTCATATTCATGCATATTTCAAAATGAGTTTTAAGTTAAATTCAAATGAGTATTATGCCCAAAATGAATGAACACACAAAAAATGAGTTTTTAATATTTCGATACTCATTTTGTAAATTATGTATGCTCATTTGGTATTGTTTTATGCTCATTTTAAAATGATGCACATATCAAATATAACGCCCAAAATCAATGAGCATACACAAATAAAGTTTTGAATTTTTTATACTCATTTTATAAATTATGTATGTTCATTTGGTACTGCTTTATGCTCATTTTAAAATGATGCACATATCAAACATATCATACTACATTAGATTCACATATTGAAATTAATTATAAACATAATTTAAGATTTTTAATTTTTATAAATGAAAAAATCATAAAAAGAAACCGAATTAGAAAATATGAAGCAGAGATAACCGGTGCTCATTGTTAGGCTTTTAATACTCAGAAGAACAGGCTCGATGCTCATCAAAATTACATCAATGCTCATTTACGAGAAACCACGAACTTCATGAAAATTACAAAATTGCCACCGGCTGTACGGTGCCAGCCGTACAGCCGGCTGTATGGTATACGCTTCCGGGTGAGGTGCGGCAAGTGAATTGAAGCGATGTGCACTTACATGGACAGGGGCGTAGCCAGGACGACAAAGAAGGCTGGGCCGGAGTTCAAGAAAAAGTTTATAATAAATATTAAATAATAAAACTAACCACAATTTATCATAAAAGTTGTTACTACAAAAGAGATGATGCATTATGCTACAAAGTTAATTGCATTCGGCGATCTTTTACTTTAGCTAACTCGTCAATAAGAGAATCAATATCTATTGTGCTAACAAGTTCTCTTTCAATAAAAACTGATAAATTATCAGCTAGAAAGTCGTCAGCCATCTTATTTCGAATCGCAATCTTGACATCCTTCACTTTGTAATTTACTAGCAGGTTTAAAGAAAGAACGCAAAGTGACTTTGTTTTTCTTCAAGGAGGCTGTTGAGTAGCCATAATTTCCTCTGTCAAATCCAAATAATTTAAAAAATCATTATAAATTATTGAGATAATATTAAAGTAAAAAAAAACAAACTGACATTTTAAAGTATATTATTCTGAAATTTCAATTCTGACATTCACATATTCATATAAGTTATATTTATATAACTACTTAACAATTTACAAACTCACAATATACACACTAACACATACTAGTAATTAAAAAAACTCAGAATATAAAAAAGTAGGTAAACAGTACACAAAATAAATTCATTCAAGTCATGACTAATTAAGATTCAATTATAAATTAGGGTTAGAAGTTAGAACATTTACCTCTATTTCTATAGAAAGGGCAAGATTTCAGATGGCTTTGTTTGTTAATTGGAGCTCTATCCACCGAACTCCTCCAGTCGGCCAGTCCTCCATTCGCCGGCAAGTTTCCGCACTCCACCGTCCAGGCGTCCAGCAATCGTCCGCAGTCCGGCAAGTCGCACACTCGCACAGACGGAAGTCACAGAACAGTCCGCCACTCACCCATTGTTTGACTTCTTCAATTTTGATTCTTTCCAATCTTTCCAATCGTTCGTATTTTGCTTTCAAAGGGATTGGGATTTGGGCAGCTTAAGGCTTAAGCAGAACACATTTACATTGGGCCTTTTTTCTTTACACTAGGCCTATTTTTCTTTACACTAGGCCAGGTTGATTTTTTTTTAGTGGTAATTACCCGTTTGAGCCACTATTCCCCCCTGCATTTCATTTATGTTCCCGTGTTTTTATCTTTTCATATTTAAACTTTCAGTTTATCAGTTTTGAGATATTTATTTCAAAAATAGCCTTATCACTAAACTAAACCTTTACGCTAGATCTAAACCTCTGAACCATTCTTCTCTCTAATCTTCATAGCTTAAAATTTCTCCTGAGACAAATCAAACCTATACGTTGGATCTTAAACACCCGCCTCTCCAATTCTTCCTCCAGTTCAATCTCTCCGACAAGCCTTCACTGACACAACGACGAGAACGCTTCTCGGGAGCTTAATTCGACTCGGTGCTCTCCAAATTATATATCTCCTTGGTGGATTTCGATGCCGATACCGATGCCGCTCGCTGGTATGAATTAGATGATTTTGAGGTTCATCTTCAGTAAGCTTCAAATAATCATCGTCGATTTTTAGGAGGTACATGGATTGTTCTTAGCCACCACTCATCGCCACCACATCCCTTCATCTTCGCTAATTTTTAGTTGTGTCCCTTCAAATTCATTCACAAATAAAAATAAGACAATTTCACAGACTGATTAGGTCAAATCCTTGTATCATGTGTTTTACATCTATGTGTATACATAGATAGAGTAATATCAAGTCAACAATTTCGTTCTAATAGTATGTGTTTGCAAATTTACTGCAATTAATTTGTAGTTTTTGTGAAAGCCTGAACATTCTAAGATGCTTCCGTTAATTGATAGATTGATAATGGTATATGACTAAGAGTTATAGAGTTTCTGTATATCATTGTTTGATTAAAGTGTAAGTATAGTTATAACAATTTCATATCTTTTATCATTCTAAAAAATCATATCTTATATCTTTGTCTATTCTAGAAAATTAATTGATTAATGCATGAACATGTGATTACTCCATACAGAAAGGGAGTGAAATTCAGCAATTATGTTATTATATTATTAAGAGCTCTTACGTTTCCATGCCAATAAATTGTAGTATTAATTTGCTGGCCAAGGCAAGGTTATCCAGATTTTTCTGCTGCTATCTCGAATTTATATCCCACTTCTCATTCTATTCTAAGGTACACATTAATACTAATATTTGTGATTCGGGAATGGTTCGGGATAGTTGATATCAATGTAAAGTAAAATCATAAGTGCAGTCACGGAATGTTCTAATACTTGATTTTGTTCAATTACATTATTTCCTTATTTGAAGATAGTTTGAGAGCTCTTTGCTTACTTTATATTTTGTAATAGGCAATTTCTTGTGTGGTTGGTTTTCATAAACTTTATCATTCTTTGATGCTTGCTTGATAAGTCGATTGGATATTTATGTGTGTGTAGATACTTGTAACATTTATCTGTATTGTACTTTGCTTACTTAAAATTTCCTCTTGGAATTCTCAGGAAAATGAAAGCGGGAAATCAAGGATACTTAGCTCAAGTAAAGTACAATATTCTCTGTTTTTAACAAGATGGACAGATGATATCTTGAGATCCAGGTTGATGGACAAGAAACATACCAGAACTTATCTTCTTAAGGGCGATATTCACAATTGTAAAGTTACAATAATGGCTACATATAAGAATCTACTTGAATGTCCAGGTTTACCCATGAAATGGTAGCATTGCAATGATGCAATCTCTGGAAGATTACACCATTGGGCATTCAAAGTCTCCAACTTTGTCAAGATGTGTGTGCTTCAAAGTTTGATGAAGCAAAGCCTAATAACGTTCTAGATAAATGTAAAAACAATTGATTGAATTATATAGTAGTTGTGATACTTTTTATGTTACGTATTTGTTTCTGTTTGTTTCTTTTTGTATCGGTTTGTTTCTTTTTGTTTCTTTTTGTTGTATTATACGTGTTGCTTTTTGTTGCACTGTGTTTCTTTTTGTTGCATAACGCTGTGCAATGTTACTTATTGTTGTTTATTATATGTTTAATTTTTTTTTCCAAAGAATTGGTGTACGTAGATTTGTAGTTTATTCATGTTTGTATTATTCGTCATTACTACTTGCTTGAAATAAGAAAAACATGTATAGATTTACATACAAATGCCTAAAATGATTTATTTACATATACCTAGAAACAACTAGAAACATGCAGAAACAATAAAAAAACAAAAAAATTAGAGTTATAAACAAAAAGAAACAATATGCAACAAAAACTAACGATTAAAACATCATAAGGATAACTTAAAAAATTAACAATTTTAGAAAACATTAAACTGCAGATATGATATTTTTCTTTTTCTTTCCATTTTTAAACTAACAATAGAATCATCATAGCAATAATTATAAAAATTAAAAAAATTAAAACACAAATATGATGTTTTTTAATTTTAAGTATTTTTACATTTTCATTATTGTAGAGTTTCACATTTTTATTTTTCAAAATTTTATAGTTACGATCGATAACTTAAAATTTATTTTCCAGTTTTTTTATAATTTATTATTTATGTCATAATTTTTCTATTATTTATAAAATTTAATTTGAATTTTTTGATTGTTTTCAAAATTTATACTACGTATACTAATTGGGATTTTTTTTTCTTTGTACGTATTCATATTTAATAAAATAATGACTTTTTCAAAACCAATTCTAATCACTTTTCATATTTCTAGTAGTTTCAAAATTTTATCTTATTTTACATTTCTATATTTGTGATATTTTTAAAGTTAAATATCAAATATTTTTTATTCAATTTTCTGTGTGGTTTTAAAGCATTTTCATTCAATTTTCACATTCGTATATTTTTATATTTTTTATATCAATTATATCAAATATTTAAAAAATAACATTACAAAAAGCGTAATTTTTTTTGTTTTTTTTTTAATTTACTTCATTTTAACATTTTAGTTTCAAGTTTTGTATTTCTAAATTTCTATATGCTTTTTAAAAAAAAATCTGATTTGTTTTTGAAAACTTACATTCGGTTTCTTTTTTTAATTTTAATTGTCATTGTTTAGGTATTTTTTTCCGTGCGTTCTTTGATTTTTATTTTTTATTTTTAACTTTGACTTCATTTTTATTGTTTGCCTCTTTTGAAATTAAAAATAAATAATTGAGTAGTTCCATTTTGTACGGAGTATTAATTAATGAGATCCGGGCATTGGCATGTGACTATGTGAGGAGTATACGTTTCCCGGTTTTCGCACTTCGACCTATTCCACTGTTCCAATGAGTGTGTTTTAGAGAGGTGGTCTATTAGTGAAAAGCAAATCTTAATTAGTCCAGTTTTGAAAACCAAATTACGGGATGACAAAAGTGAAATAACTTTCACTATTGAGCTTATTTCTGAAAAATTCCCTTTTTTTTATGTACCCTATGAACTATTAGCCCAACCTACCTAGGGCCAGGGCCCAGTCTGGCCCAGCCCCTCCTACGCCCCTGTACATGGAAGTCTAAGCCCAAAGGTTATGTATAGGAGGGAGTCCGTAGCATTCTATTACAACAAGCAGACCTTACGAAAGTGATTATATTTAAGCGATGGTTATTTTTGTCCTTACACTTACAAAGCAATCCTATATACGGTTTAAAAAGCTTCGAGTCCTATTTAAGTTCTACGGGTATCTTTTAGTCTTAATTAAGACTTTATCCCATAATATAAGGCTGAAGTTACTTTTCTGACTGAATTCGTTGAAGTCATTGCACGCATATGATCATTTTAACTATTTTTCAAACAATTTTTTCTTTATTTTATATAATTTTACTTTTTTCACAATTTATCAGAACCCTTCAATCCAGCCATTTCAACAAATAACTTCATAAATTTCACCAAAATCATCTGATTCAACCACTTTCAGAGCCAGTTTAGTGACCATCTTGTTCGGCTTATCACTCTTATCGGTCATTTTTTCCACTATACATGTGACTTTTAATTTTGTGCACTGAGTTGTGTAATAATGAATATGGAGTATATTAAGATTGAATTTACTTTTCTGACTGAATTGACTGAAGTCATTGTAAAGAACTAATTTAAATATTTTCAATATATTTTCACTATAATAATGCTTTTTTCTTTATTTTGAATATATATTTTTCTTATACTTGTGATACCCGTGACGTGCTAATTAGAGAGTACGTAGGTCCTTAGTAAACGTATACTCCGCATGTATAGTGAACGTAACTCTAATGCCAGTGTTACTAAGGATGTTTTTATTTGGATTGTTTTCAGTCTCAGTCCATATCTGAGTAGCCTTGAATAAAACTAAACAAATCACATTAAATAGACCAGGCCTGACTAGACTTAAACAAACTAGACCGGACCAAACTTGACTTCCGTATGTAGTTATAAAATACACAAAGACCAGACGTTTACCAGACCAGTTCAGACCAGGCCAAATCGGATCTGACTTAAACAGACCAGATCAGACCAGAATTAAACAGACTTGATCAGACCAGACCATCAAATTACAGTCCAAGTAAAAACATCCTAATCCATTATTTTTTTTACTTATGCGTATGAAAAAAATATCATCCCGTATTTTAATTTGTAAAATTAGGGTTGGACAAAAAATTGAAACTGCATGGTACTGAACTGGACGGACTAAACCGCAATGTTCCAGCGTAATGGTACCAAATCGACTTTTTTTTTTTTTTAAAACGAAGCTATTTTATTCAGTAAACGAAATGAGATTACAAAGTTGTAGGAGGATATGCGCCAAAGCCTACAACAATGACGTCAAACAACATATGGAAAGCCTATAGCATCAAATTTTAGAATCCTCAAGAAATGGGATGATTTCACGTCCTTCCCGAGGCTAATCTGTCTAGCAACCACGTTGGCATTCTCTTTATGTGGTACCAAATCGATTAACGTACTATAATATGAGATGAACATTTTATTTACTGATCTCAAACTGATTGAAAATAGTATGGGATGGGTTAGCACATTTAAAGAATGTTTTGTAACATTAAGAGCCTGTTTGGTAACACTGAAATTAGCTGAATCGGTTGATTCTGCTGAAATTTACGAAATGTTGGTTTAAATAGCTGCATTGGCTTATTCTGCTGAATTATAAAAAAATTGTATTTAAAATATTTTTTATTAATAAAATAAAGGAAAATATATATGATAATTGTTAAAATGGTTCTTTACAATGACTTTAGTCAATATAGCTAAAAAGTAACTTCAACCTTATTTATTTGATTATTACATTGCTCAGCGCGAGAAATAAAAAATTAGACATTTGATAAAAATTGATTGAGAAGACCGATAAACTAAAAAAAACAGGGTCTTAATATTTTACATTTTTACCAAGCAATTAATTAATCTGTAACTTGAAATTTCATCCACATTCTTTCAAAAAAAAAATCCACAATAAGTTAAAAAGGGTAATCTAGTAAGACATGTCATTTGCTTTTCTGATGCATGCGAAGTAGTAGTATAACTTTGTACAATAAGCACAATTTGTACTTGATCTTTCTCCTATATATATACCCACACACATAATAATATCCTATGATGTTTACCCATTCATTGCATTGAAGCATTTTCCTTTTTCAAAATACTTAGTAATAAATTCATAATATTTCTCATATACACTAGCGCATCTCGAAATATAAACATAGTCAATAAGTCATTAATTTAAAATGAGAAATAAGTCAAACAACTACAATCATGAAATTAAAAGTGCAAGTACCAAATTCGGAGTATGAGTTAATGACTTGATTTGGATATAGCCATATAGGCCCATTATTTGATTACCAAGTAAAATGTAGTTTTAGATTTTTCATTTTTTTTAGAATTTTATTAAGTAAATTTTGGGAATTTTTTTTAAAAAAAAGTTGATACGGGTATCCGTCAGGATATGAGTATCGGAAACTTTCAAAAAATTACAAAAAAAAATGGAAACTTTTAAAAAATTGCAGATACGGTCCGGGAACGTACAGTACGGGTGTCCTAGAGTATCGAATACGGGAACATATCGGATACGCCGATACGCTACCCTAGAGAAGTATCCGTGCTTCATAGAATACTACTACTTCACATGCATCAGAAAAGCAAATGACACGTCTTACTAGATTACCCTTTGTCAACTTTCTTTTTTTCGATGTTCCATTAACTTTTTCATTTTCTCTTTTAAGTAAAGAATTTGTGGTTCCATTTAATTCTCTCTTCTCTGCACAAAACTCAACCACACAGTTTTTACTTTATTAATCTTCGTGCCGGTCAAACTTGGCAAAGTTTTAAGAGACCGAGAGAGTATAATTTATAAGTATTTGCAAAACACCAAAATATTTTTATAAGAGTTCTCCAATCACATTATACAATGACGGATAGATGTAGCGATTATCACAAAAACAATATTATTCAATGTTAACATGAGATATTTAGTAATTTAAATTCATATCAATTGCTTCATTCACTCACTATCTTTGTCTAATTTTTACCTTTTTATTTGTTTCATTAGGATGTTATTGTACAATATTTAGTAATTGTTGTGCACTTGTGTGGTAATATACGTTCTTTATTGCCTTTATTGTTACTCCCTCCGGTTCATAATCTCCTTGACAATTTGACTTCACAAGTTTTAAGAAAATAATTTTGACTTTACTGTAGAGTACACTGTTTGACACTGTTTTATGTAGATTTGTTTGCCAAATAAGGCAAATAAGGAAGTGTAAAAAAGAATGTGGTACTGACAAAAAAGGAAAGTGTAAAGAAGAATGTGAACCGGGGGAGTATATAACTATGAGCGGCATTATTTATTAATAGTATAATTAAAGATTAATGTCTCCTCACATATGTGTAAATACAATATTTTTCTGCCAAATTGATGGGTATACTTTATAACTTCAATTATGTTTTATTATGATATATTGAATTCTTTCTAAGTTATTGTATACTTTAGATTGTTAGATTATGATCTCGTTTGGTAACACTGAAATTGTCTTAATCGATTAAAGCTTCTGAAATTCATGCAACCCTGTGTAAAGTGACTGGGTTGCTTGAATCTACTGAGTTATCGAAGAAATATATTTATAATATATTTTAATAATAAAATAAAGAAAAACTTGTATAAAAAATGGTTAAAATAGTTCTCTACAATAACTTCAGCCAATTCCGTTACAAAAATATTCTAACCTTACTTATTTTGATTATTACACAAATCAATATGCGAAATCAAAAAACACGTATTTTGTAAAAAACTTGTCTGATAAGCTGAAAATAGGGGTCACTAAACGAGCCTTAATACTCCGTAATTTTTTTATTTATCTAAGTTTAATTTAAGAATTAATAACTATGAACCGTAACTCATTTTTATCTTTATCCCTATTTCTAATCTCTAATCTCTAAAATCTTATAAGCATGATGAATAGAGGTAATAAGGTGTTAGAGATATTTTCATGTATTGTGATCAATGTCTTTATCTAGCCTTTGTAGTAGTAGCTAGAATATTTAATTAGGCCTTATTTGGTAAAGGCATGGTTGCCTAAATAGGAATGGGCCTCCTAAAAGTTGGAGCCCAATCATTTGTTAACCTACCATTCTCCAAGGCTATAAATATGCACCTTTGGAGAATGAGTGGGCTAAGCTTTCCTCCCTTAGAAAAATTCCCTGCGCATAGACTAGAAGCCTACGGAAGTTTTACGCTACATGTTCTTCATCTTTATGTAAACTTTCTGGCTATCAATGGAAAGCTTCTTCTACTCCTATTAATCAGATCTTATACATTATAGAGTAGAAATAGGGACCAACAATCTGGTATCAGAGCCGGAGCTGATAGATCGATTGAAGGCTGAAAGTGCTCTTGCACGATTCTTCATCGGTGAAGTTTTGCACTTGAGCGATCTTTTGTTCTGTTTTTGTTGTGATTTTTTCAGGAAAATGTTTACAGGGAAATGCTTCTAGGCGTGCTGGGATCCATTCTGTGAAAAATCTCACTGTAAAAGTTGGCGTACAGGTTAAGCGAGAGTTGAGCGATCCTGTAGTATCGCGCAACTCGTCTGAAAAGGAGAACAGGTTCGCGCAACGCCTCCTGCGCAATCTCGAGTTTCGCGCAACTCTCCCTGCGCGGTTTTGGACTTGCGCCATTTTTTTGCAGATAGAGCGATCATTCTGCGCGATTTAACACTTCGCGCAAACTTCCTTGCGCGATCCAGCACTTGAGCGATCACTCGTGCGCCATTTTGGACTTGAGAGATCTTAGACTTGCTCGTTTTGGACTCGCCCGATCTGAGAAGTTGCCCCATTTGGAGACTTGAGTGATCTTTAGACAAGTTGAGCGATTTGAAAGTTGAGCGATCTTTTGTAAAAAGTTGAGCGATCTTCGTAAAAGTTGAGCGATCTTTTGAGAGTTGAGCGATCTTTGTAAAGTTGAGCGATCTTCTAAAGTTGAGCGATCCTTTTAGGAGTTGAGCGATCTTTGGAAGAGTTGAGCGATCTTTTAAAAGGTTGAGCGATCTTTTACAAAGTTGAGCGATCTCTTACAAGTTGAGCGATCTTTTAGAAGTTGAGCGATCTTTTAGAAGTTGAGCAATCCTTCAAAAGTTGAGCGATCTTTCAAAAGTTGAGCGATCCTTCTACAACTTGAGCGATCTTTTCAACACTTGAGCGATCCTACAATACTTGAGCCAAACACTTGCCCGAAAGCTACACTTGCGCGATTACAGTGCAAGAACCTACTGCTTGAAGTACCAAACAAACAAAACAGGACTTAATCAATCAACTTATCAGCCCGGTCAATTATAAAATGGACGCTTTGTCAATTGAAAAGAAGGAGAAAGACAAAACCTCCACTGCTGAGGAGAAGAAAAGCCCATCTACCGCAAACAATGTTGAAGAAGTGATTGCCCTTTCTGCCGAGAGCAAGAATGCAGACAACGCTGTAAGCACTTCTAATCCCTCTGTTTGTACATACTCTAAAACCAACACACTAGACAAATTTAAGGAGCTAGAGGAGAAATATGATAGATTGTATGATGTTTATAATAAACTGCGTGAAAAATAGACTTGCTCAAACATCAAAATAATCAATTCAGAGAAAATTATCACTAAGCTCACAACTGAGAATAAAAGACTTAGTGCTAGCGAAAAGGAACTGACAGAGAAAATTAGAACTACTGAGAAAGAGAGAATTAGACTTTTTGGCGTTAACAATCTACTTATGGAAAGGAGGGGCGCTCTTTACACCAAAATTAAAGAACTCGAAGACTTGTTAGCCAAGAGGGACCAAACAGACCAGACTATTTTCCTTAATCAGCCTAAGGACACTCGTTTCTATAACTCCAAGGAGGGACTGGGTTTGACCAATCCCAAGGACCTGAAAAAGGTAACTGTAAACAACTCTATGATGTTAGATACATGAAAATAGGATTGACCGAACTCATGGCCTTCACTGGAGCTGAAGAAACGAATGCCCTCGAGGATGAAAAGAGAAAGACAAAGGCTGGTGTCGAGGTTCCTTTTGACTACACAGAGTTGAACAAGAGTTACAAACCAAAGAACCTCCGATAACACCTGCTGATGAAGTCATAACTTATGCTCCTGAAAAGGAAACTGTGCAAGACGGAGAGGAACCTTCAACTTCAGAACCTGTAATCAAATCAGCATACATTCCACCTCTTGTGAGAAAGTTTGTTGAGTTAAAAGAATCTTTTGAAAAGGAGAAACAGGTTTTAGAAAAAGAAAAAGATCAACTTTTGAAAGAGATATCCATGTTAAAGACATCCTCTCAGTCCATCACAGTTTCTCAAACCTCTTCCCTTTCTTCCTCAGGAAATTGTTTAAAAAATCCAACCAACAGTTCTAAAACTTCTTCCACTCACTCTGAGTCTCCTTCTCCGAAAAGGAACCAAGTGAATAGGAGAGTAAAGAAGAGAGGTGAGTGGATCGAGGAGAAGTTGAGAAGAAGGAAAAGAGAAGAAGAGTCTCATCTAGGAAATAAGAATCAGCGTTCGAGTGCCTTGTTTTATGCCAAGAATAAGTCTAGATCTAGCTTTAGTGAGCTTTCAACTAGTAGTACTAGAAGTGGTGTTCCTAGGAATTTCCTAAGCAAACCCTCGACTAGTAATGCTAAAAGAGTGGCTCCTAAGTTTTCTAGTTCTAAGACATCTGTCAAGAATCGCGACTCTAGTACTTGTTCTCTGAATTGTGTTAAGCCAATGAAAGTTTGCTGTTTTGAGCCTGCTTCCTCCTCCATCAAAGATAAGAATGTGAATGTTCAGAGATGCCCAAAGAAATCAACTACTGTGAAGGTGAACATTGAGGGGGAATACAAATTACCATGTTTAAAGTATCCCCTCAAGGTTCACATTTGAAAAGACTCTCTCAAGAAACAATTTTAAAAGATTGTCTGTCTGAACATTCACTCATTGTTAATGAAACCTCCCTCGCTCCTAAGCTCAGAAAACAGTGGGTTCTTAAGGCCGAAGCTGAGAAACTAAGAACTTCAAACACTTCTCAATCAGATGGGTTCCCAAATAAAACAAAAGCTGAAACATTTCTTCACCACTAATAAGGATGGACCCATTTGGAAGTGGGTACCAAAACGTACTTAATCTGTTTTGCAGGTCCGTCATGTGTGGTACCTGATCCGATTGCTCCACACACATGGCGGGTGAGAAGAGCTGTGAGCAATCAATTGGTGCACATTATTAAGGGGAGTATTGACATGTATACTACCCCATTGAGCAGAAAATCAACAAATGCACACCTCAACACCAACACATGCCAAGAAGAAACAACAAGTGCTTATTCTGAGGGGGGTGTTTCTTTTTCACTCCTTCTGGTGCCTTACAACGAAGAAAGCACATATCAAGGGGGAGTTTTCTACTTTACTCCCCGGGTGACAAACAACACCTTGCACATTCTGAGGGGGAGTTACATTTTTCTTCTCCTGGCGTCAATCAAAGATCAATGCAAGACAAACCAAGGATGTCATGGCAGAACTAGTAACAATCAAGACCGTCTACGGGATCCAGAACTGGTACCCCATCGAGGAGAACAACTCGAAGTTGGACCCAAAGGTCTTATCCTGCCATGATGATGTCATGGTAGCTGTTTTGACAAGGCGCAAAATTTAAAGGCCCTGAACAAAAACTACTGAAGCACCAGAGGTGTATCTCTAACAATTCTGGGGAACACTCAACTAAGCAAGAAATGCCTCTGGTGCGAGAATTCTGAAAGCCACCATTGACGACACCAAGGTGACCAACACCAAAGAGTTCATGCATCAAGTTCTCCAAACACAAGAATTGATCATGGGACGGAGTTCAAGAACAAGGATCTGACCGAGTTCTACGAAAATCGGGGAATTAGACAACAGTTCTTTGCAGCTAAAACACCACAGCAAAACGGTGTTGTAGAATGATGGAAGAAGACCTTGGTGGAAGCAACCAGAACCATGCTAATACAGTCAAAGCTTCCTCATTTCATGAGCGCTGAAGCTATCAACACGACTTGCTTCACACAGAACTGGACGGTGATTCACAAATGATCCGACAAGATGTTCTATGAGATTGTGTTCAAGCGACTCCCTAACATTGCCTTCTACCGCATCTTCGGCTACAAGTGCTACATTACACTACTAGAATTTTCGTCATTTGCTGCTACCTATTTGCTGCGGTTGTTTATAACCCGCAGCAAATAACCCACAATTTTTGAGTATTTGCTGCGGTCAATGGTAATCCGCAGCAATAAATAACTTTTTCTATTCTATTTGCGGCGTTTGATGCGGAAACCGCAGCAAATAGGTTCTCAACATGCTCCAAATAAAAATACTCCGTAGTTTATTCCGCTGCCCTCCTCCCTCTATCGCAATTGGACACCTCGATCTAGGTTTAGAGGAGTCCTGACCATGCCGCCTGCATCTCACAACACCTCCACAGCTCATCCCGTCGCTCGCACCTCCGTTTAGCACCGCATTCGCCGATCATCAGCGCCGCCAAATAGCGCTGAACAACGCCTCTGCCTAGCGGATGCCACAACCTCCAGTTAGCAACGCCTCTGCCTAGCGACGCTGCTTCCTCTACTTAGCAACGCCGATGCCTCCAACATCTCTTCTCCTCTCACTTCAGGGTATGTTATTTATTTTTATGTATACTGTTATGTGTATTTGGTGAAAATCTGCTTTTATTATATGGTCAATACCGATCTACCTTTGTATATCATATTGATGTAGAGAAAGCTTGTGATTTTGGTGAATTGGAAACATCTGTTTTCCAATAATATACCATGCTCATATCTTTGTTTCGTGTGTTCATTGGAGGGATTCATTCTCTTCAATTTCAGAAAGATGAATTTGTTGCTTGCAAAGTCCTTTAGTTTATTTTTTAGATATATGCATATATTTATCTATTTTTGAATATGCTGAGTTTACTTATCTTTTTCAAAACATAATTTTGATTATTAGGCATTATTTCAATTTCGAGCTCTTTAAGTTGTTTTCATGTTTGGCTAGTTTCTCTTTTGTAATTAGTATTGTTGGTTAGTTTATATAGGTTTTGTTGGTTAGTGGATTTTGGTTTCGTTAGTTTAGATGGCAGATTAACCTAAAGAGTAGGTAGTTTTGATGTTGTCTTTGCTGATTGATTTAGTTTGTTGATTTAATTAATGTGTCAATATACTAATTTGTGTGGTTTTGTTAATTTCCCTTACTATTTTGTGAGTTTATTAACTTAGTTTTTAGTTAAAGATGTGGGTTACTTTCATTGTTTTCATATTGTTTCTTAATTGTGAGACTTATCCTTACTTAATGTTCAATTAATTGAGTAATGTATATATATTTCTAATGTTCTATTTTTTCCCTCCCCTGTCTAGATTTTGACGGTTCTATTTATATGGCCGATTAAATATAAGTTTAAAACATGTATGTTAGTAATCATAGGGGACTTACCCCCCTTTTGATTTTTTTCAGTTTTCTAATATTTTCAGCCTTGAATGTTCCTAATCGTTCATCATAGGGTCAATTGGAACACATTTACTTCTGGTTCACTTTGTGTAGGTTTTCAAAGTATATGTCTATTCTTGGGGATGAAAGAGTAAGGGAAGTGGCTATTATTTCAAGGTTGAAGTCATAAGAAAAATATGTGTGAGGAGAGTTGTGGAAACGCATAAAGCTGAGACTTACTCTTGAAATCAGAATTATTGAAGATGAGTCTCTTGAGGAGGAAGCAGGTCGGGTGAGTAACAACACTTAAGTCGTTATTATAATATTAACTCTCTGTTGGATTGCAGAAGTTTATAAAATCGTAGCAGTCTATTCTCACCAACAACTAGGATATAATTGTAACCAAACCAATCTTAACATACCGAGTAAGTCCCACTCGGAAGCACGGTCTATGTTTACATCAATTTAGATGAGTACCTACTGTTGGACAACCCATCTCAGGGAAAAATGAGGGTTTTGAAGATATTAGGAAAAATTGTGTGAACGAAATTTTATTTGAAATTAAAGAAAATATTAGTAAAAGGGTTAAAGAGCATAAAGTCTAAATCATTGTGAAAAAGATAATAAAGAAAAGTACCTAAACATGGTAGCAGCTAAACTAATTTAGTAAGAAGTAATTTCCGAAAGTTCATGAGTATTGTTAATCACATAATAACACAATTAACCATTAATTTTTATTTTTACGTATGGTAATATATACCTATTCAGATTCTTTTCTGTTTATCATTTCATTTTGAAAAATTCAAACCTGCAGGTGTCTATTGATTTTGGTTCTAAAATTGTAATTAATGAACATGTGAGTTTCATACGGTTGGATTATACCTTTAAATGTTGTATTTGCAGAACCAGATTTCTAATTCAATTGGTCTATCATGCCGTTTTTTCTGATGTTAACAAGATTCTTGAGGTGGCAGATTATTACCCTTTATCCTGAGCTCGATGTTCAATATCCTATTACTATTCTAGTCATAGAGAACTATGGACATATGGGTATTGTTTTTCTTATTCTAGGCTGTTTTTATACATTTCATCCCTCTTTGTCAGTTTGTTTAAATTGTTATATAACCTTCTTCACTTCCTTATCATTTCAGGATTTATTTAGTAAAAAGTAGCACCTGAGAAGGGTAAAGACAAAGGTGGGTATGACGTTATCTGATTTGCCTTTGCTTTTGCATCTTCTCTGTATTCACTCTTCATTTATTGAGCTAATGGGTGCTAATGGATGGGATTAATGGTTTAGTTCTTCTCCTCTACGTATTCGGTTCTCATTATATTTTTTCGCTTGGAATAAATACTTGCAGTTTTGGTTTGTGTTTGTGCAACTTTAAGAGCTTCTAACATCAGTGTCTATGGCTTAAAGTGACAGACCTTCTTTCCCACAAAGTGCCATCAACTCTCAGGTAGCTCAATTTTTATGAAGTGCTATCGTATAAGTTTCCATATGTATGCCCACTATATTTTTTGTGACCTCAACTTATAAATATGTAACATTTAAATTTTAATACTGATTTATATATTTGTTCATAATATAACAAGTATCCCCTCTCATTTTAAGAGTCATGATTAACATTAATAATGTTATTTAAGCTGCAGAAACCATATTCCAGAAGTTTAGTGTTGTTTCAGTTTTAATACTTTTAATTTCAGTACAATATTTTACCTTTAGACTTTAGTCATGGAATTCCAAAATCAGGGGTTTGAATGGTTACTTTTGCTCATAATTAATATATACCAATTTAAATGGCTGATTTTGTAGTTAGAGGTTTAAATGGTTAATATTAAAATTTCTCACTTCAAACTTTCCTTTTAAATGTACATAAACGTGGTTTAAATTTTAAATGTTTAGCAAAGCTTGATTTTTGTTTATATTTTTCATCTTATAATTTAGTTTTATTGAACATTAATCTTTACATTCTAGCTTCTTGGTATTACTATTGGCTCATAATTAGAATTGAAGGATGAAATCAGGACACTCAAAGTGAAATTTCACACTACCATACTTACCTGTTAGGTATAATCTAAACTAAATGAGAAAGTAAAATTTGGACAATCTTTAAATAGTTTGAAACTATATCTTGTAATTATAGTAAGCGATAAATATAACAATGATAGTTCCATGCTTATAATAATTTTACTATATCATTATTAATTTAATTATGTACTTGTTGATGTTATAATAAATTATTCAAAGCGACCATGTACTCACTGGAGTTGTTGAATATTTCAGGTTCACAAGAGCACTCTAAGTAGTGATGAAGTTCTGAATAAATGGGTGATAATGTTTCAGATAATTTATTGTACTCTATACCCCATATTAGAATGTATTCTAAGATAATAGCTTTTGTTGTATTGACTATTGACATGTTTATGAGTTTTTGTAAAAAAAAAAATAGTCATAACTCATACGTAATATTATTTTGGCAATGATAATATACTTAGGTATATGGCTGAATGGCTGATTATATTACTTTGTACTTCAAGTAAAGTTACTTTTTTATTTTTGGTAAAACGTAAAAACATGCCCATCATCCACGTGGAGCAATAATTGCTATTATAAAAACTGCTTATCATCCATAATTGCTGCGGTCAAGTATACACCGCTGCAATAAGTGAATTCCAAAATAAATAGTGACCTCTATTTGCTGCGGTTGTTGACCGCAGCAAATAACCAAATCTACATTTTGCTGCTCCTTCATTTGCTGCGGTTCAGAACCGCAGCAAATAGCTAAAAATAACCGCAGCAAATAGCTATTTTTCTAGTAGTGTTATGAACAACAAGGATGCTAGGGGACAGCTTGATCCGAAAGCAACTGAAGACAAAGAGGCTCAATCATCTTCTGAAGTAGGAGGACAGGGAGACAAGACAAGATCGGATGAGCACGTGGTATTAGATTCTCTATTCGAGCACTTTTACAGTCAACCACGTGCATCACCAGCTACAATCGCTACAAATTCTCAGACCTTCCTTTTATATGCTCCCACCGCAGAGGAAACACTCATTCCCACTCAGAATGATGATGAGCACACAAATGACGAAGCTGAATATGAACCATCTACCCCGCATAATGATCAACCTGAAGCAACTGCAACGCAAGAAACTCCAGAGGCACAACCAGATCAAGAATACACTGATCCAGATCATTCAATCATAACTTCACTACCTCTACAACATGAGAGAAAGTGGACGAGGGCACATCTGCCAGAACTAATAATTGGTGATCCAGAACTCATTGGCTGAACCGCTTCAGCCAATGAGTGCTTATATTCATGTTTCCTGAGTCAGAAAGAATCAATAAATATGACTAAAGCATTGGCTGATCCGGATTGGGTGATTGCAATGCAGAAAGAGATGAACCAGTCTGAAAGACTGAAAGTTTGGACACTGGTGCCTATGTCTTATAGAAAAATCATTATTAGCACCAAATGGGTATCCAAGAACAAGAAGGATGAGAACAGTGTGATTATCAGAAACAAGGCCCGCCTGGTAGCAAAAGGTTACAATCAACAAGAAGGAATCGGCTACGATGAGACCTTTGCACCAGTGGCGAGGATTGAGGCCATCAGATTATCTCTTGATTATGTTGCTCACAGAGGATTCACCGTCTGTCAGATGAATGTAAAGACTGCATTTCTGAATGGAGACCTGAAAGAAGAGGTCTATGTAGCACAACGTGATGGATTTGTAGATTCTGAATGCCCTAAATCCTAGAGCAAGATGAATACTATGAACTGGCCAACGAGGAGGACATCATGGAATACATGATCACATTGGGCCATGCACATCCAATCAGGCTCATCTCCCAGGTCAAGTCCAGAAGACTACCCTGACCATGGAGGACTCTAATGGCAACTCTGAACAAGTGCTTCACTGCTAAGCACACTTGCATCAACTAATGCAACATCTGCCGTTTGACCATCTTCCACGGCTTGTCATTCTGCAAGAACTACGACTACGTCTCGCTGATCTGGGACGACATCAAAGAGCTAATCAGGAAGAAGAAAAGCATTGATCTGTTCAAACATCTACCATACATGAGATGGTTCTCTATGCTGGTGCGACGTTTCTGTAGAACAACTCAAACCATCCACAGAAGACTATCCACTGAGAACGTCAGCACCCCATCCCTCAAATACCTCCAGAAAGTTATTGAGGATCCCACGCTGGTACCCTTCACCATACGAGTGCCTCTACTGCAGTCAGCTAATTCGAAGGATCAATCTGATTGACGCTACTAGCAGAGGAACAACGTCATACTCCCTATGGCTCAGATAAACCCCCTGAGCCTACCCCAGGGAGTCAGTCGAGAGAAAGTAAAGGTCCTAAGAGTTCAACCCGGCCACAGAGACCAATGGCAAGTCGGCCCCATGATGATCAGACTATGTCTGCTGAGGGCCACCCCCAAGGTGCTGAGGAGAACGCCAATGATTCGTCAAACACACCAGATCACAACATGCTGACGATGAGGGCTCCGGGAGCATGGCTGAAGAGAACGACAACGATGACGATGATGAGGATGACGATTATGCAAATGCTAATGCTAAGAAAGCCAAGAAAGCCCCCGCAAAGATAGGACGACTCATTATCAGGCTTTCTCGGGCTACAACACAAGAGCAGTCTCACCAAATCAAGGACACTCGAGGAAACATCATCAGTGAGACTCGCTCCAAGGTACGTCATGACAACCCCTCCTCATCATCAATTCCTATGCAAAGAGTGCAAACAACAAGCAACTTGGCTGATGAAATAGCCCTATATGACAGTTGCTCCGACCTAGACACTATAAACCGGGCTAACCCCATAGGTGCAGAGACTGATATTTTCAGTTTCCGAGTAGAAGACGTAGCATCTAGCCCAACTGCGCATGCACAAGCCTCACCCGACCACTCTACTGCCTCCCAACAGGCAGTAGTTTCACAAATAGGGGACATTATACCCACCTCACTGCCTCCTTACGACGCAGTTGAGGACATTCTTTGTGGTCTTCCGCCCCAGACCACTACCCCTCCTTCAACCACATTGAGTCTAGGTTCCACCCTCCCAACATTTTCCACTTTTTCTAGGACACATACACTGCTCACACCACCGCACACAACAGGTGCACTTTACCTGTCCTCAACGATCGGAGATAAGTCGATGATAATCAGAAGTCCTGCTGCACAACAGATACCTCCATCATTATCTGTAGGCCACACATCGGTAATCTTTACTGATGTTGTGACAACGGTTACTACCCCTGTAACCGGAAACCCTGACCCTACCGACCTTTAAGTCATTTTGCAGCGTTTCATGGATTCCACCATTAAGCCATGGGTGCACGAAACAATAACCGCTCGGGCACAGGAATTCATGAACACCCCGAGGCTGTTTAACGACATCATCCAACCTCAACCATCATCCTCACACTCCCAACAACAACAACTTACCCCTTTCCTTACACGTCAAAATTCTGAACCCTCCACCACACAACCTACCACTCCTACCACCTCAAGGGGAACCCAAGATACAAAACTAGTGTCCTCCCCTATATCGACCACACCCTACCCTAATCCACGCACTATGACTTTCAAGGAACTCCAATCTATTATGCTAGCAAGAAACCGACAACACATGCAGTGACAGTCTCCGCGGTCACAAACGTTCACATGAGGACCCCGACGATTTGGATCCTCATGAGGGGGAGAACAAGAGGCAGCGGACACTTGAGCATGTTGCGTCAACTAGCCAACCACCACAACCTGAATCCTCAAACAACGAACAGCCCCAATCATCTAGCCAACCCAAAAGCCATACCACTCAACCCCTATTTTCTAGCATGGTCGAGCTAGATAGAACACTCTGAGGCTTATCTTTCATAGATGTAGACCAAGGATGGAGTGGAAGTCCTGAGGTTGCTACTTCATGTACATCAATATATCAGGCCATCAGTTAGAACTTAATTCTGATCTGATGTCAACGGGCAATCCAAGTGATCCCGGTTCTACCTCTCACAGGTCACCGAAGCAACAGGCTCCCTCTGAACATCAAGCTGAACATCAAGCCCCATTCACCCATGATCAATTAGAAGAGATTATCCTCGATGAGAGATGGAACGGAGAATGGACATAATGGGATGATATCAAACAGGAGGTTGAGCAATACAAAATACGGATAAATGCAAGGTTTCTCTCAAGGATGCAAATTTTTTAGGGGGAGTTTGTTTTTTCTATTTTCTTCTCCCAGTGGAACAATGACAAAGCATACCGAGTGCTCTAGTTGAGGGGGAGCGTAGAGAGAAAATAAACAAGATCAATGAGAGATAATTCCCAATGGCTTAGTAAACCCAACTAAGCCTACCCAAGGGACAAAGCCGAGAGTGAGTGAATGAGTGAATATTATGAGAGTGAGGAAGCAGAAGGCTCTGATGAGCAAGAAGACAATAATCAATGACAAATCTGCTACCTCAAATGAGCTATCAATCGAGGAATCAATCCCTGTCACTCAAATACTCCGGACAATCCCCATAGGTTCAGGACTGAATTTATTCAGATCCCAGGTAGAAGTCGCTGCATTTTGTCCAAACAGTGCATGCACAACCCTATCCTAGACCACTCACCCATCTCCCAACAGACAGGTGTTTAATCACTATTCACGGGGAACCTCATCTTTCATTACCGTCTCCTTCCGAGGCGAGTAATACTGACTACAGTGGCCCACAGCCCCATGCCACTGAACTTTCATTGATCATGTCGTGTCTAGTTATCTCACTCTCAAATGTTTTGAATTTTCTAGGACACAGACACATTTTTAGAGTCAGTTGCAGGTCCAAGTGACCATGCGAGAACTTCCATAGGCTCATCTTCTATAGATGCAGACCGATGATTGGATGGAAGTCCTGATGTTGCAACATATATAGAAATCACCAACATTTTCAGGCCATCATTTAGAGTTCATCTCTATAGTAATGATAACGGGTGTCTACATGATCCCGGGGGGCTACAATTATCTATGCTGATCCTAGTGATCATGCCATAACAACCAGAGTGACATCTACTTCAGATGTTTCACAATGATTGGTTGGAAGTCCTGTTAGAGCTACAATGTTTCTATCATTATATACAGGCCACAAATCAATGTTTACATTGATGTTGTGTCAACGGAACACCACAGTGTCTCCGGTTCTTATCTTTTCATTTTTTTTTGCATTTTCAGTTTTCCAGAATAAAAGAATAAAGGCAAGACATCCTGATTCATTGGATTGTCATAAGGGGGGAGAGTGGTCCACATGTTGTTTACTCTCAAAAATCATTCTCGGACACTTCTCTCCTCCAGCTCAAAAACAATGGCTCTCTACTCTCTCATGTTTATCAACTGCTAAGTCAGCTTCAAATCTAAAGGTCAGCCATGCTCAAAAGTCAACCATCATTTTCCGCTGTGCCACCAACAACTCTTCCTCAAAAGCATTCACAACCGAATAGTCAGAAAAGGCTACATTCTGGAGGATACAGAGGTCAGATGATCAAATACTAAAGATGAATCCCTTATGCGCCTAGATTTCTTCGGAACAATCATTCTAAAGGCGCTATCGGATTCATTTAAGCTGATCAAGAGAAACTTCTGAAAGGCAAGGATTAAAAGCAAGATTTTGAAGAATCCCTCAACCCCCGGCATCAAAGAACGAATTGAATGAATAACACCAAGGGGGGGATTGTAAGGATTTCTTCATGAAGCCTTTCCAAGAAGACGTAAGAAGTTGAACTGAAAGAATTTGATCGACTAATAAAGGTGGTGCTAGATGCAAACAATGAGCGACTCGAGAAGAGGAGAATGCTGCGTCAATATGAACATGCTCTAGCACTGGGAAGCAACTACTACAAGAGGCGGACAAAGCCGCAAGAGCCGACAAAGAACATATGATCACAAAGGGGGAGATTGTTAGAGATATTTTCATGTATTGTGATCAATGTCTTTATCTAGCCTTTGTAATAGTAGCTAGAATATTTAATTAGGCCTTATTTGGTAAAGGCATGGTTGCCTCAATAGGAATGGGTCTCCTAAAAGTTGGAGCCCAATCATTTGTTAACCTACCATTCTCCAAGGCTATAAATATGCCCCTTTGGAGAATGAGTAGGCTAAGCTTTCCTCCCTTAGAAAAATTCCCTGCGTATAGACTAGAAGCCTACGAAAGTTTTACGCTACATGTTCTTCATCTTTATGTAAACTTTCTGGCTATCAATGGAAAGCTTCTTCTACTCCTATTAATCAGATCTTATACATTATAGAGTAGAAATAGGGACCAACATAAGGGTATAATGGGTATCATAAAATAAAAATGTTGGTACCATTAGATATAGGGGTTGTACAATTTTGATTATATGTGTATACTTGGACCATTACTCTGTTAGCCTAGACATTAAAGCTCCGTTAACTTGTTTCTAAACAATTTAATAGTTTAGTTGAATTCTACTTAGACTCCTGGAATCCACTTTGAGATGATTTAAATTTTAATGAGCCGTTGATGCATTGGATTTTAATAGATAAAAAACAAACTAATGGATTGTTTTGAATCCATCCATCATAAAATTATAATCTAAAAATAATTTCTCAAATCATCCATTTCCCACCCATAAATCACAACAAAATTTTAAAAATATTCATTTTAATTAGAAAATAAAATAAACCAAGATTAATGAGGAAAGCATGAAGACACTTTTTAATAAGCTTTTAGAGAGAATTTTTCTAATTATATTCCATATTCGTAATGTTTTTGTGCACATTAGAAAAAATTCCTTAAGGAAATTGCTCAAAAGAACTAACAATAAACATGTACTGGATATATTTTAATCTTATTAAGTTTTTCGGATGTGGATGAGAAAAAAATGTCTAATCCTTCTTTGGATTTGCAAGTTTCATTTAGTTTATTTATTTATTTTTTGGATCTTTAGTTATGAAGGAATGTTAGATACTCTGTTTCTTGCTAACTACAAAAGTCAATATGTAAACTTTTAAAAATAATTGAATTTACTCAAGATTCGATACACATTTTTCTAATCACGCAATGCGCGTATATAAAATTAGTCATGTTTATAAATGTATAGCGTATGAATTTTCACTTAGACGTTTGAGTTTCAAATCAAAATGTTTAAGGCAATGTTTTTAGTTAGATCAAAGTTTTATATTATGATCTTTTTAAGAAATGTTTATGTTATGAGAGAATAGTATTATGGGAATAATGGCTTACCAAACTAGGTAGCCTTATGGTATATTTATAATAGAATGATAATATGGAAGGTACAATAATATCCTAAAATATACTGGGCTATTACACCCTCTCAATCTGAGCAGAAGACATGACGCGCAGATTGGGTTTTAAAAATTCAAAACGCTGACTAGACAAGTTTTTCGTAAATATATCGGCTAACTGAAATTGTGTGGGAATGTATTTAACAATAAGATCACCATGAGCTACTCGTTCCCTGACAAAATGATAATCAATCTTGATATGCTTGCTCCGATCATGCTATATTGGATTCAGTGCTAAATATGAGGCTGAAACGTTGTCGCAGTAGAGCTGAACTGGTTTGGGCACATAGTAGCCCATATCGGCAAGAAGAGAGCGAATAAAAAGTGTATCCTGAACGGTATATGCAACAACCTGATACTCAGCCTCCGTAGACGATTTAGATATCGTGGGCTGCTTTTTAGACCGCCAGGAAATCAGATTATCTCCCCCAAAAAATGGCATAACCTGTAGGAGAACGACAACTATTAGGATATCCTGCCCGGTCTGCATCTGAATATGCAACAATAAGAGACGTATCACCCCCTTTCCGCATCCATAGGCCTTCAAAAACAGTACCCTGCTAATATCTGTAAATACGCTTCACAGCCATTAAGTGAGTCGTGAATAAAACGGGAAACTAAATGCACATCATAAGTAATGTCCGGTCTAGTAATAGTCAAATATTGCAAAGCACCAACCATGCTGCGGTATTCAGTACCATCAGCCAGGAGTTCTCCATCAGCCAAAGAGAGAGTAATACGGGAAGGAAGTGGGGTACGAACAGGTTTGACTGTGTGTAGATGAAAACGACGCAAGAGATCGAAAATATATTTTTGTTGTGACAGAAAAATCCCCTTAGGATTATGAAGTGTCTGAATATCGAGAAAATAGTGGATCTCACCCAAGTCTTTCATGGCAAAAGTGTGAGACAGAGTATTAATAAATGAAGAGACTATGGATGAGGAATTCCCTGTGATAAGTATATCATCAACATACAACATAATATATATGGAACACGAATCACGACGGTACACAAACATAGAGGAGTCAGACTTACTCTAGAGAAATCCATGACTAAGTAAAAAACCACTGAAGCGGTGAAACCAAGCTCTCGGAGCTTGTTTTAAACCGTACAGGGCTTTACGAAGCCGACAAATATGATGAGGAAAGGAGGGATGGACAAAACCTTGTGGCTGACGCATATAGGCCTCTTCAGTCAAATAACCAAGCAAAAATGCGTTTTTAACATCTAACTGACGGACACTCCAGCCAAAAGAGGTAACTAAGGAAAGTAGAAGACGAACAGTAGTGGGTTTAACCACCGGACTAAATGTCTCCGAAAAATCTACTCCCGCTTGCTGTTTAAAACCTTGAGCAACCAACCGAGCCTTATGACGCTCAATGGACCCGTCAGAATTATATTTAGTTTTATAAATCCACCTGCAACCTACCACATTTTTGCTAGGGTCGTAAGGAACTAAATCCCAGGTCTTATTGGCAATTAATGCATTAAACTCTTCAGCCATATCTGCCCGCCACTTTAAATTTTTATTTGCTTGTGAAAAATAAGTAGGATCCGGGGGACACTCACTAGTGGTAAGAGAAAAATGTTTTTAGGTTTAAAAATACCGTCTTTAGCCCGAGTGCGCATAAGATGGACATTTTGGCGTGGAGGAGGAGAGGGAGATGACGGGGTGGACGAACTAGCGGACCTAGACGAATTGGACGAAGGACTGGACGTAGACGGGCTGGTCGGAGGGCTGGCCAGGGACTGAGGTTTGGACGAGGTACTGCATTTATTCTCGATCCTCGTTTTAGACTTGCTAATTTGGAAGATTGTTTCAACTTCTATTATCTTGCGTTTTTTGGTGAATTTCCAATGTATGACGATAACCCCATGGATCCGAAAACGGAATACAACGAGGTTAGTGCTTTATTTTATGCCTTATTTAATGAGTTTCGTGCACAATATAGCAATGCTCCCCCTCCCCCGTTACGAACATCTTCATCTAAAGGAAAATTGATTTTTAAATCTGCATTTGGCAATCTTATGAAAAAAACTAAAACAACTCACGTCACTGAACAAAGCGCATTGAATGAGATTACTTTGTATTTAACATATGAAGTTGATTTTGAAGAAAATGATGACTTTGACGTTCTAGACTAGTGGAAGTCAAAAGAAAGAACGTTCCCGATTTTAGCTTGGATGGCTAAACAAGTACCATCAATGCCGGTTTCAACAGTTGCTGTGGAACAAGAGTTTAGTTCGGGCGGCAACGTCCTAACGGCATCTAGATCGAGATTGAGCGCGGAGTCTTTTGAGACGCTTATATGCTACCACGATTGGTTGAAGGCCGCACGTAGAACTCAAGAAATGAACATCACCCCCTCCCAAGATTTTATGGATGACTCAACAACCGATGGTGGCTCTACCTATGCCGGAGATTCCGATTGATTTGTATTTTAGAATTTATTATAAAATGTATTTTGTAGCACTTGTCAAATTAATTTATACTTCATATTTCAAAATTGTAAACTTGTACTTCATATTTCAAAATTGTAAATTTGTAGTTGTACTTCAAATTAATTTGTAAACTTGTACTTCATATTTCAAATAAATATGCGTTCATTTTTTCATATGTAGCACTTCTCAAATTAATTAATTGGTTACAAACTTATAACTTACAACTTCAAATTATTTTTGTAAAATATAAAGGCTGTTTTTAAATTAAAATATGTAATATTAATATGTAAATTAATTAATTGGTTACAAACTTACATGTTACAACTTCAATATGTAATTTGTTTAAATACTTATACACCTATTTTGTAACATTTGTAAATTATAAATCAAACCACTTTTCTAAGTAAAAATAGTTTTACTTACTTAATTCATTAAACTAATTAACTTATTTTACAAAATGTTTAATTTTCAAAAAAAAAAAAACATTTTAAATTAGCTCCCAAACGGCTATATAGCCGTTGGGGCTTAGGGTAGGGGGAAGGGGGGTCCCGGGGGTGGTGGTGTGGGGTGGGGTTCAAAAAAATCTATAAATACATCTACTTTCTACCATTTTTTACACCTCTTCTCCAACTCTTCTCCATCTTCATCTTCTCTTATTATCCTACATTCCTACTTATACATATTACATATACCATTTTAAAGATGGAAAGTACATCTTCCCTTATGCAAAACAATTTTGATAAGTGGAAGGACCCGAAGACCGGACTGTGGTGGGCAACTTGCAAGTGGTGCAAGAAAGAGTGTTGCTTGGGGCGTTCACACGGATACGGGATGTCAATAAAACATATGAAGTCCTGTGACAAAGGGAAAACAACAACCAACGTCGGCAGCAATCCCAATTGATATTTATTAGAAAATGTATTTCGTATTGTTAATTTTTTCTCAATTCTCAAATGTAGTTCCTATTTCAAATAAATGCACTTGAACTTTGTTTTTAATAGGAATTTGTATAATATATAATTATTTTTTTTAAAAAAAATATACTGAACTGGCCCGGCCCGGCGGGTGGCCCGACCCGTGACCCGGCCGGGTGGCCCGGCCCGAACCGGAACCGGCCATAGCCCGGGCCGTTCCCGGGCCAACCTATACCTGACCCGAGGCCCGACCGGGCCTTGGCCCGGTCCGGGCCCGACCCGGCCCGGGTCCATCACTAACCGGATGTACTGATGACAAAGGGAATAAAGCAGGGGGCACCGTTGGCGAAGAAACCGATGTAAATGGTTCAGGCATATGAAAAAGAGCATACGAGGAAGCCGGCTGAGTGAGCGGAGGTTCCCAGGACGAGTATGGTGGCGGCATGACAAAAGTGTTGCCTAAACGTGGCTGCTCTTGCACCACCGTAGATGCGGGCGCCTTAGATAACAATTCCTGTGCAGCCGTGGTAGTGAGTGGCACGCCAGATGCTTCGATCGAGAATGACGACGCCTGAGAAGAGGGCGGCGGTCGTGCATCGATCGTGAAAGTAGAATCGGTAGAAGATGCCGCCATAGGGAAAATAGGGTTAGAACCGTACGACTGATACCATATGAGAGAATAGTATTATGGGAATAATGGCTTACCAAACTAGGTAGCCTTATGGTATATTTATAATAGAATGATAATATGGAAGGTACAATAATATCCTAAAATATACTGGGCTATTATATGTGAGCAGCCTCACAATGTTCCACGAATGCAAAAAATGTTATGCTTTATATAGAATCAAATTAGTTTTGAGAAGTTCAATTGTTAATGTAATGATAGTATGATACAACAAATTAAATTAACTGTCCAGCCATACATTGTACTCCATCCATGTAGCATCATTAAGGAAAATTAAATTAAGGAAAATTAAGGTATGGAACCCATTAGGTACCATACCTTTGTCTACATGGATCAATGAGAATGTAACATTTGAATTATTTAAATCCAAATTAAAAATGATATAGTGGTATGGTCCAATCAAATGAATCATAAGGTACCCCATATTTTAGAAAGGTACCGAAATTGTCACCTTAAATTAATTGTTTTTCCACGTTATTCGTCTTATTCGAAGCAACCTTAGCTTTTATTTAAGTTTAACCATTTATTAATCTACATCACGTGCATAGTTATCTCACATCTCGGTAAACCAATTTCAGGCCATCTCATATATCAAGAGCATCATCATTACATAACACATCTACACATCGAAAGAATTTTCCTTTGTAATAAAATCCAAATCTAAAAAATTTGATACAGTGTTCCCGCCCCAAACCCCTCCCATTATTTTGTTACTTCCTCCATCCCTAAATAAACTTTCAACTTTCCTTTTCTGTCCGTCCCAATTAAAACTTCAACTTTCCCTTTTTGGTACAAAATATGTGATTCACAACATTTCTTACACATTTCTCTCTCCTTTGCACAACTCTCCACCACCATTATTTTAAACTGTGTGCCCAACTCATTTTGAAGTTTTATTAGGGATGGAGCCATGGAGGTAGTATTATACTCCGGAAATTGACAAGTGGTGGGCCTGCGCCGGCTGATGATCAAGAATGGTGGGCGAGGCAGGTGAGGGGCCAATATTTATAGAACCGCTAATTATTGCAAAGAGAGAATTGAAAAAATAATGGAGATGACAGAGGATGTTGTGATCATTGGTGCTGGAATTTCTGGTCTTGCTACTGCTCTTGGGCTTCACAGGTAGTAGTATTTCCTTTCATAATTTCTCCTTAATTCAACTTGGTGTGTTTTTGATATTGTATTTTTTTTTTATTTCAATACATCAGTATCTAGTCTAGTTATTATAGTTACAATCAATTTTCATTTGTTTGTTCTGTAAAGAAGTGATTCTCAATAATCACGTAGGTTAGGGTAAGAGAGTGATTTTTAAGGATTTATTTTCGCATTTTTAGCACCGCATACTCTTTAAAGGGGTAGTCTAATAATTTTTTTATTTGATCATTTTGAGAAAATGAGGTGAGACAAGCAATATGAAAAGTGGGGCAAGTAATATAAAAAGGATGGATTGATTTTTTTAAAGATTTGGATACCTAGAGATTTAGGGCTTATTAGTTAAATAGATTGGTGTAAACAGAGTTGAAAGAAAAACTGGCGTTGTCAAAATTACTACTCCGTATAAGCTATGCATTTTTTCAGATGCAGAAAACTCTATTTCTTAATTTTCATTCTAAGAAGAGAAGCTTTTCAAATGGACTGAATGAGCTCAATCTTTTCAAATTACCAAAATCTACGGGGAAGTTTTTTTTAAAAATATGTTTCATTTATAAGATAAAATAAAATTGATCAAAAAAAAGATAAAATAAATTTAAAAAAAAAAGCTAAAATAGTCCAACTAATTCAACCAGAAATTTCTTTTTTTGTTTGTCCCTTCAATTTGGCCTGTAAAATGGTTAATAATTATTAATATATGTCTAAAATTATTCTTTTCTTTCTGGCAATCCTGGCATCTTTTCGATGTTTACTGTTTATAGTGTTTTATCTACTACGTAGTATGTAAAACATTTTAATTTTAATTAAGAAACATCTTCCCATATTACCTGAGAAGAATTAAATGTGCAAATAACATTTTAGATCCGTATAGTAGAATCAATTATAAACATAAAGTGGTTGGCTACTTTAATAAATAAATAAAAGTTAAAATGTATCATATCAAATAAATAAAGGGGGCTAAATAGCTATATGGCATATATAAACAAGAGAAGTTCAATTAGGGGGTGTTTGGAACTGATTCAGATTCTGCTTCTTTTTTTAAGTGAGAATCAGAATCAGAATTTTCGGCTCTCTGAAAAAGTGATTCTGTCTGGAGTGTTTGGTATAGATTCTGCTGTATGTAGTAGAGAATCAGTTTAGAGTGTTTGGATAGCTTGCTTTTAAAAACTGATTTTGGTGTAAATTTACCAAAAGACATATAGTAGGCATTCATTGTAATATAGTATATAAAGATATATGAAAAAATAAAATTACTTAGATAATGTATTCCAAATAAAATATGCTAGTGGGTTTAGAATTCTCATTGCAATAGGCTGTTAATTGTTAAAAGAAAATACTCCGTGAAAGATAGCTGGTGGGTGAAGAGAAGATGAGGACAAACCCAATAATAATTGAATAAAGATATTAATTAAGAGAAAATTAAAAAACAAAACAAAACTCTAGAATAACGAGAATAGAAAAGAAGCTGGGTGGTGATTTACCTGGGCTGTTGATCGGAGAAGAAGAGCCGGAAGAGAAGAACTGGCTGGAGAAGAAGCCAAGCTCTCGCAGCAGTTGCAGGCCCTAATTCGATGTGGCGTGCATCGTGATATGGAGTGAGGGCATTTAATGAATAAAATTTGAAGAATCAGAAGCTGTTTTGGAGAAGCTGCTCCTACCCAGATTCTACAAATCTGATTTTTCAGCCATTTAAAATCACTTTTAAAATCAGATCCAAACACCTTCAAAACTGATTCTGCTTCAAAGTGCTCCTTGGGAGAGCAGAATCAGTTTCTAAAAGCGGTTCCAAACACCCCCTTAATAGCCTATCTTTTGATAATTTAAATACATAGCATATTTGACGGGATAAACTAATAAGCACGAGAGTATTTTGTTAAGGACATTAAATGCGTATCACATTTTTAGGAGATTTTCTTCCTTTCATTTTAATTTAAGAGGCTATATGTTTTATTTATATAAATACATGACATTAATTCACTACACCTATTTAAACTTGTACATACACCCAATTATTTCACAAATAAATAAATATACGAGAATAAACACATGTCAACCTAAAGCACTAAAGAGTGGAGCATAATTTTACTATATTCATTATTACATAGTTCTGCGTAAGAAATCAAAATTTACTAACCAAACCTTAGTCTCTGATAAAAAAAAATTGAAGCTAAAAAAGATATTACCAAACCAAAACTAATTTATAAATGTTCCTCTTAGATATTTCAACAACCGTGTACTAATAAGGGATGTTTGGAATAGGTTATGGTTCTACTTCTTTTAAAAAAGGTGAAGGAGAATCAGAACTTTATATGACTATATAAAATAATAATATAGAGAATCAATTTAAAATGTTTAGATAGCTTGATCTTGTAAGTTCCCTTTCTTGTGAAGTACCAAAAAGACACAATTTATTGATTATGGGTATGTTTGGCACAACCGCACAACTAGCTGAAAATATACTTTTGTGAGCTTTTTAATAAATGTTACTACCTCCGTCCCTCTAAGTTTGGGACAAGAGAAAGTGGCACGGTTATTAATAAAAGTGGGTTTATGTGGTTGATATTGAATTGATAAAGTAAGAATAGAGGATGAATGATATAGAACCACACAAATTTTATCAAATAAGGTATGGGTCAATCTTAGTGGGACGGACTGAAAAGGTAAAATGGGACAATCATAGCGGGACGGAGGGAGTAGTTTTTAGTGACTAAAAAGATCTTAAAAGGACAAAGTTGTAATTGTTTGATAAAAAGCTGACTGTTTGATTTAGTTCTGTTTGATATAACAAGCTGTTGTTTAATGCTAAAAGCTACAGACTCTCCTCAAAAAAGATCTTTTATTTTGAGAAAAACTCTTAAAAATGGTCATGCCACATACAACTAGAACATCTTGTAGACTTTTTAAATAGTACAAAAGGTAGAAGGTAGGAGTTGATGCCTACCAAGCATGCATTATATATACAAGTAGTCTGTTCTAGACATCTAGCTTCTCACATTCCCTCTCTTATGTCATCTCCGTCAATAATGATAGGGAGGGGGTGAGGAGCTTAGTGGTGGAGTCATCAGAGGGCTTAAGAAACACAGGGTTCGCGCTTTCATTGTGGACGAATGGGTGGAGGGCACTTGACGCGCTTGGAATTGGAGATTGTCTCAGGCAACACTCCCTCCAGATCAGCGAGTAAGTAGCCCTGTCTTCTTCTGATTCTTCTTTTTGTTTGTTTGTTGTTGTTGTTGTTTACCCACAGTGTTGTGCATACATGATGATCCTCTTGGTTGTTGATTTAAAGAAGAAAAATATACTGCAACTGCAGGTACCAGGTTTTCTCTGCAGACTCCGGGCTTCCCACTGCTGCCGCACCACTGCATTTGCACAAGAATCAGTGAGTGAGTTTTATTGAGACATGAATCTCTGTTAGATACACTTGTTATTTTCTGCATCTGTCTTATTCTTACCAACCCCATTTTCTTCTCATTCAACTAGGATGATTAAATCACCTGTTAATTAATTCATAAAATGTATGGTAAACTTTTTTTATAATTTGTAGATCATAGAGAGTTCAATATGCTCAAGAAGTGAAGTCATCCAAACTGTAAAACACTAACATGATTGCAAATGCCTTTCATTCTGATAATTAATTCATAGGACTTTTGAGAGCCGCTGCTTGAGAAGGAAATTGTTACTGGAGACATTAAACAAAGAGCTGCCTCCAGCAACCGTACGGTACTCCTCAAAGGTGGTTATGATTGAAGAATCTGGAATGTTCAAATTGGTTCATCTCGCAGATGGGTCCGTTATCAAGGCTAAGGTAAACTAGCTAGCCGTTCAATCTGTATATTATATTGGATTGGATGAACATTGAAGCTCGCACAGAAAATTTGAAACTCATTTTTTAGTGAAAGCTGCTTATGTAGTAATTATGCCATCCTAGATTAGTATAAAATATAAATAATAGTATAAGATTGACAGACCTAATAGAAGAAAAAAACTAAAAAAATGCCATATTGTGTGTGTTGAAGGTTCTAATTGGGTGCGATGGAGTGAACTCAATGGTGGCCAAGTGGTTGGGACTCCAGAGTGCAGTTGATTCGAAGAGATCAGCAATTAGAGGATTCGTTGAGTATGCGCATGGGTATGAGCCAAAGATTTATGCTTTTTATGGAGGTGGTGTGCGCTTCGGCTTTCTTCCTTGTGATGATAATGCTTTGTATTGGTTCTGCACTTACAACCAATCTCTTGCCCACTGTAAGCAAACTCATTCTACTTGTTCCACACATCTATTTATCCGCATAACGCACTTGCGGTATCCTTTTACAGCATTGATTGATTTATTGCAGTCGATAAAAGTGAGGCGCATGATCCCATCAAACTCAAGAAGTTTGTGCTAAGCAAGGCTAAGGATGTGTCGGAGGAAGTGAGCGACATTCTTGAGAGGACTCCACTGCACTCTATTTCCAGTTCTAAGCTAAAGCTAAGACTCCCATGGAATGTGTTGCTAGGAGACATTGCCCGCGACAACGTTTGTGTAGCCGGTGATGCCCTCCATCCGATGACACCCGATCTCGGGCAGGGTGGGTGCTCTGCCCTTGAAGACAGCATTGTACTTGCCCGGTGCCTTGCAGGCGCATTGTTGGGGAAAAGACCAATACAAGATGATGATGATGATGATAGTTTCAAAAGGATAAAAGAGAGCCTTGCGAAATACACTAAGCAGAGGAGATGGAGAAGCTTTGCACTCATCACTGCAGCTTATTTGACTGGTTTTGTTCAGGAGAGTAATAACAGAGTGATCAGCTTCTTAAGGGATAAGTTCTTGGTTCATCATACTTTGAGGATCGTGCTTTGTATGGCAGATTTTGATTGTGGGGAACTATTGTTATGATTTAGATATTAATTAATCGTGAAAGCAATAAGGACTTTTCTGTTGAAGTTTTTTATTCGGACATGTTGAACAAATCCCTTAAAGTCCGATTTAATATTTGCTCAAAAAATGAGATTTTTTTTTTTGCATCGCTGCATTCAACTAAACCTCCTCCAAGCACAATCACTAAATGAAAGACTTACAAGGGCCAAAGTAGATGATGATGAAGAAGAGAAACAAGCTAAGCGGCCAGTCTGGTGCGAAACTCTACCACCCGTGTTACCTTTTAATGGAACGACGTGAGCCATTAATCGCAGAGTACAGCTTGGGAGAGCTTTGTGATATTTTTATGAATAGATATTTTATGCTCAAAATAGCAAAACTCTCGGTCATCCTTATAATTTTGTATATATTGTGAAAAGGTTAGATAAGTATCACAACTTAAAGAATGATCCATAATAATCCTATTATTATATCCACATAATCTATGAGAGGGAAACCACATTGAGATTGGTTATTTAAAAGGTAAAACACTTGCACGATAGTTTTTGGTAAAAATATTCACCCCTAATGGTAACTAACTAAGAACACAACGAACAAGTGGAACAAGTATATTTCCATTTACCACACATTCACGAACAAAATGATAACTAATCTTAACATACTTGTTGCGGGCAGGGGCGGAGCCAAAGGGGGTCAGGGTGGTCAGCCGACCCCTCTGAAAGTTCGAGAATGTAGAGCTCTAAAATATCTTCAATTTGATATATTATGGGTCTCGTAACCCATTACGAATAAAAAGTTATGACTTCTGAAAAAAATCAACACCATCTTAACTTAGAAATAAGCAAATCTTGATGTGTGATATTGATTACATTCTTAAATTTAAAAACGAAACACCTTATTCACTCATTAGTTGTGTGAACATTATAATACATTGCATAAATATCAATACTATAACTGAATATGCTTCATTAAACTGTCATTTATCTAAGCTACATATAAAATATTTAACTTAAGTATCGTTTAATTAAGTATCGTTTAATAACGATCTACCATTTTGATATTGTATATAATTATATTATATTTCGACCTCACACGTTTTTCTAGCTCAATCACTGGTTGCGGGCATTGATGATTACGATATATAGAGAGAAATGTAGCAGATACATTACCGCAAAAAAGCTTCACAAATGACTAAAGCAGAAGAACCAATTCAAATAAAATAGATTGTGTATGGATAGTATCTTGCAACAGGACCGGTCCCGAGAAAATTGAGACCCTGTGCGACGGGAAAAAATTGGGCCTTCCTTTTCAAGTTCCAACACAATAAATACAAAATTTAAGTTAAAATTTAGTTTAAATTTTGGGTGAAACTATAATTGGGCATCCCACCATAAGGGTGTATAAGCGACATGCATTCTCTTGGTATTTTGAACAAACAATCGCTCTCAAGACTTGAACCCTCTCAGTCCCAAGGTTCCCTTTCAAAACTCTCCTTCCCACTAAAATCATTTAATTAATATTTTTGATGGACTCTCACAAGCATTCTAAGTTCATATGTCAGAAGTGAAACTGAAAATTCATCCATTGTCCCTCTATTAATTTTATTCTACATAACAAGTTGATCAGGTAGTGTTCACATATTTCCTTATACTCTCACCTAGCACTTGAATTTACGAGATTTGTATCAAATTATCATTATCATAACCAGAGAGAAAATCATCAAACAGCATGCACTACATCTACAACTAATTAGTCCACATTAACATGAAATTCCTACATTCCATTAGGGGTGACAGATGCACTACCAACTTTTGCATAAATCTCAATTGAAATATTGAATCATGAAACTAACATCAACTTCATAAGTGTAAAATGGCCGTGTGTCATAAAGAACTAAAGGGATCAGACAAATACTTTGGGAGAAACCATGAAACACTATACCAATTTCTTAATCGCCAAATACAATTATTATCAATTGAGTTACTTGACATCTTCAATAAATGAACAAATAATAACAAGTATTAACAACCTAATTTGTAATTAAAAAAGATAAAATTTGGAAAATCATCTGTGCCTAGGCTTAGCAAGTTACCGACTACCGAGGCGGCAAGGCAAGGGGTGAAGGACAAGGGCCGTGAGCCCAAGACTCTGTGAGGCGGACAAGCAGTGACCGGAGTCCCAGGATGCACCGCCGCAACAACGTAACTCAAGAATCGGGATGGCTGGATCCTGGAGGTTGGAACGGAGCTAGAAGGAGACTGGATACGTAGAGTCGTCGGGTCGTTGCTCGCTACGCCCTATGGCCTTCACACTCTAGCAGATTCGCAATTCCCCATTGTCTCCTTCGCTTCATGCCTTCATTCTGCACCTTTTGTTTTGCTTTTGGGCTAACTAATAATACGGAGTACTAGTTAATACTACTAATAATTTTTTTTGGGCCCTCTAGTTTACTGGGCCCTGTGCGGTCGCACTGCCCACACTCCCTCAGGGCCGGCCCTGTAAATACACTGCGTATTAAAAATGGTGCCCCCAATGAAAGTGGTGCCCTAGGCTAGTGCCTAGGTGCCTAGCCCCCATGGCTGGCGAGCGACTGCTGCCTCAATGATGGACTCTACGGTCCTGAGGTGGAAGGCAAGGGGTATTTTGCCTCAGACAGTTGGACATTTGGAAATGGCATCACAGTCCCAAACATCACTAGATTCTTCTTAAATGAGGTGGCCAGAGTGACATCCACCTCGGAGGCTCGGAATGTTTCTTCAATGTGCTCATCCTCCTACAAGAATAAAAAAAGTAAGAAGAGGTCGGAGAAAAAAGAAAGAAAGAAGACGAAGAAAAGAATAAGAAAAATGGAAGAGGGTGCATGGGATGGAGACAAACGACGCCACAAGGAGGAAAGAGAAAGGTAAAGATAATACGGAAAATAAAAAAAAATCAAAATTACCGGCAAGAAACAGTCAACATCCGGTAAATTGGTCCATGTGATTCTTTTCAAAGAGTAAATGTGTTTATGTGATGGGTTTTTTAGTATATGGGTCTAGGTGATGGATTCAGAATTGTACAAGGGTGTATTTGACCCTTTTTTCTAAACTTATACTCCGTATATTCCGTAAAACTAGGTTCTAGTCACAAAAAATTAAATAGACAAGGCAAACATAAAAAACTAAATTTAGAACAACTTAGGTTCACCATGGAATAAACAAAGGATTATTAGCTTATTTTATCCCAAACTATCATCAAATTCACAAATCTATCCTATTGACTTTTACCAAAAAAAGACTCAAACTTTACCTTTTTCAACAATTATGCTTTTCTTTTGTGATTTTTCAAAATTACATATTTTTATCAATACCAATAAGATATAACCAATACAAGTTTTACTAGAAATAAGTGAAAAAAATATGATTTTCTTCTTAAGTTTTACTATTTCATCCATTGAAAGTGTAATTGTGAGAAAAATTGAAGTTTGAATCTTTTTTTTTTAATAAAAGTGAAAGTATGAGATAGATTTGTGAATTTGATGATAGTTGATGATATATTTAGCTAATAATCCATAAACAAACCATTAACAACTATTAAGTCGTGTCCTAACAAACTATCTAGACTACCAAACAAGTAAAACATCTAAGATTTAAGGATTCAAATCATTATTTTGTTGAAATATTCTCACCGACACAATTGTTTCAAACTAGGGATAGACATATCAATTCAAGTTCAAGTCTTATCAACTTCCCGTCCGGCTCAATTTGAAATAGATGAGAAGAGTGATTACTCAATAAAATCTTACTGTGTTTCGATTTGATTCATTTTAGTTCGGTTTGTAATTGTTATTTTAAGTTATGCTAAAGTTTTATTGATTTTGATATTTAAGCATCAAACCATGGTTGGAGGTGCCTTATAAGCACATAAGAATCTAATCAACAACCACATAATGTGTAGTATGTGAGGGATTCATCAATTGAGAAATCAAATGAACAACATGAACAATATCATATTGTTGGGATCCCTCCTTAATTGGAGAGGTTCTAGAAAATTCTAGAGCTTTCTAGAGAAGTATAGAATTTTCTAAAACTATCCGGAGAATCCTAGAGAAGTCTAGAACTCTCTAGAAGCTTGTGGAATAGTGTGGAATCCTCTAGAATATTCTAGAGATGTGTGGAACCTTCCAGAACCTTATGGAAGAGTATGGAAGGATATAGAAGGGAATGGAAGAGTGTAGAGACTCCTAGAGTGTGTGGAGCATTCTAGAGAATCAATCCCCACCCTTGGATACAAATCATCCCCTCCATTCATTGTGAAGGTGGAGTAGTATAAATAGGGGTAAGAGACTTCATTCCTAACCATCCTAGCCAAGAGTGAATCCACTTCTAGAGTGAGAAAGTTAAAGATCCTCTTTGAGAGAGAAGAGAAATAGATTGGGAAGACATCATCCTCAAGCTTGAGTGAGCCACCATTGAGTGAGGCAATTTTGTAACATACTTGTAAATCCTACTATTCTTTTGTATAGTGGAAGAATCTCCATATTGGAGAATTTAAGTCGTGTGCTCCCATTGTTACCTTATTTCTTAAGTGCCTATCTTAACTTCACGAAGCGGGAAAGTTCGGAGTTTTTCCCAACAGTGGTATCAGAGCCAGATTCACCTGAGATCGTCATTAGCTCATGCAGTTCAAGATGGATGATAACATCGCTCATGATGGAGACATGTTCAAGCTCACCGCCAACAACTACTCATATTGGAAGCCAATGATGGAAGATCATTTATATTGCAAGGATTTGCATGAGCCCATCATCTACAAAGAGAAGCTTGAAGGCAAGAGTGATGCCCAGTGGGAGCTACTGAATCGGAAGGCCGTTGCTATGATTCGTAAGTACATCGACAAATCTCTCTCCGAGCATGTTTCTACTTACACAAATGCTTATGAATTATGGACAAAGCTTGAGTCCATGATTCAAAAGAAAACACCTCGTAATAAGGCGAATTTAGTTCGACGGTTGGTGAAGTTGGAGTATAAGGATGGTCATAGTATGATTGAACACTTGAACAACTTCAAGGGGCTCGTAAATCAATTAACCAAAATTGAGATGAAGATTGATAACGAGTTGCAAGCCCTTTTACTCCTTAGTTCCTTTCTAGAAAGTTGGGACACTCTTGTAGTTACACTTAGTAACTCCGCCCCGGAAGGAAAGCTCACCATTGATGCCATTAGTGATAGCCTTCTTGGTGAAGAAGCAAGGAGAATGGAACGAGATGAGTCTATCCATCTCGAGGCTAATGTTATTGAGAACCGGGGTAGGAATGAGACTTGTGGATGTAGTAAGAGCCGAGATCCGCATCAATCTCGAGGAAGGTCCATGGGCCACAGGAAAATGGAGTGTCGATCCTTCAAGAGAGATCAGAAGGCCG
The DNA here is from genome assembly GCA_945859915.1 of Cuscuta epithymum. Taxonomy (NCBI): domain Eukaryota; kingdom Viridiplantae; phylum Streptophyta; class Magnoliopsida; order Solanales; family Convolvulaceae; genus Cuscuta; species Cuscuta epithymum. The sequence continues at coordinate 421,767 of CAMAPF010001041.1, read as the reverse complement.
GTAATGTCAAGCCAGACCAAGTTAACCCAACAAAGAAGCAAGAAGAGAAGAGTACCACTGCCGTAGTCGTAAAAGAAGATCTGTTATACCTCGTTGGAGAAGGTAATATCCTCAACATTGCTTGTGATGATAGTTCTTGGATTATCGATTCTGGTGCTTCCTTCCATGTCACTCCCCATGGAAGTTTCTTCTCATCCTACCAAAGCGGTGACTTTGGCACGATTCAAATGGGAAACCAATATAGAAGCAAGATCGTTGGGATAGGAGACATCGTCCTAACAACTAGCACCGAATGCAAGCTTGTTCTCAAAGATGTGAGGCATGTCCCGGCCATGCGCCTCAATCTTATCTCCGCTGGAAAGTTAGATGATGCTGGTATGATGAATTACTTTGGTGAAGGAAAATAGAAGCTCACCAAAGGAAGTCTGGTCATGGCTCGAGGAAAGAAGGAAGGGTCATTGTACGTGATGCAAACCAAACTCTGCAAAGGAGAAGTAAATATAACCACTGATGACATGGAGGTATGGCACAAACGACTTGGACACATCAGGAAGAAGGGACTCCACTGTTTGTCCCTATTTCATTCAACAATCATATAAAAGATATAAAGTAGAGAAGAAAACAGCTTTCATTCAATACCAACAATGATCGAGAAAATACAGAGCAGGGTATCGAGAAACATAGTTTCGGCTCTCTCTCATACTATGCGCTAATGTGCGTGGATATTCTGTAAAGGCTTACTGCACATTCCCTTAAAGGCAGTATTTATATGCCTAGGGAATGTGTGATGTGACCTAAACATGATTGGGCTCTTTTATTGATTGGGCCCAATAGCACACTTTACACATTTCCTTATAAAGCTAGTCTAGTAATAGCTAATAAAGATCTCAATGGGATAAAATACCTAGACAAAATAGCTACACAAATACAAAGATATTTATCAGGATTGGACACCATAAATTTTTCCTCAACATCCACATACTAGCTCGGAAGCAACTACTCCCAGATGTGAAAGGTAAGTCACTTGATCCTTGTGCACACTGTTTAGCTGGAAAACAACACAGGGTTGCTTTCCAAAGATCTTCTCCGCCCACAAGGAGAAAGAACATCCTCGACCTTATACACACCGATGTCTGGTCAATGTTCGAAAGGTCCATTAGTGGTGCATTGTACTTCGTGACCTTCATTGATGACCATTCAAGGAAGGTGTGGTTGCACCTAATAAAATCCAAGGATCAAGTGCTTGACGCCTTCAAGGAATTCCACGCTCTAGTAGAACGTGAGACCGGCCGGAAGATCAAGTGTGCACGGTTGGACAATGGAGGTGAGTATAGATGTCCCTTTGAAGCTTAGTGCAAGAAATATGACATTAGGCTAGAGAAGACTCCACCCAAGACACCACAATTGAATGGTCTAGCAGAGAGAATGAACAGAACAATTGAAGAAAGAGTTCGATGCGTGCTCTCTCATGCTAAGTTACCCAAATCATTTTGGCGAGAAGCTATAATGGCCGTAGTTTACATTGTCAACCTCACACCATCAGTTCCTTTGAACGGAGTCATCCCAGAAGAAGTCTGGACAAGCAAAAAGGCTTCATACAATCATCTTAAGATGTTTGGGTGCAGAGCATTTGTTCACATTCCCCAGGATGAGCGAGCAAAGCTTGATGCAAAGACGAAGGAGTGTATCTACCTTCGCTCACCCAAGGATGAATTTGGCTATCGGTTATGGGATCCAATCAATAAGAAGGTTGTTCGTAGCAGAGATGTGGTATTCTTCGAAGACCAAATGATTGAACAATTATTTACTAACTAAATATATTGAAAATGGAATTTACAATGATTTACTATAATTATGTTTTCTCTAGCGGAAGCTCTCTCGAAATCAACATGATCATCAAGCGTCACCTGTACAAATTAAGTACAGAAAGAAAAATAAAAGAAAACAAAAATTAGCAACAATGCTAAGTAAGTTCCACCTAACCCCATAAAATAAGATAATTTAATATTCTTGAAAAAAACATTTGGGAGGAATAATATTTGTAAAACAATTTGTAAAATCTTCTCATAACATCATTCACTAATAAAATAATAGTATTTCAAATATAAGTAAATATTTCCAAACCACAATAATTACAAAATACCAAATATACATAAAGTACAAAAAAAATCATTCTCAAAATACTTCCAAACACTCATAATCAATATTAGCATAATCAAACCGAATTAAATCCAAAAGTATTTGTACTTTGAAATTCCACAATAATTTGATAATTCAATCCAATAATCCAACAACTCAAATCCAATCCAATCAAATATAATTATCCTCAAAACCTCAAAACATGAATCCCAATATTATTTGTACTCCTAATACATTTGAAGGGCGGTGCTCAACATTTTATTGAGCCCGATGGTCCATTGTTATGTACGGCCACCCCGGGACTTTTGCCGGTACCACTTCTAACCTGAGGAAACTGAACTTCTACCTTAAGTGTGCACACCCTCTAAAAGGGATTCCAAGCCCTCCGAGTAGTAAGAAGTCCAAGTAGTTCGGACGTCAACGTCCCCCTACTCCACCAAAAAGGGATTACCCTATATAAGCTACTAGGTTACTGCTACTACTGAATAATAGGGTCTTTTGCCCGAATTTTAAATACAATAAACAACCACCAATCTCCACAGTCAAGGTCGTGGACACCAAATCCCAACAAGTAATAGCAGTCCTAATCACTCTCCACAGTCAAGGTCATGGAGGACACCGACATCCCGGATTTCTCCCGTGATGCCCTTACATTGAAAGGTTCATTTTATCTTTATTATTTTCCAAAAATTCAGGGATTACTACTCACGTAATTTCCCCAAAGTTATTCAACATTCAACAATGCATCACATATTATACATAGACATAAACTTCCAAAATAAGGGTTAATCGATCATTTAAACTCGAAAATTCCCAACATGATTAAAATATAGAATACTCCATAATTAGCTCAAATCTCAATCCCAATAATGATTAATACATAACTTCAAATACTCAAAAATATCACACAATATTCAATACTCAAATCTCAAATATAATCCTCAATAACAATCCATAAATAATTCTAAATACTCAAATACGAAGTATAAATGTAAATGCTAGAAATCTCACAAAGTACTCAAATAATTTCAGATAAATAATCATATATATATTTACGAGGAAAAGTATAATTTTGATTGATGCAGAACTTACCTCAAACTCCAATTATGAAATCTTCTACTTTGCTCCTCAATCAAATCACCTTCTATTAAAAGTCAAAGATCAATATCCTATCAACTTAATTAATTTCTTCCATCTTTTATTAATAAATTCCCCCACTACGTAATGGTGATTAATCACTACAATAGTCTAATTGTAATTTAGTTTATTTTACTTATTTTAATCGGTTCAATATACTTGATTTAAGTAATGCGGCCCACCAGTCCATGAACTAAAACAAAAGAGACTTACCTAATACTGAGTATACAAACTGCATACGAGTCGTCTTCTTCAAAGGTTGATGCCGGCCGACGACTTGGCGACGGATACAGTGAGGATTCTCCGGAGGTGGACTGACAGTGGCAGCTCTCCTTTCTGGTGGTGGTGGTTCGTCCAGCGACTTCTTCAGTCCGGCCGCAGAACTCCGGCGATGCTGCAGTCCCGGTGATGGGTGTTCTGCCGGCGAAGCTTAAACTTTGGTGACGCAGCAAGTTCGTTCACTATCATGGTCGTTAGTTTCAGCAGTACTGGGGAAACACGCTTTTCTTTCTCAACTGCGCGGTGAAACAAAGAGCAGGTCATTCTTTGGTCCTGGGTCCCTGGCCTTCCCGATGTCAAAAGAGAGCAGTCTGATGCGGTGGTCGACTGGTGGCGATATAGTCCAGCGAATACAGCTTCTCCAGCGTCGACGGCGTCTCTTCCTCTACAGCAATGGTGGCGATGATGGGATCGGCGTGACCCAAGAGGTTGTTCCTCCTGTTCCCTTCTCTCTCGTTCTGGTTTTCTCCCTCGGCGGAGATATATAGCAAGGCAACGCATATTTCTTCGCAGGTTTTTGTTTTCTTCGCAGGTTTTGGTGGGGAGGCTTTGCCGATCTTAGACTTGTTGGGTGTGTTTCGAAAAACAAAGAAAAATAACTAATAAAATTAATTAATTAAATTAAAATGACTAACGAAAAACAAGAAATGAGATGGAGCAGAAATTAGTCAAAGCTCGTGCTATGCACGATGTCCTTAAAACGTATTCGTTACCTCCCGGGGTGCTAGGAGCGTTGCAACGATCGTTTCCCAGGATACGATGACTAACGAACAATAGTTTAGCACTCAAACTAAAGTTCCAACGAACGTGAACAAAGCAAGAACACTTAGGAATTTTTCAGAGTGACTGGAGGTGTATTTGAGCTAGAAAACACGTGAAGTTCGTATTGTGTGTTGTTGTGTTGTTGCAAACCACCTGCAGCCATTTATAGGGAAGATTTGTTGTGTGTTTAATGGAGGTTTAATGGATATGAACGTTGGTAATCAATGTCCAGCACGTTGGCATTGATTCTAGTCCAAAAAACCGTCCATTTATTGCAAATTAAAGGACAATCCGAAACCACTTTGACCCGACCCGAATCGGAAGTGGACCCCACTCAAAAAATTGCCCCAAAATGACCATTTAATGCAATTTACTAACACATTTTCCAACAATCCCCCACATGAATGAAAATTGATTTTCGAGACTTAAAAATGACACGAAGATAGGAGGACAAGTTGTGTTCACCGGATGATCTTTGCATGCGGAGAGGTAGGTTTAATCCTTTGAACCTTCCGCTGTAAAGACACGTTTATTTACTGGCTGTCTAGTAGACTCGATGTCTTTGAACTATACTGCCGTCGTGTAAACATTGACTTATCTTTACACAAGAACCTTCCAACTTTGTTCCGTTCTCATGGGTGTGCCCGTTTTGGCCATGGGTCACCGTCCTGGTTCTGCAAGAGTTTCTAAAGAACTGAGCCTTTACAGTTCTCCTTTGAAGCGGCCCTCTTCTCTCTCACATAGGTGATTCTTTCACGAGTATCCCGCATACTCTTCCAATGTTATCGAGTAGATCAACATTTTAGAATCATTAAAGCAAACGTTTTTGCTAACCTCGTGCGGGAGTCACTGTTTCAACGAGGAGTGGCTAGGAGTCCGGGACCCCCACAGTGACCATCCTTCGCTCTATAATTTAGTTGTCCCATTTGAACCTAGGACCAACTAGGTTGGGTATCCACTATAGAACTTTTCAATTCACGGGCTTTAATCCCATTCCTCGTGACAACTTCTCCAACAATTCTCTATCCAATGCCTTGGTTAGCGGATCCGCTATGTTATCCTTCGACTTTACGTAGTCAACAGTGATAACACCCGTTGTGAGGAGTTGTTTAATGGTGTTATGTCTACGACGAACGTGTCTAGACTTACCATTGTAGAGATTGCTCTGTGCCCTTCCAATTGCCGCTTGACAATCGCAATGTATACATATTGGAGGGACAGGCTTCTCCCAACTTGGAATATCCTCGAGAAAATGGCGTAGCCATTCAGCCTCTTCAGTGCACTTATCCAAGGCTATTAGCTCAGATTCCATCGTGGATCTAGCTATTAACGTTTGTTTCGAGGACTTCCATGAAACGGCTGCACCCGCCAAAGTGAAAATATATCCACTCGTGGACTTTGAGTCCTTAATGTCAGATATCCAACTAGCGTCGCTATACCCTTCAAGTACAGCTGGATATCTTCCATAGTGCAGTCCAAGGTTTTGGGTTTTTCGTAAATACCTCAAAACTCTTACTATTGCCTTCCAGTGTTCATCACCGGGGTTGCTAGTATATCTACTCAGCTTACTAACCACAAAGGCAATATCAGGCCTGGTACAACTCATTAGATACATTAAACTGCCAATAATCCTAGCGTATTCTACTTGAGAAATACACTCTCCACGATTTTTGGTCAGGTGTACGTTTTTATCTAACGGCGTCCTTGCCTCTTGATAATCATCCTTATTAAATTTAGTAAGGATTTTATCAACGTAATGAGATTGGCTTAGCGTAAGACCGTCAGGTCCTCTAATTATTTTAATCCCAAGGATTAAATCGGCCAGCCCCATATCCTTCATGTCAAATTTAGAATTTAGCATGTTTTTGGTAGAATTAATCATTAGATTATTGCTACCCACGATGAGTATATCATCCACGTATAAACATAAAATGACATAGCCGTCTACCGTGCTTTTCACATAGACGCATTTGTCACTTTCGTTTATTTTAAACCCATTAATTAACATTGCATGATCGAACTTTTCGTGCCATTGTTTAGGGGCTTGTTTCAATCCGTACAATGATTTAATTAATTTACAAACTTTCCTTTCTTGGCCAGGAACACGAAAACCCTCGGGTTGTTCCATATAGATTTCTTCGTCTATATCGCCGTTTAGAAAAGCGGTTTTTACGTCCATTTGATGAACTTCCAAATTCCGCAAAGCGGCAATTGCTAGTATCATCCTAATGGAATTTATTCTCGTTACCGGAGAATACGTATCAAAGTAATCATGGCCTTCACGTTGCTTGTATCCTTTGATTACAAGTCTGGCCTTATACTTATCAATGGAACCGTCCGGTTTCATTTTACGTTTAAAAATCCACTTGGATCCCAAAGGTTTACTTCCCGGAGGAAGATCAACCAATTCCCACGTGTGATTTTTTAGGATAGAATTCACCTCACTTTTGATGGCTTCTTTCCACATAGGACCTTCGGTAGACGTTACGGCTTCCGTATAAGTCCGTGGCTCATTTTCTATCAAGCAAGTTAGAAAATCCGGTTCATTTTCTAAGATACAAGTTAGAATATTCGAATCGAATTCTAACAAGTATGTGAGAAAATCCGGTCCGAAGGATTTCTCAACTCTAGCACGTTTGCTACGTCGGGGTTCAGCTTCTTCACCGGATCCCTCGCTAGTATTTTCCATAGCTACGTCAAATGTTCGTTTTGACGTGCTAGGTCCATCGTTGGACTTGCACGGAAATACGTCTTCAAAGAATGATGCATTCCTTGACTCAATTATTGTGTTTTTATGTACATCCGGATTATTCGAATCGTACACTAAAAACCGATAAGCACTACTATTTTTGTGCATATCCAATAAAAATACAATCCACCGTTTTTGGACCTATTTTTATTTTCTTAGGTGTTGGTACAAGCACCTTAGCAAGACACCCCCACACTTTTAAATATTGATAGGAAGGCCGTCTGCCTTTCCACAACTCGTATGGAGTTTTATCATATTTTTTCCGGGGAACCTTATTTAAAAGGTAATTGCTTGTTAAGATCGCTTCGCCCCACATATTTTGTGGCAGGCCCGAACTTACTAGCATCGCATTCATCATATCTTTCAATGTGCGATTCTTTCGTTCGGCAACACCGTTTGATTGAGGTGAGTAGGGTGCGGTACGTTCATGTACTATACCTACACTAGCACAAAAGTCACCAATTGGTGCTTCATAATCACCACCTCGATCACTCCTAACCGTTTTAATCCGTCGATTAAGTTGGTTCTCCACTTCATTCTTATAAAGAACGAATTTATCGATTGCTTCGTGTTTATTTTTTAATAAATAAACATAGCTATAGCGAGCGCTATCATCGATAAAAGTAATAAAATACTTATTACCGCCACGTGTTTGTATTGATTTAAAATCACAAACGTCACTATGAATTAATTCTAGTGGTTCCGTTTTTCTTTCAACCGATTTGAAAGACGTTTTCGTTAGTTTTGCCTCAACACAAATATCACATTTGTGCTTCACATCAATTGTGAATTTAGGAATGTGTTCCATGTTAATTAATCTACGTATAGAATTAAAATTAACATGTCCTAGTGATGAAAACGGTTAGCAACACAAGAGGGGGGGGGGGGGTGAATTGTGTTTGTGTGGAACCGTGGCAGTTTTTTGCCGAGTTCTAGTGTGGGATAAAGGGAATTGCAAAAATAGTAAAGTGCACAAGAATTTAACGAGGAAAAATCCCTTGGCTCAAAGGGATTGAAAAACCTCGACCTCCCTCGGAGGAATTTTAAACAACTTCACTAAACAAGCCTTTGAAAGAGATACAAGAGTGATTCTCCTAATCTACCCTTGAGCCTCCCCAACTCTATCCTCTCTAGGAAGAGTTATGCATCTCTACCTTGCGGGTAGAGAGCCTCTCAGCTTTATCACAAAGCTCTCACACACACTTAACCCGAGGCAGCTACTCTAGCCAATTAAGCCTCAATATTCCAAGTACAATATGAAAGGGAAAAGAAAAAGTCTGTCTAGAACTCCGAGCGGGCAGTTTCAGGCGCCAAGGACTTGATCTTTTTCTTGAATGATTCTTCTAAGTATTTTTCTCGGTTCAGCACACTTTAATTCTCTTTGGCTGCTTCGTTTATATAGGCTGTCTTGAGCAGACCGTTTGAGTAATCCTCCTTGAATAGTTGATCTCCTAATCTTGAGACTTGCCTTGATATTTTGAATTACTTTCCTTAGAGTAGCTCTCTTTATTCGGTCTCAAATATGAGTAAATTTGCTCAAGATCCACGAGTCAACATATAAGGAAATAATATTGATTTACTTAACATGCTTTAGTCAAGCAACGGACCATATCAATAAAAATATTCAAATACGGTGCTACTTCAAATAGGGTCAGACAATCAAGTCTACGTAAATCAAGATTCTTTCCACTAATATTCAAGATATTCAAATAACACATAAGAGCACATCAATTTGGGAGAGTATCTTATGCAGCAACGGTTCCAACAATAATATGGCAAGGAATAATTTATTCTCTTATTATAGCAAGAGAGCAATAAAGTGGTCAATGATTACTTAAATAAAGATATGCAAGTAATCCAATTCAAATGATGCTACGTGTAACTTATTATATGCAAAGATCTCACACAAATAATTCAATCATGGAAGGCAATGTAATTGGTATGGTAAGAAATATTTATTTCAAAAGGAAAAAGCCACTTACGGTAATCTTCCATAAGGCAAGATATTTAATTCATTAATGCTATGGTCAACCCAAAATTACTTGTCATAAAGTAAAAAGCACAATTACTTTTATGAAGCACAATTACGTATATTATATGGTCATGCAATAATGCACTCATATTACTTTCCATAAAGTGACTTTCCATAAAGCATATGTAACAATACATTTCACAAAATATTTAATCAATTATAGAAAGGTATTAATGCATGTAAAATATCATACGTTGAAAGACATGCACATGCAGACACATAACAAATTATGGGACCGAATGTTTCGTGGAACTGTTCTGTCCAGAGTTCATATTAGAACTCTCCATAGTCGGTTCTGTCCCCCGTTCCATCTGCATGGTTAGTCATCAACAAGAAACTCACAAGTGTTTATAGACCAGGTCTATGCTTTGTTCCTGCACAGTTAGTCATCAACAAAACCACATACTCAACAAATTCCCCCTTTTTGTTGATGACAAACATTAGGTGCCATAATAAAGATATCCCTGCTTTTTCCCCCTTTTGTCATTCAACAAAAGGAATCAAAATATTTCCCAAATCAAGACATTTAATTGTTCCCCCTTAGAAGAGGCCGGAAGATCCTGCATGCTTTCTTCGCGAAAGAGATTAGTACCAGTGATACAATTTAGGAAATGAGAAGTAGAACAAATAAATTAGGAATTAATTAGACCGAGTTCCAGTCTAATTATTTCAAACCTTTCTCTTCCCAGAGGCTTGGTAAAGATATCAGCTATTTGTTTCTCGGTGTTGCAATATTCCAGCCTGATTATTCCCTTTTCCACGCAATCTCTCAGAAAATGATGTCGTATATGAATATGTTTTGTCCGAGAATGCATGACCGGGTCCTTTGATATGCTAATTGCACTTGTATTATCACACATAATTGGTGTGCATTTTAGATCAACTCCGTAGTCGCTTAACTGTTGCATGATCCACAGTGATTGAGAGCAGCATGATGCAGCAGCTACGTACTCAGCCTCCGCTGTAGAGAGTGCTATTGAGTTTTGTTTCTTAGAACTCCATGAAACTAGACATGGACCCAGGAAATGAGCAGTTCCAGATGTACTTTTTCTATGTAATAAATCACCTGCAAAGTCAGAATCTGAATATGCAATTAGTTCAAAATTCTCATTACGAGGATACCATAGGCATAAATCAGCAGTTCCTTTGAGATATTTGAGGATCCTTTTCACAGCCTTGAGGTGAGATTCTTTGGGATTGGCCTGGAACCGAGCACATAGACCTACGCTGAAAACAATGTCAGGTCTACTGGCAGTGAGGTACAGTAGGGACCCAATCATTCCACGATACATCTTTTGGTCTATGCTCTTTCCTTGTTCATCCGCATCCAGCCTATCATTTGTTCCCATAGGTGTAGTCATGGTTTTGCCTTCACTCATTCCGTACTTCTTTAGGAGTTCCTTGAGGTACTTTTGTTGAGATATTTGAGTTCCTTTGCTTGATTGCTTGATTTGTAGGCCAAGGAAGAAATTAAGTTCCCCCATCATACTCATCTCAAATTCGGAACTCATAAGAGAAGAAAACTCATCACAAAGAGATTCGTTAGTAGCACCAAAAATAATATCATCAACATAAACTTGAACAACCAATAGGGCTTGATCTTTTATTTTTAGAAAAAGAGTTTTATCTATTTTTCCTCTTTCAAAACCATTTTCCAAAAGAAATTTAGATAGGCGTTCATACCAAGCACGAGGTGCTTGTTTGAGGCCATAAAGTGCTTTATCTAATTTGAAAACATGATTAGGAAAATCTTGATTTTCAAAGCCCGGTGGTTGTTCTACATATACCTCTTCCTTTAGATATCCATTCAAGAAGGCCGTCTTGACATCCATTTGGTGGAGGGTGAAACCCATATGAGCCGCAAATGCTATGAGCATTCGGATTGCTTCTAGTCTTGCCACCGGTGCAAATGTTTCGTTGAAATCTATTCCTTCTTGTTGGTTATAGCCCTTGACAACAAGTCTTGCCTTGTTCCTTGTGATTTGACCATGTTCGTCAAGTTTGTTCTTAAATACCCATTTGAGACCTATGACGGTTTTGTTCTTGGGCCTCGGTTCTAGATGCCACACCTGGTTTCTTTCAAACTGATTTAGTTCCTCCTGCATAGCTAGAACCCAGTCAGTGTCGGAGAGAGCCACTTCATGGTTCTCCGGTTCTATAAGTGATAAGTAAGCAGAGAAAGCACAAAAGTTCTTAAGTTTAGATCTAGTTGTTACTCCCTGATTTAGATCGGTGAGGAGATTATCCAGCGGATGTGATCTATGAAGCTTCCAACCCCTAGGAGCGTTGGGTTGGTCCACCAAGTTGTTGAGAGTATCTGAAACTGGTTCTACCGGTTCTACAGGTCCAGTGTCAGTGTTCTGTCCAGGTTCTTCTTCAGTTCCAGATTGTTCATTTTCATTTGTTAGAGGTGGTTCACCAGTTTGATTGTCAGTTCCTTCATCTCCTTGAGATTGTGATTTCTTGCGAGTGATCCCTAGCTCACCATCATCGGCTTGGATTGATTTTGGGGCAAGTGCTTCATCAAAGATTACATGAATGCTTTCCTCCACACATTGTGTGCGTTTGTTTAGAACTTTGTAAGCCTTGCTATGTGGGGAATATCCGAGAAAGATTGCCTCGTCACTTCTAGCATCAAATTTGCCGATGTTGTCTTTCCCATTGTTGTGGACGAAACATTTGCACCCAAAAGTTCTTAGATGACTTAAGTTGGGCTTCCTCCCCTTGAGCAGTTCGTAGGGTGTTTTCCCTAAGAGTGGACGTATCATGGCTCGATTAATGATGTAGCATGCTGTGTTTAGAGCCTCGGCCCAAAAACTCCTAGCTAGACCGCTGGAAATAAGCATAGTTCTAGTCATGTCCTCTAGAGTTCTATTCTTCCGTTCTACCACTCCGTTCTGTTGTGGGGTTCTAGGGGCAGAGAAGTTGTGGTCTATCCCTCGTTCCTTGCAGAATGCATCGAAGAGTGAGTTGTCAAACTCAGTTCCATGATCCGATCGGATCTTGATTAGTCGTAGACCTGTTTGATGCTCAATTTTCCTTACAAAAATAGCAAACTCATTAAAAGTATCTTTCTTGCTAGCAAGAAAGATAGTCCATGTAAATCTTGAAAAGTCATCAACAATAACCAGAACATATTCTTTGTTTCCTCGGCTACGGACTGACATTGGACCACACAAATCCATGTGTATTAGTTCTATGGGCTTGCTTGTGTTCACCAAATTCTTTGTTTTAAAAGATGATCGAGATTGTTTTCCGGTGGCACAAGCCGAGCAAACATGGTCAAGTGAAAATTTCATATTCGGTAGTCCAATAACTAAATCATTATTTTTAAGTTTATTTATTAATGAAAAACTAGCGTGTCCAAGCCTTTTATGCCATAGCAAAGGATCGTTATCAATAACGCTCAAACAAGTCATACTAATATTAGGCAATGAATCAAGATCTACTTTATATGTATTTTCGAGCCTCTTGCCTTCAAGTATAACTTGTTGTGATTCGTTATTAACAATGCGACAAACGTTATGATCAAAAACAACACTATTACCTCGATCGCAAAATTGAGAAATACTTAGTAAATTAAATTTCAAACCCTTGACTAAAAATACATTATCAATAGCATGGCTAGGTGACTTTCCAATTTTGCCCACGGCTATGATCTCTCCTTTGCCGTTGTCTCCAAATGTCACCTTTCCACCGCTAAATGGCCGTAGTGAGAGGAATAAAGATTTGTCTCCCGTCAGGTGCTTAGAACAACCACTGTCAAGGAACCAGTGATTGTTCCCCCTCACTCGGCGCTGTTCCAGGATTAAGGGTTAGCGCGTGGAACCCAGACTTGCTTGGGTTCCATTTTGTAATTGTTTGAGGAATATCTAACATGATCATAACATCTTTCTAAAGTCTTTTGCCGAGAGTGACATTGATACCGTAGATGACCGATTTTGCCACAATGCATGCAAACTCGGTTATCATAAGTGTCAACGTATTTAGGTTTCCATTTACCATAAAAGCCTCTTGTTCTTTTATGAAAAGTTCGGTTAGGCGTTTGTCCATAACCGTTTTTGTGCCTCTGAACCAGTCTATCGAACCAGTTTGGTCCAGTTCTAGGTGGCTGTTGATATGGTCTAGAACTGGGTTGTCCTCGGGTTCTATTTCCCTTAAAGGGTTGGTTCTGAAAATTTGATTTTTGATTAGATCGAATATCCCTTGGAATATATCCGAGACCTGCAGTCTCGTTTACTTTCTTATTGTGCTGAGAAGGACCAGTTCCAGAATGATGTCTAGACCTGGTTTTGTTCGTTGCACTATAGGATTGATATTCCGGTCTATTTTTAAAATCAGTGCACTCGGCAACAAGACGATGAAGATGATCAATTAAAGTACCAACGCTCGGAATTTTTGAAAGAAGTTTTTCATCATGATTAACTTGTTTGTTCATACTATCGAGCTTAAGAGAGCAAATGATTTGATCTTGTTCTAAAACCACTTCACTATACTTGAGCCTTTCATCTATTAACTCTCCCACTTTTGTTTCAAGCCTTATCTTGGCTTTCGTGGCTTCCTCGAGTTTAGACTCAAGCTCAGTGATTTGTGATTTAAGATGATCATTTTCAGAAAGGTTTTGATTAAGCTCAATAGTCAATCTTTTGAAAATTTTCCGAGCTTTGGTTTTGGATAGAGAGTCAAACTTAGATAGAAAATTTTCAAGGTTTACCTCAAAGCTCTCTTGGTCGGATTCCTCGTCAGAATGAGCCATAAGGCATAGACCCGCATGGTTGGTGTTCTTATCATTTTCCTCTTCTTCATCATCAGAAGAATCTCCCCATGCTGCCATCATGGCCTTTTTGAGATCTCTCTTGAACCCTTTGTCTTCACTGAACCTCCGGTTGGAACTGGACTTGTTCTTGTCGCAGTTCCGGTCATTTTTCTTTTGTGAACAGTCTTTAGCCCTGTGCTCAAAGGAACCACAAACAAAACAACCTTGGTTATTAAAGGATTGAGTATTCCTTTTACCTTGTTTGGTACGGTTGTTCTTGAATTTTCGGTACATCCTCCCAAATTGTTTTGCAAACATGCTCATCTCATCATCCGATTCACTCTCGGATTCCTCTTCTTCTTCTCGAGCCTTTAGAGCTATTCCTCTTTCTCGTCTAGCACTCTCGGCGTCTTGTTCTTCTTGAAGACCTAGTTCATATGTCAAGAGTGATCCAGTCAAGTCTTCAAGCGTCATGGTGGATAGATCCTTTGCTTCTTCAATAGCCGTGGTCTTAGGCTTCCACTCTTGGGGCAGGCTTCTCAAAATCTTTCTCACTTGATCTTCCACGGTAATTTCTCTTCCAAGGGCTTCGGCGTTTCTCTTTGTGATGACATTATCACCACTTTCAATTACATTCCAAACCTGGTAGTTATCGGCCTTGATAAAGTTTTCCATCCGACTCTTCCAAAATTGATAGTATTTGCCATTGAACAATGGTGGTCGTTGAGTCGAGTACCCTTCTTCCAATCGCTCAACCGTATTCATTTTGCCGGATCTCTTCCCAAGGTATTAGCCTTTATGTGGTGAAGACCGGCTCTGATACCAATTGATGAAAACGGTTAGCAACACAAGAGGGGGGGGGGGGGTGAATTGTGTTTGTGTGGAACCGTGGCAGTTTTTTGCCGAGTTCTAGTGTGGGATAAAGGGAATTGCAAAAATAGTAAAGTGCACAAGAATTTAACGAGGAAAAATCCCTTGGCTCAAAGGGATTGAAAAACCTCGACCTCCCTCGGAGGAATTTTAAACAACTTCACTAAACAAGCCTTTGAAAGAGATACAAGAGTGATTCTCCTAATCTACCCTTGAGCCTCCCCAACTCTATCCTCTCTAGGAAGAGTTATGCATCTCTACCTTGCGGGTAGAGAGCCTCTCAGCTTTATCACAAAGCTCTCACACACACTTAACCCGAGGCAGCTACTCTAGCCAATTAAGCCTCAATATTCCAAGTACAATATGAAAGGGAAAAGAAAAAGTCTGTCTAGAACTCCGAGCGGGCAGTTTCAGGCGCCAAGGACTTGATCTTTTTCTTGAATGATTCTTCTAAGTATTTTTCTCGGTTCAGCACACTTTAATTCTCTTTGGCTGCTTCGTTTATATAGGCTGTCTTGAGCAGACCGTTTGAGTAATCCTCCTTGAATAGTTGATCTCCTAATCTTGAGACTTGCCTTGATATTTTGAATTACTTTCCTTAGAGTAGCTCTCTTTATTCGGTCTCAAATATGAGTAAATTTGCTCAAGATCCACGAGTCAACATATAAGGAAATAATATTGATTTACTTAACATGCTTTAGTCAAGCAACGGACCATATCAATAAAAATATTCAAATACGGTGCTACTTCAAATAGGGTCAGACAATCAAGTCTACGTAAATCAAGATTCTTTCCACTAATATTCAAGATATTCAAATAACACATAAGAGCACATCAATTTGGGAGAGTATCTTATGCAGCAACGGTTCCAACAATAATATGGCAAGGAATAATTTATTCTCTTATTATAGCAAGAGAGCAATAAAGTGGTCAATGATTACTTAAATAAAGATATGCAAGTAATCCAATTCAAATGATGCTACGTGTAACTTATTATATGCAAAGATCTCACACAAATAATTCAATCATGGAAGGCAATGTAATTGGTATGGTAAGAAATATTTATTTCAAAAGGAAAAAGCCACTTACGGTAATCTTCCATAAGGCAAGATATTTAATTCATTAATGCTATGGTCAACCCAAAATTACTTGTCATAAAGTAAAAAGCACAATTACTTTTATGAAGCACAATTACGTATATTATATGGTCATGCAATAATGCACTCATATTACTTTCCATAAAGTGACTTTCCATAAAGCATATGTAACAATACATTTCACAAAATATTTAATCAATTATAGAAAGGTATTAATGCATGTAAAATATCATACGTTGAAAGACATGCACATGCAGACACATAACAAATTATGGGACCGAATGTTTCGTGGAACTGTTCTGTCCAGAGTTCATATTAGAACTCTCCGTAGTCGGTTCTGTCCCCCGTTCCATCTGCATGGTTAGTCATCAACAAGAAACTCACAAGTGTTTATAGACCAGGTCTATGCTTTGTTCCTGCACAGTTAGTCATCAACAAAACCACATACTCAACACCTAGTCTACCATGCCACACATTGGAAGACTCAAGCAAGTAAGCAGAAGAGACTTTATTATTATTTTTAATAATAGTCATTACATTGAGCTTAAACAGCCCATCGCATGCATACCCCTTGCCCACATACATTCCCGACTTGGACAAAACTAATTTGTCCGACTCAAAAACCATGCGAAAGCCGTGTTTGTTCAACAACGAACCGGAAATCAAATTTTTGCGTATTTCCGGAACGAACAAAACTTGGTTTAGAGTCAGCTCCTTGCCCGAAGTCATCTTCAGGACCACCTTGCCCACACCTTCCACCTCGGAATGGGCTGAGTTTCCCATCCACACTTTCTCACCATTTGATGGCTCGAAAGTTGTGAACAACTCCCGATTTGAGCAAATATGCCGGGTAGCACCGGTGTCCACAAACCACTCCTTGGAATTGGATCCAACGAGGTTGACTTCCGTAACCACAGCCGCTAGGATGATGTCTTCATCCTTTTGCCCACCTGGCACCAAGTTGACGTGAGAATCTTTCTTTCTCTTTGGTGCCTTGCAATCCGAGGACTTGTGTCCATTTTTATTGCAATTGAAGCATTTTCCGTTGAACTTAGTCTTGGAAACGCCTCCCTTGGAACCGAGCTTGCTCTTCCCATTATTTTTATTTTTGGAGCTTTTTGCATGCTCCACCACGTTGGCCTTGGCGCCATGAACAATTGGGAGTTTCCCATCGTTCTTCCGGTTATCCTCTTCAATCCGCAGACGGAGGATCAATTGTTCCAAGTTCATTTCCTTTCGCTTATGCTTAAGGTAGTTCTTGAAATCCTTCCAAGCCGGCGGCAATAAATGAATAATTGACGCCACTTGGAATGACTCACTAACTGTCATTCCTTCATCTCGAATTTCGTTGAAGATCATTTGCATCTCCTCAACTTGACTCAAGACCGTCTTCGAATCCACCATTTTAAAATCAAGGAATCGACCAACAACAAATTTCTTTGCGCCGGCATCCTCGCTTTTATATTTGTGGTCCAAAGCATTCCATAGCTCCTTAGCCGTAGCTAATTTGCTATAAACGTCGTACAAAGCATCGTGCAGCCCGTTCAACACATAGTTTCGGCAAAGGAAGTCAGAATGCTTCCATGCTTCAACCGCATTGAAAGATTGCACATCCACCTCACCCCCGGTTACAACCGGAGCGTCCTCGGTCAAGAACCTTGCCAAACCGAGAGTAGTGAGGTAAAAGAGCATCTTTTGCTGCCACCTCTTGAAGTTCAACCCGTTAAATTTTTCGGGTTTCTCCACAGAGTTGCTCGGCACGGTCACCATAGGGATAGCCCTTTGGTTAACCAAAGCAGATGCACCGCGTTGTGAACTATTGTTCTCCGGAGCTCCGCTTTCAGAGTGATTATCGTTCAAACCGTTCAAGGCATTCTGCCCAACAACATTTTCATTTTCTTGAGAAGTCATTTTTCCGTTTCTTACGTTCTTCGGAAACACAGAAACAAGTTCGTTCACCAAGGTGACAAACTACAAGTGTAAGATTGTTTACCGCAGTAGAACAATCACCGAATACGTTTTAAGTTTGTATCCGTATGATACAAGCTTAGCAACAAAATACGTTTTAAGATTGTTGGGTGTGTTTCGAAAAACAAAGAAAAATAACTAATAAAATTAATTAATTAAATTAAAATGACTAACGAAAAACAAGAAATGAGATGGAGCAGAAATTAGTCAAAGCTCGTGCTACGCACGATGTCCTTAAAACGTATTCGTTGCCTCCCGGGGTGCTAGGAGCGTTGCAACGATCGTTTCCCAGGATACGATGACTAACGAACAATAGTTTAGCACTCAAACTAAAGTTCCAACGAACGTGAACAAAGCAAGAACACTTAGGAATTTTTCAGAGTGACTGGAGGTGTATTTGAGCTAGAAAACACGTGAAGTTCGTATTGTGTGTTGTTGTGTTGTTGCAAACCACCTGCAACCATTTATAGGGAAGATTTGTTGTGTGTTTAATGGAGGTTTAATGGATATGAACGTTGGTAATCAATGTCCAGCACGTTGGCATTGATTCTAGTCCAAAAAACCGTCCATTTATTGCAAAGGAACGTTGGGCATTTATGGAGTTGTAACGTCCCAGCAGTGGGCTGCGGCAGACGTCTCAGCAGCAGGCTGCTACGGACTGTCCTGCCGGCAGCAGGCTGCTGCCGACTATCCTGCCGGCAGTGGGCTGCTAGAGCAGCCGGCTGCTAGAGCAGCCGGCTGCTACCCCATTTCAACAGGAAAACTTCGAAAATCGATATTTCATTCACCCGTTATCCGTTTTGAGTGTACCACGTATCGAATCGTAGCCCTTAACAAGGACAATCCGAAACCACTTTGACCCGACCCGAATCGGAAGTGGACCCACTCAAAAAATTGCCCCAAAATGACCATTTAATGCAATTTACTAACACATTTTCCAACAAGACCTGTATATATACATGCTCAGGAATGTTCTAGGTCTAGGGTTTCGTACGTTAGTTTAGCAAGTCCTTCTCATTTATTACTCCGTATTTATTATGATTATGATTATATATTTATTAGGATTATATATTAATTCTATTACTCCGTAGCAGTTATTCAGCCGTAAAAACATTTCGCACGAAAGCTTCAGCCGTTGGTCTTCTAGCCTCGTCCGCATGGTAAATTATATCCTACAACCGGCTGTACCTTGAGCATGGTACAGCCGGGTATTTTTGTGGGCTCCGGGGCTATTATGTACGTAACGTGCTCCAGCTTCCCACTATGTAACCTTTTCTTCTTCTTACGTTAATCTTTTTCCTCCGCTGCGGCCCCCTGCACATCAGGATTGCTTTACGTTTTTTCTTTTTTCTTCGTTTCTTTTCTTATTTCGTTACTTCGAGTTGTTGTTTTGCTTCTATCTTTTTGTTTATTTTTCTTGTTCCTTTTCGTTTCTTTACTTTTTCTTTAGCAATCTTTACTCTATTTTTTTATTGAATTATTATGATTATATAAAATACCGTAGTATTATTTATTGTTTGAGTTTCTTTCTTTCACTTTTCAATCAAGCTTCTAACTTAAATTTTTTAATTTGTGCATTATAAAATATTTTAGATATTAATGTTCTTTTTTCTATTTTTAATTTTAAGATGAATATTTATTAGTTTATTAAATATTATGTGTTAACTACTAACATGAGTTTTATGTTATACTAAAATGAGTATAACTTAAAATAAATGTGCATACACAATAGTTAATAACGAATTCACTAGATGTACATATTATAGAAAAGACTTTATGTTATATTCGAATGAGTATAATGACTAAAAAAATGAGCATACACAATTGAATATTTGAACACATTAGAAAATTTAAATTAGCTTTTGAATCTTCCAATGCTCATTTAGTAAGTTACGTATGTTCATCTTACATTGGTCTTATGCTCATTTTAAAATGTTATATCAGTACATATTTTCAAAAGTACCTTATTGCATTAGATTCACGTAGGAATTGATTATAGATACGGGGGCACAAACCATGATACTCAATTGCATTTTTTTAATACTCAATAGATTTCATTTGATGCTCAATGAAAATGTGTCAATGTTCAACTAAAAAACTTATGACTTTCATGTTAATGCTCATTTTGTAAGTTATGTGTGCTCAATTGGTACTTCTATTATGCTCACTTTTAAAATGTAATAACAATGCATTAACATATTTCGAAAGTATCATATTTGTTAGGTCCCTTTTTCTAGTCTAGAATATGTATGTATGGAAGATAGATCTGTGTATGAAGCTTTCCATTGATGTGAAGGTTTTACAGAATGATATGAGAGTTTTAGCGTGAAAACCTTACACGGAAATAGGCACTACGGCACAGAATGTTACGAAAAGCTTAACCTAGCCTTTCCCTTAAGGCATATATATAGCCTGACGGGAAAGGTAGGTTTTACAATTATTTGGGCTCCTTTTCCTAGGAGGCCCATACCTAAAAAGGTATAAAACCTTTATTACAAAATTGCCTTAAAAGGCCTATTCACTATTCTAGCTAATTATAAACTAGCAAAGTAACATTGATCACAATTACAATGAAAATATCTCTAACAATCTCCCCCTTTGTGATCAGATGTTCTTGCTTCTTCTTTTCTTCACTTCTGAGCTTTAAAATAATGCTTTCTGAGATTTAGTGCATGCTCGTAATTTCTGAGTGACCTTCTTCTGTCAAATTGTTTCTCGATGGCTTTCAAGATTTTATTGACTCTTTCCAATTCTTTGATTTCTTCCTTCGAGACTTCATTCTGTCTTTTATCTAGCTCTTCTTTCCTTGGCTGGAGCTGTTCTCGGATGATTTGCAGGGTCCCATCACAGTATTTTTGAATGTCTTCAACAATCATCAGACGCTTCTCTTCTTTGTGATTCAGATAAATGACTGAGATGGGCTTGTCAAATGTATCATATGCTGCAAAGGTTTCAAGCCCAGGTCTATCCAAGTCCGGTCGTGTAAGATTCGCCTTTGAATAATTGTGCTCAAGAGTCATCTGGAGATCATGGGAGGCGTAGAACCGAACTTGTCTTGTCATGAATCTCTTAATGGCCTCAAAACCTTCTCTAGCAAGTCTGTCTTTGTGCACTGGGAGCTCCCTGCATCTCATGAACATTTGATAAATATCATCCATGTGCAGTAGGAAGAAGTCATTCTCTTGACAGGTGAACTCCGAGCCATCGGTACGTCGTAGACGAAAGATCAGGAACTTAATCGTTTCCAAGTAGTCTTCTGTGATATCCAGGATTTTCGATATAGGACATCCACTAGTTGCGAGATTATGATTTAGAACTTGTCTTCGTTCCCCTGTGGATCTGTGTCCTAGCATATACAGGTTACCTCCTCGGTATTTTCCTTTCAAGTGATTGATTCCTCGCATCTTTAATTCACTGAACTTCTTGATTTTTTCAGGTTGTCGCCAGATTTTCTCTCGGATTTCTTCTAGGAAGGGGGCTTTGATTCTAACAATTTCCCATTTTTCTTTGACTGGTTCTGGTGCCTTGGGATTTTCTTTAAGATTCTCCCCTTCCTTGAGTTCATCTTCATCGAGTCCAATCATTTGTGCATGATATTTGTTGAGGAATTCTCTGAGTTGCCAGCTTCGACACATTTCGTACTGCTCCGCTTCCACTCTAAGATCATCCCACTCTGTCCACTCGCGAGGCCACTGATCATGAACTAGAAGGTCTTCCAGTTCATCTTGTATTTGATTACCAGAGGGCTTAGAGTGAGCTTGTTGTTGTGTCGAAGGCGACCTGTCATGTGAAACACCGGGATCCTCAGGATTGCCCGTTATCATCAGATTAGAACTAGGTTCTTTCTGATGGCCTGAATAGAAAGGTGTACTCGAAGTAGCAACCTCAGGACTTCCACTCCATCCTTGGTCTACATCTATGAAAGATGAGCCTAGGAGTGTTGTTTCTAGCTCGACCGGGCTAGATGTGGGTGAGTTGGCTGTTTGGCTTTTATGTTGAGTGGATGGTGGGGGCTGATTGTTCGAGGATTCAGGTTGGTTGGATTGCGTAGAGGGTTGGCTTGTTGACGCATCACGCTCAAGTGTCCTTTGTCTCTTGTTCTCCCCCTCATGAGGATCCGAGTCATCGGGGTCCTCATGCGAACGTTTGTGACCTAGGAGACTATCACGGCATGAGCTGTCAGGCTTAAGGATCCGAAGAAGGTCTTTTTGTTTCTGGGTTAGGTTGCCTTCTTCGGTAGCTAGTAGTTGATCTAGCATTAGGTTCTCGAGTACCTCGAACGGTAAAGTTTTAGGGTCAGGAAGAGGTGTGGTCGAAGTAGGGGAGGACACTAGTTCTGTATCCTGGGTTCCCCTTGAAGCAGTAGGTGAGTGGGGTAGGGTTGTGGATGGTTCAGAGGTTTGTTGGGTAGGTATGATAGGAAGTGGTTGGGTTTGTTGGGTATGTGAGGATGATGTTTGGGGTTGGGTGATGTCATTATGCAGCGCTGGGGTGTTCCTGAATTCCTGTGCCCGAGCGGTTATTGCTTCGTGCACCCATGGCTTAATGGTGGAATCCAAGAAACGTTGCAGAATGACGGAAAGGTCGGTAGGGTCAGGGTGTCCGGTTACAGGGGTAGTAACCGTTGTCACAGCATCAGTAAAGATTACCGATGTGTGGCCTGCAGATAATGATGGAGATATCTGTTGAGCAGCAGGACTTCCGATCATCATTGACGTATCTCCGATCGTTGAGGACAAGTAAAGTGCACCTGTCGTGTGCAGTGGTGTGAGCAGTGTATGTGTCCTAGAAAATGTTGAAAATGTTGGGATGGTGGAAACTAGACTCAATGTGTTAGAAGGAGGGGTAGTGGTCTGGGGCGAAAGACCACAAAGTAAATCCTCAGCTGCTTCGTAGGGAGACAGCGAGGTGGGTATAATATCCCCTATATGTGAAACTACTACCTGTTGGGAGGCAGCAGAGTGGCTTGGTGAGGCTTGTGCATGCGCAGTTGGGCTAGATGCTGCGTCTTCTACTCGGAGACTGAAAATCTCAGCCTCTGCACCTATGGGGTTAGCCCGGTTTATTGTGTCTAGGTCAGAGCAGCTGTCATACAAAGCTAACTCTTCTGCCAGGTTGCTCACGGTTTGCACTCTTTGCACAGGAGTAGATGATGAGGCAAGGTCATGACGCACCTTGGAGCGAGTCTCACTGATGATATTTCCTTGAGTGTCCTTGATTTGGTGAGACTGCTCTTGTGTTGTAGCCCGAGAAAGCCTGATAACGAGTCGTCCTTTCTTAGCGCGGGCTTTCTCGACTTTCTTGCCCTTGGCTTTGGTATTGTTATCATCCTCATCATCATCATCGTTGTCGTCCTCAGCCTTGCTCCCAGAGCCCTCATCGTCAGCGTCTTGTGTTGTGGCTACGCTTGGCGAATCACGGGTAAACTCTTCAGCACGGGTGTGGCCCTCAGCAGACATAGTCTGATCATCATGGGGCCGGCTTGCCACTGGTCTCTGTGGCCGGGTTGAACTCTCAGGACCCTCACTTTCTCTCAGCTGACTCCCCGGGGTAGGCTCAGGGGGGTTTATCTGAGCCATAGGGAGTATAATGTTGTTCTCCTCGCTGTAGCGTATGACATGTGGATCATTCCGACCAGCTAACAGGAGGAGAGGGACAGGAATAGGTAGTGGTACCAGTGAGCGTACCTCTGGCATTCTCTTCAGATATTGTAGGGCTGGAGTGCTGACATTCTCAGATGATTTGCGCCTTTGAATCGTAGGAATTGTTCTGCAGAAATGTCGCACCAGCAGTGAAAACCATCTCATGTATGGTAGATGCTTGATCAGATCAGTGTCAAACTTCCTTCTTCGCATTTCCAGAATGTCACCCCAGATTAGTGAGGCGAAATCGTAGTTCTTCATGAAAGCGATGCCGTGGAAGATGTAGACGAGGTAACCACTGCATTTGTCGAAGCCGCTGTGCTTGGATGTGCAGCACTTGTTCAATGTGGCCATTAGTGTCCTCCAAGGTCGTGGAAATCGTGCTGTCTTGATCGCGGACATCAACCGGAGAGGTTCAGCGTGGCCTAGTGTGATCATGTCCTCAAAGATTTGCGCTTCTGAAGCCAACGCATCATAATGTTCCTCCTCCGGGATCTGTAGCACTTGTTGAACTAGCGCCTTTGTGATTGTGACTCTTGTATTGCAGATTGTGGCAGCTAGGACGTCATCGATTTGTCTGCCATTAGCATCCACGTCCTTGTCAAGTGTACCCCAGAATTGTTGGAGATACACCTGAGGGACTTCAGCGTTTTCGCTCAGTGCCTTCCACAGCTTGTGGCCCTTCAGAATAGAGACCACTACGTCGTCTTGACAAGAGAAGACTTCTGGGTCCAGTTGTGAGTTGTTCTCTTTGATCGGGATCCATTGTTCCCTAGCATAGATCATGTTGATTGGAGTGTTGGCAGCCATCTGAGTCTGAAAATGATAAACAAATTAGAGCATATGATCAAAAATGGCTAAGTCCACAATTTATTTCTCACTTGGGCCCTTTGTTGTTTTTTTTTTTTGAATTGGGGCCCAATTTGAAAAGTTATAGCACTTGGTCTGATTTGGGCCTGGACTTAATTATTGTGGCCCATTTGAGAAAATTTCCGCTAAGGGTTTGATTCTGGGCTGGGCTGGTGATATTTCGAGCAGCCCTAAGGATTGGGCAAAGACTTGGATCGCGCACGGCCTAATCGCGCAAGGGTACTCGGGTACCCTAAATCGCGCAGCCCATCCATATCACGCGAGAGAGCAATCACGCAACTCTGAGGATCGCGCAATAGAGGGATCGCGCAAGGGTCACTCTGGATCGCGCAAATTACTCAGATTGCTCAAGGTAGTGGTATCGCGCAGGTCACTCCGGATCGCGCAAGCAGGCTGATCGCGCAAGAGTGAGGATCTCGCAAGCCCCTCCCAATCGCGCAAATCAAGATCGCGCAAGGAGGGTTGAATCGGGCAGGGTCTGAATCGCGCAAGTCGCCCTCAATCTCGCAAGTCCAGATCGCGCAAGGAGGGTTCGCGCAAACATTATCGACGCTCAATGTTCCTGTTCATCTTCTTCGTGGGGGTGTACCTGTTTATCATCATCTGTGAAACAGTCAAAAATCATAGGGGGTGGAGATTTTACCGATTTTTGAGAAGATCCGGAGCTCGAAGGAGGAGGGGGATGAGAGATTTTTGCTCTGAGGAAATTGAAGGGTTTCGCGCAAGAGGAAGTGGATGGGGAGTGGGTTGCGCGTTTTAGACTTTAAATAGGCCCGGGGAAATTCAAAATTTAACGGGCCCAAAACAGTCTAATTTCAATTTAAAAATTGCTCCCCCTCTACACTTGCTTCTCTTTAAGAATGAAAATTTTAGCAAACTCCCCCTCAATTTATACACAATTTTGAAATACTTCCCCTCAACAGATGAACAGATTTTGAAAAGCTCCCCCTCAATTTATGCAAATAAAAAATGATGCAAACAGAATAATAAAAAAATGAGATGCATGCATAAAAAAGTAAAAATGCAAATTTTGAAAAATGTTTTAGAATGAATGAAAATTATGAAAGCACACGCACACACACAGTTCAGAGTTACTCATTCGTTCAGGTTCAACATCCCCAGCTTAGAGATCAGGAAATTGAATCTCTTTTCATCCAGGGCCTTTGTGAAAATATCAGCCAGTTGCAATTCCGTAGACACAAAGTACATGTCCACGGTGCCTTTCTCAACGTGATCCTTTATGAAATGATATCTGAGATCAATATGCTTTGTCCTTGAATGATGGACCGGATTGCACGTGATGGCTATTGCACTTTGAGAGTCGCTGTAGATCGGGATGTGTGAGAATGTGAACCCATAGTCTTTCAGCTGGGTCCTCATCCATAATATCTGTGAGCAACAACTAGCAGCCGCGACATATTCTGCCTCAGCTGTAGAAGTAGACACACAATTCTGCTTTTTGGAGGACCAGCACACCAACTTATCACCAAGAAATTGAGCACCGCCAGATGTACTCTTTCTGTCCAATTTGCAACCCGCGAAATCAGCATCTGAGTATCCAACAAGGTCAAAGCCTGATTCCTTGGGATACCAAAGGCCCAGATTGACTGTTCCTTTGAGATATCTCAGTATTCTTCTAACAGCGTTCAGATGTGATTCCTTCGGATTTGCTTGAAAGCGGGCGCATAGGCAGGTTGCAAAGACAATGTCTGGTCTGCTAGATGTAAGGTACAGCAAGGAACCGATGATAGCCCTATAATTGGTAGCATCGACTGGTTTCCCGGAAGGGTCAGAGTCGAGCTTCTGTGAGGGAGACATGGGGGTTTTCATCGTTGACTTGCTGTCCATTTTGAAGCGCTTTAGCATGTCGTGAATGTACTTGGACTGATTTATGAAGTTTCCGTCTGGCATTTGCTTGATCTGAAGCCCTAGAAAGAAGTTCAACTCTCCCATCATACTCATCTCGAACTTGGTGCGCATCAGATTGCTGAACTTTCTACAGAAATTTGGATTCGACGAGGCAAAAATGATGTCGTCAACATAAATTTGTATCAGCATGATGTCACCCTTGTGTCTTTTGATGAAGAGAGTTGGATCTATCTTTCCCTTCGAGAAGCCTGATTCCACAAGAAAATCTGATAGAGCTTCGTACCAGGCTCTCGGTGCTTGTTTCAAACCATACAAGGCTTTCCTCAGCTTGTATACATGATTGGGGCGTTCAGGATCAACAAAGCCGTCAGGTTGTGCAACGTAGACTTCTTCTTTCAAATCTCCATTCAGAAATGCCGTCTTTACATCCATTTGATACACTGTGAAATTCTTGTGTGCAGCATAAGCTAGAAATAGTCTGATTGCTTCGATTCTTGCCACTGGTGCAAAGGTTTCATCGTAGTCGATTCCTTCTTGTTGATTGTAACCTTTGGCAACCAGGCGGGCCTTGTTCCTCACGATCACACCATCCTCATCTTTCTTATTCTTGAATACCCATTTGGTGCCGATAATGGTTTTCTTGTAAGGCCTTGGCACCAGGGTCCACACTTTCAATCTTTCAAACTGGTTCATTTCTTCCTGCATTGCAATCACCCAGTCCGGATCAGCCAATGCGTCAGTCATCTTTGTTGGTTCTTTCTGACTCAGAAAACATGAGTATAAGCATTCATTGACTGATGCCGTTCTGGTTCTGACTCCTTGAGATGGATCTCCAATTATCAGCTCTGGCGGATGTGCCCTTGTCCACTTTCTCTCATGTTGTAGAGGCTGTGGAGTTATGATTGGATGATCAGGGTCAGAATATTCTTGTTCTGGTTGTACTTCTGGGGTTTCTTGCGTTGCAGCTTCTTCAGGTTGATCATTAACAGGAGTGTTTGGTTCTTGTTCAGCTTCATTATCTGTATGCTCATCATCATTCTGAGTAGGAGTGTTGGTTTCTTCAGTAGTTGGAGCAGGTAACAGGGGGTTCTGAGTGATTGTAGCATTTGTAGTTGGTGGTGCACGTGGTTGACTGTAGAAGTGTTCAAATAGAGAATCCAAAACCACGTGCTCATCTGATCTTGTCTCACCGCCCTGCCCTCCTACTCCAGAAGATGATGGAGTTTCATTGTTTGCAGAGGTTGATGGTTCAGAATGAAAATGTTCAGAAGCCAAGTCCGCCATTTCATAGAAGCTCACATTGATGCTCTCCATGACGGTTCTTCTGTCTTTCAAGTATACTCTGTATGCCTTGGAATTGGTAGAATACCCAATGAATATTCCTTCATTTGCTTTTGGATCAAGCTTCCCCCTAGCATCCCTGTCATTCATAATGTAGCATTTACAACCGAAGACGCGGAAGAAGGCAATGTTAGGGATCCGCTTGAACACAATCTCATAGGGCGTCTTGTCAAATCTTTTGTGGATCACCGTCCTGTTCTGTGTGAAGCAAGCCGTGTTGATAGCTTCCGCCCACATGAAGTGAGGAAGCTTTGACTGTATCAGCATGGTTCTGGCTGCTTCCACCAAGGTTCTGTTCCGTCGTTCTACAACACCGTTCTGCTGTGGTGTCTTAGCTGCAGAGAACTGTTGAGTGATTCCCTGAGCTTCATAGAATTCGGTCAGTTCCTTGTTCTTGAACTCCGTCCCGTTGTCAGTTCTGATTATCTTCACATTCTGCTGTAGATAGTTCTGTATGGTCCTGATGAATGTCATGATGAGATTTGCAGTTTCGTCCTTGGAGCGCAAAAACTTGGTCCATGTGTAGCGTGAGTAGTCATCCACAATTACCAAAGTATATTTGCGTCCACTGATGCTATGCACGCGCATCGGACCACACAGATCCATATGTAGTAGCTCCAGGGGACGAGACGAGGAGGGAAATTGTTTTGACTTGTGTGATGCTCTCCTCATCTTTCCCAAATGACATGCAGAGCAGTGATGGTTGGGGGAGTTCTTCAGAAAGGGCAGTCCTTTCACCAACTTCTTCGAGGAGAGGGAACTGATGGCTGGCAGATTCAAGTGTGAGAGACGTCTGTGCCATAGATTACTTTGTTCTTCAGAAGCTTTGGACAGGAGACAGATGGATATGGGGGATCGTACCGATTTCAGATCAATGGTGTAGAGATTGGTTTTCCTCTGACACCTTAATAATGGTGTCCCACCCATATCCATCACACAACATTGCTTAGCATGGAATCTCACTTCCATTCCATTATCACAAAATTGGCCGATGCTAAGCAAGTTGTGCTTCAGTCCCTGCACATATGACACGTTTCTGATAGTGACGCTCTCACAAATGACATCTCCTGTCCCAAGTATGGGCGATGAAGCATTGTTCCCAAACCTCACATTTCCTCCAAATCTTTCAGAATAGTTGCTCAGTAGTTCAATCTGTCCAGTCATGTGTGACGAGCAACCCGAATCAAGATGCCACACATGACTGACCTGCAAAACAGATTAGTTTCGCTTAGGTACCCATCGCCAGATGGGTCCTTCCTTATCAACAGTGAGCAATTGTTTCAACTTCTTTTTGATTTGGGATCCTAGGCTGGCTGGTTGAGAAGAGTTTTTCATTTTTAATCGTTCTGCATCAGCCTTAGGAACCCATTTTTGTTTAATTTGATTGATTTTTGGAGCGAGGGAACTTTCATTTGTCCTAAGTGATTGTTCAGATAAATGCTCTTTCAAGATTGGTTCGCGTGATAGCCTTCTCAGATGTTTGACTGAGTGAATCTTGAGAGGATACCTTAAAAATGGCAATTTGACCTCACTCTCAACATTCACCCTATCAATCTTGGGCTTCTTCACAACATTCTTAACAATCACAGGATCTTTTGCTTTGCAAGAAGAAACAGACTTATAACAACAACATTTCATTAATTTGACACAATCCAGAGAAACACATTTAGTACAGCGATTCGAGACAGAAATCTTAGAACTAGAAGACTTAGGAGCCACTCTCTTAGCATAACTAGTAGATGGCTCACTAATGCTAGAACTAGACTTATTCTTAACATAAAAAATGGCGCTCGACCGCTGACTCTTATTGCTTAATCTCGACTCTTCTTCTCTCTTCTTCCTTCTTATTTTGTCTTCAATCCACTCTCCTTTCTTCTCGACTCTCTTCTTCACATCTTTCCCTGTCGGAGCATGAGACTTGGGGTGAGAAGAAGAAGTCTTAAAACTATCGCTTGAATTTTCAGAAGTGTTTTCAGAAGTAGAAGGGGAAGAGGATTGAGAAGCTGTGTTAGACTGAGAGGCGGTTTTCAAAGTGGTTATTTCCTTTAAGAGTTCATCCTTTTCTTTTTCTAAAATCTGCTTTTCCTTTTCAAAAGAATCTTTTAACTCAGCAAACTTCCTCACCAACGGTGGAATGTAAGCTGGTTTCTCAATTGGTTCAGATGTGGAAGCCTCCTCTCCGTCTTTCTCAGCTTCCTTTTCAGGAGGATAGGTCAAGATTTCTTCAGCAGGAGTCAAAGGGAGTGCTTTGTTTTTGTAGCTCTTGTTTAATTCTGTGTAGTCAAAAGGAACCTCTACACCAGCCTTTGTCTTTCTCTTTTCATCCTCAAGGGCATTCGTTTCTTCATTACCAGTGAAGGCCATGAGTTTGGTCAATCCTATTTTCATGTATCTAACATCATAGAGTTGTTTACAGTTGACCTTTTTCAGGTTCTGAGGATTGGTCAAACCCAAGCCTTCTTTGGCATTATAGAAACGAGTGTCCTTAGGCTGGTTAAGGAAAATAGTCTGATCTGTTTGGTCCCTTTTGGCTAACAGATCCTCAAGTTCTTTGATTTTAGTATAAAGTGCACCCCTTCTTTCCATTAGCAAGTTATTTACACCAAAAAGCCTAATTCTTTCCTTTTCAGTTGTTCTAAGTTTCTCTGTCAACTCTTTCTCACTCACACTAAGTCGCTTATTCTCAGTGGTGAGCTTAGTGATTGTTTTCTCTGAATTGATTATCTTAATGTTTGAGCATGTCTGTTTTTCACGCAGTTGGTTATATACCTCATACAACCTTTTATAATTCGCCTCTAGCTCCTTAAATTTATCATGCATATCTGTTCTAGAGCAGTTATGAATAGATGAATTAGAAGTACTTACTTCATTGTCAGCATTTCTATTCTCGGCAGTCAGGGCAGTTGCAACATCAGCATTGGTTGCAGTAGGCGGGTTCTTCTTCTCCTCAGCTTTGTTCTTCTCTTTTTCATCAGCAGCAGGGGTTGGCTTCATCTTTCCTTCCTTCTCATCATTCTTCTCTTTCTCTTCTTCTTCAACCACTGCCATCAAGGCCATATTCTCTTCATCATCAGAATCATCCATCCAGTGGTCTTTTTCAGCCATGAGAGCACTCTTTTCCTTGTTTTCTTCCATAGCCAGCAACATCTTCTTCTTGTTCAGATACATCTTCTGCTTATAGTATTCAGCATCCTTCCTCCTCTTTGGCATCCTGCAATCCTTCATCAGATGTCCAGTCTTCCCACAATTGAAGCACTTTGGAGCATCCTCAGCAACAATATTCTCAGAAGAATCAAAAGATCGCTCTTTTCTTTTGCTGTTGCTGGTAGAGGACTTGCGGAGCCTGTTGTTAGAGGGGTTCTTCTTTCTCTGTAGCTGACTATTGAATTTTGAGGTGAGGAGAGCTAGCTGCTTTTGCATATCGCGCAGCTCATCATCATCAGTCTCATCCCAAAATCCAATGTCGCTGTCAGCACTCTCACTTTCTTCAGCAATCATTTTCTCCTTCTTTGAGCTAGATTTCGATGGTTTGTCAAGCATTAAGGCGAGGGTGTCTGCAAGCTTATTCACAGCTCCTTTCTCTCTTTCAGCTGTCACAGTAGTCACAACAAAGTCTTCAAAGTCTTCAGTGTACTGACTCAATGTGTTGTACACGGCATGGATGTCCATCTCATCAAGATCCTTTGTGTGCCTTATCTGTGAGCTCAGCTTCTTCCAGTCAGCTCCAAGAGAAGATAGAAATCTCACGTTCAGTTCCATGTTTGACTTGTGCACATTTATCTTCCTCATTTCGTTTATAAGCTGCAGAAACCTCAAGTAAGTGTCTTCCAGTGACTCTCCGAGCTTTGCCTTAAATGAGTCGTATGCTGTAAATGTGCTGGCTTTCTTCGCTTTTACACCTATCTCTGTGCCTTGCATAATCTTAAAAATCTCGTCCCACATCTCCTTTGATGTGGACATACTATCGATTTGCATGTATATGTCATTTGGAATGGCTTGCAAGAGATAGGTCTTTGCAATAAGATCAGCTCGGATTCTGGCACGGTCTTCATCATCATATTCCTCAACAGTCTTCTGTCTCCACTCAATCTCCACCGGTGGATTATTCCCATTGTCTCTTTCAACAGCAATCATGAGTTGTGCAGGTCCATTGGTGATGGAATCAAGAAGACCAGATGATTGGTCCTTGCTCTCAAGAAAGTTCAGAAATCGGTTCTTCCATACATTGTACTCCCCTCTTCGTAGAATCGGGGGTCTTGTATCATTTCCAATCGATAAAGCATCCATGTTAAATGATCGGGCTGATCAGTTGATTGATTTGATTCTGTTTTGTTGGTTTCAGTACTTTGGGCAGAAGGTTCTTGTTCAGAAAAAGTTGTAAGTGTGAGATTGCGCAGGTGTTGGAAGATTGCTCAACTTTACAAAAGGATTGCTCAACTTAAACAATCGCTCAACTTAAAAGATCGCTCAAGTTAAGATCGCTCAACTTTGTAAATAGCTCAACTCCAAATCGCGCAAGGAGAGGATCGCTCCACCTGAAAAATAGCTCAACTCTTCAGATCGGGCAAGTCCAAAAATTGCTCAAGTGAGTTTGCGCGAAATTGGAAATTGCGCAGGAGATATTTCAAGATGGCGCAAGAGGTGTTGCGCGAAGTACGGATCGCGCAGGAGCTGTTTTTGCGCTATGTTGGGATCGCTCAACCTGTGAAAATAACGCAACTCCGAGATCGCGCAAGGAAGGTTGCGCGAAGCTCAAAATCGCGCAGGAGTGTAGTTGCGCGTTCCTGTTCTTCGTCCCAGCGAGTTGCGCTAAATATCAGGATCGCTCAACTTCTGGCTGAACCTGTTCGTCAAATTTCAGATCGAGATTTTCTCCAGGAATGATCCTAGCAACAGTAGAAACCTTTTCCTTCAAGCCATTTCCTGCAAAAACAACAACAAAAATAGAACAGAAGATCGCTCAAGTGCTAATCTTCAGCGATGAAGAATCGCGCAGGAGGATTTTCCAGCCTTCAATCGATCGATCAGCTCCGGCTCTGATACCAGATGTTAGGTCCCTTTTTCTAGTCTAGAATATGTATGTATGGAAGATAGATCTGTGTATGAAGCTTTCCATTGATGTGAAGGTTTTACAGAATGATATGAGAGTTTTAGCGTGAAAACCTTACACGGAAATAGGCACTACGGCACAGAATGTTACGAAAAGCTTAACCTAGCCTTTCCCTTAAGGCATATATATAGCCTGACGGGAAAGGTAGGTTTTACAATTATTTGGGCTCCTTTTCCTAGGAGGCCCATACCTAAAAAGGTATAAAACCTTTATTACAAAATTGCCTTAAAAGGCCTATTCACTATTCTAGCTAATTATAAACTAGCAAAGTAACATTGATCACAATTACAATGAAAATATCTCTAACAATATTATATTAGATTCACATATTGAAATTTATAGGAATTGATTATAGATAAAATGTAATGAATTTTTATAAAAAAAAAGAAAAGAAAAAAGAAAGTGAATTACAATATATGAAGTTGATATATATCACAATACTCATTATTCGATACTTAATGCTCTGTAGAATACGTCTGATGCTCATTAAAGGTGTAATAATGCTCATCTAGCAAAAACTACGATTTTCACTAAAATTACAAAAATGCCACCGTTTTTAGTTATGATGTCAGCTTTTCTTGTAATAACACGGTGCTCATTATTAGACTCTGAATACTCATTAAAATTGGACAATTGCTCATTAGCATTACACTAAAACTCATTTAGCAGAAACCGCGATTTTCACATTATATTACAAAAATGCCACCGGTTGTACGGTGCTCACCGTACAGCCGGTTGTACGGTGGATGGACTCCATGTATGTGTGTTAATATTGTGTTAAAGCTTTGTTGATACTATAAAGTTTATTATACATAATACGTTGCATGCATGTGTGTTTCATATATGTATATGTATGAGCTATACATATTAATTATGTATACTCTATATGCATATGGAAAAAGGTTTTACTTTACCATTAATATTTCCTTTTTATTTTATTAAAAATTTTGGAGTGTCACAGTCTGCCCGATATCTAACGGATCAGCACACTGTCGCAGCATATTGTAATACCCGAGATTAATTTAAGAGGATTAATAGTACTACTCATATCAACAGAGGTGCATCTCCTTTTAAGGGAGCTCATCACCCAATAACTCCAAGGTTAAACGTGCTTGCACGGGAGTAGTCTTGGGATGGGTGACCCCTTGGGAAGTTTCTCAGGGCGCGCATGAGTGAGGACAAAGTGCGCGGTAAAGGCTTGTGGTGGTTTGTGAGGACAGTACTAGAGGTCTGAAGTAACTACCTCGGGTCCCACGGGGCCGGGGTGTTACAAATTGGTATCAGAGAGCCCAAGGTTATTTTCTGGGGATTTTTCACAATATTTTTCAAAAAAGTTTTCCAAACAATTGTTCAAAACAATTTTTTTTAGGAAAAGAATATGACTAGGAAAAGACCTCTTAGGAACGTGGTGAGGATGTGAGACCTTTACGAAATTGATCAGTATGATCGAACTGTGGAAATTCATGGAATTACTTGTTTATGTGAAATGTGTGGAGTCTGATAGCATCTTTGAAATATCTATATGTGATAGAATTTAGATAGAGACTTAGTGAATAAATTGTATACTTATGATAGCGTAAAGGCCTTCTAAGTGTCTTAGTACTTTTGAGACTCGTGAAATTAGAAGCTAAGTGGTCAAATTCGTGGAAGTCTTATGGTCATGTCGTTTGACCAAAAATACCACTTGGAAAAGCTAGGTCGGTATGCGCAAACGCTACCTTGAGTTATTTGATTAAGGTAATATCTTAGTCACAGGGACGTAACCCCTCTTTAAGGGGAATAGAGTGTAATACTTTGTACCATTAATTAAAACTTATGCTTCGGGGCGAAACATCTTTTAAGGAGGGTAGAATGTGACACTCCGAAAATTTTAATATAAGAAAATATATGGTTTTATTTGTAAAAATAAAATATTACAAAGTGACATTTTATTAAGAGAATAAAATAAAATTTTAAGAAAAGTGACATTCTTATAATAAATTTAACAATGTAATGTTTTTTCTTTTTCATAAATAATATGGAGTAGGAGGAAAATTATTAGGAATGATAGTTCAAAAGATGTCGATTGATACAATTAATTCTATTTGTACAATTATATGTCTATAATAATACACACGTTGACCTTTCAACCTAATATACCTATACAACTCCATATATAACTCCATAAACATACGTACTCATAAACTCGCACAAGGAAACTATGGATAAAAAAAACATTTATATTGCCTACCATATTTACTAATGCTAATCGCACATGTGTATACTCGTACGAATAGCGTCCAAATACACTCCAACCGGTGATTTTCGTTCAATGAAAGCCGGAAGCAAATACCCACGTAAAAAGCGGATCGCATAACCTCCAACATTCAAACCGATCGGATGAGCTCAAAAGAAACCCTAAGTATGCCAAGAACTGTATAAATACTGGCCTCAACCTTCACTTCCTTTCATCCAGAGCAAATCTCGATCATTATATATACACACATAAATACGTATATATACATACATATATATATATATATACGCAAATTTCGACCCTTCGTTTTAGCCATAACCGAGCCCCTAAAACACTTCTGAGACATTCCCCTGCTTGAGAGGAGTTCAACGGAAAAAGAATCATTGAAAACGATCGTGAAACGACGGAGAACGAGCTTGCCGGAGTTCCGCCGGGCTAACCGTAAAAACGGAAAACGGAGAAGAAGAAGAAGGAGCTGCCGCTGCCGCTGCCGCCAACCCATCACTGACCTTCGCCGTCCCCAAACGAGTCTTCTACCACCACCGTATCACGAATCTGTCGAGGTAACCTCCCTTCTCCCCCTGCGCATCTTGTTCCGTTAAACTCACGAGGAAGAAGAAGTGAAGAACAGTACTTTGTTCTAAAAGTTGGGCTGGCTAATAAAAATAATTATTATAATAATAATAATTACTATAATAATAATAGTAATATGTAGTAATAATAATAAAAATAGTAATAATAATAATCTGCAAAATAATAATAGTAATATGTAGTAATAATAATAAAAATAGTAATAATAATAATCTGCAAAATTGATAAATTTGAGATGAGAAGTATTAATGGTGAAATTGGCTGGATTAATTGATAGTAATCACTTGGATAAATTTGTTAATTGTTATTTAACATAGTTACATAATGTTAAATAATAAAAAGGAAATTGATGGTTTAATTAATAAAAATTGATAAACAAATATTATATTAAAATTATAATTATTTATTTGGACTTAGTAGATAAAATTGGATCGATATTGTTTTCACTAATATTGGAATGATTGAAGTAGATTAATAAGTTAACATAATTACGGACTTGGAAATATCAAGTGTTTGAATAATTAATAAAATCAGATTAAGTTGATGATGATTAGTTAATTTAAATTCGGATTCACTAATAGTGTCAATTAATATAAATTAATTACGAAATTTGAACAGTTAATACAATTCGTTTATGTTTTATTAAAATATTATTCGGATATTTTATTTAGACATAGGATTCAAATATTGAAATTAATGGCGGACTCATTGAGTAATTCAAAATAATATAACGAATTAATCAGTATTCTAAACCTGTTATTATCCTAATTAGATGAATTAAAAGTTTATGGTTATTTCTAATAGGATAAACTTTAATTGGAATTTTTGGCCTGTAATTATAATTCGTATGTTGTAATAGTTGAATACTAAGTATGTTACGTACTCCGTATTATTCTTAATAATTCGAATATTAGATTAAGGCTGATTTAAAAACAGTAATGAAATGAAGTAGGAGATAAAGTGGTAAGATTAATAGAAGTGATTAATCGATGATTAAGGGATATACTAAGTTCGAATTAATAATTAGTCACATTAATGAACTCGAATAATAATAATATATAAGAAAATAATTTGGGTAGATATTTAATGTTAGACAATCGACTAATTATATCATCTTAATTAGAAGGTGACAATCTAGAGACCATATTAGAGGAGGATAACTAGGAGCTTCAAGACTTAAGGTAAGTTTCTCTGCCGATTCAAAATGGTTTCCTCGTATTATATGCTATTATGTGATTAAAGTGTGAATTTTGAATTATGTGTATGTGATTTTGAGGAGATATTAGATCTATGGTATTTGAGAAGTGCAAACGAAGTACTTTTGGGTATTAAATATTATTAAATACCTTTGAGACTATTTAGAGAGATTGAGAAATATTTTTGGAAGTATATCTAAAGTCAAGATAAAATTTACGTTTTCATAAGAAGTGAGCACCCGGGAGAAATCCGTGGTGTCGGTTTTCCACATCCAGATAAATGTGGAGGGTGATTAGGGCTGCTACTACTAAGAAGTACAGTTTAAGTTTTAAGTGACATTTGGATTTATGATCCCTTTTAAAGAAGAAGTTATAGTAGTAGTCCCTAATCATTCAAGAACTTTAAAAGGTGGGGTGGTTGGTAGACTGAGTCCCGACTACCCGAGATGACTTACTACTCGGAGGGCTTGGAATCCCTTTTAGGTGGTGTGCACACTTAAGGTAGTCGTTTCGTTTCCGCAAGAGCAGATGTGGTACCGGCACTTGTTCGGGGTGGCCGTCCGTAACCACGGTCCACCGGGCTCAGTCGAAAGGTTGAGCACCGCCCTTCTAAATTACTAGGAAGTTAGAGAAGAAGTGATTTTTGAGATAATCAAAGAAGAAGAGAATTTTGGTGGAGTGAGTTCTTTTTATATAGTATTATATAAAAATCTATTTTTGCCAAACCTGATTATTTTACGGGGTTGGGTAGTACTTACTTAGCTCTAAAGCTAATTTTTGTTTTCTTTCTTTGTTTTGTTTCTGCACGATATTTTTGCAGGTGATGATGGTTATGTTGACTGCTGAATGCATGCGCCTGAGAGCGAGTTAGAAGTTGCCTTAATTAAATTTAGTCTTGAAATAAACATTTATTTATTTAGTTTTATTGTTTTGTTTTAGTTGCCTGTGCATCCGGTTGAGAGATGACCGGATGTGGCGGTAACACTCATTTCCCTATTTAGACTTCCGCTGTACTCTTTAAATTTTATTATCAATAAATAAAAGTTTTATTTCAATCATATCAATGTTTTTGGGCGGAAAATTTGGGGGTGTTACAATATCGCGGGGCAAGGCAACAACAACTGAAGTGCAGGCCTTTGCTTTGCAGTTAGAGCGCACGACCAAGGGACGCTCGGACAAGCAGGAACGGTCTAGCCCCATGTGTACACACTGTAAACAAAAGGGACATGACGTAACCTAAGGTTTCAAATTGCATGGTTATCCCGATTGGTGGGAAGAGCGGAATAAAGCAAAGGGGAGCTCGGGCAATTCTGGCAGCGGACGTGCAGGGGGGTTCATGCCCCGACGGTTCCTTCCAGCTCGGTGACACCGGGTTAGGGGGCTGCTCCTCCAGGCGGTGGCGCAAATGGTTTGGCTACGTTGAGTAGCAAGCAGGTTCAGGCCCTTTTAAACTTAATTACTGCAAATAACCGCTCTTGTGATCGTATGTCAGGTAAACATATTTCTCCTGATTGGATTATTGATACTGGTGCATCACATCAAGTTACGGGCGATTTTTCCCGTCTGGTTGCACCTACACAAATTCCTGAATGCCCGGTCGGGCTTCCCGATGGGCGAACTGTTGCTGCCACACTACAAGGGTGTGTGCCCTTGTCCCGAGATCTTACTCTTGATAGGGTTCTTTATGTGCCAGGGCTTACCTGCCATCTCATATCTGTGTCACAGTTGATCGATCACACCCCTTGTCTTGTCACATTTACTAATGATCTTTGTGCTATACAGGACCTACCCTCGAGGAACCTGATTGGAGCAGGTGAAAGACGAGATGGGCTCTTTTATTTCAGAGGGGTACCTGCAGTACAAGTTCTTAAAGCTTCAGCCACTTTACTGGAATTTGATCTTTGGCATCGACGTCTGGGACATCCATCAGACAGGGTTCTTAAATTGTTACCTAGTATTAGTTCTAGTTCTGCTCAAAAGAAATTAAATAAAACCTGTGAGGTGTGTCCACAGGCCAAACAAGTTCGTGATTCATTTCCTCTTAGTAGTAATAAAGCTGGTAGAATTTTTGAATTAATTCATTGTGATTTGTGGGGACCTTATCAAACCCCATCTACTTGTGATGCTGTTTATTTTCTTACCCTAGTTGATGATTATTCTAGAGCTGTTTGGGTATATCTGCTTCGTGACAAAACTGAGGTGCAAAAATATTTTCTATCTTTTCTAGCTATGGTGGAGACTCAGTATGTTGTGCCTGTTAAGACTGTGCGAAGTGACAATGGCACCGAATTTCGGTGTTTGAAGGCCCATTTTGACACTCGTGGTATTTCTTTCCAAACCTCTTGTGTTTACACCCCTCAACAGAATGGACGAGTCGAGCGTAAACATCGCCACATTCTAAACGTGGCACGTGCATTAATGTTTCAGGCACATCTTCCCATCCGTCTGTGGGGTGAATGTGTGCTCGCCGCTGTACATCTTATTAATCGCACCCCATCTGGGCTCCTAGGTGGAAAGACCCCGTATGAGATACTCACTGGTGTGGCTCCCGACTTCTCCCATCTCCGTGTCTTTGGATGTCTGTGTTTTGCTCACAACGTCAAAAGCCGCGGGAATAAGTTCTCCCCTAGGAGCCGGCGCTGTGTTTTTGTT
This sequence comes from Cuscuta epithymum, assembly GCA_945859915.1. Classification (NCBI taxonomy): domain Eukaryota; kingdom Viridiplantae; phylum Streptophyta; class Magnoliopsida; order Solanales; family Convolvulaceae; genus Cuscuta; species Cuscuta epithymum. Next base: position 382,471 of record CAMAPF010001041.1, on the reverse strand, counting down.
GGCTACCCTCACGGCCAACGAGGGTGGAAGTTGTATGACTGGGATACTGGTGATTTGTTTGTATCGAGGGATGTCCAGTTCCATGAGGAAGAGTTTCCTTTCTCTATAATCCCCTCCTCGGGTTCTGCATCCCGCGACTCTACGCCAGCCCCTACCGACCCCATCCTTTTTGACCCGGAACCTGTGCCTCCGTTATCTGACCACACTGCAGCCGAGACAGCACCTACGACCGGTCATCATCAGGACACCATTCCCTCTCTTGGGCGGGGTATGCGTTCCAAACGTGCTTCTGTGCTTCTACGGGATTTCGTTGCTCATCATATTCGACACTTGAGCCCATCTCTGTCTCGATCCGCTTTAGTGTGTTCCTCAGGTACGCCTTACCCTCTTACTCATTATGTAAAATGTGACAAGTTTTCTTCTGGTTATCGTGGTTTTATTGGAGCTATTCTTGCAGGACAGGAGCCACGATCTTACCGCGATGCCATGAATGATCCTGGCTGGCGTCAGGCTATGCAGGATGAAATCTGTGCACTTGAAAATAATCATACTTGGGTCTTGGAACCCCTTCCTCCCGAAAAGCGGGCTCTTGGGTGCAAATGGGTACATAAAATCAAATACCTTTCTGATGGTTCTGTAGAACGTCTTAAAGCGCGATTGGTCGTACTCTCCTCGCCGTCGCCGCCGCACGCAATTGGGAATTACATCAGATGGATGTCCACAACGCATTTCTACATGGCGATCTAGGTGAGGAGGTTTATATGAAACCACCTCCTGGTTTCTTCTCTTCTCGGCCCGGGGTGGTATGTCGCTTGCAAAAATCTTTATACGGCCTTCGACAGGCACCCCGCTGTTGGCTTGCCAAGTTAGCTGCAGCTTTGAAATCATATGGGTTTTCTCAGTCCTATTCTGACTACTCATTATTTTCCCTACAACGCGGATCAGTACATTTGCATGTCTTAATTTATGTGGATGATTTGATTCTTGCTGGCAATGATTCTAGCGTTATCGCTCAGTTTAAATCCTACCTGCATTCATGTTTTCATATGAAGGATTTGGGGATGCTTAAATATTTTCTTGGCATAGAGGTAGCTCGAAATTCCGAGGGTCTTCTTCTTTGCCAGCGAAAATATACGCTGGATATTATTACTAAAACTGGTCTTCTTGGTGCCAAGCCTGTTGATTTTCCCATGGAACAGAATCATGCTCTGGCTGCTTCCATGAGTGACTTATTAGCTGACCCTGACTCTTATCGACACCTGGTTGGTCGGCTCATTTATCTCTCTTTTACTCGACCGGATCTCGCCTATGCGGTTCATATTTTATCCCAGTTCATGCAGGCACCCAGACAAGATCATTGGAACGCGGCCCTACGATGTGTTCGATATCTCAAAGGAACTCCGGGAGAGGGTATCCTCTTACGGTCCTCATGTGATCTTACTCTTACCGGGTGGTGTGACTCCGACTGGGCCAGCTGTCCCTTACTCGCCGGTCTATTACTGGTTGGATTATTTTCCTGAGTGGGTCTCCTATCTCTTGGAAAACGAAGAAACAACACACTGTCTCTCGTTCATCCCCTGAGGCGGAGTATTGCTCCATGGCTGCTATCACTTCCGAATTGAAATGGATCAAAGGTTTGCTCTCCACCTTTGGTATTGAACACCCTCATTCCATATCTCTATTATGTGATAGTCGTTCGGCCCTTCATATTGCTCACAATCCAGTCTTCCACGAACGTACAAAACATATTGAAGTCGACTGTCACTATGTCCGCGATGCTATTCAGGATGGCTTAATTTCGCCTCATCATGTGTCTACTAATGATCAAGTCGCTGACATTTTCACCAAAGCACTTGGGAAGAAACAATTTCAGCATCTTCTTAGCAAGTTGGGCATTTTTTATCCGCATGCTCCAACTTGAGGGGGGGTGTTAGGCCCGAATGGGCCTATGGCTGTGTACTTTTGGGCTAAGGGCTCTATTTCTCTAGCGTAGCTTTGTTCATATGAGTATATATATACCAGACCTCCTTGTATATTAAACGCATGAATACAGACTGATTTACTCTAATATTTTACTCCATATTTAGCATATTCTCTCCTTATTCAGCAATGTTCTAGTTATTAAAATCATATATCATCCACATGGACTGAGTTGTACACAAGTTCATATTCTGGAGCATTTGTTATTGTGTCTTGTTAAATGTTGGAGATGACCCATTCTAGTCTTCGTTTTATATTGTCATTTGTGAGATGAAACTTGATTGCCATTGTGTGGGATCGAATTGAATTTTTTGTTTGAGCCTGTGAACAAATTAATTTGGATGACCTAAATGTATCTCATATTCCTTCTATGTCTTAATCCAATGGGGTTGTTCCCAACATTTTGTTATCCAAGTTGATGAACAGTATTTAATTTTGAATGTTTTTCCAATTAAAAATGAGTAAAATCATTCCTGGAAAGCTATCCAAATGAATTGAAGCGAAAAAAATAATTAAGGTGGTTTTTATTAATCATCAAAAATTTTTGGTAATAATCAAATCAGACTCCTGATATCTATTATCATACCATCATACCCAAAGAGGTGGTTTTTATTAATCCTTAGTTTCATTTATCCTGATATCCATATATATAAGACTGCTCAGGTCTAGCCGGAGGGCGGAAGTCCCTGTCCGAACTTTGTTGTTTGGGGCACTTCCCGATGGAATTTTTTGATGAAATTTGTTTTGCATGTTCCCCATCAAGTCTAGTTTGTTCATACCAAGTTTCAGCTCAAAATTCGATCGGGAAAGCATTCAAATCATTTTTTGAAGTTGACTGCGCCAAAATATACATATAAAAACGCAGTCAACTTCAAAAAATGATTTGAATGCCTTCCCGATCGAATTTTGAGCTGGAATTTGGTATGGACAAACTAGACTTGATGAAGAACATACTAAAAACATTTCATCAAAAAATTCCACCGGGAACCGCCCCAAGTGGCGGAGTTTGGACGGAGGCTGGACAGGGGAGGGAGGGACCTGAGCATTTCTGTGTGTGTCTATATATATATATATGTGTGTATGTGTGTGTGTGTGTGTGTGTGTGTATAGAGTAAGGATCAAATGAGAATATCATCTTAGGAGAGAAATAAGAATGGATCTCCACCATTAATTAAATCTGGTCTAACGGAATGCTAATCTTATACTAACGGTTAAACTTTTGGCTTAGGATTACGCCGTTAGTGCTTTAATGACTTTCCACTTTTTCCATTATTCCACGATTTGTATAGGCCACGTATCTTGTTTTTACTTTTAATTTCTCATGATTATAGTATTATATTATGCTTGTTCAAATTCATTTAATTTGCTAGAACTATAAAATTGGATTGGAGGCTAGGCTCTATCTACTTTAGTGTTTGGAGTCTAATATACGTAGTATTGAATTTGATGGTGCACTCACAAATAAATGTAAACTGCCAACCTATACGTTTTTTTGAAAAGGCATTTTCTTTAATTATTAATAGAATGAAATTGATCAATAAAAATGTGATTAAAACTCATTACATAATATTTTTGTTTACCGTTCTTATATTAGTCATGCATTTGGTTAAATGCATTTGGTGTGCACTTTTTATTGTTGCTTGGCTCATCATTATCATCATAACTATCACTATTGTTATTTTTTTTTATTTTCCGTTCTATTCATTATTATCATTTCATTTTAATTTGAATACAAAATATATATTATGACTCCTCTAATGATACATTGATTTTCTCCTGAGTTTGTCGGTGCACATTAATATATTTAATGATAGAAGTGCATAATTTTGCAATATGAGTGCACTCCTAGAATAATAAAGTTGCATATGTATTCATTTTCAGTTGAAAAAGTAAATATATTATGACTCATCTTAGGATGAATTATTATTAATGAAGAAAACGTATTCACATAAATGTGTTAAAACTAGTTGATTGTTATACTAGGTTTTGGTTCAAATAAGAACATGATCTTAGGAGAGAAATGAGAATGAATCTGGACCGTTCGTTAGATTTGCTTTAAGTGAAATTCAATGTGCATTAGATGAAACTATAATGTGCACTAGGTGAAATTGAAATGTGCAGCACAAAATGCACGATACAGTGACATTATGTGAAGCTGAATTGTGCATGATGTGAAATTGAAATGTGCACTGGGTGAAACTGAAATGTGCAGAGTAAACGGTATGATGTGATGTTATTTTCGTACCTTTTATTATGCACATTTTAGTTTAACCTAATGCACACTTGAGTTTAAATTTTTATTCTGCACATTTCAATATCATCTAATGCAAATTTTCATTTCACCAAATGCACAATTCAGTTTAACATAATACCATCAAACGGTATAAATTCATTCTCATTTCTCTCTTGAGAGTCTGTTCTTACTAGAACCGTTTCCAATTATACGAAGTGCATAAATGCTTTATATTATACAAGATAAATGTGCATCAAAATGACAAAAGTCACAATGATATTTTTGGAAGTCCTTTTAAGTAAGTGCACAATGGTACAACCATCAACCCTGGATAAAATGCACAATTTTGTGATATGATTGTATTGAGATTATTGCACAATAATGTAGTTAATGTTATAAGTGCATAGTGTTGCGATATTAGTGCACTACTAGAAATAATATATTTCCACACGTTTGAAGTGAAAATATTGCATAATATATGTAACTAATCTATTACGATAACAAACTATACAATTAGAATATACAATGGTATAAAATAATCAAATAAAAAGAGAATTTAATGTGTGAAAATCACGGAATTCACTTATGATCACTCTAGCTGCACTTGTAAGATAATCTACTGCAATTTAAGCAGAAGTAAAAAATGCACTTTTGATAAAAACACGGGGTGCCATTTATCTAAAATAAGTGAATTTAACTTTTTACGAATGTGAAAAAGTTCAATACATAAACCTAAAAGTGCACCGTAGCATGCTTTAGTGTATTTCACACTTTTTCAAATAAGATTTTTTTTTATTATTTAATCTCATATCTATTAATCAATCATATGTGTATCTGATTTTTCATGGAAGCCGCTAATGCTACTAGAATAAAACAAATTAATGTATAATAAATGCTCTAAAGATGCAATTGCCTTTAATAGATGAGAGTGGACCATTTTTAATAATCCAATCATAATTTATCAAAGTCTTTGAAGTGCACGTTAGTATCTCCGTTAGTTTTCATAATTCTCGTCTAATTTCTATTATGCCACCGCCCAAGAACTAATTAGCATCGTAGATATTTGAGTTTGGATGATTGTGATTTATTCTTATTTCTCTCCTAAGCCACCATTCTCATGGGAACCATCCCCTATATATATATATATATATATATATATATATATATATATATATATATATATATATATATATATATATATAGGGTTAAGATCACATACAAAGCATGTTTCCGGTACAAAATACAAATTGATCTCATCCGTCAAAAATTACAAAATCAATGGCAACAATTCATAAGGCCATTAACTACCAGCCGTTAGTGGGGGAAGTAATCCCCATCTTTTTCAACTCCTCGTGATTAGGGAGCTTTAGAGAAATTTTAGGATCTTCCACATTAATACACGGCTAATCTCATTGAAACGTATGGCTAGAATTAATTTGCACTTTGTAAATTAAGATGACTTTGTATGTGATCCTAAATATATATATTAGAGAGTGGTTCTAATGAGAACACTCCTTATTGTGAGAAATGAGAGCACATCCTAACCCACCATCTCAGTGAATGAACGACCATTAATTAATTGACTCACAATACACGTGCCAACATAGTAATATGTCTTCTACAAATGGAAGGGGAACGTGTAACTAACAAAGGGCATTAGAGTAATGTTATAAAATTCATTTAATATAGTAACGAGTGTAGGCAACCACTTTCCAAAAATATAGGTAGAAATAAAATCTCAAATCATATAAAATGTGTTTAGTTTAAAATTGATTTAACTTTTAAAATTATAATCCAATTTTATAAAAAATTATATCAAATTAAATAACTTTTTTTTGCCTTTCATATGACACCAATATAGCATATATAATTTTTTAAAAAAAATAAGTATCTTATGTGTACAACAAACCACACAAGCATTCCCAGCTATCACACACACAAGAATATGTATCTAATACACGACAACCAATATCTAATGCACACGAAAAGTAGTAACTCACAAATAGTTTTGCATATAAAGCACCGAAACAAGTATCTCAATCACAAAAAGAAGTATCTGAATCACAAAAAGTAGCACAATACGTATATACGTTAGAGAACTAATATCTAGCATATAATATGGACATAGAGAATCACAACTAATACATCATGCACAAGAATTGATATCTAACACACAACACCGAATAGTGCATTTGCGTTACATAATAGTGCAATAGTGATTATTACGGGTGCATATGAGTGAGCAAAATATGCACATGTGAAGACGTAAAGTATGTTGAACATATGAAAACCATGAATGTGCACCTATTATGGAGAAAGTGAAATACAAGTGTAAATGTGCATTTAAATGACATAGTAGTGCGAGTAGTGCTTGATTTTTTAATAATAAGTGAGATAGTAGTTGTAATCACTTGCACCAGATTGTTGTAGTAGTGATTAAGATATTATGAATTATGATAATCACATTTGAGCAATATAAAATTGATGTAGTAGTGATTAAATAAAACGAAAATTAATATGAAGAAGAAGCAAAAAAAAGAACGATAAACATTAAATGAAGAACAAAGATCGATGAAGCAAAATTAAAAAAAGGAATGAAATTATGAAATTATAAATAAAAAAACAAAGATGAAGCAATAACGTACAATCTCCAAGAAAAAGCAACAATTTCTATCATTACGCAAGTAAAGTCACGTGAAAATATAAAATTCAATATTTAATAGGAATTGGAATTTAAGTAAAATTGCGTGAGATATGCATTTTAGTAAAAGGGAAAATGGAAACTAATAATCCAACCTTTTAGCGGTCTTCTTTTAATAGTCCGACCTTTTCGTTATTTATGAATAATCCAACCTTTGCACCTCATCTTTTCATTGGTCCCCGACCGGTTGATGACCTGCTATTCCGAGTTATTTTCTTATCTCTGCAAACTATTATACCATAAATTCCACCTTTCACAAAGATAATATTTTGCAAAGATAAGAAAATAACTTGGAATAACAGGTCATCAACCGGTCAGGGACCAGTGAATGAAGATGAGGTGCAAAGGTTGGATTATTCATGAATAACGAAAATGTGGGACTATTAAAAGAAGACCGCTAAAAGGTTGGATTATTAGTTTCCATTTTCCCTTAGTAAAATGGATGCATGTATTAACGTAACTGACATTAGGAGTGTTCTCATTTGAACCAATATATATGTGTATATATATATATATATATATATATATATATATAGAGAGAGAGAGAGAGAGAAAAAAGATCCTATGAGAAGTCCTAATTAGGCTGAAAAGTGAGAAGTCATAGGAGCCGTCCGATTGATTAGTCTGCGCCGTCCGATTGTTTTAACACAGCCGTTTCATTAATGGCATATTTGTAGTTTTTGTGAACTACGTATCTTTTTGTTAAAGGCATGTTTCCTTCTGTATCCGTCTCTCCTTCGAACGACAAAATCTGATTCCATGGCTGCGCAGTTTTATCTATGAAGTTTATCACCTACAACGTCTAACCGTACAAGGGGAAAGCACAAGTTTTGGGGACGACGACTCCTTATCGAAGACATATCGAAGGTCCGATTCATCTTCCTTTTTCCTAATCCGAACTACTAAACTCTTCCCCTCAATCTGCTCCAATATATGCGCTGCGATTTAATTTAACCTGGGATTTGGTTTTGATTTTGTGAATTCTAAATTATGATTTAATGTATTCCGATTGAATTATCTTCCAATAAACAGTTTTGCTCGTTACTTTTTTGCCTTATTTTTTTTATAAATCAATTGAAAGTATATATTATGCCCATCATGTGTTTGTTAGAATGTTTCAACGGTAATAGAATTCGTTCGAGCCTAGAGTGTAATTTTATGAATAACGTATGAAACTCATTGACTGGTTTTTTATTAAACCTTTCTCTGTATAGTTATAGTTTTGTCCTCTTAAATTTACATTTTTATTACTATTTAAACCTTCTAACATTTAAACTGGAGTTTTCAATAAAAGTTATATATTTTGATTTAATAGTTATTGTTATTTGAGTAAAAGTTTTTTAGTTGACAGAGAACCTCAAATTCCAATCACTATGTATAATACTTTGAAAGTTTGAATTGATGTAGGAAACCCAAACAATTGATTTGGGAACTCAAACCATGGGCCTTGAAATAGAATAGTACTAGGGGTGCATTAGTTGTTTTGGTTTTTTTTATTTGCAGCAGTTTTGGAGATTGTTTTTTTAATTGAGTATTGCATGATATTGCTGAAGTTGTAATTGTGTATAAATCATTTTTGTTGGCTGACTTTTCTTTGTCTTAATGTTTATTGCTTTTCAGTATAATGGATCAAGTTGATGATGTTGATGTGAACTCAACTGTGAACTCAACTCCATTCTTGAGCACTTCCTTTTCTTCTAAACAATGGATTCCAGCTTGCCCTCCTGATTGTAAACATGCTGTTGGTATGACTTTCTCTTCCTTAGCAGATGCTAAGCTCTTTTACAATCAGTATGCTTCGATGTGTGGATTTGAAGTGCGGTTAGGAAGTGATAATAAACATCGAGATGGTACTGTTTTAAGGAAATATTTTCTATGCAACAAACAAGGTTTTAAAGAGGATAGTGACAGTACCCAAAAGCGTATGCTTAAATCTGAAAAACAGAAATCTGGTAACAGTGCATCTCGCCGAACTGCCCTAAAGAGAACGGGCTGTCCTGCTTGTATGAAAGTCTGTTTTTCTTCTTTTGGTTCATATACAGTATACCGGTTTCATGAGCCACATACACATGAGTTTACTACTCCCAAGAGTCAAATGTTTCAAAAGCAAAACCGTAATATGACTGTGGTTCATAAGAAATTTATTTTTGACAATGCGAAGCTTAACAAGGGAGCAAGTTTGTCTTTTCATATGATGAAAGAACATGTCGGTGGGTATGCAAACATTGGTGCTTCTTTAGTTGATTTTAAGAACTGTTATCGTGATTTGAAGACATATGTTAAATATGGAGATGCGCATATGTTTATTGAGTCTTTTAAGCAAAAGGTTGCTCATTCAAGTGGTTTCTTTTTTGATTATGTTGTTGATGAGACTCAGAGATTGAGTAGAGTTTTTTGGGCAGATGCATTATGTAGGAAACATTATGCTTTGTTTGGTGATATGGTTACGTTTGATTCCACATTTAGCACCAACAAATATTCTATGATTTTTGCACCTTTTACTGGGGTTGATAACCATCGAAAATGCATTACCTTTGGTTGTGCCCTAATTGCAAATGAAGATGTGGATTCATATACATGGGTTTTTTATACGTTTTTGCATTGTATGGGTGGTTGTGAGCCTGTAAGTATCGTGACAGATCAAGACCCTGCTATGAAAATAGCCATACCCAAAGTCTTTGAGAAGTCAAAGCATAGGTTTTGCATGTGGCACATAATGAAGAAAGTCCGTGAAAAAGTAGGCTATAAACTTTGTGATGAAACTGATTTTCTTCTGCGTTTGAATGCTGTTGTGTGGAATCATGAATTAGAACCTGATGAATTTGTTAGTGGTTGGTTGTCTGTTATGGATGAATTTGAATTGCAGAAACACGATTGGTTTATGAATTTGTTTGATATTAGAGACATGTGGATTCCTGCCTATTTCAGAGATATTTTTTTAGGTGGCATTTTAAGATCTACTCACAGATCAGAGAGTGAAAATAATTTTTTTAACCACTTTTTAAATCATTTCCTATCGTTGGTTGAATTTGCATCTCGCTTTCGAACTGCCATAGAGTCTCAACGCTATCACCATGACCAGTTGCATGCTAATTCCAAGAAATCATTTCCTCAATTGCTAACACCATTACCAATTGAAAAGCATGCTTCTGAACTTTACACCCTCACTGTTTTTTACCTGTTTCAAACTGAGTGGAAAGCTGCTTGTTTTTCTTGTGGTATTCAAAGCTTCATTACCGATGAATCGGGTTGGGATCATGTGTCTGTTGTTGATATTCTTCGTGGGAAAACGTATAAAGTTACATATAATCCCGTTGACCATGATAGTTCTTGCTCTTGCAAGATGTTTCAGAGGGAAGGTATCTTGTGCCGTCATGTTCTATTCGTAATAAAAGGTAAGGGTGTTCGTGAGCTGCCGAGTCGTTATATTCTGAATCGGTGGACAAAAAAGGCTTTGGAAAAGCCTATTTTTGACTGTTCTGGGAACATATTGGATGAATGTGCTGCTGATTCGAAAAACAAGTTGGTTGGTGATTTGTGGTCATCTTTTTTCAGTTGTGTTTCTCTTGCTGAGAGTTCAAATGATGATCTGCATAAGTTATTGGACATGATTGAATATTTCAAAGGCTCTATTGTTTTGAAACATACTTCCAATGATGTTGGAAAAAGTTCTAATGATATTGAAATCCTCATAGGTATTAGCGCTTCATCAGAATATAGCATTCATCCTCCAAACATTTCTGTCAATAAAGGCAGAAAAAAAAGAATGATGAGCAAGCGTGAAGAAGCTATACTTAAAAAGAGGTCAAGTAATGTGGGCAAAAGTGATGCTTATGCAACAGAGGATCAAGTCAAGAAGCCAAGAACATGTAAATCTTGTGGTGAAGTCGGTTTCCATGATAGTAGAAACTGCCCTAATAAAGAATGTGACACTTCTTCAAGGTAATAAGTTGTTTAATATTTTAATTTTTTGTAACTTTTCAATTTCTAACCGGTACTTTTTTTTTGCAGTTCTTGATACATTGGATTCATATACACTTTGTTTGCTGCCTCTTGTAGTCTTTCCAAGTACTGAACTGAATTTTGATTTTTTTTCTTTAGTTTTGCATTTTGCCAAATTTTGATTTGAGCTTGTCGTTGATTATTTTACCACCTATAAACAAGCTGTCAGGATTTTTATACTTTCTAATTGTTATTCTTTTATTTTTTGCAGTTGTTGATGAAGTGGACTCTTCTCCAGTTGCTGCCTCTTGGTGCTTTAGTTGATTGTGGCTTCAGTTTTTTCATTTTGCCAAGTTTTTGATTTAGCATGAAGACTATTTTTGTGAAGACAGTTTTCTTTTGATTTGTTACTGCGTGAAGCCAGTTTGTACACTTTTTTAAATTGATAGCATGTGAATCATACTTTTAGTGTCACTTTTAGTAATTATTTGATTAAGAACTACAAATTGTGTGTGAGATTCTTGATGAATTTGTCCAAGTTCTCTAGAGCTTGGCAGAATATTGAGTAATGTATTGCAGCATTGATTTGGTTGATTAAGCTTTGCTAAGTATTAAGCTTTGACCATCCTGCACTATTTCATTATTGTACATGTATTGTTTCATGTGCCTCATGTTGCATCCACATACTTCTTTTCCTGGTTTAATAGTTATATGTACATTTTGATGACTTTTACAGACTATTTTGAGTTTTGACTGTTGCACTCTATATTTGGTTTATTTCCAAATAAAAAGGTCACTGCGTTTTCTATTATATTTGACATAACAACTTGTAGAAAAAGGGGAAGACTGGAAGAGGCATAAATTAGTAAAAGTAATAAACAAATATATTAACTGGAGAAGCAGTTACACCAAAATTTACACAAGAGCTTTGAGGTTGTACAGTAAGAGTAATGGTAATGGCAAATCAAATATTCAAATCTCCCAAAAATCCCAATTCAATTTGCACTGTATTGTTATGAAAAAAGGGGTTAGTGATTTATTAATCAATTAATCTGTAATTAGCTCTTTAATCAATGATTTAAACCTAAAAGAACTAACGGTGAATCGATCAATAGTAAGAGACGAGCCACTGGTGCCTACTAATCCGTCTTGTTTTTGGCTTTATTACTGTTAACTCTACTTCCGTTGCCGTTACTGTTACCCGCCCCGCAAACTATGGTGAACTCAAACCCGTAAGCGTTGGCGAAGCATTTGACGGCGCCGTCTTTTTCCTGCCCTCCATGTCCGTGCTTCCCGAGTCCCCTCAAAGATTTTTTTTATTAGCATAGGCTCCTATGAGTCTATGACTTATAAAACTAAATGCATGAGTTTGAATAGATCAAATCAACAAAAGATTTTGTAAGTTTTTGCACATTTATAATTTTAGATCAAATAAAAATTAATAATTTTTGAAATCTGCATTTATATTAATAGTTTATGCACTTAGTCTAAGATTTTTTTTAGTAGTATAGCCTCCTGTGAATTCGAACTCAAATACTCATCATGCCTTTTTGAAGTCTATCAGGGACATCACATGATAACACCTTCTCTATCATCAAAAAATGTGCTGCTTAAATGTCCACCTTCTAATAAATTGGAGCGTTGCAACTAACAGACCTGTAATCATAACTTATAAACTAAATGCATGACTTTTAAAAGATCAAATCAACAAGAGAATTTTGGAGGTTTAACAAAGTAATAATTTTTGGAAACCACAGCCTTCGAACCACAGTCATCATAATAAGTTCTACCATAGAAAGTATCACAAAGTTATACAATAACAAGGTTAATAACAAGGTTCTTCTTAGTCTAAAATATACACTTTGAAAAGAAAAAATTACACCACTGAACTCCAAAAATGAATTCAACATGTTATGCTCTCCATGACTTGAAAATTCCCATGCCCAATTTCATCTTCATTCACTCGCTCAGGCTCATAGTTTTCCTCACCTGTCAACATAAAACAGAGTCATGTATCAACATACTAATATATTTAGAAGCATAATATTGTTTGTTATTTATATGACTAAAACCTAACAGGTGGAAGCATAATCTTCGACAATCATATCATATATTAAGAACATATAATGCATTATTCAATGAAGTAATGGAGTAGTAATTACAATGCCCTTTTCCCTTCTTTTATTGACTTCATTTTCATGAACTGCTCAATCTTGTTCTTGACTTCATTTTTCATTTCATTTTTTTGGAACTCCGTAAGGTATGAGCAAATCTCTGCGCGGTGAAACTTTCTGTCTTCCACCTGTTTCAAATAATATTATTAGTTCGTTATATGACCAAAACAAACTAAAAATAATAATATCATCCAATATAATTAAAACTTAACTAACCCTGCTCAGAGTATACTTGAAGCTCACTCCCTCAAACAAGAACATTGTGATCAGCAAGTACACACCACAATCATTACTTTCTCTCTTAATTTTCCAATCAAAGTTGACTTCTTCAAACACATACTTCGGCATTTCTTTAACCTTTGGGTGCTTTTTCTTGTTCAAGTAGCTCGACATCTCTGGGCACTATTTTGAAATAATTGTTCAAAACAATAATGTTTTTTAGTCCTAGATTAATAATTAAATCAATTAAAGAGAAAATTTAAAAACTTTTACCATTATTCCAGCTATAAATTTAAGAGGACTGATGTCCTCTTTTATCCTGTAGTCCACCAATTGTGCTTTCTTTGACAGTGTATTTATAAAAAGGGACAGATAGTGGTTGTTGTACAGAAAGGGAATCACAAACTGCAAGTACATCCACAACATTATATAATTTTTATACTTTTGTGATTGATTTATTTTCAATTTTTAGCGAAATAATTACTTACAAAATTTGCCTCTGCAATGTTCCACTGTTGATTATTCATAGAAACCCATTCTTCCCATACTTTATGTAAAGCAATCCTTGATGCATTATCAAAGCCCTCTTTCATTATCTTACTCAATATGTCCTACACAAAGATTTTGTATGGTATTAATCCCTACTCCAAGATTTTACCACTCAACACTTAATAATTTATGGTACTATTTTAGCAATGCATTATAAGTGTAAAAAATCAAGTATTATTTCTTACTGAATGTGTAATCCCAAAGAAGAATCTTTTCCCCATTTCCTGCTCGGATGTCAGCTCTTCTTCATTCAAATAATATGCCCAGCAGTTCACAATTGCAACAGGTATAAAGCTTGTTGAACCCAAGCACATCATATCTTCTTTTGTTAAATAAAGACTTCCATTGAACCTGACAATGAGTTCACTGGAAAACAAAACAAAAACATATGAACTTATTACACAGGATCAGTAACTAATTAATGATTATTTGTAACTTTTTATATAATAGTCTATGCTTTTTATATATGTAAATTACTACAAAGTATTTGTTATTAATTCTTACTCTTTTTGCATTCCATCATCGTAAAAACAGTAGTCCACAAGATGCTTATCAAAATCTTTCATTGATTGCCAACGTCTAGAATGCCTGTCCTTCATGAACTGAGATAGGAATGTAATGCGTTTTTCATTTCTCGGTTCATTGCCCTCATCTTTGCGTGGCTGTTCTGCTTCTTCATTACCACCAGCTTCTTTCTCGATTGGGATTTCCACTTCTTGATGCACATCAACATCTTTCTCAATTAGCTGTTCTGCTTCTTGATTCACAGCAGCATGTTTTTCAGTTGGTTGTTTCCCTTCTTCATTCCCAAAAACATCCTTATCGGTTACAACTACACCATCCTCCATCTCAATGTTTCTGTCAATGTTCTCTTCTTGTGTGCTATTCTTGATATCCATCAGCCAATCAACTACAGCATCCACAATCTCAAACGTTTTAGGGTCATTAAAAATTTTGTCGAAACTGTTTGTGGATTGGGAGCTTTGGTTCTGGCTAAGTTGTTCTTGAGTGTCTATCTCTTGCCTTGGAGACATATGAGCCCGGAACACAAGTTCCACATCCCTTTTCACCAGCATCAGAGTTTTACTTTTCTCCTAAACAAATCAAAATAAAAACAGAAACCAATTCATTAATTAATAACTTTTCCTAAAAACCAGATTACTTATTAATAATAAAGGTTAAATTTTAAACAATATATAAGAACTTCTAATTAAATACTCACATCTTTTGCTGTTCTGATAATATCATCATCAGTGGGCATTCCTTCCGGGATATCGTATCTGATGAACCTAGACCCCTGTTCTTCATTGTTGAATACTTCAATTTGTTTTTGAAGAAGAGTATTCTGTTTCGAGATCGGGTAGCCAGAATCAATTGGGCCTCTTCCGAAATCACCAGCTTTAATTTCATCTTTTACCCTTGCTTTCGTTTTTTCAGAATTCCAATTCTTTATCAACGGCAATGATTTTGGAACGTCAACTCCTTTGAACACTAACCTTTGAAAATACAAAGTTTGGAGAAGCAACAAACATCCTCCCACAAATGCATTGTCAGCATTTCTTTTGAACCTTTCCACTGCACTGCAGACCTTTTTGAGTACATAACCGCACCGGTTCAAATCCTTGATCTTACCAGCATCTTCTAATGCAACTACCAATTGTAAACTAGCTGTCCTATTAGAGGTTGGTGCCAAATAACCTTTTAAATTCATCACCTCCATCCTTCTGTGCTTTTATAGCATCACCTATTTTTCTTAGATTAATATTACCTGCTCCAGTCACACCAAACTTTCTTCTCCAGTTCTCCATTACCACCTGCCCTGCAGTTTTTTCTTTTGACTTTTTTGTATTCCTTACCCATTCTGCTTCAACCACATCACTTCCAACAACCCAAGGTAATTGAAATACATCATGCACATCAACTTCTGTGACAACAAATTCCTTCCCAGATCCAATAGTAAACATCAAACTTCCACTATCAAAACTCTTCACTAACCAAGAGACCAATCTACTATTTATTTTAGTACTTATTCTGCAATTCAGTACACCTTCAAAACCAATCTCTTTAACATCTTTAACTTGTTTTTCAGACAAATCATCAAAAATCTCTATCAAACAGTATGGCCTACATGCTGCTTGTAGTTTTTTTTCTTTTTCAGTTCTGTATTTGATGGAAAATACAAAATATTTCAGGTTTTAAAAAGATGTGTTTTTATAATGTAACAGATTTACAGATCCAATCATATTAAAATGTATACCTTTTGGCTTTTAACTTTTTAGGATGAGCTTTCCTTTCAGATACAGCCTTTCTCTTTCTCGGTCGTGAAGTTGATGCAATTTGACTTAAATCACATTTTCTTTTGGACAGGGTCTTCTGTGTTGGCTCAAAATCACTCTCCTCCTCACTATTCATGACATGTATATTTTCACCTACATTAACAAATCAAAATTAATTTTTAGAAAACTGAATTAGAGAATATTACTTTTGAACAAATATTAATTTAAATCTATAAGCGAAATAGATATTAAACTTATAAAGTTCCACATTTAACTTTTTAAATAAAATAATTTATTTTATAAAGAAATTTACATTTAAATCAATCAATATGTGTGTTATTTTAAAATATTCTAATGAAATTATTACCCTCTTCATTACATGCAACTATAACAAATTCATTAAACTTCTATATAAACTACTTTGTACTTTTAGTAACTTAGTTTTAACTTTTATTTAGAAATATTTATCCTATACTCTCACCTATCCAGATCTTTTACAATTACATATTAAAGGAAATATTGAGCATACATTGTGTTGCTTTTTTTACAATTACTTTTAAAAGAGAACATAACATACCTTCTTCATTATTTGAAGCTTCCTCATTTGCCTTTGAATCGTTCTCCTCATCTTTAAGAAGTCAAAAAACAAATATTCAAACTTCTATTGTAAAACATAGAACTTTTAATGATATAATATTAACTTTTATTTGCAAGTATTTATTCTATACTCTTAACTATCTAGAGCTTATAATTACATATTAAAGGAAATATTTAGTATATATAGTTTTCATTTTGTTAGAATTACTTTTAAAAGTGATAATAGCATACCTTCTTCATTACTTGAAGCTTCCTCACTTTCCTTAGAATTGCTCTCCTCATCTTTAAGAAGTCAAAAAACCAAATATTCATACTTATATTTTAATACATACAAGTTTTGACAATATAACATTAACTTTTAATTACACGCATTAATTATATACTTTTCATTGCACAATTCTTATAATTCCATATTAAGTGTAATATTTTCATAATATTTACAGACAAATTATTTCTAAAACACAAAATAAGATACCTTCTTTACTTGAAGCCTCCTCATTTCCCTGAACGTTGTTATCCTCATCTATAAAAGTGAAAACAAATTCGTTCAAACTTTTATATAAACTACTTGAACTATTAATAAAATAATCATAACTTCTAATAACAAGTGTTCATTCTATACCCTTCAATACCCACAGTTTTTGTAATTACATGTTAAGGGAAATATTTTCGTAACATTTACAGACAAATTATTTTTAAAACACAGAAAAAGATACCTTTTGTTTCCTTGAAGCCTCCTCATTTCCCTCAACATTATTATGCTCATCTATAAAAGTTAAAATAGATTCGTTCAAACTTTTATATAAACTGCTTGAACTAATAATGAAATAATCATAACTTTTAATAACAAGTGTTCATTCTATACCCTTCAATACCCACAGTTTTTGTAATTACATGTTAAGGGAAATATTTTCGTAACATTTACAGACAAATCATTTTTAAAACACAGAATAAGATACCTTCTTCGTTCCTGGAAGCCTCCTCATTTTCCTCAACATTGTTATCCTCATCTATAAAAGTGAAAATAGATTCGTTCAAACTTTTATATAAACTGCTTGAACTAATAATGAAATAATCATAACTTTTAATAATAAGTGTTCATTCTATACCCTTCAATACCCACAGTTTTTGTAATTACATGTTAAGGGAAATATTTTCGTAACATTTACAGACAAATCATTTTTAAAACACAGAATAAGATACCTTCTTCGTTCCTGGAAGCCTCCTCATTTTCCTCAACATTGTTATCCTCATCTATAAAAGTGAAAACAGATTACTTCAAACTTTTATATAAACTGCTTGAACTAATAATGAAATAATCATAACTTTTAATAACAAGTGTTCATTCTATATCCTTCAATACCCACAGTTTTTGTAATTACATGTTAAGGGAAATATTTTTGTAACATTTACAGACAAATCATTTTTAAAACACAGAATAAGATACCTTCTTCATTCCTGGAAGCCTCCTCATTTTCCTCAACATTGTTATCCTCATCTACAAAAGTGAAAACAGATTACTTCAAACTTTTATATAAACTGCTTGAACTAATAATGAAATAATCATAACTTTTAATAATAAGTGTTCATTCTATACCCTTCAATACCCACAGTTTTTGTAATTACATGTTAAGGGAAATATTTTCGTAACATTTACAGACAAATCATTTTTAAAACACAGAATAAGATACCTTCTTCATTCCTGGAAGCCTCCTCATTTCCCTCAACATTGTTATCCTCATCTACAAAAGTGAAAACAGATTACTTCAAACTTTTATATAAACCGCTTGAACTAATAATGAAATAATCATAACTTTTAATAATAAGTGTTCATTCTATACCCTTCAATACCCACAGTTTTTGTAATTACATGTTAAGGGAAATATTTTCGTAACATTTACAGACAAATTATTTTTAAAACACAGAATAAGATACCTTCTTCGTTTCTTGAAGCCTCTTCATTTCCCTCAACATTGTTATGCTCATCTATAAAAGTCAACACAGATTAATTCAAACTTTTATATATACTGCTTGAACTAATAATGAAATAATCATAACTTTTAATAATAAGTTTTCATTCTATACCCTTCAATACCCACAGTTTTTGTAATTACATGTTAATGGACATATTTGCACAACCTATTTTCATTTTTATAGCAATATTATTTTCAAATCACAACATAACATACCTTCTTCATTCATTGCAACTTCCACATCTTCCTTTCCATTGTTATGCTCCTCTATAAAAAAGAAAAAACAGAAACTTTTATAAAAATAACTTCAACTATTAATGAAATAATTCTAACTTTTAGGTACAAGTTACAAGTGTGCACAACCTGTTTTATTTTTCTTCCATGAGTTTCATATTACTTATACAGATTTATTTTTAAATAAGAACAGAATATACCTTCTTCATTGCTTGAAGCTCTGTCATTTCCATCTGCAATGTATAGTTTGTGTATAAAAACCCAAAACAGAAACACTCATACTTTTATACAAAAAAAATGAGTAACTTATAGCACATACCTTGTTCTGCTGCTACATGAGACACAACAGGGTTTTCAGGAATAGCATTTCTCATATTATCCAAAATCTGTTTCTCCTTTTGTGTCCCTGACCTTGTTTTATAAAACTTTTTCTTAATTGTAGACCAATTTGAATTTCCTTCTTCTGGAAGTCCTTGCACTTTTATTACAAATTTCATTACTTCATAACCAATTTTCATAACTTAAAGTAATTATCAATCATATACATTAATTTAAATTTAAAATAACCTTGTAGAACAGGAATATTCACTTCAGCAGTAGACTCGAAATTACATTGGCTACCTTCTTCTGCTATGAATTCCAGCTTTTCACTTGCCTTGGAACGTGGTAGCTTCAGTCTCCCCATTTGAGATACTAAAAAAATTAAAGTCATCATACATTTCAATCACTAACTTCTAATACTTAGAATATTACAAATCAAACATCAATACTTTTCAAAAGAGAATATGATTTCTCCAAACTTTAAATATAAAGTTATAAACCGAAATAAACATGAAATAAACACGAAAAATGTATTTCAAACTTCAAACTTGAGAAATTTCAATAATAACGTAGAAGTTAGGTCAAATTTTATACGCTCGAAGTTTGATTTACAGGTAATACCGAAGTTGTTAGGCAAAAAATCAATGTCGAAAGCAACATACCTTCGAGAAAACCTAGCGAGCCTTGTCTTCTGGATTTTCCGTTTTGCAGTTCGTCGCTATTGCAATTCGTCGCAGTTATTGGCGTTCGCCGCTGCGCTATTGAACCTCGTGGCTGTTGCAGTTCATCGCGATTGAAGTTTTGCGTAGCAGGTGCCACTACCGTGTCGCGATTGAAGTTCGTCGCTATTGAACTTCGTAGAACATGGCGATTGGAAGATGCTTGTTGCAGATGCTTGGAAGATGTGCGTTTCAGCGCGTTATTGTTCCCGGCAACCGATAAAGTAAACTGTTGCGCCGTTTGTTGATTTAAAATTGGGCCATCGATGAGCTTCTAATCGGACGGTTCTGATTGCTTCTCACTTTTCATCCGTATGAAGCTTCTCACCAGATTCATTCTCTATATATATATATTCAAAAAAAATCTATTTTTAATATTTATAAATAGACCCCTATAACTTTTAATATTTGTAAATACACCCCCATAACTTTTAATATTTATAAATATGGCCCCGTATCTGTATCCTACTTTTTTTTTGTTATGACGTATCCCGTACCCGTTTCCGCGTACCGGTATCGATGCTACATAGGTGAAGCCAATTGGATAGCCCACAATTTGGCCCATTATTCCACAGCTTAGTTTCAACAATTTCACAAGCCCAAAGATTTGCCTATCCAGGCCCGACAGGCTTATTTTGGTGACTTATTTGACATTCCCTCCCTTAGATATCTGTAATTTTCTGTTTTTAATTATTTCGTTTGTTTTATTTTGGGTCAGGTCTAGCCCCCCCCAAAATTTCTACTTTCCCAATGAGGTTTTGGCCTAGTCCCCTCTTTGTTTATACTTTTGCTTCTTATTTTTAATAAAATATGGGCAAATGTTCTCCGGCATTTGCCCCTACTGGATGGAGTGATTTATCTTCCGGGTTAAAAAAAAGCAAACATAGCCTTGCTCTAATTCATACTCCCTCCGTAACTTTAAAATCTTCTATTTGAAAAGTAGGTAGATTAAGAATAGTGAAAGAAAATATGAATTATTGAGGGTATGATAGGAAGATAGTGGAATAAGGTGATGGAATGCAGGATAAATCCAAAAAATAGTTGTAATAGTGTATTATTTTTAGAATTATTGAGGATATTATTGGAAGATTTAGAAATGGGAAGATTTTTTATTGAAGGACGAAAAAAGGTGAGAAGATTTTAAAGTGAAGGAGGGACTGGAAAAGAGTTATGTACCTAGTTGACCCTTTCCCTCGCACGTATACTCTGGCAACCGCAGCTCCGGCAATGGCCAAGCTACAAGCCACAGCGGATACTAATAGCATTGAAGACATTGACAGAGTAAACTTCCATCAAACTCAAAGGCGCTGTCCTTATTCCCTTTTGGACACTTCTGAAAGCTCAAGCGCTGACATCAAAGAAGAAGACGAGTTGAAGAGACTTTTAATACCGAGGATAGAAGACCTTCCATCCGCTCCTCCATCTGCGGTTGACTCCAACTTCGTCACCTATTATGCTCCCGGTACAGCAGTTTCCTTGTTCCGATTCATGCTGTATCATCTGTTCTTTCATTCTTATAAAAAATTGGATTTTAAAGCACTGTAAGACCCTAGGTTTTGATGATAATTCA
This sequence comes from Cuscuta epithymum, assembly GCA_945859915.1. Classification (NCBI taxonomy): domain Eukaryota; kingdom Viridiplantae; phylum Streptophyta; class Magnoliopsida; order Solanales; family Convolvulaceae; genus Cuscuta; species Cuscuta epithymum. The sequence continues at coordinate 360,983 of CAMAPF010001041.1, read as the reverse complement.
TATACAAGTCTTTGCGCGCCGAACGCATATAAACGTACAAATCAACTTTTTGCCTACTGGGTTTAACTTTTAAAAGCGTATCAGTTTCAATATGATATCAAAGCAATTAAACTCCAAGAGCAATTAAATTTTGGTAAACCTAAAAACACGCATACAATCACATTTCTAGATCCAAAATTACATTGAGCTACTTCTTCATTCAATCAGGTTAACATCTTCTATTAGATCAACATTATGACACTGAATTCTTATTATGTTGAAACGGCTTGCTTTCCTGGAATGTTTGTTCTTTGTTGAATGGTGTTTGTTTGCAGATTTTATGAAACCTGGACACGATCAGTATGTCCGGCGTCATGCTAATGGGTAATTCTATCTATTAGATATGTTGTTCTGTTAGTTGTAAGAATTGTTAGCTGAATTTAATGTATTTTTGAATAAAGGTTGTGCGTGATTGGTATAGCTTCAACTCATGTTGCCTTCAAGGATGAAGGTGGGATTACTGCTGTCGACTTTAATGTGGGGAAATCTGATCGCAGTGGAATCAAAGTCACTGGAAAGCGAAAGAAGGTACTATGTCCAATAATAAATTTTGTTATGTAGTTTTTTATTGGCAAATGAGCTCTTCTGGAATGACTTCTTAGAAGTATTTTTCCAACTATGTACTTTTGCGACAAGCACCATTTTAGCTCGATTTAACAAGCACCATTTTAGCTCTTTGTTTGATAGAAGTGCTTCTAGCCTTCTAACCCTATAAAAGTTAAGAACTAATGAATATCAATTTAGTTGATTCGCATTTTATAATAAAAGCTCCAATCTTTTTCTTTTGGAATGTTGCCAAAGTTCTTTGTATTGTTTCCAAACTCACCTAAACAAGATCCTTATCCTTATCTTTCATGGATAATGTTTACTTTTTCTTGTAACTCACAATACTACAATTAAATCCTGATTAGTCACGATTTACATAGCAACCTGGTTAGTTATCCTCATCACCTCTAAGATAAAAACTTGCTCATACTTGAAAGGAAAAGGTTTCCAAATGATTCATATTCTACACTCAAACATTTGTGTTTTTTCCAATCTTGTTCATCAGTAAGATTTTATGGATATTCTTTGGCAGAATGCGCAGCATTTTGAGTCAAATTCAGCATTGTGTAAAGTGTCCACAAAGGATAATTCTTATGTCGTGAGGTGTGGGATTTCATATTGGCATCATTCCCTTATGAAAATTTAATTATTATATATAATTTGCAATGAGTATACTTTGTCTTGTCTAGATGTTGTGTGAAAGGCTCTCTATTGGAAGTCAATGAAAGACTGATTGAACACCCAGAATTGCTTATATCATCAGTATGAAAGCTTTGGCCATACACTTGTGTATTTTATTTTGAATTATATATTACATAATTCATGCCTTTTATCTTTGGTATGGGTATTGGTATTGGTACTGATATTGGTATTGTGTATTTATTTTTTTTAAGAATGCTCCGTGGGTGATATGGGGTAGAGGTAGGGGTAGGGTTAATGGGGGGGGGGAACAGAGTTTAACTACACGGTATATATCTTGTTAGGTTCTATTTGGATGGGTAGGATTTTTACGAAGATGTGGCTCTATTATTGGCTCTTCGTGCAATCATTAAGTTCACTCAGTCCATGCAATTATGTGGCAAATAACCCCGTCAGTCATACCCATGAAGAGCCAATAATAGAGCCACATCTTCATTCGATTTAATTCATACTGATGTTTGGGGTCCATATCGTGTCACATCTACCCTAGGTTTCCGTTATTTTGTTATATTCATATATGACTATTCTCTGTACACATGGTTATTTTTTATGAAAGAACGATTTAAATTGTTGCACATATCCCAAATTTTTTGTGCTGAAATTCAGATACAGTTTGGCCGTTCTATCAAAATTTTACGCAGTGATAATGCCCAAGAATTCTTTTCAAACCCGTTTACTCAATTCTGAACGTAAGAATCGTCATTTAGTTGATACCGCTCGCACTTTGATATTACATTCTCATACACCATCTCAGTATTGGGTTGATGCTGTTCTCACGACATGTCACCTAATCATAGTAGTCAATGGCTAGATATGGCGCGCGCCATATGCGCCATCGCCATGAAGAAGTGGTTGTCGCCATAGCGCCATATGCACTATATGCGCCATCACCATGTGCCATGACAAGTGCCTTTGAGCCACGGCGATCGCCTTGCGCCATGACAACTATGCACCTAATCAACAGAATTTCTTCATCGGTCATTACTAATGATGTTCCTTATTCTATCTTGTTCCTTGAACGTGAATTATTTCCTTTGTCACCTCATATTCTTGGATATTTTTGTTTTGTTCACGAAACAACACCAGGAAAGCCAAAAATGTTTGCCAGGTCAATTAAATGCATTTTTCTTGGATATTCACGCCTTCAAAAGGGATATCGTTCTTATTCTCCAACACTTAAGAAACATTATATTTCTGTCGATGTCAGCTTCATTGAGTCTTCATTTTATTACTCAACTTCTCCCATGGTCCATCCACGTGCCCCAACTTTGAAACACATTCGACACCCACCACTACTGAAATTCATTGTTCTAAAAATCGGCCTAGGCGGACCGATTAATCGGCCTAGGCGGCCTAGTCGGCCCAAACCGTAGAGGCCGAATCGGCCTAGTCGGCCAAAAAATCGGCCTAATCGGCCAAAAAATCGGCCTAGTCGGCCGCCTAGGCGCTAGGCGCCCCTCAACCGCCCGACTAGCGCCTAGCGAGTTTTAGAACAATGCTGAAATTTCAACAGAAGCCCAACCATATCATCATCCTCCCATCTACCATCGTCGTCCCAGTCCTCCACTTGTACAAACTACCCATGCTTCTACTAACGATGAGGCCACATGTGTCACGCCCATTGATTTCCCTACTACGAGTCCAACTTCCACGCAATCTGCTACCCCAGAGCCACCCTGATGATTTGCCCATTGCCCTCTGGAAAGGTATTTGTTCTACTTTGAATCCACATACCATATATAACTGTCTCAGCTATCATAACTCTCTACCCCTTACTATGCATTTATTTCACACCTATCTTATGTGCATATTCCTAAAACCACTCGTGAGGCATTGTCACATCCTATGTGGCGTAACGCCATGTTGACTGAGATGGAAGCTCTACATTCTAGTGGGACGTGAGAATTAGTTCCCTTTCCTTCTGGAAAACCAGTGGTTGGTTGCCGGTTGATTTATACCGTTAAAGTTGGACCTGATGAAAAAATTGATCATTCTAAAGCACGACTTGTAGCGAAGGGGTATACTCAGATCTATGGGTTGAATTATACTGATACATATTCTCCTATGGCTAAAATCGCATCTAATCGCTTACTTTTGTCTATGGCGGTCATGAGTCGTTGGCCATTGCACCAATTGGATATAAAATGTCTTTTTACATGGTGATCTTGAGGAGGAAGTTTATATAGAGCAACCCCAAGTATTGTTGCTCAGGGGGAGTCTGGTCTTGTGTGCAAGTTACATCGTTCCTTATATGGTTTGAAGCAATATCCACGTGCATGGTCGGGGAGATTCTGTGATGTTATTTGTGGATTGGGCATGGTCCGAAGTAATGTTGATCATTCGGTTTTCTATAGACATTCCACAGGAAACAAGTGATGATGAATAGGGAATCACTCAACTCAAGGAGTCTCTCTTTTGCAAATTCCAAACAAAAGATTTGGGGAAACTAAAATATTTCCTTGGTATTGAGGTCGCACAGTCTCGCAATGGTATTGTCCTTTCCCAGAGGAAGTATGCGTTGGATATTCTTGAGGAAGCACGTATGCTGGAGTGTAGACCAGTAGATACACCGATGGATCCAAATGTCAAACTATTACATAATACATAAACAAGGGGAGCTTTTACCAGATCGAGAGAGATACTGAAAACTCATTGGGAAGTCGAACTATCTCACAATCACAAGACCGGATATATCTTTTGTTGTAAGTGTGCTTAGCCAGTTTCTGGATAATCCATGTGATGGCCATTGAGGTGCAACTACCCGAGTTTTGATATAGTGACATACATAAAGAAAACACCAAGTCAAGGGTTACTCTACGAAAACCGAGGCCATAATAAGATTGTGGGGTATTGTGATGCAGATTGGGCCGGATGTCCGACAGATACACGTTTTACTTCTGGATATTGTATCTCGATTGGTGAAAACTTGATTTCATGAAAGAGTAAGAAACAAGATGTCTTTGCGATATCAAGTGCTGAAGCAGAGTGCCTGCAATGGCCCTTGCTGCATGTGAGATTTTATGGTTAAAACATCTTCTTCAAGAACTAAGGTTCAGAAACATGAAACCGATACAACTGATGTGTGATAACCAAGCTGCAATGCACATTGCATCTAACTCAGTATTTCATGAGAGGACAAAACATATTGAGGTTGATTGTCACTTCATTCGAGACAAGATTTTGATTGAACAAATTATCACAAGTTATGTCAACACGACAGATCAACGCGCAGATGTTTTAACAATATCTCTTCGAGGTCTTAAAATAGATTATATTTGTAACAAGCTTGGTGCATATGATTTATATGCTCCAACTTGAAGGGGAGTGTTGAAACCCTAACCTTAGTTGCATTGGGCTTAGCCCACTTTGTATAAGTAGCCCTAGTTGTAGCTATAAATATAATTATTGTTGTAATGTTTTTTGGTTTATCAATAATAAGAATGAGAGTCATATTTCACAGGTTCATTCAGTTTGTGTTAAATTTGAGTCCAATCACTAACAAACACACCAAAGTTAGGGAGGTTATTATGGATTCTTTATGTGTATTTTTCGCACAAACAAGTCCCACCCTTATCTTGCGTGTTACGTAAATTTAGAACACAGTAGGTAACTATCAAATTGGCTGAACCGGTTAATCCACTGAAATGGTTGAAGTTATGGGTCGAAACAGTTGAATCAAATCAGCTGGATTATGAGAATTTTGTTAAAAATATATTTTATTGACTGAAAAAAGAAAAAGTAATATGAGAAAAGATAAAATTATCCTCTTTAGAAAATTTAGCCAAATCAACAAAGTAACTCAAGCTATACGTATTTTGATTATTACACAATTTAGCACACAAAATCAAAAGTACAATGTCTAGTAAAAAATGGATGATGAGGTTGACAAGCTAAAAAAGGGATTACTATTATAATGTTGAACATTAGCTTTCGCACATTGCGCGTCTAAAACGCTAGATCATTGTACAAGTGTACTATGCAAGTGTATGTTATTGACTAATTAAGCTGTTTTAAATAATACTCCATACTACGATATTTTTATAGAAATTTGTGTCAGCTTTGCTTACTCATAATAGGCCCTCTTTTGGATAGGGCATGTTTTATTAGACTAGGCTCATATTAAAACGATCTACAATAGGTGAGGTTTATCCCCAATACTTATGTGGTAGATTGAAACCCAGTAAGCAATTGATATGAAATACTTAACATGGTGCTTTTGTTTTAAAACAAAGCAGCTGATGTGGTATATACGGCCAATTCCGGTGAGAATAGTTTTTTGAGTGAGAATTGAAAATGCTGTTAAACGGTGCATATCTTGGTTCATAGAATTATACATTTCTAGTTAAGATAATGCACACTTTTCGTTAGAGCAGAAAAGACTCATTTCATTTTAAAAAAATGCCACCAAGTTTTTTCATCTTTGGCAATGCACGTTTCGATTTTGAGATAATGCACAATCTCAAATCTAACATTTCAGATTCATTCTCATTTTTCTCCATAGATTATATTCTCATTTGATCCAAATTATTATATATATGTGTGTGTGTGTGTGTGTGTGTAAACCATTGTTTAACCCCACTATTGTGTACAGGCTGAAAGGGAGGGATACATTGGTATCATAATGCCAAAGCCAGCAGAGTGGCCGACGACCAAAGCTTCATTGCTGCTGCTGGGACAACAATAATAATAAGATCGCTCTAAGTTGAGATTACAATAACTTGCTCTCGCAGACACTTTATTATCTTTGTAGAGAGCAACATGGAGCAGATTTTCTGGAAACGCTACTTGGTCAAGTTAAGTTAATTTGTGAAGCATCTGTTATACATTTCAACCAATTTCGTCGTTGTCTAGGTCTTGATTTATTCGGGAAAGCTGGTGTATCAATTGAATAACTTTGGGGATACAATACAATATTATACCAAAAAAGGATTGGGTGTCCAATGCATTGTTGTAAAAATCTCCTCGGGCCGCCTGGGATTTTTTGTGTTTAGGATCGTAAACACTGTTTAGGCATTTTAACCCTCCCAGTCTGTGGCCTAATGTGCCTTCCTTCTTTTTTCATCATTTAGTCTTTTAATGAGTTATAAATTGATAGAAAAAGGGTAGTATGGTGCACGAAGGCATTTCCGCAAGGCAAGCGACCTGGGAAGAGCCCTCACCACAAGGTGTATTAGTTTATAAGGGGCAAACTTTCCTATGTAAAATTTTGACAAGAGAGTGCTCTCAAGATTTGAACTCGTGACCTCTCGGAGTCTCGGCCACACAGCAAGACCTTCATCGGTGCTTGATAAGTTTTAAATTGTTACTTACAAAATATATATGGAAGTGTTTCTTTCCAAAATACCTATGAAGTGTTTAATTTGACTTCTTGATGTTGTAGTTCTGATCGGCATATTTATTCTTTATCATCCTGTTTATTAGTCATCTTATCCTATGAATAGCCTGATTCAGGAAGTGTTGATTTGAAACATGTTTTCTGGTTTTGAACCTGTGTTTTCAAAACGTGTTTATTTTTTCTGTTTGAAAACGATTCGGTTTCAATGTTGTCTTTTAATTCATTGGGTGTTCAAATGGTTGGATAGTTGTTTCAGATATATATCTTTAAAGTATAAAGGAAATGATATACTCTGCACTTGTCTATAATATCCCCATGTGGAACCAGAGGCTTACGACCAAAGTTCTGCTCTCCCAATATTCGAAACTGGAATCATCAGTTGTTCGGAGCTGTTTTAAAATAAATAAATGATATTAATAGTAATCATAATAAAGTAAGAAAGTAAGATACTCACGTGCACTATATTTCATACACTTGCACACACTACATCAAGTCATCAACACTTACACCTTGAATTATACACACAACAATACGATGTTAAGATCTGAAGTTTCATCCTAAAAGATCAATCATGTTAGGAGTAGCTCAAATCTTAATATAACACTCTATTACTTTTTAATTTAACGGTGTCGGGCTTCAACACCTAGGGTAATTATCTCTATATATATTTATAATAAAAGAGTACAATGTGAAATACATAAACACCTAGTGTAATTATCTCTATCCCTACACTATTACTAGTTACCTAGCTATGCTGGCTATATACAGGGGCGGAGCTAGAGGGGTGGCCAACCGGGCCACGGCCCGCCCCAAATTTGAAAATTCTTTGTATTTTTAGTCTATAATTTTATGTCAAAAAAAATTATCTGAAAAATTCTTTGTACCGGCCCAGTGCAACCTTCAATCCTAACTACGCCCCTGGCTATATACGTACATTATACTATATGTACATGCCGTGTTGCTCATCACAAATCAAAACATATTACAAAACTTGAACATGCTGCTAGGTATAGGTAAAAATATAGACTAGTATGTGAATGAAATAAATTTTGGATGAGATCAGAGGGCGGAGTTGATAATTTGTTGGAGAACCATCCTCCTAGACCTAATAATGTTGAGAAAGCACAAATAGATGTGTTGTTCCAGCTCCTTCAAGTGGTCGGAGAAGCCCGCTTCGTGTGCTGCCAAGTCGCGCACCACCTCCTTCACCATCTCATCATTTTGCTTTCTCGCACACAGCCCCGCCATCGCTCTGTTGTGTTCCGTCTCGTCGTGCACCCTCCCCACCAGCCTACTCATCGTCCCAAAGTCGTTGATCAGAACGTATACCCCCTTTGCCGCCGCGTCCAGCTGCAAGTACACCCTTTCCCGCCGCTGCAGCCGCCTCGGCTGCTTCTTCCCCTTCTGCTGCTGCTTCCGCACGCCGCCCAACAATAAAGAGACCACCCCGGGACTCGCCAGCACGCAAAGGGCCGCACAGTGAACCGCGACAAGCGTGAAGGCCAGAGCGAGGGCAGCGCAACCCACCGCGAGCGTGGCCCCGAGCGCCTTGCGTAACAGCCTCAGCAGCTTCATCTTCCTCTTTAGCTTTCTTGCGCGTGAGGTGAGGCGGTGTAGCAGGGCGAAGTGGCCGTCCTGCACCTCATTGAACCGCACCTGCGAGGCGGTCGAGAGGGGGTTCCTGAGCGCCGAGAATGACTGCAGCTGCGCATATGCGCGTTGCAGCTGCTCGGCGCTCCAAACCCCCCGCCCGCCCGCCACTCCTTTGGTAGCGCATTTGATGTTCTTGTCATAGTTGGTTCTGGTGTGGAGGACGTTTTTGAGGAGGGATTCACACATTTTAGAGGCTTCGAGGCTGACAAGGAAGTATTCATTGAGGAGGGGGTGGTGGTCATGAGGTTGGGAAGAATAATAATATTGTAACTGATCATCGTCAGCGCCAGCTAAGAGGTGGCAGAGTTGGAGGCGGCGGTGTGACGGTGTGGTGTGTAGACGGTGTTCCTCCGCCGCAGCAGCACCGCAAGTAGTATTGGCCGCTAGCAGCTGTGTTTGGACTTCGACGTAAGACTTGGTTCTAAAAGCTTCCATGTATTCGCGGTTCACGCTTGATGACTTGTTCCTTAAGCAGCTGCCAGCTTCCCTTTCTTTCACTTCATCCTTTCTTCCTGCCACATTATAAATAAATATATATTGCGTACATCCAAATTAATTACTCCGTATATATTAAGAGAAAATTCATATATACCCGCAAATTAAATAGAAATATTTTTCAAAATATATAGCTAGGACTTTGGGAAATTTTAATAATTAATAATGTTATTCGATCTTTTAAATATATACTCGATAATATATATATATGATTAATTATTATTATTATCTCAATATATAACATAAAACACACGTAGCTTAATATATTATATATCCGAGGGCGATCGATATGATTATTTTTTTTATATGCCCGCATGTAAATATGATATATCGATCGACCGGAAGCATATGATATAATTAGGCCGGATCGAATAAATACGTCCACGAATATAAATAATTAAAGATGGAATTGTGCTAGCTTACTTGCTGCTGCTGCTGATTTGGTGTAGGATAGCTTCCTGAAGCTGAAGAGAGTCATGATGATGCGCGCAGATGGATCTATTCAATTTAATTAATTATTACTCGGTACCCTACGTAGTATATATTGAAATCGATCAAAATTAAAACAAAGTGCATGTATGTATATATCTCTCTCTATATGTATATATATATTATACATAGATATATAGAAGATGAGAATCGATATACATGTGTATGTCCGGCCGGCCGGATGGAAGCTTGGGTAGGTAGATGTACAAGTTGTGAAAGCAACAACCAGCTGGCCGGCATATAATAATAATAATAATATAATATATGGCACCTAGCTAGCTGTCTACGTGTATAATTAACTATATATATTATGTATACGCACACTGCGTGATGTGTGTGTCTATATGTGAAGCATCAGTTTCACACTCTTTATGAATTGATTGATCAACCTAATACTCCTATGGGTGGAAACTTCATCGATCACATCCTTTGGAAAATCTCCTAACCGATCTAAATCAGGGAGTAACAACTAGATCTAAACTTAAAAACTTTTGTGCTTTCTCTGGTTATTTATCTCTTATAGAACCGGAGAACCATGAAGTGGCTCTCTCCGACACTGACTGGGTTCTAGCCATGCAGGAGGAACTAAATCAGTTTGAAAGAAATAAGGTGTGGCATCTAGAACCGAGACCCAAGAACAAGACCGTGATAGGTCTCAAGTGGGTATTCAAGAACAAGCTTGATGAACATGGCCAAATTACAAGAAACAAAGCTAGGCTGGTTGTCAAAGGCTGTAACCAACAAGAAGGAATAGATTTCAACGAAACATTTGCACCGGTGGCAAGACTAGAAGCAATCCGAATGCTCATAGCATTTGCGGCTCATATGGGTTTCACCCTCCACCAAATGGATGTCAAGACGGCCTTCTTGAATGGATATCTAAAGGAAGAGGTGTATGTAGAACAACCACCGGGCTTTGAAAATCAAGATTTTCCTAATCATGTTTTCAAATTAGATAAAGCACTTTATGGCCTCAAACAAGCACCTCGTGCTTGGTATGAACGCCTATCTAAATTTCTTTTGGAAAATGGTTTTGAAAGAGGAAAAATAGATAAAACTCTTTTTCTAAAAATAAAAGATCAAGCCCTATTGGTTGTTCAAGTTTATGTTGATGATATTATTTTTGGTGCTACTAACGAGTCTCTTTGTGATGAGTTTTCCTCTCTTATGAGTTCTGAATTCGAGATGAGTATGATGGGGGAACTTAATTTCTTCCTTGGTCTACAAATCAAGCAAACAAGCAAAAGAACTCAAATATCTCAACAAAAGTATCTCAAGGAACTACTAAAGAAGTATGGTATGAGCGAGGGAAAAACTATGACTACACCTATGAGAACAAATGATAGGCTGGATGCAGATGAACAAGGGAAGAACATAGACCAAATAAAAGATGTATCGAGGGATGATTGGGTCCCTACTGTATCTCACTGCCAGTAGACCCGACATAGTTTTCAGCGTAGGTCTATGTGCACGGTTCCAGACCAATCCCAAGGAGTCCCATCTCAAAGCTGTGAAGAGGATTCTCAAATACCTTAAAGGAACTACTAATCTATGTTTATGGTATCCACGTAATGATGATTTTAACCTTATTGCATATTCAGACTCTGATTTTGCAGGAGATTTGCTAAATAGAAAGAGTACGTCTGGAACGGCTCACTTCCTAGGTCCCTGTCTAGTTTCTTGGAGCTCAAAGAAACAAACTTCAGTTGCTCTTTCAACAGCCGAAGCTGAGTATGTAGCAGCCGCATCTTGTTGCTCTCAATCATTGTGGATCATGCAACAAGTAAGCGATTACGGGGTTGATTTAAAGCGCACGCCCATCCTATGCGATAATACAAGTGCAATTAGCATATCAAAGGACCTGGTCATGCATTCTCGGACAAAACATATTCATATACGACATCACTTTCTGAGAGATTGCGTGGAAAAGGGGATAATCAGGCTGGAATATTGCAACACCGAGAAACAAATAGCTGATATCTTTACCAAGCCTCTGGGAAGAGAAAGGTTTGAACTAATTAGACTGGAACTCGGTCTAATTAATTCCTAACTTATTTGTTCTACTTCTTATTTCTTAAATAATGGGAATCACTGGAACTAATCTCTTTTACTAGTTGCGAAGAAAGCATGCAGGACCTTCCGGCTCATCTAAGGGGGAACAAATTTGGGCATTAATTTTACTCCTTTTGTTGAATGACAAAAGGGGGAAAAATCTTGGTGCCCCTTTGTGTGTTGATGCTCTACTATAATTGTTACTAATCTGCAGGGACACCTAATGTTTGTCATCAACAAAAAGGGGGAATTTGTTGAGTATGTGGTTTTGTTGATGACTAATCATGCAGGTGGAACGGGGGACAGAACCGACTACGGAGAGTTCTAATATGAACTCTGGACAGAACAGTTCCACGAAACATTCGGTCCCATAATTTGTTATGTGTCTGCATGTGCATGTCTTTCAACATATGATATTTTACTGCATTAATACATTTCTATAATTGATTGAATATTTTGTGAAATGTATTGCTACATATGCTTTATGGAAAGTCACTTTATGGAAAGTAATATGAGTACTTTTTAAATATATACGTGATTTGCTTATTTGAGTGGTACGTATATTACTTTGGAACGTATAGCTTAGTTTATGGAAAGTATCCTCCTTGCTAATTGCTATAATGTGCTTGCATGATTAATTGCTTATCTAAGTATACGTGGGTTATTTCAAATATCTTTCCATGCATGACTAAGCACCCATCTTAGTGAGTTTGACCTCAACATTGATTAAAATGCTTTATGGAAAGTTTTTTAAAATAAAAAAAAGGCTTTGCATGACTCATGTTTCAACTGACCGTAGGATGCTTAAATACTTTGCAGCCTTACAATTTGAAAAGTCATTTTATGAAGTAAATATTTTTGGAATGAATATTGATTGATCTCACGTATTTTGAATGAGCCGAAATATTCTCTTAATCTATGATTGATATGCCATCTTAAATATATGATTGTGATATTTTAATTTGGCTGCCTTATATACTGCATAAGCTCGGATATGAGAAATATTATGAAAGGAAAGCAATTCAAATAATATCAAGGCAAGTTCCAAGTATGGAAGCTCAATTTCTTAGGGAAAGAGACACCAACAGACAAATCAAAGTGGCTTATATATTCGAGAACGAAGAGGAAGAAGTGTGTGCTTGACCGAGAAAATATCAAGAGAAACACTCAAGAGAAATACTAAGTCCAAGGCACCTGAAACTGCTCTCGGAGTTCTAGACAGAGTTCTTATTCCCTTCTTATATTGTAATTGGGTTATTGAGGACGAGCTAAGTGTAGCTTCCTCGGGTTGGGTAACGTGTGTTGTGAGAGCTTTGTTGTAAAGCTGAGAGGCTCTCTACCCGCAAGGTAGAGAAGCGTAACTCTTCCTAGAGAGGATAGAGTTGGGGTGGCTCAAGGGTAGACTAGGAGAGTTTCCCTTGTAATCATTCAAAGGCTTTTTAGTGAAGTTGTTAAAATTCCTCCGAGGGAGGTCGAGGTTTTTTTAATCCCTTTGAGCCAAGGGATTTTTCCTCATTAAATTCTTGTGCACTTTACTATTTCGCAATTCCCTATACCCCGCACTAGAACTTGGCGAAAAACTGCCACAGTTTCACACACACAATTCACCCCCCCCCCCCCTCCCCTCTTGTGTTACTAACCGTTTTCATTAGTACCCCTATCACTTATCAAAATGGAGGGGACTCCAAACCTTGAGAAGATGTGACATTTGAGAAAGTCCGCCACAATTTGGCATCATCGGTTTTTGTGGGTTTTGCTTCTACCCATTTCGAAACATAGTCCATCGTCAAAAGTATGTATATATTTCCATGATAATTTGGGAAAGGTCCCATGAAATCTATACCCCAAACATCAAAATTTCACAATAGAGCATTGGCACTTGAGGCATTCCATATTTTCGGGAGATGTTTCCCATTCTTTGATAATTGTCACAGGATTGACAATAGCTATGAGCATCCTGAAACAAGCTTGACCACAAAAATCCGCATTCAAGTATCTTCATTGATGTTCACTTGCCGCCAAAGTACCCTCCACAAGCATGAGAATGGAAAAATGCAAGGATTGAAGCTATCTCCGTTTCCGGAATGCATCTTTGAATGACTTGATCCTTGCAATGTTTCCATAGATAAGGTTCATCCCACACATATTGTTTGACGTCATGTTGGAGTTTATCCCTTTTGGATTTAAAGAAGCTTGGTGGAAACCTGTTTAAGACAAGAAAGTTAACAATGTAAGCATACCAAGGGCGAATGTCCCTTAGAGAGAAAAGAGTATCACCGGGAAATTCTCTCATATATCATCCTTACATGTTCATTGCCTTCATTTGAAACTAGGCGGCTTAAGTGGTCTGCCACCAAGTTCTCCATTCCCTTCTTGTCTTTTATCTCCACATCGAACTCGCTTAGATGAAATATCCATCGAATCAACCTTGGTTTGGCCTCCTTTTTGGTCATCAAGAACCTAAGAACTGCATGATCAGTGTAGATGATCACGTTGATTCCAAGTAGATATGACTTGAATTTCTCAAGTGCATAGACAATGGCTAGCATTTCCTTCTCGGTGGTGGAGTAACCTGATGTCATTGTGTTACCCGCCATCCCTGGAGGGAGGGCTCTAATAGCATCTCTAGGAAGGGTTTATTTGGGTCCTGTGGACGCGAATGGATGGTGGGTACTTGGTGCCCTGATGATGTCAGTGCCAGGGATGCAACACTTAGTACAAAGATTGTCTTTCTAGTGATCATTTCTGGTAAGGTTACCATGAGATTGTTTGTTTAGGTTTAGACTTTGATTTTTGTTTTTTTGAAATCCATTTCTGTTGTTAGGATTTCTGCCATGTTCATTATTTTTCAAAACTTGTTTGGGTTGAACCTTTATCTTCTGGTTTTCTGATTGGTTTTCTCATGATAGACTTTTGTACCAAATACACTAGCATGACAATTGGGGCTAGTTATCTGTGAGTCTATGACTTTGTCTGCCTTAGCAACTTGGGTGCTAGGCTTTAAAGAAGGTTCACCGGATTCTGTTAAACATAACCAAGACCAGAACTGATAGAGATACCTTGGACAGTGACTATCTTTTCCATTGTAGCTTGTGCTTTCTGGACGGTGTTGTAGTCTATCTCATGGTACTCAATTTCTCTTATTCTTTTAAGAAGAGAAACATTTTCAGCTTCAAGTTTATCTCTTTCCTCAATTAGGAGATTGAGTTTGACCTCAGTCTCTCTTCTTCAGTCAGAGATTTCAACTTTTAGCTTACTGTTTTCTTCTTTGACCAAACAATAAGTGGTGTGAATGTTTCTGAGCTCTTCCCAAGAAGCTGACAATGATTCAGTTGTAAAGATTATGCTTACTGAGGAAAAAATAAATGTAAAAGAAGAAGATACCTCATCATCAGATTGAGCCATTAGACAAATGTCTTCTGTTTCTCTATCCAGACAGCAGAACGCATCATCTGATTCAGAGTCAGAACTAGATTCTGTCTCTGAGAGAGGATCCTTCTCCGGTTGCTCAGATATAAGTGCCTTCCTCCTTCTGGAACTATGATCAAACTTCTAGTCACCCTCTTGTCCTTGATGCTTGGACACGATTGGATGAGGGCAGTTGGCTTTGAAGTGACCAGGTTGTCGGAAGTTATAGCAGAGAAGTTCTCCACTGCTATTAGAAGACTTTGGTTTCTGGTAGGGTCTTCTGGTAGAGGATGGATTTCTACTATCTTTGGGCTTCTTCATGAATTTCCTGAATTTCCTTGCAAAAGTAGTCATATATTCATCAGATAATAGAATTGAAGGATCAAACTCTTTTACCTTCGATGTACTGGCAATTAGAGCTGTAGTAGTTCTTTCTTCTTGTTCATATTCCTTTTCTTCATTCATCTCAAACTCATAAGACTTCAGATCTGAGATGAGCTTTTCTATGATGTAAGTTCTGAGATTCGTGTTATCTCTCATTGTTGTGACCTTCATTTTCCATGGTGAGGGTAGACCTCTCAGAACTTTCAAGTTGACTTCTTTGGGAGTTAGTTCCTTCCCAAGCTCAGAGATTTCTGCTGTGAGAGTGAGCAGACGTGCATACATTTCTGCTATGCACTCATTTGGTAGATACTTGAAGTCTTCAAACTTCTTCATGGCAATGGTGAGTTTATTGTCTTTCTCTTGCTCATCTCCAGCTCCAATGAGAATGAGTGTATCCCATGTCTATTTGGCGGTGGTGCACCTTTTTATTCTTGTGAAGTATCGATCAGCAATAGCTTTGTACAGATGTCTTTGACAATGTTATCAAGGTTGTGCTCTCTTCTTTCCTCATTTGACCATTCTGATCGAGATGTGAGGACCATCTGTGGTTCTGTTCCACCAACAACATAGGCAGAGTTAGAGCTGTCCAACGGGCCAACTCGACCCAACCCGCCCCGACTCGTGACGAGTTATGCTTTATGTGGGTTGGGTCGGACCAACCCGTTTAATGACGGGCCAGAATTTCTACAACCCTAACCCAACCCGCCTAACCCACGGGCTAAACGGGTTGGCCTGCGGGCCGTTGCAAAATATATATATATATAAATTATTCTTTAAAAATAATTACCCTTGAGTATACATTTATATTAGTAAGTAGTAGTATATGAAATATAAGAAATCAAAATACTAATAAATCAATACATGTTAAGTTTAATTAAAAAAAATATGCAGTATTAAATAATACTACGTACTTCATACTAGTTATACTAGAATTTGAAAACTATTAGAGTGTATGTAGCAAGAATACTTATTATATAAAAGCAAATATGTACTTAAACTTTTTGAGTGATTATACAACAGGAAGTTATTCAGGAGCATCATATTGCAATTCAAGGAAAATTTATCAGTAAAGATGACTGCCAACTGCAGGAATTGTGTCATAGTTTGGAGTTTGACCCTGATATAGCCTCAAAAGTTTACCTTTCTGATACTGATAGACCTCAAGGGACATCCGTCCATAATCTTGATAACCAACGTCAGAAGGAGGAGGCAAGTACTGCCCAACCTGCTGAGGGTACAATACATCAGCCAGAACAACAAGAAAAGGAGTTAGTCGACAACACATTTAATAAAGAATCAGAAACTATGATTCATGGGGATAATAAGGGGAATCCTTCAGAGGAAGAGCAAGTTGATGAAAACTTGGGAAACAATTCAAGGGAAGCAGAGATTAATGCGTCAGGGGATAACATTCAAAATACTGATCATATTCTGGATAATATTAATGAAGAAGCTAGCAATGCAGATCAAGGCAAATCCCATATTAATGAAGAGGTGATGGAAGAAATATCTAAAGCAGGAAAGAAAGGCAACAATAAGAGGCCGACTGTAGCAACAGACTCTAAAAGGGTTACTAGAAGTGTGGCTAAGGAGAAAGATCTAAACCTTTCTCAATGAATTGGCTTATTTGGAATGCTAGGGGTCTAGAATCCTCCAGTTCTAGGCTACATTCCCTAGTTTTGCAATGGAGGCTTCATTTGGTGGTGATTATTGAACCTATTGTTTCTGACACTAAGGCTAATAAGTACAAATCTGATTTGGGTCTTTCTGATGTTCTCTTCTCTCCTACAAACAAAATTTGGGTTTTCTGGGATAATTTGGTTTGTAATATTTCTCAAGTTACTTGGCATCCCCAATTTGTTCATTTCAAAATTGTCTCAAATAATTTTCAAGGCTGGGTCACTGCAGTATATGGAAAACACAATTACATCATTAGGAAAGATCTTTGGGCTGGTTTGAATGCTATTTCTTCTTCTATGTCAGAGCCTTGGCTAGTGGGTGGGGATTTTAACGCTATTGCTAGCTACAGTGATCATCAAGGTAGTGCTTTACCTAATCTTAGAGGTGTTAATGACTTTGCGGACTGTATTGCTGCATGTAATTTAATTGAACTTCCTCACAAAGGTCCAAGGTTCACATGGTCTGGTACAAGGGCTAACGGCAGGGTGTGGAGAAGACTAGACAGATGTCTTCTTAATAATGCATTTATTGATACTTTTGACCATATTCAAATCTCTCTTCTGAATAAGACCCCATCTGATCATAATCCCATGCTTATTCAGAGTGAAAATAAATATACTTCTGGACCTAAATCCTTTAGGTTTCAGAATATGTGGCTCACACACCCAGATTTTATGGACTTTGTTGCCAACAAATGGTCTTCCTATTCTTCGGGAGGTGGTATGAGAGGGTTGGTTCACAAGTTACATTGTCTTAAGAAAGATCTCAAAGTTTGGAATCAGCAGGTCTTTGGTAATATTTTTGAAGATATCAAATATTGTGAAAAAGAGGTCTTGTTAGCTGAAAAGGCTTATGAAGATAATCCTGTAGATTCAACTAGGGAAGACTGGTCTTATAAGAGGAGCTTGTTGTTAAACAAATACAACTTGGAGAGGAAATTTTGGAAGCAGAAAGCTCATATTAAATGGATTAAAGATGGAGACTCCAACACCAAGTTTTTTCACTCTTTTGTCAAGATAAGAAACAGAACACGGGCTATTACCTCTATAAAAAACTCTACTGGCTCCAGTGTGACAGAGCCTCAGGAAATTGGTAATGCTGCAGTGGAGTTCTTCTCTGAGCTTTACTCTTTGGGCAGTGAGGGGAACTCTGGGGAGATCCTGCAAAATATACCTCAATTAATCACTCATGAAGATAATCTATATTTGACCCAACTACCAACACTAGAAGAGACAAAACAAGCAATTTGGGGGCTAAACCAGAACAGTGTTGCAGGTCCTGATGGTTACAATGGCAAATTTTTCAAGAAATGTTGGGCTGTGGTGGGGAAGGATGTCCTGATGGCTGTGCAAGAGTTTTTTATGGGAATGTCTATTCCTAAAGGTATGTCTAGCGCCTTGATTGTTCTCATTCCTAAACATGATAGGCCAGCTACCTTTGCAGATTTTAGACCTATATGTCTCTCCAATTTTATAAGTAAAATTTGCACCAAGATCTTGTCCTCTAGAATTAACACAGTCTTGCCAAAGATTATCTCCAAGGAGCAAGCAGGGTTTATGCAAAATAGAGACATTGCAGATCAAATCTTGATTGCTCAAGAAATGGTTCACTGCATAGATAAAAAGGTTAGAGGATCTAATATGATCATCAAGTTGGACATGGCAAAAGCATTTGATAGAGTGTCCTGGAGCTTTTTGGCTGAGATTATGGGGAAATTTGGTTTTAGTAACCATCTAGTTAAGCTGGTTCTCAATAATTTAGAAGCTACCTACCTTTCAATTCTGATCAATGGAACCCCTCATGGTTTTTTCAAGCCTCAGAGGGGGGTGAAACAGGGTGATCCCTTATCCCCCTTTTTGTTTATCATTGCTTCTGAAGCATTCTCTAGAGGGCTTAAAACCCTTTTGGAACAGAAGAAAGTTAAGCCCTACTGGATGGGGGTTCATGGGTATCCTATTTCCCATTTAGGATATGCAGACGATCTACTGATATTCTTAAATGGAGATGCAAGATCACTGAAGTGTTTTAAGAAATTTCTGGATGAGTATCAATTAGCCTCAGGACAGTTAATTAATTACCACAAAAGCTCCTTTGTTTGTGGTAAAACCCCTCCTGGCAGAATCAGCAGAATAAAGGAGTTGCTGGGGATGAAGCTGACATCTCTTCCTTTGAAATACCTGGGGGTTAACCTGCATAAAGGAATAAACAGACTTCAGTACTGTGGATCATTGATAAAACAATTTGAAAGCAAGCTCTCTCCATGGAAACAAAAGAATCTATCTCAGGGGGGGAGATTGATTCTAATAAAATATGTTCTTAACACTATGCCACTTCATACTCTGGCAGTGGATACACTGCCAAAGAAAGTTATAAAAATACTGAACAGCAAGATGGCTTCATTTTTTTTGGGGCTCTTCAAATGATAAAAAAAAACACCATTGGGCCAGCTGGGAAAGTCTTTGCTATCCTACAGAAGAGGGGGGATTGGGAATCAGATCTCTCTCAGATATTGAAAAAGCTTTTTCCCTCAAGTTATGGTGGAAATGGAAAACCGAGAGTAATCTTTGGGTTGACTTTATAAAACATAGATATAATAGAGGGGACTTGATGATACCTAAAGTGACAGACTCAGTCATTTGGAGGAGGATATGCTTCATTAATGATCTTGCTACTTCGTTATGCTCAGTGGATAGTGCAGGGAACCTGATCTGGAATGAAGAAGAAACTGGTCAATTCACTTTTAAATCAGCTTTCAATGAAGTTAGAGCCAAATCAATTGAGACTTTGACCTATAGACACATATGGCATCCGCAGCAGGAACTTAAAGTTAAATTGCTACAGTGGAAAATTGCTAAGGGTCTGCTGCCAGTCACTGATAAGCTTCAGAGGTTTAAGATGACTTTGGAGCCCTCTATGTGTGTTTTATGCAGGAAGCATAATGATAATCTAGAACATCTGTTTTGCCACTGTAGTATAGTCAAGCCGGTGTGGAATTACTTTATGGGGATTTTCCAAATCCCTAACTCAAATGCAAACTCTATACTACAGATTTTTCGTAATTGGTGGTTTAAAGCAGGATCAAAAGGTGTTCTGAACATTTTCAAACATAACATGGCAGGCATTATTTGCTGGCAGATTTGGAAATTCTACACTAACCTAATTTGGGGGCCAGGGGACTGCATTAGAACTTCTGAGAGTATTATCTCTCACATTAAACAATATACACAACGCTGGGTTTTAAGCTTCCCCGCGCAGAAGAATAGAACTGTTAATTCCATTCTCAAGGATGAACAGCTAGTTCCTCATAATTTCAAGACCAAGGGTACCCAGATTCATATTGTGAGATGGGGAAAACCCAGACAAAAATTTAAAATGAATGTCGATGCTAGTTACCATGATGCTGGAGCGTCTGGTGGCGCGATAATACGAAACCAGAAAGGAGAGATGATCTGTGCGTCGAGCTTCCAAGTGTCTGCGTCTTCTCCGTTGGAAGCCGAGATACAAGCACTTTGGACAGCAATCAAGTGGGCGGAAGACACCGGCCTTGTGGATATCCAAGTTGAATCTGACTCTACAATGGCTATTGAGATGCTTCGTAACAAGGAGGTTAGGCGATGGTCTTTGCTCATTCAGGAAAGTCAGCTGATTGCGGAAAGGATAAGGCTGAGTTTTGTTCATACTGTGCGTCAAGGTAACTGGGTTGCCAATTATCTGGCGGTGGATCATGTGGGCCGAGCTACTCTTAGGTTTGCTAGCCCAAATTCTCTTCCTGTTAGGGCTAAGGGATCATATTATTTGGATCTGTTTGGTATCCCTTCGATTAGATACTAGCGTTTTGATTTTCTTGTATTCCATTTTGGGTCAGGTAAAGCCCCCCCAAACTGGTCTTTTTTAACAAAAAAAAAAAAAAAAAAAAACTTTGCAATAAGCCAATAACCATGGTCTATATAATACTTGGAAGAAAACTTTGCAACAAAAAAAAAAAAAAAAAAAAAAAAAAAAAACTTTTTGAGTGATTATTTGTAAATCATGACTACTAATTATTAAATGATAGATCGAACTTTACTTAAAATATACTCCGTATGTTTCAACAATTTATTTGAATATTTATTATAGAACTAATAATTAATTTGCAATGGTTGTAATTTTTTAATTGTAATTATAATAATTTTGATAGTAAAAGAACAATACTCTGTATTATTTAAGATATTAAAAATCAAAATAATATGTTTGTATATTGGCCAACCCGCGACCCGGTGGGCCAACCCACTTAAACCCGCAACCCGCGTGGGTTGACCCGCGAAACCCGTGAACTAAATGGGTCAGAAAATCACAACCCTAACCCACCAATAAATGGGTTTAAACGGGTCAGCCCGCGGGTTTCGGCCCATTTTGACGGCTCTCGGCAGAGTTCACCTTTTTGAATTCTGTAAACGGTCCAACATCAAGAACTTGCCACATCTCATCATGTAGAGCACATAGATGTGCCTTCATACGGATTTTCCAGTCATCGAACTTCAGTACTGAAAACATGAGATTCTTAGAGAGTGTGGTATCCATAATAAAGAAGAATACAAAAGCTAAGAAACAAGTGAATCTTCGTTCAACATAGATTGTTCTGGTTTTTCAAATTCTTGTGAGTCAAGGGGGCTGTCTCACAGAGTAAGTCAAGTTCTTTGACAGAACTGACCGGCAGCGGATAGGTATTCTGGTCGGGTAGCCTAACAAACACACTAAGGCAATTTTGTCTTTCTGTTTTATCTAAGGCAAGATTTGCTGAACACAAAGTCCAAGCCCCTTTTGAGAAGAACAGTTAGAACCTAGGTGCAAATAATAAAAGCAGTAAGTAAATGACACCATGGATTTTATAGTGGTTTAAGGAACAACTCGTTCCTCTAGTCCACTCTTCCACTAAGATGGTAAAAGATCAAGTTACAACACTTAGATCCTAGCACTTATGAACTACTCCACGCCTTCTGCAAGTCTAGTTCTTGTCACCCGGGATGCTCTTCCTAGCTTCCTGATGATTGGCCTTTTTCACTAAGCTTTGATGTGAGTTTTCTCGCACTTAAAAATGATGTAGTAAAGTGGTGGAAGTACGAGTATCGTCTCCACAGGGACGGACAAAGGGAATTAAATATTAACTAATTTCAGCGATTAAAGAGAAAATAAAATAAAATAAAATAAAATGCAATTGTGCGAGATTGGTTGGTTGGGAAAATTAAACTAATGCGAATGAACGAATAATAAAAATAAAGCTTGGTTTCTCTCTAATTAATGACAAAGGGAACATGGATTGATTCTGGGGTAACCAGATTTCTGGCAGATCAGGCCTAATTACATGAATTTAATTTAATTGAGCCTAGTTAATCATTACTAAGTTCTTACCGCTCTCGCGGCGTAGAGTACAATAATTTAGGGGACCAGGCTGATCTCTCATGCGAAAGGATCCTAAATTATTGCCAAGACGAGCGAGCTTACGGACCCTTAATCGCTACTAATCTCTTAGCGAACGATTAAGTGTGTGTGAATGTGTCCTAGAATAAACTAGATCTCCTTTTAAAAAAAGGAATAAACTAGATCTCTCTTAATTTATTCTACAAGCAATTGTAATTCTAGCGGACGTTCTAGGTTACAAAAGATATCAATTAAATTATTCATACACAAATTAAATGTCATTCATGCAATTAAACCAACAAGAATCTAGCCATACATCATGATCAACCCCAAATCCCTAATTAAACTACTCACAATTCATAATTGAACCAACAGAATTGTGATGAATAGAATTAATTGTCATTAATTAAAAAGATAAAACTTACAAAGAATTCTTTAATCTTGAAGAACAAGGCTTGAAAAGCTCTCAAAAATCGAAATAGGGTTTATCTCTCTAAGATCATAAGTCAAAAATAGGGAAAATACGGACCTATTTATAGGAAATACCAAAATCGGGCCGAAATTCCGACCGCACGGTCGACCGCACGTAGTGCGGGTCACCGTGCGGTCACGCGCGTCCGATTTCCGTCTCCGTGTTTCGCTCCGCCCGTGCGGTGTGCGGGCGCCGCACTACGCAACCGCGCGGGTACTCCTGGGGGCTATTTTTGGACCGCGCGGTGTGCGGTTCAGACCCCTCAACCTTTTGCTCTCATAATCACCCGCGGGGCGTGCGGTACTGACCCGCGGGGCGCGCGGATGACTTATGAACCGTTTTCTTGCTATTTTCTTCCATGTTGGCTCCCAGATGCTTCTTGGATCGATCCAAAGGCCATTTCTTCATCAAATCTTCATCGTAAACCTCCCGGTGGCCTCCAAAACTCTCAAATCTCTCTTGAATGCTCTCCAACGCTTCCCGATTACTTCTCAAGCGCTGGTGGTGGACTCTAAATTCCTGATTTTGACTCCAAACAACACAAAACTCAAACCAATGCCCGGTAAACATGACTTGAGCTAAAATTGAGACTTGTAACACCTTAAAGCTAGGAAAACCATCAAATGTCGATCCCAACACGCATCAAATGTGTGTCTAAATAAGGACTTATCAGATTCCCCCACACTTAAGCCTTTGCTTGTCCTCAAGCAAACTGAACAACGGGACTTACGATAATCACCCCACGGAATCAAAACAATGAGCATGCACACGTAGTTAAAGGGATACTCACAGAATAGACAGACTAGATCAAGAAAATTGCTCCCTAAACTACATCTTTGTACTAAAGCTAAAATATTTGACAAAATTATTCACAACATCCTCAAAGTAGTGACAGCGTACACAAATAAACTAGCTACCGATCAGAAGGACTTGTGAAGGCGGTGGTGAATGGTGAATGGTAAACAATCCCTTTCTTGAGAGTTTGAAACATTCTAACAAAGACACAATGCATTCAGGAATTTCGGGGCTATTCTTAGGATTAAAGAATTCAGTAGGCCACAAATTAGGAACTATCATTTAAACCTATGCAAAGAGTAGACATGGTGTACAACTAAGCTAAACCGCCGCGGCACATTTGTGCTTTGACGTTTACTTGAAGTACGCGAAGGACTAAAGCTAATTTTGAAATAGCCTCCAAGTTCATTTAATTAGGTTCAGTTTTCCTTGTCATGTTGGCACGAGAACGCCATTTCTTTCGAAAGATACCCAAGTATGATCTTACGCTTTTTGACCGAGGTTTTCATCCTCTTTTTCGCAAGGTAAGAGGTCTAGCTATTAATTAATTTTTTCAATTTTCAGATTTTTACTAGACATTACCCCATTCTAATCTCGGCCCCACCAAGGAAAAATAGCAATTAAAGTTCATTTATTCAAAGTGAATCCATGCTTACAATGCAATCCTTGAAAGTATCAAATTTCTAAAAAAGTGACTGCTCTTACCCCATTTGGGGCATAGGAACAGTGCTAAAAGTGGCTCCTACAAAAATTCCCTAAACTTAGCAAATTAATCCCCTAGTTCCCACCAAGACTATGTCAGAAGTATTCACGGGTAAGGAAACACATGCCATTTGGCTATGGAGCTCAATTAATTGGGTAAATAATAAACGGTTAGGCTCAAAGTGGCTTCTCCTAAAGGACTTTTTCAGGTGGGTGGATGATTAATGGAATAATTTAATGGGTGACTAATGCCTTCATCCTCTCAACAACTAGATTATAGTGCAAGCAATTTAAGCCTAAACACTTCAAAGATGTTCTAAAAACATAGTCAAAACGTTAGCCAGCTCACAAAGACATAGTTTTTTTTTATCGTCAAAGTGGCTTTAGATTAATAAAATAGCATTCAACAGGGGTACATGATAACAAAAGAACCACATGTAACCATCCGCCCTTGGCCGAGACTCTGAGTTTATCATCTTTGACAAAGCAATATAACTCCCTAGACCTAAATTGGGCAACATACAGCCAATGATGATTACCGTAGACCACTCATTCCCCAAAATAACAACATAAAAAAAAATAACCCTTGGCGGTGGTTCTGGAACATAAAATAAAATAAGCAGAAAAGATAAATAAGCAAACTCCAAATTGTGTCGATCAACCCTTGGCGGTGGTTCTGGAGGGGGCCTTACCATCAGTACCACACCAATTGATTCTCCATTGACGATCAAAATCTGGAATACACGAAGCCCGTTCATTCCTCCTTGTCCCGCTCTCATAGCAAAACTAGTTGTTTTTTCCTCCGCTGCCCAGCTGTTTGAAGCCTCCATCTGCCTTCCCGCTTCGCCGAAGCAGATAACAGATCTCATCTGAAAACTAAGCCTTCGCCGCACACAACAAAGAGCAACTCGAACAAGAAAAAGAGCAAGATTGCTGCCCTTGCACTTGTCGAAAGCACCCAAGAAAACAGTTTGCATCACCTCCGTTTGCGTACCAACTTTTCTGCCAAAGCTGAACCGAAACGAATTGGGAAGGGAAAAGCTACACTAGGCGGCCAAGGAGCCTAACCCTAGAGAGAGACGTCCGCATTTACAAAGACAAAGTTTAAAGAAAAATTTTCAAAAATTGCGACCTGACTTTTCTATGAATATACAACTAATTCCTGTGCATTCTAACTCTAATAATCACATGTAACAACTACTGCCCGAATACCCAATTCACTCCCCCACACTTAAACTTTGGCATCGCCCTCGATGACCAAAAATGCACTATGCACAAGGGGTAAAGAGGAAAGGGTCACGCGTGCTCAACTTAACTAAAGTTAATTATTACAAACAGGCGATTATAAGAGTCACATAAACTTTCCTAAGGCGTTGATCGGTGTAGAACTAAACTGAGTCAAGTGATCCTCAGCACGTCATCCCCAAAGCAAGACATGTGCTGCACAAACAAAACACACAAACACAAACGAAAAACACCCCGGGTTTTTTTTTCCGGGGGTTTTCTGAAAAGCAAACAAACAAAGACAAAAGTGCAGAAATAAGCTTGGGTTGCCTCCCAAGAATTGCTATTTTTAACGTCGTTTGCCTAACGCAACCACCACATCAAAAACTCAATAAAAAACACTCCCACTCAAAAAATATGTCTTCCACAAGTCAAACCTCCTATCAACAAATGCCCTGAGATGGCGTAAGACCTTAAATTCATGAAAACTGTTGGGATATATTATCACGATCTGTTACTGTTTAGGAGCCCAAGACATAACCCAGTACAGAGCCCGAGCAGTTAGGCCCATTTCGGCCCATCCGGCTCACTTTAGCCCTTTGGGCCCACTTCGGCCCATGCGGCCCATTAGGGTGGAGAGCATCCTCTTCCCCTATTCTCTATAAATAGGAGGTTTCCCTCCATGTAAAAGGATCCCTTCTTCTTCTCCCTCCTTCTTAGTTAGCTTACAAGACTCTATTAATGGAAGCTCAAAATGTATTATGTAATGGTGAGGAGAGTCCTAATGAGAAAGAGGGGGCTTGGACATTAGCCTAAAAAGTCCCGTGGTTTTCTCCCTTTCGGGTTTCCACGTAAAAACTGAGCTTGTTTATATACATTTATACATATATTTACTATATCGTGTTGGATTAAACTCAACACTGGCGCCGTCTGTGGGAATCAGTTCAAAAAGTTTAGCCTGTTCTTGATTTTTCTACAAAAAATCTGAGGCAGAGGACTGATTTTCAACAAGAAATTGATACCGGATGAACCGATTTCAGGAAAAAAGAAGGAAAATGAGGATTAAGATCTAGGGTATCTGGATTTTGCTCTGTTTTGCCGCCGCCAGAGCATCACCACACGGCCATCGTCATCGCCGGCCAACTGTAGGTCACTCCCCCACCCGGTCGGTCGCCGTTCGAGCTTCCACGACGACTCGGCCGACGCGACCTGGATATGCCGATGGAGAGCTCCCTTGGTTTCCGCCATTAATGGTGGTTTCTAGCTTAGAAGAAGTATATTCAGTAGTTGGTCGAGCTTCCGCCGGACACTAGCTTCTCTGGCCGCCTTTGCTCCGCTACAGCAAACACCAGCACCGTCGCGAGGTAGAACGAACTGCTTGCCTTTTATTTGAGGACGTGTTCTTCCATCTGCCTCTCCAAAAAAGGTTCCCTTCACTTGGATGGAAGCTGGCCACGTCGAGGAAAGAAGCGGGAGGGGTAGAGTCCGGATCGACCGCTGTTGTGCTGTGCACTTCATGGGCTCCCTGGGAAAAGCTGATTAATGATAGGTTGTTGTGGGCCCGTTGGCCCGCTCCCGATCGGCTTTAATTAGCGAACAGAGCGTGCCTGAATAACCTATGGTAGGATAATACTATTATTACTACCCGTACATCACTATTATTTATTAGGGATAAAAATGTCCCGAGTTAAATAATGCGGAGCGAAGCTCTAATGATAGTTAGTTCCGCCAACATTTTATTAAATGTTTAATTGTTGGTGGGGCCGATTAGCCCACTCTTGATCGACTTTGATTAGCGATCTAAGCGTCTCCAGAGGGTAGTGCCCCGATGACGCTTTTTAATTTAGGAGTTACGCATTAGTCCGCACGGCACCAAGTGCCCGATCGACGATCGTACCCTAGTACTGCCTGCGCCGCTAGGCGCATAGTGTTTGTTGCCAAACGCGGCCTGTGGGGCCCGAAGGCACCAAAGCGCTCAACCTCCTTTTTCCGAGGGCAGTGCGACTAACTTGGGTCTGAGTTTGAAAACTCACAGACCGATGAATATTTCTATGTGACATTCAGAAGGCTGCTAAATGGCCCCGCCGCGAGCTGCTATGTCCAATACCCCGCACGATGAGCCGGGACGAGGGTCACGAGAACCCATAGGCCGATAATCGTGGATGTTAAATAGAAAGCCATGCAGATGGTTATGTGTGTATACATATTGTCGGGCTGTGTGGCTCGTTACCATGCTAATTACGCAGCCGAAGCCACTCGACGCGCTCGGGTGAAATGATTAAATGACGCTCGGTCTGAGTCCCAAAGACGTTAAGGGCCGGCTAAAGAGGATACCATCACAACTGAGAACCGTGAGACGAGCATCTCCACCCCAGAGGCCGAGGGCCTATAGGAGACCATCACGGTTGAGAACCGTGAGACGAGCATCTCCACCCCAGGGACCGATGGCCTAGGAAAGAACACCTAGAGGCCGAAGGTCTAGAGGGGACTACCACGGCGGAAAACCGTGAGGCGATCATCCATCACTCATAGGCCGGGGGCCTAGAGGAGACCGTCACGGCCGAGGGCCGTCCGACACCATCACATCACGACCGGCCTCTTGGCACGGCGTGATTATCATATTTGAAGACCGGCCTCGTCCCCG
The DNA here is from genome assembly GCA_945859915.1 of Cuscuta epithymum. Classification (NCBI taxonomy): domain Eukaryota; kingdom Viridiplantae; phylum Streptophyta; class Magnoliopsida; order Solanales; family Convolvulaceae; genus Cuscuta; species Cuscuta epithymum. The sequence goes on along the minus strand of CAMAPF010001041.1, from coordinate 332,969 downwards.
CGCTGCGCGGATGAGGACCGTTGCTTGACTTTCAGATCGGCCATCATTGCCGGCACTATCATACCATGTCTGGCCTCTCGGCACAGCATGTTTATCTTTTAAAGACCGGCCTCGTCCCTGCTCCTCACGGATGAGGACCGTTACTTGATTCTCTTTATCGGCCCCTCATTGCCGACACCACTATGTCACGACCGGCCTCTCGGCACGGTGTGCCTTCCATGTTTGAAGATCGGCCTCGTCCCCGCCCCTCGCGGATGAGGACCGTTGCTTGGCTCTTTCTGATCGGCCCCCAGGCCGATACTTTTACATGGCTACCGACCCCCTAGTACGGTGCCATTATCATATTTGAAGACCGGCCTCGTCCCCGCCCCTCGTGGATGAGGACCGTTGCTTGGCTCTTTCTGATCGGCCCCCAGGCCGATACTTTTACATGGCTACCGACCCCCTGGTACGGTGCCATTATCATATTTGAAGACCGGCCTCGTCCCCACCCCTCGCGGATGAGGACCGTTGCTTGGCTCTTTCTGATCGGCCCCCAGGCCGATACTTTTACATGGCTACCGACCCCCTGGTACGGTGCCATTATCATGCTTGAAGACCGGCCTCATCCCCGCTCCTCGCGAATGATGACCGTTGTTGGATTTTAGGTCGGCCTCTCATTGCCGACATCATCATATCACGACCGGCCTCTCGGCACGGCGTGATTATCATATTTGAAGACCGGCTTCGTCCCCGCGTTGTGCGGATGAGGACCATTGCTTGATTCTTTCAGGTCGACCTCTCACTGCCGACACTATCATGTTATGTTCGGCCTCTCGGCACGACATATTTATCTTTTGAAGACCGGTTTCATCCCCGCGCTGCGTGGATGAGAGCCGTTGCTCGGATATATCGGCCTGATCGGACACTATTGTCATCTTCTTTTCAGGACCGACTCCTCAACGACATTATGATCATTGTATATCGGCTCCCAATGCCGACCTTCTTGAGTTAGCGATCGGGCTCACCCCTCCCCTCCAGGAGGGTGACCATCGCATTCGCATGACGACCAGCTATTCCATCGCCTCGTCATTTTATTCGTTTTGGTATCCCACCACCATTATGTGTGACATCACTTGTGGTCATTCTTGGAACCGACGAACGTATTTTCCTCCCTCAAAAAAAAAAGAGCAAGCGAGCCACATAAAAAAAGGGAGAAGGGGAGACGAATTCCTAGAAGAGAGGGAGTCTCGACGGGGTACACCAGATCTTCCCACTACTCGTGAATGACGAACGTCTTCGGGTCAGGAGACTAGTCAGAACGCAGGGGGGGTTAGACGAACAAAGGGAACCCCGGCGGGATAAACTAGTTTCTTCCCATTACTCGTGGATCCGCGAACACCTTCTGCCAAGAGCAGAAGGCTAGTAGGACCACGAGCGTGGGGTGAACGAAGAAGGGAACCCTGGTGGGGTAAACCAGTCCTTCCCATTACTCGATGGGTGACGAACATCTTCTGCCAAAGCAGAAGGCTAGTAGGGCCACGGGCGTGGGATGAACGAAGAAAAGGGAACCCTAGCGGGGTAAACCAGTTTCTTCCCATTGTTGGATGACGAACGTCTTCTGCGAAGACAGAAGACTAGTAAGATCACGAGACTTGGGATGAACAAAGACCAAAAGACTCAAAAAAAAAAAATGTCTGACGAGCATGGAGCAAAAAATGATTTTATTCTTCGGCGCTATCGGTCGGGAAACTACAAGTATGAAATACAATGTAAAGAAAAAACGAAGGATTACAAGTACAAGCACCAGACGACGAGCGGCCAGCTAGTGTGGTGGCAAAAGCCTGGAGCACGAACCTGTAGGACCACATATACGGTAGATGAACAAAGACCAACATCGCAGATCAGACAGGAGGGACCAGTTCTTCACCGGAGTCTGTTGCGTGCCGAGCGTACACCGCTTAGCGGTCCGTACGTAGGACCACAGATACGGTAGACGAACGAAGATCAGCTCCCCATATCAGACAGGAAGGACAACACCCAGATTCACGGTTCGGCTCGCACATTCCCTCCAGGATGGCGACGACCGTCTTATGCAGTGCGATCGGCCCCTCAGCGCCATCGTACCCAGCTCACGTTCAGCTCGCCCATCCCTTCCAGGATGGCGACGAACGTCTTTATGCAGCACGATCGGCCCCTCAGCGCCATCGTGTCTAGCTCACGCTCAGCTCGCACATCCCCTCCAGGATGGCGACGACCGTCTTGTGCAGTACGATTGGCCCCTCAGCGCCATCGTACCCAGCTCACGTTCGGCTTGCCCATCCCCTCCAGGATGGCGACGAACGTCTTATGCAGCACGATCGGCCCCTCAGCGCCATCGTGTCTCTTTTACATTCGGATCGCACATCCCCTCTAGGATCGCGACGAACGTCTTATACAGCACGATCGGCCCCTCAGCGCCATCATGTCTCCTTCACGTTCGGATCGCACATTCCCTCCAGGATGGCGACGACCGTCTTGTGCAGTACGATCGGCCCTTCAGCGCCATCGTACCCAGCTCACGTTCGGCTTGCCCATCCCCTCCAGGATGGCGACGAACGTCTTATGCAGCACGATCGGCCCCTCAGCGCCATCGTGTCTCTTTCACGTTCGGATCGCACATTGTAACACCCGGGTTTTTGTGAGCTAGTTACTTAAGTTACTTAAGTTATTATGATTTAAGCTATTATTTACTTAAGTTATTATTCTTCTATGAATAATATGACTTATTGTTTGATCATGTGTTGTTCTGGCAGGTAACGTTGACTGATACGCTCTAATAATTTTAAGTGAAGATATAAGTAATTGTTTTTAAAGCTTAATCAATTTATATTATAAAAGAGAGAATACATTTAGCGGTGATGGGGGCGTTCTTTTTAGAAGACTTGGAGATCCAAATTAATTATGTTGGCCCAAATCCGTATTTCAACTAAAGATGAATCATCATGTCAGGCCGGCCTGACGGGCTGCCCCGTCCGGCCGAGCCCGTTTGGGCACCTTCCCGGTAGAATTTTTTGATGAAATTTTTTGAGCATGTTCCTCATCGAGTCTAGTTTGTCCATACCAAATTTCAGCTCAAAATTCGATCGGGAAGGTCGTCAAATGATTTTTGCAAGTTAACTGGTCCGGAAAATACATATTCCGGACCAGTTAACTTGCAAAAATCATTTGACGACCTTCCCGATCGAATTTTGAGCTGAAATTTGGTATGGACAAACTAGACTCGATGAGGAACATGCTCAAAACATTTCATCAAAAAATTCCACCGGGAAGGTGCCCAAACGGGCTCGGCCGGACGGGGCAGCCCGTCAGGCCGGCCTGATGAGAAGAGCTCTCTTCAACTAAAATCCCTAAAAGCATATATATGCATGTACGCATATCAGTTTTTTAAGAAAATACCTAGTTCCTGCTTGTTCGGTCCTGGCCGCCGCTCACATAAGTCTTCTTTGGTGTCAGTCGTTCTTTGAGTCAAACTCTTCAAACCGGTTAGTCAATTCTCCAATACAATCCGTTAGTTTGAATTTATTTATTTACTTTGAGGAGTGCTTTCATCCTTCGTTTTATTACTAGTGGACAGAACATAAATTTTATTTGTCTTCCTTACCGTATAAGTTTTTAATAAATTAAGAAATGTGGGATTTAATCACTGATCAAATTGGCTGCTACTATCTGCTTGTTTTAATCTGCTTTAGGGGCGGCTAGCAGTATATGTAATTTTTCTAGTTGGGTGAGTTTTGATGATGTTCCAGGATTTTAGTGGGTTAATTCTAGTGGGTTAGTATTGATCATTGTTCTAGAGTTTCATCCCGTTTCTTTCCAATAGGTTCATTCCTGGTTGAAAATTTTAATCCCAAGAGCAGTAAAATTCTTTTATTTAAAGTTTTAGCTTCATAACTTTAAGAGCAGAACTCCAGGGATGAGTTCTCAATGTTGCCCTGCGTATGGTTCCTAGTGGACTTATTATTATATTTATTACTTTGGATAATGGTTAAGAGGGGAAAATTTTCTAATCTTCATTTCATACATTCAAATAAAGATTTAAGAGAGGAGCTTATCGGAAGACGTTATCAGGGTGCCACAGTTATTTGAGTATTTTCAGTTCAGCTTCTACAGGTAAGTTCACTACCGCCTGTACATGTTTGTTCAACCAAATAAAAGAAAGAAGTCTGGTTAATTTTTAATAGATGATTTTAGTCTATATGCTATTATGTGAACCTGGTGAATTATTTGTTGAGTTATTTTATTGCTGTATTAAGTTATGTTTATTATCTGGCATAGTCAAGATTTTGTCAGTACTTTTATTTTCAGATTTAATGATGTTTTTTAGTCAAATGTCACCATAAAAAGAACTAATATTTAAAGTGAAAGATAAGGTGATATGTACTCGGGAACAAGTTCCCTCAGATTAGCAGTTTTCAGTTTCAGATAGTCCGATATGTTTAGTGGGTCGCTCCCCTGAGCTGTCGGATTGGCGCCTTTGAGTACATATCACGGGCCCACAGTAAAATTAGCCACAAAGAATTATACAAAAAGTGTAATGAGATCTCTTTCAGAAATTTTACAGAAAGTTGTTTTTGAGATCACTTTCAGAAAGTTTTACAGAAAGACGTTTTTGAGATCTCTTTTAGAAAGTTTTACAGAGATGTTTTGAGAAAGATATTTTGAGATCTCTCCAGCAGTTTTGAGAAATTATTTTAGAAAATATTTTCCTTTTGAGATCTCCCTCAAAATGTATTTGAGAAGTTATGTGTTAGTTATTTGCTCAGTGCATGCTTATAGCCTAAATTTATCTATTGATAAATTGACTTAGACTTCTAGATATTTTTGTGGAGCCATAGTGACTTACTAAGCGTAAAGCTTATCAGTTTTCTTTCTTCGCATGTACAGATACTAAGGGTAAGGCCAAGGCCTAGGAAGATGATGAGGGAGTGGAACGCGTGCCAAGATGAGTTAACGGGAACGACCTTGGCGGCTTCTAACTAGATAATATTTGGTTTCAGTATTTCAGTGTTATAATAAAGTGATTTATATTACTTTACTTTCATTTGAGGATTTGAATTTTTAGCAAATTCCTGGATCCAGGTGGTTATCACATTTGTTGATGATAACTATAGTTTATTTTATTTTATTTGGAGATATATTTTAGTTATATTTGAGATTTTATCAGGGTTAATTCTTAAACAAACGGCCGTTATATTACAGCTTATTTTTAAAAGGAGTAAGTTAGTGTAACGTTTCCTTTAACCCTGAGAGGGGCGTTACACACATTCCCTCCAGGATGGTGACGACCGTCTTATGCAGTACGATCGGCCCCTCAGCGCCATCGTACCCAGCTCACGTTCGGCTCGCCAATTCCCTTCCAGGATGGTGACAAACGTCTTATGCATCATGATCGGCACCTCAGCGCCATTGTGTCCACTTCACGGTTCGGCTCGCACATTCCCTTCAGGATGGCGACTACCGTCTTATGCAGTCCGATCGGCCCCTCAGCGCCATCGTACCCAGCTCATGTTCGGCTCGTCCATTCCTTCCAGGATGATGACAGACGTCTCATATGCAGCACGATCAGCGCTTCAGTGCCATCATGTCTGGCTCATGTTCGGCTTGCCCATCCCTTCCAGGATGGCGACGAACGTCTCATATGCAGCACGATCAGCGCCTCTGTGCCATTGTGTCTGGCTCATGTTCGGCTCGCCCATCCCTTCCGGGATGGCGACGAACGTCTCATATGCAGCACGATCAGCGCCTCAGCGCCATCGTGTCTGGCTCGTGTTCGGCTCGCCCATCCCTTCTAGGATGGCGACGAACATCTCTTATGCAGCTCGATCGGCCCCTCAGTGCCATCGTGTCTAGTTCATCTCCGGGTCGCCCATCTCCTCCAGGATGGGGACGGATATCTTATGCAGCACAATCGGCCCCTCCGTGCCATTATGTCAAGTTCATCTCCGGATCGCCCATCCCTTCTAGGATGGCGACGACCGTCTTATGCAGCACGTCTGCCTCTCGGCGCTGACATGCCCGGTTTATCGATGATAGCCACCGTTTTCTATCACATCTCACATTCCTTCTCTCATACATCGCACCCATACATTACATGCATTCATGCATTCATGCATCATACCTCATACATACATACATACACACGTGCATCATGTTTTGACAGTACCGCGACGTCGGTTTATATATGCATGGACCTCTAAGCTTCTCCGTAGGAAAGCTCGAGTCAGAGTCCTTTACTCTCGCCTGATGCATTCAGGGGGAGTGTGCCCGTGGAGGAGCACCCTTCGCCCGACCCCGTCGGGAAGGGGGGTGCCTCACCGGCAGATTACGTTCAGGAGTGCAGACACCCACTCATATATTATGATTATTCGAAGACACAGGTTCCAGGTAGACAGAGGTAGAGCGCAGGCAAGAATATACTTTCTCGAGCAGATTCGCGCACTCACTACTCAAGAAATTGGGGGACTTGTGTTGGGATATATTATCACGGTCTGTTACTGTTCAGGAGCCCAAGACATAACCCAGTACGGAGCCCGAGCAGTTAGGCCCATTTCGGCCCATTTGGCCCACTTTAGCCTCTGGGCCCACTCCGGCCCATGCGGCCCATTAGGGTGGAGAGCATCCCCTTCCCCTATTCTCTATAAATAGGAGGTTTCCCTCCATGTAAAAGGATCCCTTCTTCTTCTCCCTCCTTCTTAGTTAGCTTACAAGACTCCATTAATGGAAGCTCAAAATGTACTATGTAATGGTGAGGAGAGTCCTAATGAGAAAGAGGGGGCTTGGACATTAGCCTAAAAAGTCCCATGGTTTTCTCCCTTTCGGGTTTCCACGTAAAAACTGAGCTTGTTCATATACCTTTCTACATATATTTACTATATCGTGTTAGATTAAACTCAACAAAAACAATTACGCATCTCAGGGTCACCTGTAAAGCAAAAGAATGGATCGTGGCCTTTATCAGGCCCTTCAGCAAAGAATGGGTCAAAGAATGGACTGATCCCTTTCATGTCAGAAATTTTCCGGGCTAGAGCTTCCCTTTGTTCATTAAGTAAATTAAAACATGATGATTTTTGGGATGGCTCAAGCCCGGATGCAAAAAGAATATGGAGGTCAGGACTATCAACAAGAAACGCATACTCAAGGTGGGAGGGAAGATGATTTAGATTTAATGGAGAAGGAGTAACAATAGAAGAATCAGTCTGAAAAAATTCCTTCTCCACCCAATCTAAATCATCTTCCTTTTCCTACACAGAACTAGCATCACTTGAGTCCTCCTTCCACTAATCATAAGACAATCAAAACTAGGGAGGGACCTAAGATCCTCTGCTGACACACTCTCATCCAACAAAAGATCACAGAAGGCTTCATCAGAAAGCATGTTAGGGGTGAAATCCTCCACCATAGAATCTATGACATCCATATAAAAACACTCTCCACTATCCTGACAGGACATGTTCATTATTTTGGACATATCAAAGGTGGCAATTTCATCCCCAACGCGGAGGACAAGCTTACCGTCTCCAACATCAATAAGTGCTCGGGCAGTTGCCAAGAATGGTCTGCCCAAAATCAATGGTACCTCCCGATCCGGATCCATGTCCAAAATAACGAAGTCTACATGAATAATAAACTTGTCCACTTTAACCAACACTTCTTCAACTATCCCTTTAGGATATTTGATTGAACGATCAGCCAACTGAATGCACATACGTGTCGATTTTAGTAGACCGAGTGCAAGCTTCTCATACAAAGCATATGGCATCAAATTAATGCTTGCACCCAAATCAGATAATGCCCTATCAAAAGTAAGATCTCCTATAAAGCAAGGTATAGTGAAAGAACCTGGATCCTTAAGCTTCACTGGTAGATCCCTCATAATCACAGCTGAGCAGTCCACGTTAAGCTTCACAGTTGATGCTTCTTCCAGCTTCCTCTTGTTAGTAAGCAGATCCTTCATGAACTTCGCGTACTTCGGCATTGGTGTATGTTAAGCTGCATTTGTTTCATGAGTTTCAGAAAATGCCTAAACTGGTCACTAGATTCTTCCTCGTCAATCGTGCCGGATAGGGGAGAGGTGGGGTGTAATTCTTAACCAGAATGGGCTGTTTTGGTGCAACCTCCACCTCTCTTCCCTCTTCTTTCACCTTTTTTTCTTCCCGGGCAGCTGGTTCAACTTCAACTTCATCGGGCTTCTTTGTCGTAGCAGCAGGTTCTAGCTCTTTTCCACTCCTCAAGGTGACCGCCTGAACATGTTCTCTTGGGTTAGTTTCGGTGTTGCTAGGGAGAGAACCCTGAGGCCTCTCAGATATGGCCTTTGCAAGTTGCCCCAATTGATTTTCCATGTTTTGCATCATTGTGTTTGCTTGCTGTTGATTTGTCATGTTTTGTCGTTGATTTGCCAAGGTCATTTGCATGAATTGCTCGAGAGTCTTCTCCAAGCTAGAAAGTTTATGCTCAGTCTCATTCCTTTGTGGCTGAAAATGTTGTGCTTGCGGTTGAGATTGGGGCTGATTATAGTTCCTTGACTGCTACTATGGATTACCTTGCCCGTAGTTTCCTTGCTGTTGCTGTCCGTAGGGCTGATTGTAGTAGCCCTGCCACTGAGAATACATCGCATCAACTTGCTCTACTCCATGGGTTGCCGAGTGTGCCATCATAGTACATTCATGTGGCCAATGGAGTCCCCCACATGTGGTACAAGAAGGACTAATAGGACCGGGGGCTACCATATTAACACTGGGCACCGAGTGAGCAAGGTCCATCTTCTTTCCAATATCCTCCACGGTAGTGGTGAGCTTATGAAACATGCTAGTCAAAGTATCTACCCTTGCAGAAAGGGACAAATTATAGCTGATCTCATACAGGCCCGGGACCTTCTGGTGAGGTGTGTCCCAAGAGCCGTACCATGATGCATTATTCGAAACAATATTCTCCACAAGTGCTTCCCCCACCTCAGATGGTAAGTGAGGAAAAGCTCCACCACCCGAGGCATCCAGCATCATCTTCCCTTCGTTGTTGAGCCCGCTGTAGAAGATTGATAGAACCTCACAGTCACTCATCCCGCCTTGAGGGCAAGCTCTTCTCAACACCTTGAACCTCTTCCATGCCTCAGCCATTGTCTCGAGGGGTCCTTGCTTGAATTCTTGCAGTTGCTTCTTCAACTTTAGTGAAAATATTCTTTGATGAAGGACTTATGCAGATGGTCCCAAGTCTGAATATGGTGATGTGGATTTCTGTCCAACCACCTCTGCGCATCGTCCCTCAGAAAGAAAGGGAACAGTAGCATCCGTACCTGATCGTCATCTAGTCCAGGGATCTTGAACGTCTGGCACATCCTCAAGAATTTTGTAATGTGTGCTACTAGATCTTCTGTGAGGTTCCCTCCAAACTGATTATTCAAGACCATGTTGATCACCGCTGGCTTGATCTCATAGCGGGGTGCAGTAATTCCCGACACTTGAATGCTATCATACTCTGTAATATCCGGAGTGAGGAAATCTGCAATGGTCTCTCCCTGATAGAGCGGGTTGTCATGCGGGATATAAATTTGGAATGGAGGAGCCTGCTGTCTAGGCTGAAGAACTGGTTGTGGTCGAATAGGGTGCGGTCGGACTATGTTTGGTTGCGGTTGGGGTTGCACTTGGGTTGACGGAACTGGTTCTGATTTTGGAAAGGCTGATTTTGTGGCTGAGTCAGGGGTGGATTATGGGTGACTGGTGGGTTTTGTCTAGGCTGAAAGACCGGAATGGTTTGCCCTATACCCTGCATCCCATATGTTTGGTTCTGAAAAGTGGTTTCGGGAGCTGTAGAGGTATTTTGGAAGAGTTGGTATAATGGAGAAAGATTTAGTTGTGGAGTGGACTGATTTTGATTGAAGAATGGATGGCGGAAATTCTGAAATCCAGAGGGATTCCTAGGTGAAGTATCGGGTGAAGTCCGGGGACAGGTATTGACATAGAAATCAAGGTTACCAAAAGTGGTTTGGACCTCAGACGTCCCAGCTATTCCAGATGATGTAGGTTCCATGGTTACGTTCTTCTCAAGAAAAGCCTTAAGGTTCTATCTAGCGAACTTCTCAATCTCAGGATTAAGAGTGACAAGCGGTACTCCCCTCTATGAACGTGTATGCATAAACAGATCTGACCTGCAAGGTTAGCAGACAAAAATCCTACGAAAAACTAAAAACAAGTCGCTGATATTAATTAACCCTCAAATCCGACACTGTCCCCGGCAACGGCGCCAAAAACTGATGTGAGTTTTCTCGCACTTAAAAATGATGTAGTAAAGTGGTGGAAGTACGAGTATCGTCTCCACAAGGACGGACAAAGGGGAATTAAATATTAACTAATTTCAGCGATTAAAGAGAAAATAAAATAAAATAAAATAAAATGCAATTGTGCGAGATTGGTTGGTTGGGAAAATTAAACTAATGCGAATGAACGAATAATAAAAATAAAGCTTGGTTTCTCTCTAATTAACAACGAAGGGAACATGGATTGATTCTGGGGTAACCAGATTTCTGGCAAATCAGGCCATATTACATGAATTTAATTTAATTGAGCCTAGCTAATCATTACTAAGTTATTACCGCTCTCGCGGCGTAGAGTACAATAATTTAGGGGACCAGGCTGATCTCTCATGCGACAGGATCCTAAATTATTGCCAATACGAGCGAGCTTACGGCCCCTTAATCGCTTCTAATCTCTTAGCGAATGATTAAGTATGTGTGAATGTGTCCTAGAATAAACTAGATCTCTCTTAATATATTCTACAAGCAATTGTAATTCTAGCGATTGTTCTAGGTTACAAAAGATATCAATTAAATTGTTCATACACAAATTAAATGGCATTCATGCAATTAAAGTATTAAACCAACAAGAATCTAGCCATACATCATGATCAACCCCTTCATCAACCCCAAATCTCTAATTAAACTACTCACAATTCATAATTAAAGAATCAACGGAATTGGGATCAATAGAATTAATTGTCATTAATCAAAAAGATAAAACTCACACAGAATCCCTTACTCTTGAAGAACAAGGCTTGAAAAGCTCTCAAAAATCGAAATAGGATTTATCTCTCCAAGCTCATAAGTCAAAAATAGGGAAAATAGGAACCTATTTATAGAAAATACCAAAATCTGGCCGAAATTCCGACCGCACGGTCAACCGCACGTAGTGTGGGTCACCATGCGGTCACGCGCATCCAATTTCCGTCTCCGTGTTTCGCTCCGCCCGCGCGGTGTGCGGGCGCCGCATTATGCAACCGCGCGGGTACTCCTGGGGGCTATTTCTGGACCGCGCGGTGGGCGGTTTCGGCCGCGCGGTATGCTTTTCAGACCCCTCAACCTTTTGCTCTCAGAATCACCCGTGGGGCGTGCAGTACCGACCCGCGAGGCGCGCAGATGACTTATGAACCGTTTTCTTGCTATTTTCTTCCACGTTGGCTCCTGGATGCTTCTTTGATCGATCCAAAGGCCATTTCTTCATCAAATCTTCATCGTGAACCTCTTGGTGGCCTCCAAAACTCTCAAATCTCTCTCGAATGCTCTCCAACTCTTCCCGATTACTTCTCAAGCGCTGGTGCCGGACTATAAATTCCTAAATTTGACTCCAAACAACACAAAACTCGAACCAATGCCTGGTAAACATAACTTGAGCTAAAATTGAGACTTGTAACACCTTAAAGCTAGGGAAACCATCAAATGCCGATCCCAACACGCATCAAAATGCATGTCTAAATACGAACTTATCAAGCTTCCTTGAAGTATCATCATTTCACTTGTCACGCCCCAGACCGCAATCCAAGCGCGTGTACAACCGCCGTATAATCAAGTGACGTCACCCTCGAATCAACCTCACTTAATTACACAAGGCGTTCGAGAAAAATAATCCATCCATACTCAGTAGTAAACATACATAACAACATCACATTTAAACCAATGAATAGCGGAAATATTCGACGGTAAGTCATAAGCCACAACCAGCCAACAACATGGGCATGCAAGCCCCAAAAATAGTTTGTAGTAGAACAAATATCCATGAGCAAGTGTTCGGTAGTTTGAAAGAAAATAAGGAAGCACGAACCACGTCTTCTTGAGGTTGATATCACCCGTAAGAAGGTGCAAGTAGCAAACCCTAGCTTCAACCTGAAAATGGTGGGGGGGCCGAAGGGGTCAGTACAAGTACCGAGCGAGTAGCAGGATAAATATAGAATAACTAGCGTTTCAAGTATAAGACCCAAGCATAGGGTGATACTTATATGAATAGTCTTTACCCCCAAGTTATGAAATACTTATTAGTATATATATACTTGGAAAATATCTGATCCGTAGATCACCGTTTTATTTGGGAAAAATAGTAATAGTCAATATTCTTGACTAAAAACCCCAACCCACCCATATACCTATGAGTGTATAGGACTCCTCCTTGTCCCTATTTCGATATCATAATCTATGAGTTTTGAGGATCATAATCCTTGGGTACTCCACCAATTTATATTTGAGTGTTAAGGACTTTTAGTCCTAGGGTCCTCCACCAAGTTTTTTGAGTGTTAAGGACTTTTAAGTCCTAGGGTCCTCCACCAAGTTTGAGTGTTAAGGACTTTTAAGTCCTAGGGTCCTCCACCAAGTTTGAGTGTTAAGGACTTTTAAGTCCTAGGGTCCTCCACCAAGTTTTGAGTGTTAAGTACTTTTAAGTACTAGGGTCCTCCACCATGTTTGAGTGTTAAGGACTTTAAGTCCTAGGGTCCTCCACCAAGTTTTGAGTGTTAAGTACTTTTAAGTACTAGGGTCCTCCACCAAGTTTTGAGTGTTAAGTACTTTTAAGTACTAGGGTCCTCCACCAAGTTTGAGTGTTAAGGACTTTAAGTCCTAGGGTCCTCCACCAAGTTTTGAGTGTTAAGTACTTTTAAGTACTAGGGTCCTCCACCAAAATATTTCCCTATGATCAACCTCCTATCAACCTAGATAGAGTCTATATCATACTTAGTCATTCATAACTAATTCAATACATAAAGCTTATGTATCACAATCCATGCAAAGCCATGCAATTATATAAATGTATAATTAACTAATATCAACCGATATTAATTAATCCATTATCCATCGGTCAACGTTGTCGTTGACCGCCATTTCAAGTCTTACACTTATTAACTTAATCATCATATAATTAAGTTAATAATATTCATTTGTTCTTCTTTTACACTTCAAGCAAATATACATTTTATATAATTTCTCATATCATATTCCATGTATAACAATTAATTCCTTTCATGCAACTTAACCCTATTGACTAATCACATGTTTAAATATCTTTTAAACATCATTATGAACACATATAAACATTTTAGGTAATCTCATAATTAACCCAAAAGTTATAAGATATTAAACCGTCCACTCACCTTGAACTAGCGTTATGAAGTTCTACCCTTCTTGGTTGAACTCCGGTGAAACTCCGGCGACTTTTGGTCAACTCTGGCGACAACTCCGGCGACTTTTCCAACTTTTTGAAATCACTTGAAATACCCTTTACAAGTGCCTAACAAGGTTTTATAATCATAAAACCCATATTAATACAAATAACCTCTAAAAGGTTATTTTCCGGTGAACCGGTCATTTTGGCTCTTAAGTCCGTTCTTGGACGTAGAACCACCTTTCAACCCATAAATCCATACTTATAATATGTGGAACCATACTAAGGGTCCTTCATGTGATATACGAAGTATATCTCATATTGTAAAGGAAAAATAGAGGAAAAGTTATAATAAGGTCATTACCTTAATTATTCACACTTTTCCCAACTTTTTCTCTCTTTAATCTTCCTCTTTTGGACCTTCCTTCCCTGAGCTCGTATCCAGCTATGGAAGATGAATATTTGCAGAGTTTTTCCTCTCAAATGGGGTGCTTGGGCGTGGTAGATGATTGGGGTGAGTGAGAATGGTTCATTTTGTCTTAATTGGCAAATAAATGAGGGTGGGGGTCCTCCTAGGTACTTTAGATGCCAAAACTATCTCCTCAACTCCCTCTCTTGTCTATCCAGCTCCCCTTGTTTAATTAGAGCACACAAAAACGTGGGGTGGCCCCCACTCATGTGGGAGGTCATCCCTTTGTGTCCCGGTGTGTACAATCGGTCCCGAAAGTTGTATTTTTCGGACTGTTTTAATCATAATTTATTTTATCGGGTAAAATAAAATATATTAAGTGTTCCCAATCATAACGCCCCTTTGAAATAATATATGTTCCAAAACTTTAATTTGGAAGTCTCCGAAATTCATTTCTGGGCTGTTATCTGTTAAATTTGTCGGTACTGGTAATTGGGCTTCTTTTGACCAATCGGTCAACCCCAGGCCTTCCCATGGCCCAAATAAGATGTCCACCACTATATAAATATTATTTCGACCCGTAAGAATAATTTATGTGATCTCGGGAATATCGGGCGGCCCCCGCTCCCGGTGTGGGTCCCACGTGCAATTTACTATTCACGCGAAAGGAATAATAAAAATTTACAACTTCGTAAATTCATTAATCCCTTAATAAGGTTCATACATTATTTACATAAAAGTAAATATATATGGGGACGGTGTTACATCACTCCAGTTACTTTATAGCGTCCTTCTTAAACAAGAAGATTTCTTTGAAGGGTTTAAAAGATTTACTCCAACGTTCTTCGTGATAGATGTGAAAGTGAAGCTTTCGAAGTTGTTGAAGTACTGGAGGGAACTTTATTTTGAGTTGGATTGGAGGATATGAAGGTATTTCTTATCCAACTTCAAGATTGATCTCTTGTGATGAATAAGGAAGATGAGCTCTCAAGAGATTTTTAGCTTGCTTGATTTTCAAAAGTAAAGTTAATCTTCCAGTCCTTCGAAGTGTATCTTATATACCGAAAAATATCTTCACGTTGGAGTGTAGAGAACATCTTCACTAAATGTTTGCACAGTTGATTTGACTTGTTGGTTCCCACAAACTTTACAACTTACTATTTTAGGGGAGTATTAAATAATATTCTCATGGATTCTTTGGTCAATCATGCGCTTTAAATATCACAACGATTGGAAAGCATTAAATGAGCATTTAATGCGTTGAACAGTAGCACTTCCGTTGAGAGGCTCCTAGACGTTAGGGAATATCCCGTTAGTTTAACGACTTAGGTAGATCATCCAAGGGAAAACAGTTCTGGTAGCACTTCTGTAGAAGACTGAGTCTTCATTAGTCTCTAAGCAGTTTTATCCGAGGAGAGATAGAAGACGTTGGCAGTTCTGGCCCGTCTAACACTCTAACACTTACATCAAAAAAATTCTAATACAATTTTTCTAAATATCCTAATTAGACTAGCATCATCAAAATCTAAATACAATTTATTCCTTACACTGCTCACGGGCAAGGCTGTTCCCAACTGCCTTACCTAAGCGTTTTTGTCCATAAGGCAGCAGAAGTACGATATTCTCGCAATCGACTATTTAGTACTTACAACTGAAAATTCTAAGTAAAATTTATCTAGAGGGGTACTCTTTTTTTTCTTTTACCTTTTTGTTTTTTATAAACCGGGCGGCAAACCATCAAAATCAGTGGGGCAAATGCCGGGAACATTTGCTGTTATTTTATTAATAAATGAAGATACAAGTAGGGGTACTCTATTGTGTACAACATAATCAAAACTGAAATACATATTACTCCCTCCGTTCTTTTTTATTAGTCCCCTTAGGGTTTGGCACGGGATTTAATAATAAAATAGTAGGGTAAGTATATAGTGTGTAGGGTAAATGATAAAGTAGGAAAGAGAGTGTATTAAGAAGAGTAAAGTGATGGTAAAGTAGGAAAGAGAAAGTAGTTTGAAAAAAGTAAGTGGAGTAAAAGTAATAAAAGTGGTGGGATTTTCTCAAAAACTTTCCTTAAAGGTAAAAAGACAAATAAAAAAAACGTCCCAAAAAGAAAAGAAGGACTAATAAAAAAGAACGGAGAGAGTATTCAATTTGTCCTTTCTATAAACCATAATTCTGAATTGCTCATTCTTGAGATTTGCTTCCCTAGACTCGCTTCACTACATAATTTTATGGTTAAATAAGAGATACTGCCTCCGTCCCTAAATGTTGTTGACCGTTGATAAAGTTAAATGATCCATGTGAAAATTCAGATTATTTTTAGTAAATAAAATTTACATATTCAGAAACTGTATTAAACCCGCTACAAAGCCTGCAAAAAATAATTCAACTTTTATAAAATTTTGATATAAAAAGTAAGAATTTAAGAGTGATTTAAGTTGACCCTCGATAAGCGAAATAGAACTTCTTTTAGGGAGAGGGCGTACTCCATATCTTTTTTAAAAAGTCAAACAGACATGCAACTTCGAATTATTATGAATAAAACTATTAAATTAATCGCTAGGAGCCTAGGAGTGGCTAAAATTGGATTGCTTGATAGTCCAAAATTCGCTCACGGATCACGATGTTAACACGTATTTGTGCTCTTATCCACTCGTTCCCATTTCCAAATCAATGGATTTTTTTTTCTGAAAGGATCAATGGATTATTATACTCCGTAATGTCTATAACGTTTTCTGCACTTGTAGTAGCTTCAAAATTAATACGGAGTCCTAAATACTCTGTATCAATTTAATTGACCCATTTGCTTTTCACACAGTTTAAGATAATTACTGTAGACTTTATTAAAAGTAAGAGGTTTTTGGTACTGTAGCAACACTGTAGCGGTACTGTAGCAGTACTGTAGCTGCTTTTTGAGTAGGATTTTTTCCAAAAAAGGAAAGGGGTCAATTAATTTGATACCCCAAAAAAGGAAAGTAGATCAAGTAATTTGATATAGAGGGAGTAAGTGGGAAAGGAAAGATATACAGAGTATTACCTTTCTTAAATTGATTTGTAAAATTGACTTTTTGATTAAATAGTTTTATTTTTTTTATCAAAAATAAGTTTCATTTCATTTACATAATTAGGAGGTCAATTTTTAATTTAGTTTCTAATTTGGGACTTTACAGCTTTCAAAAGATTTTAATATAGTTTATGAATATGTAAATTTTAATGTTAAGACATGGGATTTCAATTTGATAGAAAGAGTAACACAGATTTTAACATAACACTTTATTACATTACAATTTTTCGGTGCAAGACTTCAACATTTAATTATTCAAAGTTAAACTAATTATTTATAAGGAGTATTAAACTTTAACCTTGATTGAACAAAAAATGTTGTCTGTGAATCAATTTGGAACAGAGGGAGTATTTTACTCAATAAATTCATGATTTGATGGGACAAAAGGCTTTCATTTGATTACCACATAAATTTTTAGAAATATGATAAAATTATTATTACTCCATGTCCCGAAATTCAGTTCGTATACCGTGGGCAGTCCAAGGTGAGCATGCTGCTCCCACATGCAAATGTGTGTTACTGTTCACGCGGGTGAACAGTAACCATTTTTTTTCATTGTTTAGTAACAGTGCAATGTAATCCGCGTTAAAAAAATGTAACTAACGCTAATAAGAAATGTAACTGCAGGCAAGTCGAAATGTAATTTGTCTAGTACGTATTATTATAAATAAAACATTAATCTCAATGAAACCAAGGAATCTAATCGCTCAATTGCTTTACCTAAATAATGATTTTTTTTAATATTAAGCTCATAAATAATGTTTTTTAATCATTTTTTTGCCAACATATCACATTTTTCACCAAAAAATCATTTTTTTTTTGCAAAAAAGTGATTTATTTGTTTCATAAAGCAGGGGTTTACTTAAATAGTGAACATGTTTTGTTTTTAATATAAAGGCCATAAAAATATTTTTTAAAAAATCACTTTTTTGCCAAAGAAATCATTTTTTGCAAAAAATTATTCTTAGTTTCAATAGTAGGGCTTTTATGTTCTGATGTAACTCGTATTATAGAAAATGTAACTCTCGCTGATGAAAAATCTAACTTAAGTTTATGCAAAATGTAACTTGTTAAGACAAGTCAACATGTAAGTATGTAACTCGCATACAGGAAGATGTAACTCACGCATAAACAAGATGTAACTCGCGCATAAGAAGATGTAACTTCATATACTATCAAATGTAAGCAATGAAAACAAGAAGTCTAATTGCTCAAATTAATTTACTTAAGTAGTTAATATGTTTTGTTTGTAGTATTAAGGCCATAAAAATGTTTCAAAGAAAAATAATTTTTTTTTGCCATAAAAACATTTCTTTGCCAAAAAATCAATTTTTTTTGCCAAAATAAAACATTTTTGTTAGCAAAAAAATGAACTTTTTTTGTTTCACTAGATGGAGTTTATTTTGTGATGTAACTCATATTATGGAAAAATGTAACTAGCGTTGATGGAAAATCTAACTTAGGTATATGCAAAATGTAACTTGTTAAGGTAAGTCTAAATGTAACTCATGCATATATATGAAAATGTAATTCATGCACAAGAAGATGTAACTTCCCCATTAGAAGATGTAACTTTATAGTGGAAATTACCCGTATGGTCTATTTTTGTACTCCACATATCATTTATGTCCTAGTTATTTCTTCTTTTCATTTTTAATCTTTTATGTTTTCAGTTATGTTTATTTATTTTAGACTATTGTGGCTCACCTCCTCCGTAGACGATAAAATAATACGATAGTATAACGGAGAGAAGCACTCCCCATCGATGGAAGGCTTCCAGAGCGAGCGAATGACGATTTCCATCTCGGAAGGGCAGATGAGAGAGCGGATATTTCTCCTTTGTCCCCGCCAGAGCTTTCTCGATCAAGAGCAGAGTGGACAGGGGATGAATTTGCAGATCGAACTGAGCATAGTCGCCGTTTTGCTGTAGCTTAGTTGCGAATTTGTGAAGTTGCAACACGACAGTTACGGTTGCCCAGGTTGCCGATTTGAACTTTCCGATACAGATCCGAGAAAGTATCTTCCTCCAACGTCCAGGTGAGAGCTCTCCCTCAATATCAAGCCCTTCATCCTATTTTTGAATGAATATGTTCATAAGGTATTTAGAAGTTTTGAATTTCCTCTCCTCTGTGAATTCTCTCGAACATGCTCTCAATGATATTACTTTGAAGTATTTGAATTCCTGGAAGTTTTACGGTTGGATTGCTTGAATATAAGCTTGTTTTGATCGGTTTTGATTTGGCTGAGATTCTATTCAAATGTTTTTAAAATTAATTTACAATGTTAGTATCAATAGTTTCTGAAACCAATTTTCAGTTTATCCTTCAAATGTGCTATGCAGTTTTAGTACTCAAATAGAACTTTAATATGAAGTTAAAATGTTCAACTATGTATTAGGAAATTCACAGAAAACCTTACAAAATCTGAAAACTTATAGAAGTTTGGAGAGGATGACCTTCGAGTTTCTGCATGAATTTCACAAGCAAAATGAGTTTCTACATTTGAAGGATATAGAAGACCATAGACAAAAAATGTCAATAAAGGTGCAGAATATTTTTAATAAAGGAATGGCATAAATGATGACCTCTGAAGATTGTATTTGCAGTCTTCTAGTTATAAATCTTTTCTGCATTAGGAATTGTAAGTTATATTCTAAGCTTCAATTTGGAAAGATTAGTCTTGATGACTAGCTATTGTTTAATTAGATGGGAAAGTGTAATCTGTACTGGTAGATGCAGCAAGCCTTTTCAACTCTAAGTGTGCTTTGCAAGTAGGTACGTAGATAAAATTGGAACCAGAAAGAGCATGGTTCTTAGTCCTTACTCCTCAGCTTCTCTGGTGCTTTCACCATTGGCCGTTTTGCCTTAATCAAATTTAATATCATGAGGTATTCCTCGCAACCCTAAGCCAAATTAGATCTATTTTCGCTTTGATGCAATTGAATCTAGATATCAAGAAAGCTAGAAGATTTCTCTAATTCATGTGTTCAGGTTTCTATGCCCATGCATCTATGGACGTTTCACAGTTCTTCAATATTTATATAGTGCAGCTCTTGAAGCGAATTGGACATAACTGAAATAGAACGTTGATGTCATGCCCCATTTTTCATACTATAATGCCTGCCATGTGCTCTGTTGATCTTCTAGTTCCGGAGCCTGTAGCCCTCTGCCATGAGAATATGAGATGATGCATGGAATATGTTGAAATCTCCTTTTATCCTTATGAATTCATTAGGTTATGTTTTTCTATCACTTCACCTAAAAAACTCCAAAAAAAAATATTAGTCTGCCAGGTTAACCAACTCATGCAGCAACATGGTTTTTTGAATTTCCAATTAAGGATGACAACCATTAAGATGCTTTCAATCAGTTTGCCTTCTTAGGAAGTGTTGTACTTCAATTGCTTGATATTGATGCTCTGTTTTATGGAAGGTTATGCTGTGATATTATGAAAAACTAATTTATAGTTTAAGTACTAACAGGTCTTAAAACTGATTTTCAAATCCTGAAATCTGCTTTGCACTTATCAAAATTTTAAGATCAATATGAGAATTATTTTCAAAATCCTGTTTGCACTAATTTTCAAATCCTGAAATTTGCTTTGTACTTAATCATTCGATTGCTTTTTTGTAAATCTTCCTATATTTAGCGAGAGACTGTGTCATTAGCTGAGATATATAGACTAACTATTCGTCTTCCCATGACACTTTTTATCTTGCTAAATAAACATATCCAATATTGATACTCTAGTGGAATAGGTACATAAAATTATTTCTATATTGTTTGATCATGTTAGTCTGTTAAGCTGATATGATATTATCAAGATATTAAGAAAAGATGCATGAGAAAAGAGTACTCATATTATTTGTATTTTATATGCTTTATTGTTTGGCATGAACAGAATAGTGGTTGACTTCCACAAGGACTGATACTAAGACTTCTTCACCTCCTCGCTAAAACCGCGGATTGCTTGAGAAGTCTTTTTTCAATCATATTGAAGGTTCTCTGATTCGTTGATTTCGACAATACACTGAAGATTATCTAGGAAAGTGAATACAAGATAGTCAACCGTGAAGAATTGCGTGTTAATGTGCATAAAAAGAAGTGATATGAAGGAAAGCCAAATTATATAGCAAATATATGTAATGCATTTTTTTTAAACAATATGTAATGCATTGAAATACTAGATTGAATTACATAATTAGTGTGTTATATTTATATATTGTTTTTTTGTATCTTTTTGTTGTATTGAATGTGTTGCTTTTTGTTGCATCATGTTGTTTTTTGTTTCATCATGTTGCTTTTTGTTGCATTGTGTTACTTATTTTGTTTTAATGTTGATCTTTATTTTTGTTTATCTTTGGGACTTCTTTAAAGTAAAAAAATCATACACAGATTTATATTCAATCACCTAAATTGATAAATTTGGATTTGTGAATATAAACCAACCACGGGTAGGGGTGGTTCGGTACGGTATACCTTATATTTTTTCTCATACCTTTGCCGTACCAAAACTTTCGGTATGCAAAATTTGCATTCTTTTACCTTACCGAAGTTTCGGTATACCGCATTTCGGTATACCGAAGTTTCGGTTCGGTAACGGTACGGTATCGGTAAATTACCGTGCATGTCTCCCAATACAAAAAATTATCATAGACTAACGAAATATACTAAATCGTTATTACTAGTGACATGTTAAATCTATTATTAAAATGTTACGAAATACAATTAATAATCTATTGATGTCAATTCAATATTGAACAATAATAATTATTATTATTAGTATATTTAAGCAGTTCAACATTCCGCATATTAAAAAGTAACACATTCTCCTAAAATAACTTGAACAATATATATATTATTAAATCAACAGTGATCTCTAACAAAAATAAATAAAACTATTCAAACAACATGGATATAAAATCATTTATTTCTAATATGATGTTGTGTATTTAGTCATTTTTATATTTTTTTAAATTTGAATAAGACTTTCGGATAAAGTTGTGTGTCTCGACTCATGGAATCCCTATGTAGATACACTTGTCACATAAGTGTATCTCTCTTCACTTGTCAGCTACTTAGCGGCTCAACCATCACGACTTGCAAGATCTTGGAACAAGATGGACTTGTTTCTTGACATTTGCACATTAGTCATTAGTCATTAAGGTTAGCGTAGTAGAAGCCTATAAGGTTATAGTGTGTTTGAGAAATTGGGCCTTTATTTTTGTATTTTTGTATTTTTGTATTTGTAACCAACTTAAGTATTAATTTTGGACCCTCGAAAAAAAAGTATTAATTTTGGGCTTCAAAATTGTAATGGATTTCTACAATATACTATCCTTCGTTCTATAATTCTTGCAACAGTTTGACTTTCACGTTTGCCAATGCACAACTTTGATTGTAATTATATTTAATTATGTATTAGTAAACATTATAAAAAGTTGATATTTTGGAAATTCACATTGATAAGAGTTCAATAACATTTTATACGTAATAATTTGATTATGTATATTAGTAGAAAATCATGGTCAAAGTACGATCTGTGAATAGTGTAAAAATCACAATGTTGCAAGAATTATAGAACGAAGGAAGTATTAGAATTAAAAGTAATTGTTGAGTAGGGAGTCGGTACGGTATTATATCGGTATACCGCGGTATTTGAAAACATTTACCGTTACCGTACCGAAATAGATCGGTACGGTAAGATACCGTACCGAAAATGACGGTATACCAATATTTCGGTATTTTCCGTTATTTTTCGGTACGGTAAGTGCGGTATACCGATATTTCGGGTATTTTTGCCCACCCCTGGTCCACGGGAAACATAAAGAAACAATAAAAAACCAAAAACTTAGAGCTATAAACAAAAGGAAACAAAAAGAAACAATGGGAAACAAAAGGCAAATAATAAAAATACATTATAAGACATGTTAAATTTGTAACTATTTAAAAAAATGAATTACGAAATTCATATTTTTAAATTATTCTAATTGTTTCAATGTTTAATTTTCTTTTAAATTTATTTTTGGAATGCACATTTTAATTTTTGAGTTTTATATTTTCCATGCTTTTTAGTTAAATTACATTTTCTTCTTTTTTTTTGTAAAGAAATTTCTACTTTTGTTCACCGTAGCATTTATTTCAAATTTTTAAACATTTTTCGCATTTATATATTTATTTATCAAAATTAAAAATTTATTACTTTTTAATATATTTTGGACCTTTTGGTTTCTAAAAAAAGTAACTGTTTGATAAAAAGTTTATAATGTCGTAGCATAATTTTTAATATTTTTAAAACCATTTTTATAAGTTTTATTATTTTTTAAGATTCTAAATATTTTAGAGTTTTTTTTTTCATTTTTTGAGTAAGTTTTTTTTTATGTTTTTAATTTTAATTTTTATTTATTTTATAAAATTTCAATTATTTACTCTGCAGATTTTTAGTGTTTTATACGGAGTACATGTTTTTTATACCAATTAAGGGGGTATACGTTCTTTGGTTATTATTATTTTTTTTTAATTTTGAATTTTCTATTTCCATATTTTCTATATATTTCTTGATTAAACTTTTTCCTGATTTATTTTTTTAAATTTAATTTACAAGTTTTCAACCTTAGTCTTTTATTACATATTATTTGTTTTGTTAATTTATTTTTATTTTATCTTATTATTAATACTTTTATTTTATTCTAATTACATTCATCTTTTTTACTTTTTACTAAATATTTACACTTTTTCTATCCGAAAACATGTATTGAGTAATTCTTGGAGTTTGTATAATAAAATTAACAAAGTGGAATACGGAGAGTAAAGCTACTGGGCGCATGCTTCGTTGAAACGTAACTTCCTCACTTGGTTGGTTATAAGCGTGTAGTCTATTATTGAAAGAAAAGGTTTAGTTAACCTATTTTTGAAAAGAATTTTTAAGAGTAACAAAAGTGATATTATTTTTACTTTTTTGTCTATTTGTGAAAAATTCCCAACTTTATATACTATCAAATATAACTCCAGAAAGTGTCTATAAACATAACTCACATATGTGAAAAATGTAATCTCATGTTTTATCAAATTTAAATCAAAATAAACAAACTTAATGTCCTAAAACACTAAAAACATATAAAAGAGATACGAAATATATTATAAAAAAGTGTATGAATATGAATTTGTTTTTATAAAAAGTGTATAAATAGAAAAAATATTTAATTTAAAGAGAAAATAATTAATTTTTTGTTGTAATTTTAGTTGAATAAAAAAAAGTGTATGAATAACTGAATAAGGACTAAGAAAGAAAGAAAAGTAATTATTTTATTTTGAAAGGATGAAAAATTGATCACAAAATATTAATCGTACATCCCAGTGTTCTTAATTTTTTTTTAAAAAAAAAACATTTTTGAAAACATTAAAAGTAAAAAAACTAAACAGAGAAAAGAGACGTGGGTGGGGAAGGACGTGCAAGTGTGCAACTGAGTGAAGAGAGCATGTAACCTATGTAGCACCGAAACGGGTACGGGGATACGTCAAAAATAGATTTATAAACGCGGAAACGGGTACGGGGATACGTCATAAATTTATAAATATTAAAAGTTATGGGGGTGTATTTACAAATACTAAAAGTTATAGGGGTCTATTTATAAATATTAAAAATAGATTTTTTTTAATATATATATATATACATATAATATCCTATGATGTCTACCTATTCATTGCTTTGAAGCATTTTCCTTTTTGAAGATACTTAGTAATAAATTCATAATATTTCTCATATACACTAGTCATCTCGAAATATAAATATAGTCAATAAGTCATTAATTTAAAATGAGAAATAAGTCAAACAACTACAATCTTGAAATTAAAAGTGCAAGTATCCAATTCGGAGTATGAGTTAATGACTTAATTCGGATATAGCCATATAGGCACATTATTTGATTACCAAGTAAAATGTAGTTTTAGATTTTCATTTTTTTAGAATTTTATTAAGTAAATTTTGGAATTTTTTTTAAAAGTTGATACGGGTATCCGTCAGGATACGAGTATCGGAAACTTTCAAAAAATTACAAAAAAAATGGAAACTTTTAAAAATTGCAGATATGGCCCGGGAACGTACGGTACGGGTATCCTAGAGTATCGAATACGGGAACGTATTGGATACGCCGATACGCTACCCTAGCGAAGTATCCGTGCTTCATAGCATGTAACCAATGTAATTGACCATTGCACAAGTAGCATGGAGCGTATGTTTTGTTTCTTACTAAAAAAACAGTACCGTATTGGAGATCGGTATATCATGCATGCGCATGGTATATAGATCACACAATATAATTTGCCCCCGAAATTATATCAATTGTAATGTTTTACTCGGGCATTGTTTGAGTGAAATTTAAATTATATGACTATTATGTAAGATATTATTGAGCTATGATTATTCTCCAATTCATATGATATAAAAATTGATTTACAGATGATTAAATAATACACCTCCGTATTAATACACCTCCGTATTTATATGTTCCCTACATTTACTTTTGGCACAATATTTTAGGATATAATAGTAAGGGTAGTGAATAGGGTAGAAAAAGTAGGAGAGAGTGTGTAAAAGTATGAAAGAGAGGATAAAAAGTAGATAAAGTAAGGGTGGTTGATCGAGTACTCCCTCTGTCCCATTATTCTCTGCATTCTTTCCATTTCGGTCCGTCCCAAATTTACCTTCACTTTCTTTTTTGGCAAAGAATTCGTGGTTCCAACTATTCTTACACATTCTTACATTTTTCTCTCTCCTCTGCACAATTCTCCACCACACAATTTCCACTATCTTAATTTGTGTGCCCAGTCAAAACCGAAGTTTTTATTGGGACGGAGTGAGTATTTTATAAAGGATAAACTTACCAAAAATGGAAGTGTATGAAACTTTTAAATACATTCCAAAAAGAAAAGTATAGGGAACTTTTAAATACGGAGGGACTAACGGACAATACAATATTATCATTTTATACTTCAAAAAATACGTGTAATATTTTGAATACTTTAAGCCGTATTTAAAAAGGCACCTAAAGTCCTAAACTATACAATAATAAATCTTGAGAAAATACCTACATCGCTTGATATAGAGCACATATATGCAGGGCCGGTGATATATGCTTAGGGGTGGTCAAAAATACTGAAAAATTGGTATACCGCACTTATCGTTCCGGAAAATACTAGAAAATACCGGAGTATTGATATACCGTCATTTTCGGTACGATATCATACAGTACCGATTCATTTTGGTACGATAACGGTAAATGTTTTCAAATACCGCGGTATACCGGTATAATACCGTACCGAATCTCTACCTAACAATTACTTTAAATTCTAAAATATTGTAAAAGTATATTACAATTTTGAAGCCCAAAATTAATACTTATGCTGGTTACTGTTGAAGTTTAATCCCGTAGATCCGAAAGCTCAACACACACTTTGGATATTAAGGACGTTTGGTTAGGTTTAAGGAAGTGCATAAAATATAAAACAGTGAATTAGGAAGTAACTCAAAAGCTAACTTGTATTACGTAATTCTGTGATTACAATGTAACTGTCCGAACGGTAGTCAGTACTAGTTCAGATACAAGAATGAGAGATATGATTCTATTGCTAAGCTCTGCGGTATGAAAATGCTAACCTTTTACAATGTATTCAATGCAGGTATTTATACTAAGAGGGGGTAGGTGGGATGATGACGTGGTTGGACCTGGTTGGATGCTACCTACACCGCCTTGCACCCATGCCTCCACTTGCTACTGTCATACTTCGGTATTAAATGCTGCTTCCACTTGCTGACTACCCGTCCGGGTAGTGCGTTCGGTGTGCGGGACCCCTTCGCGGGTGTTTAGATGGCAGTATTTCTTGGAATGCTTCAAGTAGATGATTTGTGTCGAATGCCGATCGGGGTGTTCTGGACCGCTTTGGGCCCTACGTTTCCTCCGGGCCCCTTCTTACTCTGGGCCGGGTATATTGGGCATGGACCCAATATCCCAACAGTTACAAATACCCAAATACAAAAATAAATGCCCAATTTCTCAAACTCACTATAACCTTCTAGGGTTCTACTATGTAACATTCAAATAAACTAACTCTAGTGACTAATGAGTAATGTACTAATGCCTAGAAACAAGTTCATCTTATTCCAAGAGCATGCGAGTCGCAATGGCTGAGCCGCTGACGAGTGTATCTACATAGGGATTCTGCAAGTCAAGGCATACAATTTCGTCCGAAAGTCTTATTCAATTTTTTTTAAATTATAAAAATGATTAAATACGCAATCGTATTAGGAATAAATGATTTTATATCCATGTTGTTTGAATAATTTTATTTATTTTTGTTAAAGATCACTATTGATTTATTTATATCTATATTATTCAAGTTATTTTAGAAGAATGTGTTTCTTTTGTAATATGTGGCATGTTGAACTGCTTAAATATACTAATAATAATTATTGCTCAATATTGAATATGACATCAATAGATTATTAATTGTATTTTGTAACATTTTAATAATGGATTAAAAATGTGCCAGTAACACCGATTTAGTGTATTTTGTTAGTCTATGGTAATTTACAGAACCGAAACTTCGGTATACCAAAATGCGGTATACCGAAATGCGGTATACCGAAACTTTTGGTACGGCAAAGGTATGAGAAAAAATATTCGGTATACCGTACCGAACCACCCCTATATATGCTTGACATAGATGATTGATAGTTAAGCCATATGTGAAGTTTTGTTGTTGTTTACTTGCTTTAATAAAGAATAGAATTTCTAAATTGTCTATGTACACGCTAGTGAGTAGTGATCAAATTGTCTATTGTACATACAATTTTTTCTTTTGTGAACATAATCGTTTTTCGCACTGACAATTTCATTTGTCTGTGACACAGACAATTATTTTTTATCGGTGCGAAAAAACGGTTCTCTTCACAAAACGAAAAACAATGTCTATGCAAGACAATTTGATCGGCATGTAAAATGTCGTGTAAAATTTGTTGTGTACAAACAACACTTCTCAAATGCTTGATAGAACAATGAAACATAATAACATCTTGAATATCTTAAATTGATTTGTAACTCGGTGGTCTTAACTTTTAGAGTCTGTTTGGTAACACCGAAATTAGTTGAATCTGTCGAATATGCTGAAAAGCCTGAAATTGATGAAATTGGTGGCTGGTGACAGAATTGGATGAATATGTTGAATTAAAAAAAAAAAAAAAATATACCCCATCCGTACCAAAAATGTTTGCCAATTTGACTTTTCTTAGTCTATGGTACTCAACTTTGACCAATGATATTTTTTAATGCAACATTAATTTAAATATGAAAATTATATTAAAATATTCCTTACTAAAAATATTTTCATAAAAGTATAATATTTATAAATTATACTACCTCCGTCCTGAATATTTATAATATTCAGGACCAAAGCCATTCAGATTCCAAAATATGTGGTTTACTCACAATTCTTTTTTCAGTGAGGTGAAAAATAGTTGGGAATCACATAATTTTGGAGGAGGGATGAGAGGATTGGTTAGAAAGTTACACAATCTCAAAAAAGTTCTTAAGGATTAGATTCCAAAATATGTGGTTTACTCACAATTCTTTTTTCAGTGAGGTGAAAAATAGTTGGGAATCACATAATTTTGGAGGAGGGATGAGAGGATTGGTTAGAAAGTTACACAATCTCAAAAAAGTTCTTAAGGATTGGAATAAGAAAAGCTTTGGAAACATTTTTGAAGATGTCAAAATCTGTGAAGCGGAGGTTCTGGAGAATGAAAAAGCTTTTGAAGAAAATCCCACTCCAGAAAACAAGGAAAAGTGGTCTTATTCCAGGTCTCTTCTCATATCTAAATATAATGTGGAAAAGATCTTTTGGAAACAAAAGGCTAATATTAGATGGATTAAGGAGGGGAAGCAAACACCAGTTTTTATCACTCTTTTGTCAAGATAAGGAATAAGATGCAAACCATTACTTCCATCAATAACTCTGAAGGGAATCTTGTCACACATTTACCTGATATTGCTTCTGCTGCAGTGCATTTCTTCCAAGATTTATATTCTGCAGATTCAGAAGTTTCACCTAATCCGATTTTGGAATTCATACCTCAACTCATCACTGAAGAAGAAAACATGATGTTAACTAACCTGCCCAGTGCTGAAGAGGTTAAGGATGCAGTTTGGAGTCTCAACTCTAAAGGGGCCCCGGGGCCTGATGGATTTAATGGGATTTTTTTTAAAAAGTGTTGGTCTATTGTGGGTCCTGATGTGGTTAGTGCTGTTCAAGAATTTTTTTTGGGCATTCCTATTCCTAAAGGTTTGGCAAGCTCATGGATTGTTCTTATACCTAAATCTGAAAGGCCCTCTTCCTTTGCAGAATTTAGGCCAATTTGTCTCTCCAATTTTGTGAATAAGGTCTGTACTAAAGTCTTAGCTTTTAGACTTAGTAATATTTTGCCTAAAATTATATCCAAAGAACAAGCAGGCTTTATGAAAGGTAGGGATATTGCGGACCAGATTCGTGTTGCACAAGAAATGATTCATTGTATTGATAAAAAGGTTAGGGGAGCTAATGTGGTGGTTAAGCTAGATATGGCTAAGGCTTTTGACAAAGTTTCTTGGAGTTTTCTTAATGATATTCTGAAGCGGTTTGGTTTTTCTTCTCATTTTATCTCTTTGGTCTTGAATAATTTAAAGGCCACTTTTCTTTCTATCATTGTTAATGGGGTTCCTTATGGTTTCTTTAAGCCATTAAGGGGGGTTAAACAAGGAGATCCTTTATCCCCATTCTTATTCATCATTGCTTCAGAAGCTTTCTCAAGAGGCTTAAACTGGCACATGGAGCAAGGTTTAATTAGGCCTTTCTGGTTGGGGAGACAGGGATTTCCTATTTCTCATTTGGGCTTTGCTGATGATCTGCTGGTTTTCTTAAATGGTGAGAAAAGGAATCTAGTTAATTTTAAAAGATTCATAGCATCTTACCAAACTGCATCTGGACAAACTGTTAATCTTGATAAAAGTTCAGTTGTATGTGGAAAATCTGCTGATAGAAGAGGTCAGAGCATTAAAGGAGCTTTGGGGATTAATGTCTCTCCTCTGCCTATGAAATATCTGGGGGTAAGCCTGCACAGAGGGATAAATAGATATCAATATTGCACTAACCTGATCAAACAATTTGAGAAGAAACTTACACCATGGAGGCAAAAGAACTTATCTCAAGCTGGCAGATTAGTTCTCATTAGACATGTCTTGGGATCCATTCCTCTACATACACTTGCTACAGATACCCTGCCAAGAAAAGTGCTGAGAATATTAGAATCCAAATTGTCTGACTTTTTTTGGGGATCATCTTGTTCTAAGAAGAAATACCATTGGAAACATTGGTCATCTCTTTGTACTCCTGTAGAAGAGGGGGGCTTGGATATTAGATCTCTCACTGACTTGGAGAAATCTTTTACTCTTAAGCTGTGGTGGAAGTGGAAAACTGGAAGTTCTCTATGGAATACA
Organism: Cuscuta epithymum; assembly: GCA_945859915.1. Classification (NCBI taxonomy): domain Eukaryota; kingdom Viridiplantae; phylum Streptophyta; class Magnoliopsida; order Solanales; family Convolvulaceae; genus Cuscuta; species Cuscuta epithymum. Next base: position 302,538 of record CAMAPF010001041.1, on the reverse strand, counting down.
TTTACGAATGCCAAATATAATAGAGATGGTAATTACTTACCCAAGATCACTGATTCAGAAATTTGGAAGAGAATCTGTGACATCAATCCTCTAGCTGCATGATTATGTACTACCAACAGTTCTTCAGATCTTTGTTGGGACCTTGAGAGCACTGGTCAATTCACTCTGAAATCTGCCTACAATTTCATCAGGGAAGAATCTATTAGCTCCTTTGCCTGCAATTACATATGGAATTCTCAGCAGCAACTTAAAATTAAGTTGCTTCAATGGAAGATCATTAATAATATTCTGCCAGTTAGTAACAATTTGAAGAGGTTCAACTTGGTGGTTAATCCATCTATTTGCCCAATATGTAGAAGCCATGAAGATACTTTAAACCATCTTTTCTTTCAGTGCAATTATTCATATAATGTTTGGTATTATTTCATGGGAGTTTTCGGAATTACTATTCCTAATATTCAATGTACCATCAAGTAGGTGTTAATGCTTTGGTGGTTGAAATCTGGTAACACGAAACTTGAGGATACCTTTATGCGTAATATGCCAGGAATAGTATGTTGACTATTTGGAAAACCTATACCAATAATATTTGGGGTGATGGAGTACTTTCAACTAATCCACAGGCTATTATTAAGCAGATTAAGTATTATACTCAGCAGTGGGTTTTCTCGCTTAAAACTCCTAAATGCTCAGAGATTGGAGATCTCATATATGAAGAAGACCTCATTCCCAAAGGGTTTCATCTTCGAGGTAGGAGATTTCAGATTGTTAGATGGAATAAGCCAAAAGCAGGGTTAAAGATTAATACCGATGCAGCTTTTGATTCGGATATGGCGCTGGGTGGGGCGATTGTTCGCGATGGTGCTGGAAAGATGGTGGCTGGTCTTCACTTCCCGATTCTTGCCTCTTCACCGCTCGAAGCTGAGTTGAGGGCGATGTTGTTCTCGATCCAGTGGGCTACTCGAGCTGGATTAGATAATTTACAGATGGAATCCGATTGCCTAGCGGCTATTTCGATTTTGAAAGGGGAGGAAGCTCCACGGTGGAAGAAGGAAATTCAGGAAACTATGCTTGCTTTAGGGAGTGTTTGCGACTGCTTAAAAAAAAAGCACTTCTCAGCTTTTGGCTTTAAAAAGCACTTATTTACTAAACACTACCAATTTTTACTTTTTCTCGGCTTGCGTGTGAAAAGTGCTTTTCCCTTTTCTATTACACAAAAAGCACTTATTTTACCAAACACTACCAACTTTTACTTTTCAAAATCACTTTTTTCTCAAACACTATCAACTTTTACTACCAATCACTTTTTCCTTACTTCTCCAAAAATGCTTTTTTTTAAGCAGAAGCAGTTGCAAACACTCCGACAATAAGATGGTTTCATTCGGACATGTCAAGCGTGAGAGCAATTGGGTTGCACATTACTTAGCGAAAGATGTTGTGACCCAACTGAAGATTTACTCCGGTCCAAAAGACGGGCTTATTATATGGATTTTTATGAGCTTCCTTCAATTAGATTTTTGGCCTGATGTACTCAAATTGGGTAAGGTTTGGTCCCCCAATTTCTTTTTAAATTTTCTTGTGTTTACTTTTTTTATCTGTTTTTTGAGAGGGTATGCCCTCTCTTTTGTAACCTTTTCAGATTTTAATAAAATACTGGCAAATGTTCCCCGGCGTTTGCCCCACTGATTTTGGTGGTTTGCCTACCGGGATTAAAATAATATATATATATATATACTACATCCGTCCCAGTGGACTTTGCCAAGTGCAAAGTATGTGAAAAATAAGAATAGTAAAAACTGTGTGGTTGAGATTTGTGCAGAGAAGAAAGAAATGTGTAGAACCACATATTAGTTGCTTTAATAGGAAAGTGGCAAAGTTTTTTTGGACAACCAAAAAGGGAAAGTTGACAAAGTCTAATGGGACGGAGAGAGTATATAAATACAATAATTAAAATCAATGCCCAAAGTTTGCCATCATTGACTAAGAAAAGTAAATATGGCAAACATTTCAAGGATAGATGTTGTATTTTACTAATAAAATCAAGAAAATATATATGAAAATATTTAAAATGATCTTCAATAGTGAATTCAGCCGATTCAGCTTGAAAAGTAAGTAAAATATTACGGAGTATGTTTTTCTTTTGAGGCTATCAAACGGGTTGTTAATTTCTTTTAGTTATCAAAAAAGTATCTTTAGTTTCGATATATCAAAAAGAAAATCAAAAAAGTATCTGTCCAATATATTGCTATATTTTAAGGATATTATTTCATTTTATTGATAGACAAGTTCAATATTATCATGGTTAGATTTGTTTGGCCCGACTTATGACCCATGCACTTACAAATGACAACACATAGAAAACGTGTCACATTATCTATAAAAAAGGGGAAGGGGCAAATTAGCCACTATGGTAGGAGTAGAAGTACAAATAAGACACTAAGGGCCTGTTTACTAACAGAAATATTTTTCAGTTTTCCAGAAAACTGGAAAACTGGAAAACAGAAAACAGGAAACGTGTTTACCAAAGAAATTCCTGGAAAACTGGAGAAAGGAAAAAAGAAAAACGCGTTTACCAAATCGTTTTCCAAAACGGAAAAAATGAAACATGTTTCTCTTTTCCTTAATGATTTGGAGAAGTGACTTTTACTAGTTTTCCAAATTTGGAAAACGCAGATGCTACAGTGCCTTTGCAATGAATTTGCATACTTACACCTAGTGGTGGGTCCGGTCCCGCTCCGATGTCGATTCCATTCTGGCACCTCCATCCTCGTACCTTACCCCTTACCCCTACCCTACCCTACCCACCCTACCCCCACCCCGCGTACCCATTTTTCCCTATAATGACCTTACCCCACCCCCACCACATGCCCCGACCTCGGCCCCACCCCGATCCACCCTACCCTACCGCCACCCCTACCACCTCGACCCCACCCCGACCCACCCTACCCTACCCCCACCCCTTATATTACCACTTACCCCTACCTTACCCCTTACCACATGCCTCCTACCTTGGCCCCACCCCACCGCCATCCTACCCCCACCCCCACCCTACCCTACCTCGGCCCCACCCGGATCCCGGGCCCACCCTACCGTCATCCTATCCCAACTCCCTACCCTACCCCTACCTTACCTCAACCCCAAACCCTACCCACTACCACCACCCTTAGCGCCATCCTACCCCTTCCCTACCCCAGCCCCACCCTGGTCCCGACCCCACCCTACCGCCATCCTATCCCAACTCTCTACCCTACCCCTACCTTACCCCAACCCCAAACCCCACCCACTACCCCCACCCTTACCGCCATCCTACCCCAACTCCCTACCCTACCCCTACCTTACCCCAACCCTACCCACTACCCCACCCTTACTGCCATCCTATCCCAACTCCCTACCCTACCCCTACCTTACCCCAACCCTACCCACTACCCCACCCACGACCCTAACCCACCCACTACCCCCACCCAACCCCCTACCCCTAAACTTTACCACCCCACCCCGACCATACCCCTTACCCCACCCCCACCCATAACTTCCCTACGCGACCCCTACGAGTAGGTATGGGTGGGTATGAAGGGTTGTGGTGGAGTATGGGTAGTAAGATCGTGGTACGGGTAAAGGTAGGGGTCAAGGGTGTGGAATTGGAGAACTATGTGAAAAAATTGATGAACATGTTTTCAAATTTGAAAATGGAAAACTAAAAAATAGAAACAGAAAATTGGAGATAGAAAAACTGAAAAATAAAAACAGAAAATTGGAGAATGAAAAACAGAAGTAGAAAACAAGAAAATATCTCTGTTAGTAAACAGGCCCTAAGCTTTTTTTAGGTGCAAATAACATTAACTTGAAAACATTTCATAATTGCAGTATATGTTGATGACTTAAACATTATTGGAACTCTCGATGAAATTGAAAATACTGTAAATTATCTTATGAAAGAATTTGAAATGAAAGATCTCGGGAGAACCAAATTTTGTCTCGGACTTCAAATTGATCATTTGAAGAATGGAATTTTCATCCACCAATCCAATTACACCGAGAAAGTGTTGAAGAGATTCTATATGGACAAAGCTCATCCTTTGACTTCACCAATGGTCATTCGATCTCTCAACATACACGATGGTCCATTCCGTCCCCGAGAAGACGACGAAGAAATACTCGGTCCTGAAGTACCATATCTGAGTGCTATCGGAGCTCTAATGTATTTAGCCAATAATACTAGACCAGATATCGCATTTTCTGTAAATTTATTAGCTAGGTACAGCTCATGTCCAACAAGGCATCATTGGAACGTGATCAAGCACATATTCTGTTATCTCCGTGGTATAACTGATCTCGGCCTATTCTACCACAAAGATGAAAAGGCCGCTTTAATCGGATATGCAGACGCTGGATATTTATCTGATCCTCAAAAGGCGAAATCACAAACCGGGTACGTATTTACTTATGGTAACACCGCAATCTCGTGGAGATCTATGAAACAGACGTTGACAGCGGAAGAGAATGTGTGTGGCTGAGATCAATGATTCAACACATCCAAAATGAATGCGGTATGAAGCCTATTACTCTTTACCCTACTGTGATCTACGAAGTAACACTGCGTGCATAGCTCAAATTAAAGAAGGCTACATCAAAGGAGATAGAACGAAGCACATCTCACCAAAATTCTTCTGTACTCACGACCTTGAGAAAGAAGGAACAATCAACATTCAACAAATCCAATCTAGCGAAAATCCAGCTGATCTTTTCACCAAATCATTACCCCCGAAGAAGTTCACAGAACTTGTACAGAAAATCGGCATGCGCCGTCTTCAAAATTTATGTTAATTTCAGGGGGAGTATTTGAATGCACTGCACTCTTTTTCCTTCATCAGGTTTTTATCCCACTGGGTTTTTCCTGATAAGGTTTTTAACGAGACAGTACATCCAAATACAATGACATTATATGTCGTAATTTTTACCCCTTAATTTTCACACTCATTTTCACAATAAGATAACAAATACATATTCATCAAGGATGAACATTCAAGGGGAGTGTTGTAAAACCATCAAATTGACAAGTGTGAATTATTCATCCTTGTCACTAGGACACCAAGATGTTCCTGATCCTTGTAACCTAGTTAGAATAGGTGGCTCAATTTGTTATTGCCACCAAATCTGTAGACTCATCATTTAGGTGACTAATCATCAAGCTCAAACACTATAAATAGGAGCTTGATGAAGTCTTGTAAATTAATTCAGAAACTCAAAAATTTCAGAGATTAAGAAGAAGTTATTTAGAGCTTATTTATAATGTATCTATTGTGAGAATAAATATGGAAACCTAATTAATGGTATTAATTACACTATTATCTATCTCTTTAATCTGTTCTTGATCTTCTTCATTATATTTTGTTAAAAAAAAAAATTGAACAAAATAGTGACGCTCGTTAAAATGTGATACCCCCACAAACAGGCAACAGCACGTGGAAAAAGCAAATGGAGGAATTCTGGAAAGTCATTACTCTCTCCTCGCCTTTCCCCCCTCCCCCAGCAAACGCCGTCGGCTTCCGTACTACAACCCTCCAGGAATTTCTACCTCTCTCGACGGAGTACGGCGGTGGGGCCAGTAATTGTCATCCGGCGACTGACCTGTTCGTGACCAGTAACGCCCCGGCGTTTGTTTCGTCAGATGCCGTCAACTGTGCTGCAATTCCTCCTCCTCCTCTTCCCAGTCGTCGGCTTCATCCCGTCTCAAGAAAACGAGGAGGAGCTGGAAGCGACGCCGACCGCCGCTACGAACAACGGCTGATTAAGAATAGAGAGTCTGCCGAACGTTCTCGTGCCAAAAAACAGGTCAAACTCCTTTTTTTAGCTTCTTGAGATTGAGTAAGAAATCCCTCTTCTTTTTTTTTTTTAGTTTTATGTGCATCCGTAATAGATTTACAATATTGCATTGGATGTAGATCCCCGATTCTGCTAGCTAATAAAGAATAATGGAAGTGGTATGCAACTTTTTCCCCAAAAAAAGTATACTGATTTGCTCGCTACCATTTATGAGGTAAACTCATACAGGAGTATAAGTGGGAATGGTTATTTTTTGAAAGGGATTGAACATCAATTATATTTTGTCAGATAGCTGGTTGAACACACACATATATATACATACATATAGAGAAAAAGTTCAGGTCCAGAAATGCGTAAATTTTGTGGACATATTCTAGTTTGTCAACAAAAAAATTCAAACTAAACAAAAACTGTGTTTTTATAGTTATTAAATTTTTTGTGGATAAACTATACTTGGAAAACATTGATTTCGGTGAAGAAGGTCAGATTAGTCTATATAGTTGAGTTGGGTGGTTGGTAAGGGGATCCAATTCAAGCTAGCTTTAATGTGACGCGAAAATAAATAAAAAAATAAATGCGCACGGACAGGCTTACCGAGAGGAGCTGGAGATAAAGGTGGAACATCTGAAGAAAGAGAACGCGGAGCTCAAAAGACAGAAGCAGGTAATTCATTGATTAATTGAATTTGTGGTGGAAAATATTATTATACGGAGTATCTGAAATGAATAGAATTGATTTTGTGTTGCAGCTGAATGTTGTTAGGGTTCCCCCGGTTGTGCCGCCCCAAAAGAAGAAGCTCTCCAGAAGTTTGACACTTTGACAGCACCGGCCATATTTGGGACCTGCTCATCCATCCATCATTTTTTTGTTGGAAGAAAACTCAACTCAAACGATAATTATATTATTGTGAGGTCAAATCAACCCATTAGGTAGGTAGCTTAGCTAGGAGAAGTGTACTAACTGAGTTGCGCTTTTGCGCGCACCCAATGAATGTATATTCATCTTTCACTTTCTCTGTAGCAGCACATCCATCATGTTTTTTGCTCCCAAATCAATGCACTTCTTTAATGTGGTTATGAATACGTACAGCATGTATAGTACATGCAAGCTGTTTGGTGCGGTGTGTGGGCCCAGTGGCGTATCCCGGAATTGTTGTGAATGCCGGCAAATTTACATTACATATTCTATCGATTATGTCATGTCAAACAATTGAATACAATTTTTTTTTGTGAAGTTAGTTATAAAAAAATAAAACATTTGTTCAACAAAAAACATGAAACATACTTAACAATTTTCAGAAATAAATTATATGAGTTGAATAATGGATGAATATTGTGTATATTTAGTGTTATTGTAAATTCCAATGCACAACTATATCTAAAAATCTGTTTGTATTTAGTGCAAAAAAGTAATTGCAAAACTTTATAAATTATGCTACCTTCATTCTCTTTTGGTTGCAAAGTTGATGATTTTGCCCTATTCACATATATTCTACTATGACTATATATTATTATTAATATAGTACAATTTCAAATTTTGAAAAATATTTTAATTTCTCTCACTTTAGATTATCAAGAACTGAATTTTTAAATTTTTTAATGATAGAACTTGTACATCGATAAACTTATAAAGTGGATTGTTATAATTAAATTAAAAAAAAATAAAAGAATAAAGGAAGTATGAGAAACGTATAGTGTACTTTAATCTTTTAAAGGAGAGTTTTTTCCTAGAATAATGTTAAATAAAAAAATATTTCCCAAATTAAGGTTGGGCTAACAATATTTCCCAAAATGATGTTATGCTTAACCCTGGTTGAATGACCCACCGACCGATTCCAGAGGAGAGAAGTACGCTATTGCCGATCCAGGACATAGGAATGAACAATAGTCCTGTGTCCCACTACTAAAACATTTCCTTCTTTTTTTAAAAGCTCAATAACTTTTTTATTTTTATTCTGATTGTAATAAAAAATATATCATCATTCATAACTTTTTATTATCTTTCATATGACACCAATATTACATATATATATATAATATAATTTCTCACTTTAAAAGAACTTCTAATTTTTAAAATGTTATAACTTTTTTATTTGTATCCCGATTGTTACAAAAAATATCAAAATTAATAACTTTTTATTATCTCTTATATGACATCAATATTACATATATAAAATAAAAAAAGCAATTTAGCACTTTAGAAAACTTATGTTTTTAAAGTGCTATAACTTTTTAATTTGTATTGCAATTGTTACAAAAAATATTTAAATTTACATCTTTTTATTATCTTTGATATGACACCAATTTTACATTTATAAAGTAAAAATAATAATTTAGCGCTCTTAAAAACTTCTGTTTTTTAAAATGTTACTTTGAATATTACTTCTATTTTAAAGTTATGAATATTAAAAATTCATAGCTTTTATTATCTTACACATGACACGAATATTACAGAGATAAAATTAATAAAATTAATTCTATTAATTTTATACTTTTAGAGTCGTATTTTTATCGTACACGCTATTCATCTGAGTGATAGCTTAGAATAAAGTTGCACAAATTCGAGTGCAATAGTAAATACTCCGTAATAAAATAAAAATGATAGCTTAGAATTTGTGTACTTATATTCTAGGCTAACATTGCAGATTACTACTGTGCATGCTAAACAATGATTCTAAATTGCACAAATTAATAGATTGTTTTTATATATATAAGAGATTGATGTTATATGAAAAGGTATAAAAAGTTATGAATTATGATATATTTTTTGTTAACATCGGAGCAAGTTATAACACTTCAAAAAGAGAAGTGTTTATGGTGTTAATTTTTTTTCTTTTTAGATATGCAATATTGGTGTCATATGAAAGATAATAAAAAGTTATAAGTTTTGATATAATTTTTGTAACAATTCGAGCACAAATAAAAAAGTTATAGCATTTTTAAAAAATAGTTGATTTTTAAAAAGTTGTAACATGATCATTATTAACCTCTCTTGTCATTGGTTGGTTGCTACATTACCGTTTAAAAAGTTATATGCACTACGTATTCCGTTTATTTAATACGGAGTATGTATAAGCCGCCAACTGAGATTGCAGGTCTCGTAACCGGAGTTAACCCAACAGCAAATTGGGAAATAGTTTAAACCCAACCTTAATTTGGGAAATATTTTTTTATTAGACATTATTCTGATAAAAACCTCTTTAAAGGAGAATATGAGAGAAAGATGATAAAAAGCAGAAGAAGGGAAAAAATGTTAATGCAGGGGGTCAAACACCCGACCTCAGGATGAATACAACCGCCGAAATCAGGCTCTCCCATTAAGCCAACGTAACCTTTGTAACATTTAACGTAATTATTGTATATAATACTCTATTACGCATATAAATATAAATATTATTTTATGTTAAATATATATAGGGTTTGGGTGGGGGTTGAGAGGGGGCAGCTGCCCCCACTGCCCCCATAGTAAATCTGCCACTGCGTGGGCCGATGGGTCACTACTTTCCTTTCCGTCCCTTTTTTGTGACTAAGAGTAATTAAATCATGGTTCAATCGAGAGAATCTTATGTCAAACGCAGCAACCAACCATAGAACCTGCAGCTTTTGTTGTTCCAAAAAAGGTTGAATCGCCAACCCCAAGCGCCCTCAAGCCCCGACCCGTCAGGACTTTTGAGAGGATATAATTCACGGTGACTTAGTCAGCAGAGTGGCAGTGGGCCTATACTCCCGTGCGTACCAGAGGCCCAGCCTTATTTCAGATTCTGTGACCTCCACCCGGTCGATGCGGGGATTCGAACCTTGGTCATTGTTCCAAATTTCCCACCACTCGACCAATTGAGCTACCCGTGCGGATTCCTACAGCTTTTGTTAAATCGTGGGTTACGCAATTCACTAATCGTCTCACATGTACAAATTTTATGTCATGTATAGAAGCTGATTTTTCTCTAATATGGTTAGCAATCATTAAATAATTGTATGAGTAATTACTCTAAATGATATAAAAAAAATATGGTTAGCAATCATATGAATGAAGAGTCTTTTGGTCCTTCTCAAATAACCTAAACGAGCTTAATATTGGATTCCACATCAATATTAGTCTATCCCGCTTATTTAATCCCGTTGATAGTCTCCCTCAAAATAGCGGCTCAGCCTCCCTTGGAAGTATGCATGGACCCGGGCCGGGTCGGGGCGGGCCTAGGCCCGGTCGGGCTTTTGAGAAATGGGGGAAGGCCCGGAACCTGCCCGGGTTGCCACCGGGTACGGGCCGGGCCTCGGGCTACTTAGTTGACTTTTTTTGGCTTTTCTACTTAACCCCGATCCCCCCAGCCCCCCAAAATACACTGCCCCAACCCAGAATAAACAAAATATAATTGAAAAAAAAGCTCGGAATCGGGCCCGACCCGGCCGGTTCGTCTTTTGGGTGACCCGAGCCCGCACCGTATAGCCCCCGGGCCGGGCTTACCCATACCGGTCCCTGACCGGGCCACCGGTTCGGGCCGGTTCCAAATAGTGTCGGGTCGGTTCCGGGTCGGGCCACCTGGCCCGAGTTCATGCCTACTTGGAAGTCACTAGCCAATTCCATTATTGGCTCCTCTGGTTAGAAAAGTTTGTGTTCCATTCCACGCCAAACCCACACATCCCGTCCCCTTCCTAACTGAAGTATCTGTACTAACCTTTATTCTTCCAGCCTTAAGACCCTCCCAGTTGTTGAAATCCTGCAATGGGAAAACCGAACTGCTCTCTGGTTTGTGGACTCTTCTCCAACCTACCAGGAATCCCAAAGTTGTTGCAATAATCCTTTCCGTCTTATTACTCCCATTGCATGTCGTTGGATTATTTCTAATTAATGTGGCCATAGGATTAATATTAACATGTGTTCTATATTTATGTAATATATATATAATTATGTATTATATATATGTACTATTTGAAAGCTCTCCAGCCTAGCTGGTTGCGAGGTTACCGTTCCTAGTGGGAGATCTCGAGTTCGAATCCCGCTAGGCACACAAGGGTTTGAAACTCAATGGAGTGAGTTTCAGCCCTAATTACTCCAGGCTCCCCCCAGACCCCCCCCCCCCCCCCCCCCCCCCCGAGTAAAAACAAATATGTACTATTTGATGGAAATAACATTTAAGGGATACCATTGTGGTAACACTCTTTAGGACAAGAATGAAGACTATTGAATATTCCCATTATTAATACTCCATTCTCTACCTGTTGAAAAACGTGTACAAACACCATAAAATTTAGGAGAGAAACACAACTCCCTAAATTAGCACTCCATCTATTATTGTCCTTAAAAGGGATGACACATTCATTGACTACAAGGGCAACAATGGCTTCTTCATCAACTAATCATGGTCTAAAAAAGATTGGTTTCCCATCATATAAGTTTATCTATATGAACATGTATATGATGACATATCTAATATGTTGTGTGATGTGTAGATCTTGGTTCTCATGTATTAAAATAAAATCAACATGTGATATCAAAGCGTCCATATAACATCACACACATTATGTTATATGTTTGTATAATATTCTGCATGCAAATGAAATAACAATTAAATAATTAAGAAAAAACATAAGATTAATTGTAATCGAGCCCAACGTAAATGTTGTTTCCTTAAGACATTTTTGCCCGACACACGTAACAAGCGTCTCACAGGATAGAACGGTTCTTCGCTCCCAACGGGATTCCGGTGAACTCAAAGATGCAACAAAGGGAGAGAGAGAGTATGGAAGAATTGTTTTTGAATTTTTGGATTGCCAAAATAGGAGATCAATTGGCTAGGAGTTTCTAACCCAAAAGACTTCACTTAAAAAAGTTCATGACATTTCTTTTATTTAAAACAAAAGGTGGTGTCTTTTCTATTTTAGTTTTATCCGAAAATAGGAATTAAAAACGTACCAAAAAATATAATCCCAAGCCTTAGACATGTGGACTATTAAACACTAGAGTTGACCGGTCAAAGACCCGACCCGATCGGCCGAACGGCGGGGGCGGCGCGCTTGTGTGAAGAATTAATTCCACGCTTACCGTATATGGGTCTCACCGCACAACAAAACTTCGGTCCCCCAAGGGCCCAACCCAATAGCTAAGGAAAGCTTATAAAAAAGCACATCCTTAACTCTCCATTTTCGGTGTGGGACAAAGTCCTTTCCGAAATTGGTTTTTAGGCAAGTTCGAGGAACAATTTCTCATTCATTTCTAAATGGTTTTGCACACTTTAATATATGGTTGTGTTCACCTTCCGGAAGACTATACGTTATATCTTAGTGACCATTTTTGCCTTGAACTGTCAGCCTTAGCGTAAACCTAGACAATGAATAACACACAGAACCCCAGGTGCATCTTTGGTTCTCATGTTTGTGTTCGTTTCGGGCTTGAACACCTCCTGATTCAACTAGTGTTTTAGAAACTTTATCTTGTACCAGAGAATTAATTTCGTACTATAAACTCTCATAGAAGCAGTCTTCTTCCACCAGCATAGTTGATCTCTATGGAAAGTATCATGTCATACCTTACTTGAACGTATCAAGATATAAAGATCATTAAAAGTGTAACTTATCCTAAATTCTCATGGCATGAGTGTACTATATCTTTGCTAGTACTGCCCGAGCTTGTCCACAATTATGTTTTCCCTTTGAACCTAATTATGAGGCACTCTCAATAATAGGTAGGGTTTCCCCATAGACTTTTATTGTATCATTGATCATAGACCCATCGCTCTCCTTGACATCTTGACCAACTCTCTTTGTAGAGGTTTGGTTAGCGGATCCACAATATTTTCTTTTGACTTAACATAGTCAAGAAAGATGATCCCATTTTTGATTAGTTTTCTAACGGTATTATGTCTACGATGGATGTGTCTAGACTTACTGTTATAAACCGCATTCCTTGCCCTTCCAAATGTAAATATATATATATCCAGAAAATAGCATAGTAGAATATATCAAAATGAATCAAAAGGAACTATCTAAAGTCTAAACTAGCATGCTAACCTAAAATAGTATCTACCGTATCCGCCTCCCCCTCACCCTTACTTCCCCTTCCAATAGCAGCTTGACTATCGCAATGAATAGATATTGGAGGGACAGGTTTTTTCCAACAAGAAAGATCTTCCAAAAACTCTCTCACCATTCAGCTTCTTCTCCAGCCTTATCTAAGGCAATGAATTCAGCTTCCATGGTAGATCTTGCAATACATGTTTGTTTGGAATATTTCCACAACACCACTTCCAAAGGTAAACACAAATTCGCTCGTTGATTTTGTGTCATTGGAATTGGATATCCAATTTGCATCAGTATATCCTTCAAGCATGGTTGGATATTTTTGAAAATGTAAATCATAATCTTTGGTATACATTAAATACCCAAGCACCCTTATAAGCGCTTTCCTGTGTTCTCTATCAGGGTTTATTGGAAACCGGCTTAGCTTATTCACAACATGAGCTATATTGGGTCGAGTTCCATTCATGACTTATGTTAAACATACTATGACCCGAGGATAATCATCTAGTGATACGCTTTCTCCTCTGTTTTTGCTGAGGTGAACACTGGAAAAAAAAGAGCTCTCATGGGTTTGATATCATAGTTCTTGAATCTCTCAAGCATTTTCTCAATGTGGTGCGATTGAGATAATATCAACCCTTCAGGTGTTTTGTGATTTTAATTCTTAGAATTACATCCACAACACCGAGATCCTTCATATCAAGTTTTCTGGCCAACTTACTTTTGGTAGCTTTTATCAAATTGTTGTTACTACAAAAAAAATAAGCATATCATCTACACAAAGACACACTATGACGTAGTCCGTAAGATTGCCTTTCACATACACGAATTTTTCGGCCTCGTTTATTTTAAATCCATTTGATAGCATTACACTGTCAAATTTATCATGTCATTGTTTGGAGGCTTGTTTTAACCCATAAAGAGATTTTAGTATTTTACTAAGCGACAAACCTTTCTTTCTTGTCCAAAGATAATGAAACCTTCATGTTGTTGCATGTAAATCTCTTCCTCTAAATCACCGTTCAAGAATGCAGTTTTTACATCTTTTTGATGGATTTCCAAACCCTTCAATGAAGCTATTGCTAAGAGCGTTTGAATTGAAGTTATTCTTGTAACCGGTGAGTAGGCATCGAAGTAGTCAAACTCTCCCTTTTGGTCGTATCCTTTGGCAACCAATCGAGTTTGTACTTCTTAATTGTTCCATCAATTCTTCTTTTCTTTTTGAAGATCCACTTGCATCCTAGGGGTTTAGATCCAGGAGGCAAATCTACCACTTTATAAACGTGGTTAGACATGATGGAATCAATTTCACTTTTGATAGCCTCTTGCCATTGTGCAGCGTTCGGTGAAGACATGCTTCCAAAACTCGTAGATTTTCTAGCCCTTTTGATGCGTTCCATTTCACATTCTTCCACCACTTCATTGTTATTATTTATAGAATCAAAGGATATCTTATGTGAGTTTGTTTCTTCGACATGGGTGGAAATGAAAACATCCATGTCGGAGGAGACAACTTCACAATCTCCCTTGAAAGGGAATACATTCTCAAAGAATGTAGCATCTCTAAATTCTATAAAAAAAAAATACTGGCCACTACGTCCTCATTATATGACTTGTGGACAAGGAAATGATATGCACTACTATTTTGTGCACATCCGACAAGACACAATCAATGGTCTTTGGTCCAAACTTAGTTCTTTTAGGTTTAGGAATAGCTACTTTTGCTAGACATTCCCATACCTTCAAGTAATTGAAACTTGGTTTTTCCCCTTTCCATAACTCATACGGAACCTGAGGAATGGAGTCCTTTCATCTCAATCATCTGGTATGGGCGAGCCGTTCGAATCGGTCAAATGGAATTGAGACTGTGACTAGTTGGTTCGGAGGTGATTTCCATCTCAATCACATGGCCTAGGCGAGCCGTTCGATCGAAATGGAACCATGGCTAATCGGTTTGGAGGTTATCTTCACCCCACCCCCACCCCCCGGTTCCATTCGGCCCCTAAACCCTAAATACATAACATTTTGGGCGGGGGCTGGGGAATGGAGTCTTCTTTTCTAGCAAAATGAACTGTATTACTCCCTCCATCCCGAATTGAGGTGTAATGTTTGACCGGCACAAAGATTAAGAAAACAGATGGATTTTCACTGAGTTTACCATTCTGCCCTTCTAATAAACTAGGAGAAAAGTGTTGATTCAGTACACGACCTTGTATCAAGGGGAGTAAAGACTAAAGAGTACACCATTTATTATTAGAAACTAGGAAGTACTTATACTTGTTATTTAGTGTAGGTTAAGTACATATTTTATTCACTATTGCAAAAAAGGCTTTTCACATCGGTTCTACAACCGATGTAGTTCCGGCCCATGTGAAAAGTAGATACTTTTAAGGGAAAAGGTGCAAATAAGCCCTCGAACTAACCGAAAAAGTGCACATAAGCCCTTTTATAGGAAGTTCTATCCGGCCGTCGCTATTTGGGGCGGTTCCAGGTGGAATTTTTTTATGATTTTTTTTTAGCATCTTCTTCACTAAGTCTAGTTTACGTATACCAAATTTCAGCTAAAAGTTTAACCGGGAAGGTAGCCAAATGATTTTCTGAATTATACTGCGACTTTTAACTACTGAGTTATCTTCAAACATTTATTTGACTACCTTTCCAGTTAAACTTTTAGCTGAAATTTGGTATAGGTAAACTAGACTTAATGAAGAAGATGCTCAAAAAATTTCACCAAAAAATTCCACTGGGAACCGCCTCAAATGGCGACGGCCAGACAAAAGTTTCTATAAAAGGGCTTATTTGCATTTTTTTGACTAGTTCGAGGACTTATTTACCCCTTTTCCCTACTTTTAACATCGGTTCTATAACCGATGTGAAAAATGTTTCCACATCGGTTGTTAGATAAACCGATATAGAAAAGCATCAAAACAGCCGCTACATAATACATATAACATCGGGTTTGACCGATGTCAAATAATTAACATCGGTTATTGAATAGCCGATATGAAATATCACTTAATTTGCCGCTGCATCGATGTGGAAAAGATTACACATCGGTTTTACCAATAACCGATGTCAAATATTCTTTTTGTAAACCCAACACAGTACTACTAATTCTTCAATCAAATCATATACATCATACAAAAAATTTATTGTACTAGTTTTTTATCGTGTACAGAATAGTGAAATACAGATTCTAACATTGAGGAAATATTTATATTACTTAAACACACCACATAAATGCAATGACATAATAAATATAGAGTCACATCAACTAACTGATTTCCAAAACCAACTAAATGTTCTACTTAGGCACTATTTTATTACAAAGATCACACTTTAAAAGAGTTACATCACACATGTAAATGTCATCCACAAGTTTCGCAACTTCTGCCCCGCAAACAATTTTTTTTGCACAAGCTCCTGCACAACGACATAAAAAGTATTCATGTCATTAGTGAAAAAGTGAGCAGACTAGCAGATCATGAATGACGCTAAAAAATTAATACATGGAACTAAAGTTTTTGATTGGAAATGATTCTAATATATTCTTGAGATACAAAGACACTCTATGATGAACAAAAACTAATTAACACTTCAATATTCCACAAATTGGAGAGCTTAAAATTATATTTCATAACAAAAGCATGACATAAAGTTAATAAAAGCTAAACAACCTCATGTCCAGGCTCTTGAATGACAGAACCAATGCGTAAAGCATTAAAACATTCATTAAACTTATACTACACAAAAAGACAGTACAAAAGCAATTACATCCACAATTACTATGGGCAACAAAAAAGAAATACTACCTAAGAAACTTTTACATCTAAAATAGCATCTCATATTAGAAGAGAAGAAATCAAATTCTCTTACACAATTCTCAGACGGTATAGCTAATAGTAGTTTAACAAGGTCCTACAGAAAGCCAAATACAAATGGAATACTTTTGATACCCCATAGTATTCTAACAAAACCATCTTATTAGAACCAATGTAAATAGTAGATATGCTCTACTCGAAATGATATGCTTATCTAGAAGCTAGCCACTGTAACCATAAAAATATATGGTAGTCATAGGTTCTCACCAATAAACTCAGCAAAAACATCCTCATACTTATATATGGCAAAAGCTTGCTAACCTGTAAAGTGTACGAATATCTTGCTAACCAGTAACATCCTCATTCTAAAAACATCCGTACTAGCAAAATCCAGTCTTTAAAAATAAACAGAATGAATATCTTGGGCTATCTTACTAGTTATAAACAACTTTTTTTACTAAAGTGAACAATACTTTTCTGAACATAAAACCTTTCACATTTACAAGTAGATGAAGCATGTGCATTTTATAATAAGTAATTACCTGCTCCTGTGAACTCCCCAGCAGTAGTTTCAGCCTGTATAAGAAAAAAACTAATACTTAGAACACGCTTCACAAGAAATAGTTAGTACAACACAAAAACTGGTGCTCATTTATCCTAGATTCTTGGTTCTTGGTTCTTGGTCTCTCTTATAAAACTGAAAGTAATAGGATGACTTAAAGAAACATTGGCTTATTCATGTGACTAAAAGAAACTGAATATAAATCTCAGATTAATTCATCAAATAGATAGATTTATAATTCATATTACGTGGAATACAAAACTAAAAGTAATAAGATGACTTATAGAAACATTTGCTGATTCATGTGACTCAAATAAACTGAATATAAATCTCAGATTAGTTCATCAAATAGATATATTTATAATTCATAATACATGGAATACAAAACTGAAAGCAATAAGATGACTTGAAGAAACATTGGCCGATTCATGTGTGACGTAAACAAACTAAATATAAATCTCAAATTATTTCATTAAATAGATAGATTTATAAATCACATTATATAGAATACAAACTGCTCTACCAGGATGACTCCATCGACGCCGTCCGACCCACTCCACTCTCTCGCACGGCGACCTACTGCTCTACTCACTCTTGAAGGCCGGTGTACTGCTCTGGTTGGATACGCCACCCAACGATGAAGGCACTCTGAAAAGGACAAATCGACTTTCGAATCACCTAAACTAACAACTTTCAATGATTGACCCTCAGAATAAGTAATAAATCTGCAGTGATATAGCACTAATAAAATAAATAAATTACTAATACTTTATCTGGGAAAAAACAGTAATAGTAGTGAGAAATATGTAGTGAAAAATCAATGAATAGACTTTATCTGAAGTGATATATGAAAACTAGTAATACTTTGGGAAATTATTGAACTGTTTTGGTTAAGTCTTGGAACTTATTATTGCTAAGGTATTACTAGTTTCCATAACTATTTTGAATTGAAATGTACCCGGTTAACATAAGCTTTGCAAAGAATAAGTAAAATGATAAGTAGACAACATTATTTCTTTATCACTGGTTAGCAAAAGTTGATTAAAAGCACTTTAAAGGAGTTAAAAGAATCCAAATCAAATTATGTCTATAAAAGAAATAATACTTCATAAAAATCTCAATAGCATATTTAAGCAGACTTACTTGATAACAAAAGTCCTAACACCTAATATAGAGAAGAGAGATTATAACTTGATTTAAGCTGCGGAATATAGAAAAAGCGTGTTTTAAATCAACATTACAGACATATAGTCACACAATACCTTAGAAAATGTAAAAAGTGAATAAAAGAAGACTAAAGAGTTGCCACCAGACTGCCATAGTGTGCTCCTAACTTAATGTACAATGCTGAATATAACATTTCTAGAAAAGGATATGGAAAACCAAATGAACAATTTCCATTTACAAGTATATTGTGTGTTTTTGCATTTAGCTTGTACGGTAAATAATCAAGTTTGCATTTCAACAAAAACTTTGAGTGCATGAAAAAGCAGGACTATTGTGACTAATGTAGAAGTAAATAGCTACCTCATACAACTGGTTGAAGGGGTTCTTCGCCTTTTGAATCAAACAAATAAAATATGAGGGGTTTCAAAACTAATTTGAGTATTACATAAAGTGAAGAACTAACATTTGAGATCCCTACTGCCCTCTTTTTGACGTCATCCCCATCTCTTAGAAAAATTTGGCCAGCTGTTTCAAGTGAACTGACTTGGTAGATGAAGAAATTCTACTTCAATTTAGAAAATAACTACAAACTTGAGATGGTTTCCATCAAAAGTTTTACCTATATAAATACTACATAAAAGTTAAAATCCGTACCTGCAATCGACGCCGTCCGGCCCATCCTATTGCTCTCTCGAAGGGCGTCCTATTCTCACACGAAGGGCGTCCTGTGCTATCTTGGGACCTCCAATCTTCGCCGGAGCAGAGGCAACTATACGACACAGTCACGCTTAGGCGGCTAGTCGCTGGTCCAACTTCAGCCTAAGAGTATGCCGCCCGCTTCCGGTCCCGGGTCAGCCGTCGCTGGTTAGCTTGGCTTGAGGTTTTAATTCACCCAGATCGGTGGTTACACCCGATCTGGAAGAATGGACAATTTTTTTTTTTTGCGTTGCTTTTCTCAATCGGTTTTAACAAAACTTTTGTTAATTAAAAACTTTTTTTGTTTGACATCGGTTGCATGTAGAACTGATGTAAACGATTTTATAAAATTTTAAAATATACCCCGTTTCACTATTTAACATGGGTTAAAACAACAACCGATGTGAAAAAATTTATAAAAATTGTAAAAATGACCCGTGTCAGTGTTCACATGGGTTATACAATAACACATGTTAATAAGGCGACGTAAAAAACGTTTTTTGTACTAGTGATTACACCGTTAAAACTTGGTTATCGGACTAACTTTGTGTTGATGTGTACTCACTGAGTCCAAATCACCTATCCTCGTCATAATGTTTACGATGTTAACGCTAACACAACTACCCTTATTGTACTCCCGCACTCTGTAAACTATTCCCAAAGGAGAGAGTGGTTGCCGTGTATGTAGAAGACACAAAGAGGAGGATTGGAACTCATTCAAGGACAACAAACTTTGAGCTTGAACAGCAATACTCTGATGGAGAATGATGTTTATGAGGTATTTTTAAGGTTTTATGCAAAGTTCTAGCTATGGCTTTATTTATAAGATTAAAATTTCAAATTTTAAACCATAAGGGTTCGATTAGTACAATTAATTGATTCCCAAAATTAAATTAATTTTTGGAGTTCGATTTTCTCCCCCCAAACTGTTAACCAGCTATGTTTTTTTTTAAGAATTGATACATGAATATTGATTCTTACAAGTGTCCATTAGTACAATTCATTACGTTTACTAACCAGAAGGTTCTAAAGTACTCAGGCTATATTCGTGGAAGACAAATCCACTTTAACTACAATCTTGTAATTTTCTTTGAGGCTTGGAGTACCAAGGGTTTGCTAAAGAGGCACTTACGTACCTGGCTCTTTATATACAAGTATAAAGATAAAAAAATAGTTTAATTAATTGTTGTGTACTAATGTTTTGATTTGAATAAAATGTATCAGAAGCTCACAAAGTCTCCATATCAATTTCTGTTTTTTTTTCTTGCTGCAAAAAACAGTGCAAATAGAATGTCACACATTGTAAGAGCTGAAACGTTTTGTGCGGTTAGTCTGCTATAAGGCTATAAAATCATCTCTACTACTCGGCTACTAGCAATTACACACATGGCCAAATTGAGTGTGCTAACAATATAGGTCCAACTGCTATACCTCGATTACCAACATATTATATTAATTTATGATTTAAATAAAGTTTGGACTGTCAACAGTTTTCATATTAATTTATTTAAATTACTTGTACTAATGGAAACTTGTTAACAGGCGTGGCGCGATGATATCAGTGAATGGGAGGATCCAATTAGGGAGCCAATGAAGATGCCATTTGTTGTTGATCTAGAATTTGAAGATGATATTCTTCAGGCAGAAGCTGGTCTTTTATTAGAAGATGAAATGAACTCTGAAAATGAAGATGAAGATGAGGTAATTGAAAACGCTGCTGCAGCAAGACAGAGATTTCACCGTCTGTATGACTCCATGGAAGATGTTGCACAAAATACATCTCAGATCATTGATCCTACTGTGTAGTAGTGTAGCTATTATTTTTTGTAATCTACAAATGGTGCTTTTTGTGGATGGTAGAATCAACAAATACTGATGATCCATTTCTTTCATTTTGTTTTGTTATCTGGTCTTGAAGTCTCTTTTTACTGAGATGCATTTATGATCACCTTCAATGCTAATTTGGTCATAATATATAGCTGCAAGGGATTCTATTGAATTATTATACATTCTGTGCAGCACGTTTTGGTTCAGAAGCATGTTATTTGAGTGCATATTACTTCAATTTGTAGGATGTTGAATACTGCAGGCTGCAGCAATCCATTATACATTTATAGTGTTGGGCTAGTATTGGAAGTCATAATCTTTTAGCTACAAGTGATTTATCATTTTATTTTTTGTTCAAAATCAACATTGTTTCAATTCTTATTCCTTCAATTAAAACAAATTATGAAACTGCAGCAGTCCCTTGAAGATTGTGGCTGCAGGGGTTTTTGGTTTCCAACTGCAGGGGAATATTAAGATTTTCCAATCAGTCCTACAAGTGATAATTTAGTTGTGGCTGCATTTCAGGAAAAAATAGCTGAAAAACGATTTACTTGCATCACTACTTGTATTCTTTGTGTTCATTAACAACTGAAAAACTTGTTTTCAAAAAAAAAAAAAACTTAAAAATTAACTAGTGATTCACTTACAATTACCATGCACCAGCTAATTTATAAAGTAATGTATAGAACACTTGCTGCTCCACTTTAACAATTACCATACCAGTTGTATTCACTAACTATTACATCAAATCTAAAAAATTGACAAACATATGCCTTAATTAAAAAAATCAATTAAAATAATGATTAATTTACTTAAAACTGGTTTTTATATATTTTTTTGAAGACTGGTTTCTTGAAGGACAGGAGAAAGGTAAAGCCAGAGTATGCTGAATTTAAGGTCCGAATCAATGGCTTGCCTGAATATCATGCTAGGAAGAAGAAGAATTAGAAGAGTAGACTGAGACTTGAGAGAGATGTGTGCAGCCCGTTATACGTAGTACAGTAATTAATTAATACGAAGTACTGATAAATAATACTCCCTCCGTATCAAATTAATTGACCCGTATGCTTTTTCACGTAGTTTAAAGCAAATATATGTAAAGTAGGAGGTTTTTGGTACTGTAGCAGTACTGTAGCGGTACTGTAGCTGCTTTTTGGGTGAGTTTATTTCCAAAAAGAGAAATGAGACATTTATTTTGATACGTCCCAAAAGGGAAAGCGAGTCAATTAATTTGATACGGAGGGAGTAATAACAGCAACAATAACCTTAAGTTCAGGGCGGACCCAGGAAATTGATATTGGGGGGCGATAATTTAAACAAAAAAAAATCTAGGCGATTATTATTATAAGTTATAACCTTAATATAATACGGCGTAGTAATTAAATGAAGCATTATAATAGAAGAAGAGACAAATATATTATTACAAAATAGTTAAAGTTAGTACCTTAGAATTGTACCCAACGCTTCTTCAACGAGATAAATTTCTCAATCACGGCTTTTTAGTCAAAAGTTTTAGCAATTTCTCTTTCAATATAAACAATAAGGTTGTCTGCAACATACTCATCCTCCATTTTATTGCGAAGCCTTGTTTTTATAATTTTCATTGTGGAAAAAGTCCTTTCGGTTGTTGCTGTCGAAACCGGTATAGTCAACAAAAGTCGGATCAATTTATCAACAAGCTAAGAAAGTACACTTTTGACATCTCCGTCTCCGCTAATCTTTGACAAAGTTCACCCATTGTAGAAAAATTCGCCAACTTTGGATGGTTTAGAACATTGAGCTTATAATGTTGCAATTGAAACCTCAAGCTCACCTTCTCCTGCTCAATAAAATCAAAGGGGTAATATTTATCCACTAAAGAACAGATATCATCAATGTTAAAAGATTTATATGAGTCCTTAGGATCCAAAGCACCACTAAGAGTAAGAAGATCCATTATATGTTCACCGAATCTGCTATTCAGCTCCAACAATTGTGAATCTATGGCTGCGTAAAACATATCAACTCGATAGTAATGTTCAATATCAAACCCTTCTTGATCATGGCATTTGCGTTTTACCGCATAAGGAGACTTCATATTAGGAACTTCAATTTCATGCTTTGTGTAAAACTCTTTAACAATTTCTAAGAAGTTATCCCATCCACCCTCCCTTAACTTTTGGATCAACATTTTGGTGCTTGACACCAAATGCATAGCATTTACTATGTCTTCGCACTTCTTCTGTATATGCTGACATAGAAGATCTGTAATGCCCATAATTTCTTTAATAAGATGCAACAAGAAAACAAAATCAAAAGATTTAATCTTCCTAAGTTCTCTAGCTGCATTTCCACGAGTAGAATAGTTATTGCCATTCTCTTCAACATCTTCTAAAACAGAACAAGTTGCAGCAGACATCCTTATCAAATTGCAAACAGAACTGAAATGCGAGCTCCAACGAGTTTCCCCAGCTTGTTGTAATGTACCAACCTAATTAAGTCCTCTGCTTGTTTCAAGCTCACCAATTTCCAACATTCTTGCAATTTCAAGTGCTTGAGCTTCCTTTAATTCATCACTTCGTTTGCAAGAAGAATTAGTCACATTAATAATAAAGACTGAATCGATGAAAAAATTGTGCACATATTTCACCTCTCTAGAAGCAGCAACCAATGCTAATTGCAACTGATGTGCTAAGCAATGAACATAGTAGGCACAAGGACAATCATTTAAAAATAATCGATCTTTCCGTTTCTTTCTTTTAGGTGCGCATGTTTTTCATTAGTTTGGTCAGGGCTGTGGGCTGGGATTAGATTTTGGGGTGGGTTAATGGGGAATAAATTTTGGAGTGAGTTGATGTCATATTACTTGTAAAATTTCTATTTACAATTAGCATTGGTTTCTGCTAATGTAAACACGACTAGACATAGGATCAAAGCAACGGTACCCTTTGTATTCAGGGGCATAGCCCAAAAAAATGCATTGAACAGACCTCGGGTTCAACTTATTTGAAAAAGAAGCAGTAAAATTGGGAAAACATGCACAACCAAAAACACGAAAAAAAGACAGATCAGGTTTCTTATTAAAAAGTTTTTCATAAGGAGACAAACCATGTAGAGTAGGAGAGGGTAACCTATTAATTATAAAAGTAGCAGTAAGCACGGCATCAACCCAAAAAGTAGATGGCAAGCTAGCAGTAATAAGCATAGTGCGAGCTAATTCAAGTAAATGTCGATGCTTACGCTCAGCAACACCATTTTGTTGAGGAGTCTCAGGACAAGATTTTTGAAAAATAATATCATTATCAATAAAAATTTGTCGCATACTAAAGTTATCAAACTCACCCCCTCCATCACTCTGAAAAATCTTGATTTTGCGGTCAAATAAATTTTCAGTCATTAACTTAAAATGACGAAAATGAGTAGAGACCTCAGACTTACGCCGCATAGGATAAACCCAAGTAAAACGAGAAAAATCATCCACAAAACAGACATAATATTTAAAGCCTAAATGAGATAACACCGGAGACTGCCATACATCAGAATGAATTAAATATAAGGCACAAGGACTATTATGAAAAACTTTATTAAATGGTAACCGTTGCGACTTGCCCAAACGACAAGGAATACAATCAGAAATATTAGCAGAAGCGCCAGAAATAAAATTACTCAGTCTAAGCTGATCTAAAACACGAGAACCACAGTGTCCTAATCTGTTATGCCAAATGGAAACGGACGCAGCAGACAAGGCAACTGGTGATGGTGTAGGCTGACGGATGGGATAAACGCCGTTATCACTGAGAGCTCGAAGAAGGACCTCCCCCGTTGTTAAATCCTTTACAAAAAAATTATTTTGATCAAAAATCACAGCACAGTTGTTATCAGCACACATTTTTTGAATAGATAAAAGATTGTATTTAATTTGAGGCACATGCAAAACAGATTTTAAGTGAAGAGGTTTGGCAGACGAATTAAATACAAACTGACCAGAATGCATAATCGGGAGAGTATGCCCATTTGCTACAACTATAGAACGAGAATTAGGAGAAAAGGATTTATTAGTTAAGATACCTGAGTGAGGAGTCATATGTGCGGAGGCACCTGAATCAGGATACCAAACCATCTTAGAAGCATCAGGGGCCTGAACAGCAAGAGCAGGTGTTGATTTTACTGAGACTTTTAGCCCTGTTGTTAAACCTACTACTGTTCGTCTTGTTCTTACCTTAGCCGTGTCATTTGGTTGGCCCATTCGTCAACTTGATGTCAAAAATGCTTTTCTTCATGGTCATCTTACGGAGGAGGTGTATATGCGTCAGCCACCAGGTTTTGTTCATCCTCAGTTCCCTCATCATTTGTGTCACCTTCGTAAAGCTATTTATGGTCTTAAACAGGCACCACGTGTTTGGTTTCATCGTTTTAGTAGCTTTCTTCTTTCTCATGGTTTTGTATGCAGCCGGTCAGATAATTCTCTATTTATTTTTCGGCATCAGTCTGATATAATTTATCTCCTTCTATATGTTGATGATATTATAGTTACAGGCAATTCCCCAAAACTTGTTTCTCATTTTTTGTCCCTCCTTGCTAAATGTTTTGCCATGAAGGATTTGGGGGATTTGCATTTTTTCTGGGTATTCATGCGACTCGGACTTCGTCCGGTTTATTTCTTTCGCAGCATAAGTATATATCGGATCTACTCCTTCGTTTTCACTTCCATACGTTGAAACTTGTTCGTTCTCCCCTTCCGAGTCGCACCAAACTCTCTCTCACCGATGGGGAGCTTCTTGCAGATGCCACGACGTACAGGAGTATGGTAGGTGCTTTACAGTATTTAACTTTGACTAGGCCAGATATTACTTTTGCTGTACATTTGGTTTCTCAATTTATGCATGCCCCCCATACTTCACATATGTTGGCTGTTAAGCGCATTTTCAGGTATCTACAGGGCACTTCCACGCATAGACTTCTTCTACAGGCTTCTCGTGTTCGCCCAACTCTTATTGCCTACTCCGATGCTGACTGGGCTGGCTGCCCTGATACTGGTTGTTCTACTTCAGGATATGCTATTTTTCTAGGGCCTAATCTTATTTCATGGCGTTCCAAGAAGCAGCCTACTGTCTCCAGATCTTCCACTGAGGCTGAATGTCGAGCTGCTGCATTCACTGTTCAGGATACTCTTCATGTTCGCTCGGTATTATTTGAGTTGGGATTTCCCGTTCGTGACCCTACTATGCTCTACTGTGATAATGTTTCTGCTTCATATCTCTCGGTTAATCCGATTCATCATGCCCGCAGTAAGCATATTAATATAGATTATCATTTTGTTCGTGAACGGGTGGCTCATGGAGATCTGCGTGTGAAATATGTTCCTACTCAAGCTCAACTGGCAGATATTTTTACTAAATGTTTGTCTCCCCAAAGATTTATTCTTCTTCGTGACAATCTGCGCATTGTTCCTCCTGCACAGATTGAGGGGGTGTAATAGAGTAGATTTTATATTTATGTATTATTGGGGACTCCTTTTGTAATTATGACATTTATTCTCCTTATATATATCTGTCAGGGCTACCATTATGGTTAAGCCTGATAATTATTCTCACAATAGGGATGGGGTTACAAATCTTAGGCGCACAAATTTGTGGTTTTTTCCTATTGATCTTTTTCTATTGTTGATTATAGAAATGATAAACAAATACCGAGCAAAAACTTTGGTATTAGAATTCCAAATTACCGCCACATTGTTTTCTATGCAAATTTGTGGTCCCATTTTCTTGATTTGCATTCTCGATATTGCATAGTGATCGACTTTATTTGGTAACTTTTTTCAGAATCTACTACTTACTCCGTATTAATATGGATATTTATTAAAATATATATATATAAGAGGAATTTTAAGAGCATCTGGAATGCCACATAATCCTGTCATGTCATCATATATAACAATTATTTAATTACTATTTATACCTTTTTTTATTACATTCTATTTTTTATTACATATTGATATGGAAACAAAAGACCGTCGTCGCGTAGGATAAAATCCACCTTATTTGGTAACTTTTTCAGAATCTACTACTTACTCCGTAGTAATATGGATTGTTATTAAAATAAGCAATTATTGCAACCACAACAATAAATAGTCATCCGTGCACATAGACTTTATTTAATTTAATTATTTTTATACTTTTATTTTTATTACATTCTATTGAGAAGTAAATTATCCGTGTTTTGTGCACCTAACAAATTTAACGGATGTACTATATCCACCAAATAGAAGTACAAATCTAAAAAGTGGAAAAGTAAAAAGTGGAAAAGTACTCTCTCTGTAGATATAAGTATTTCACGGTTCCACGAAGGCAGTGCGGGAGAGGCAATGAAATCATTGATGCCGGAGCAGTGAGTGGAGTGAGGACAAAGCGAAATGCTAAAACTCACTGCTGCAAACATGTAAGAGTTCAGGGAAGAAAAGCTGAGGAAGGGCGTTGATGGGAGAGAAGACGGGAAACGGCCAGATGCAGCCCCAGCGACCGGCGTCCTACTTAAGCTCATGGTCAATTTCAGCAGCTAGTTTCTTCCGGTGATGTTGTGCATTTGTAAGGCCACCAATGACTAGACCCAGAGACCCGATTCTCCTCATTTTTGAAGCTATGGTTTCTCCTGATTTCTGAAGCTATGTTTAGGTGATGAGGGAGAAGAATTTTGGCGTGGTCTTGTTCGCTGAGCAGAGAAAAGAGGGTGTAGACAAAGTTGATAAGATATGGGTGGCCGCAGGTGGGTGGTCATAGAAAAGGGTGGGACATGAGTAAGGGCAAAATTGTGACTTTGTCTATATTTCTTACTTAAAATAGAAAGTGGAAAAACATTTTGGAACGGCTAAAATGGGAAATTTTGCAAAACAAATTGGGACGGAGTTAGTATTATGTAGCACGATAGGCCCCTTATCACCGTCGTGTCTAGATCACGACCTGGCTCACCTATTCCTTTAATTTTCTAGGGCGGTGACCGCCGTATTTTGCAGCAAGATCGACCCCTCAACATCATCGTGTCTAGTTCACGGTCGGGCCCGCATATTATTTTATAAGACGGTGACCGTCGTATTGTGCAGCACGATTGGCCCCTTAACGTCGTGTGTCCCAGGCACAGGGTACATCACATCTCATGCATTCATGCACGACATGTATTTTTGTTCGTCTTTTGCATGTCATTCAATGTATTTGTACATGAGCCTCTAAAGCTCCTCACGTAGCAAGGAGCATTAGATAGGTTCTGATGTTGCCTGAGTTAGAGTCCTTCCCCCTCACCAGATACGGTTAGAAGGGAGAACGCCCAGGAGAGAGCATCCATCGTCCAATCCAGTCGGGAGGGAGAGCGTCTTACTGGCATATTACGTTAAGAGGGGCAAACACCCACTCATCTAGCATGACTACTCGAAGACATGGGCTCAAGGAAGACAAAGGAAGAGCGCGAGCAAGAGTATAACTTCTCGAGCAGATTCGCACGCTCACTACTCAAGAAAATGGGGGATTTGTGTTGCGATATATTGTCCTGACCTACTACTATTCAGGAGCTCAATGCATTACCCCGGTACGGAGCCCAATTGGTGAAGACCATCTCGGCCCGTCTGGCCCATCTTGGCCTTTGTGGCCCGTCAGGGTCCGTTCAGCCTTCTCGGCCCTTGCGGCCCGAAGGTAGCTTTTGCACCCTTCCCCCCTTTTCCTATAAATGGAAGGTTTCCCTCCATATTTGGGGATGACACTTCTTCTCCACTATACTCCTCTCTAGAAAAGCTTGGGAGCTCCATTAATGACCTCCATGGCTTAAACATTTGTATTATGTAAAGATGGTGAGGATAGTTTAATGAAAATGATATAGGTTTGGACATTAGCCTGAAAAGTCCTGCAGTTTTCACCCTTTCGGATTTCCACATAAAAATAGTGTATTCATACATATTTCTACATCTTTTTACATTTATTTACTGTTTCGTGTTGGATCAACAATAAAAACATATCAAAATACACAAAAAAAAAAATAGATTTTAATATTCTTAAACTTTACAATTTTTATATTCATTTTTTCTAATTTTAAATGTTTCTGATTTTTTTCAAAATATCTACTACTCCCTTCTTATTTAAAAACTTACTACACTTTTCCTATTTGGTATGGATTTAAAAGTTTGCTACACTTTCCCTTTGGTGAATTTTTCCTTAAAAATACACAATCACCCTTATTTTTTCTACTTTTTAATTTATCTTTCTTACTTTTTCACCTTCTCTCCTATTTTTTTACATTATTTATTACCTCTACTGTTTCCCCCCTTAAATATTATGCCTAATGCAATGATCATTTAAATACGAAAAGAATATAACAAAATTATATTGACAGACTTGTTAAAATAAACATACCTATATGATAAAAAGTACTTTTTGAGTATATGATACAAATAGTAGAATAATCAGAAATTGCCCTAAATATGAGTAAAAACATTTTGAAATTCCAAAATAGGACTATCATGTTTTTTATTCATTGAATATGAGTAATCTGCAAAGTTTGAAAGAAAAAAAGTGCCATGTTTAGAGCCTAGTAATGCCAAATTTGGTAGAAATTTACCCCTATTTAGGGAATAAAAAAACATGATAGTCTTATTTTGGAATTTCAAAATATTTTTACTCCTATTTAGAAAATTCTCTCTTAATCTATTTGGACCTTTTCTCTAAAATTTTCCCGATGTGATATTATTTGTCTCTTTTGATTTTGAGAAAAGAGACAAATAAACTCTCAAATCTTTTGTGATTCTACAATCAAGCCTCCGAATCACTTGCAAATATAACCTCGAACTCATTGAAAATTAAGCAATCAAATTTTCTTTACATGCTAATAGGGGTGGACTCTGGGCGGGTGGCTGGGCGGGTGGCCTGGCCCGAAACCGGACCGGCCCAGTATTGTTTGGGCCCGGCCCGGCCCGGTACCCAGTCTTGGAGCCAGTTCGGGCAAACCGGAACCGGCCAGTTCCCGGTGCGGGCTCAGGAGTCGGGCCCCCTAAAATGCGAACCGGCCCGGCCGGTTCGGGCCCGGTTCGGGCCTAATTTTTTTTTTTTTTTCAATTTTTTTAATTCTACTGGGTTGGGTTGGGTGTTTTGGGGGGGGGTTGGGGGTGGGGGATGAGGGGGGGTCGGGAGTTGATTACAACAGCAAAAGAAAATTAAAAAAATTAGCCCGAACCAGAACCGGCCCGGAACCGGCCCGGAACCGCCGGCTACCGGGGCCGGTTCCGGTTCCACCTTTCCCAAATAAAAGCCCACCCGGGCCCAGGCCCGAACCAGAACCGGCAGTTTGGAAAATCTTTCAATTCAAAAGCCTGATTGCAAAATCATTTATGGTTAATGGACACGGCACTCTTCTCTTTGATTTTGGACGGCTCTTTTGTGCAGTTTGGACACGGCTCCACCCCACGATGCATCGTGATCAAAAATGACGGAGTACAGCACAAGATAATGAGGCAATTGGTTGCCGGAAAAACGTAGAACTAATGACAAAACGATGATACAGCATTGCACAAAAACTAAGCAGTGTCAAAAGCACCGCCTCAACTGGAAAAAGAAACTACAAACAAATGACAAAAAGTTGTTCACGAGTTAACACTGTTACAGCGTATCGAACTCTAATGAGCCACAGCCTCCCTCTGTTAAACTAAGTGAAATAAGACCGACTCAAATTCCTCCCGTGGATAATAACAATCTATAACTCATCTTTGATTCCACCAACCGCTTGTTCTTCTTCAGATGCCGCATTGGTGGTGGTAGACTCGGTTTCTTGCCCATCTTCGACTTCTTGTTCTTCCTCAACCTCTGCATCAGGGCTAATGCTTAGACCCGACTTCACAGAGTTGTAGATACGTGAGGCGAAGTCCTTTGGGTCATTCAGCATGAACCCACTCTCCATTAGTGCTGTTTGGTACATTAGCTGTGCCGTTTCCTTCACACTCTCGTCCTGTCAAAAGGAAAACATAATAAAATATCAATTTTAGTTCAATCAATACTTGGAACACATCAAGTGACATCTCCCGTCGTACCTCGGGGTCCTTCACTACTCTTTCACGGAGCTCCTTGATGATGGGGTGGCGAGGGTTTATCTCAAGGACTCTCTTGCCCCGCATATACGCTTGCTTGCTAGCGTCTGACAGTGTTTGAGATTGCATGATTCTCTCCATGTTCGCACTCCATCCATACTTGGAAGTCACTACCACACATGGCGTATCTGCCAGACGGTTGCTGATTTTCACGTCATCAACATTGTCGCTACTAGCCAACGTGGTTTTCCACCACTTGGTCAACTCTTTGAATGACTCCTTTAGCTCTTTGTCTTTTGAGTCCTTAATCTTCAGGCCCTCTTTGGATACATTCTGGAATTTCTTGTCTTCGTAATCCATCAGGTATTGCATCAGGTATTCATCCACGGGGTCTGTGAAGAAAATGACCTGTACCAATGTACGTAGTATTAATTACAAAAATCAAGAAAAATTGAGGATGAAGGGAAAGAAGGATGTTTAAACTGATAAATCATTTGTATAGAGGATGAAATTAAATAGAGGGTGATTAGGTGAACGTATGTTTATACAGAATCATTTTTTCCAAATTTCCATTTTAAAAGAGTCCATTTTTCCAAATGCTTTGTAATTTGGAAAAATGATTTTCTGTATGGGGGGGGGGGGGGGGGAATTGAAATTCTTCTTTTTTTATTTTAAAGGATTACAATAACTTCTCTAAACAACAACCACAAGAACACCAATTTGAAGCTTTTAATTAAAACAAAGAGCACACTACTTATTAGAAAAGTGCTTTTTATGAGCCATCCCAAGTCCCAACATGCAGCTGTCTTCAGCATTTCCTTCTTAAAAAGCTATCTATGGCTATTTATTTACCTCATAGTTTTTCTTTTTTAGTCTCTCAAGGAATGGAGATTTTTCCAGCTGCTCTTTGCTTGTTCCTGTAATGTAGAAGATGTCTTTCTGGCCTGCTTTCATCCTTGAGATGTATTGATCTAGTGAGGTAAGTTTGCCATCTGATTTTGTGCTGAAAACAGTAAAAGAAAGCAGCCAGTCATGAAGGGATGCTTTGGTTTTAATATGAAGGTGCGAAATAAGAACATTACGAAAGTTAGGAGCAATACGTCTCAACACGAAGAAGTTTAGCCAATCGGTTCCTGTTAGTTGCGTCCTCTATAATTCCAAGCTTTATGGACTTGCCAAACTCATTCCAGAATTTTGCATACTGCCCTTTCTTATTCTTATTATCATCACTTCCAGATTCCTCAACATCTGTTGAAACGTGTAATTAGATATTAGATATGAAAATCAAAATAAATAATAATCGCCCTAAGGTTCAGTTTGGATATAGGGTTTTTGAACAGCTTGATTTGTATCTTGATAGGGAATGTTCCTAAAACCGAGCAATGGGTGATTAAAATATTATGACCAAATATTATGTCATTCTTTCAATTTTATTTTAGTCTGAAATGCATTTCAAGATATATCATTTACCTAGTTCCAAACGGATCCTTATGGTCTGATTACTTTATGGAACTCGTTTTGCTAGGGAGGGGTCACCATGTGTACTTAGGGTTCGGCTTTTTTATGTTTCTTTTCTTCTCTTTCTCCTTTTCAGCTTTTTATGTACTCATTTTCCCTCATTATTAAATTGAATTTCCCTTTTACTAAAAAAATGCATATCAAGGTATGCAGTTGGTCCTCCAAAATCCACCCCTCCATATTGATACCTCCATATTGATACCTCCATATTGATACCTCCATATTGATAGGTAAAGGTCAGTTCGAACTCACATAGAGATTTCTAGGGAAAGAAAATGTGGGAGGGAAATAATTAGCTAAAAAGATAACCAACAATGTCTTATAGATGCAAGTTCAAACTCCTTTAATTGATTTAGAAATAAGCAAAATCTTCTTTAATGAATTTTCTTTAATGCATTTTCCAATTAAAGCAAACATAAAAATCATTTTCCTCAATCAACTAACTGTCTTTCCCTACCATATTGTGAGTCCTAAACATAACACAAGGGAACTTAATCTTTATAGGGAGGGTTCATTGAATGTGTTTTGGGTTGGGTTTTTTTTAGCTTTATTTTTCCTTCCTCTTATTTCCTTTTCATTGAACTCAAATTTTCTTAAATAATCAATAAAACTTGTTTTGATTAAAAAAAACATAACACAAGGGAACATAACATTAAAAAAGAACCACCTTTTTTATCTGTGTCACTCAATTCATCTGGATCCTCTTCAGCGAGTCTGCGGATCATGTCAAGGGCCTTACGTATGAGTTTCTTCTTGATTGTTTTTAAGCTGCTGTGCTGTTGGAGCATTTCTCTTGAGACATTCAATGGCAGTGTGTCAGAATCGACAAGGCCCTGGAAAAACACCAACAGTTATCAGGTTGCCAACAATCTCTGCAGCAACCCTTTAGGGAAGATGGTAGAGACAGAGAAAGTCTCAGGGAAGATGATTTGTTTATGTCTTGATAAATCTTGGAAAATAGGAAAGAAAATCAAATTCGATTTAAACCTTCTACATGTTTCCGAACATATAGATTTTTCATCCTTTTATACACACACACACAAATATATATACTTTATTTAATAAGCTTGAAGGCTTTAACAGTTTTGATTTTCCTACCATTTTCTTTCCTCCCAAATTTTCACTCAAATCTCCTCTCAATTTCCTTATATAGCATTTACCTAGTTTCAAACGGACCCTTATGCAAATAATGCAAATTCAGATGTTGTATGAGTTACCATCAAAAAGTTCAAGTACTTGGGCAACAGTTCATCGAATTCATCTGAGATAAAGACACGCCTGACATATAACTTCAAGTTGGACTTCTTTGAGTTATAATAGCTCTCATATAAATCTTGGGGCGCCTTAGGTGGAATAAACAGAACAGCCTTGAATTCCACATCACCTTCAGCAGTGAAGTGACTCCATGCAAGTGGCTTCTCCTCACTGAAATCCTGTCATCAAAAGAATGTAAACTTTTGAGCTAATAGCCTTCTAACAGTATCTTCTCCCAGAATCATCTCAAGAAGTGTTATGATGATTTGTTTACCTTGGCTAGAGAATGGTAGAATTTGGTGTATTCTTCTTCTGTGACCTCTTTGGGGTTCCTAAGCCATATAGCTTTAACATCATTCAAAAGCTCCCATTCATAAGTGGTTTCCTTCACTTTCTTCATTCTTGCCTTTTTATGTTCGTCATCTTTCTCAGAATCTTCATCTTCTGTTTCTTCCTCGGAAGAACTGGTCTCAGCTGTTCATGATTTGAAAATATCAATTGACTAACCGGAAACAAAATGCTACTAGCCTGCATTACATAAAAACATTATAGGGTTCGCAGCAAATTAAGCACATACATGTTTCTTCTTCATCAGCATCATCTTCATCCTCTTGAACCTCCTTCTCAACCTCCCTGCTTGCCCATAGATTTATTGGGAAGTTGATGAACTCAGAATATTTTTTCACCAAATCCTGAAAATGTAGAAAATAGAAATAAAAAATTAAAAAATATATAAAGGTAAATACCAAATCAAATAAAAAATATCAATTTGGCCAATCCGAATTTGATATTTTCACTTCATAGTTCAGGATATCATAAAATGATAATTTTATTTTATTTGTCAAATGCAGCCATGACCTTTCTGAAAATATACAAATTCTTGTCCAAGTTAGGAAGCGCAATTGGTTTTTTAAACTCTAACATTACATATTTTTCATCTTACGGAGAAAGCACCGAGTGTAGGTATTCACAGTAACGAGGCAGCTTAATTATTTATTTAAGAGCCCGTTTGGAGACCTCTTTTTTCGGCTTATCAGGCTTATCAGCCAGCTTTTTCACCAAACACGTAATTTTTACTTTCGCGTGCTGAATTGTGTAATAAGCAGAAAAAGTAAGGTTGGAGTTACTTTTCTGGCTGTATTGGCTGAAGTTACTGTAGATGACCATTTTAGCTATTTTTACATGTAATTTTTTCTTTATTTTATTAATAAAATATATTTTTAAAATATTTTTTTCTAGAATAAGCAGAATCAGCCAAAACAGCCACTTCAGCCAGAACTTCATAAATTTCAGCAGAAACAGCCAAAACAGCCGATTTTCGTGCTACCAAACGGGCTCTAAAACAGGACAGACAGAATTTGTCTCTTATTTCCATCCAAGATGCATATATGTGAAAAAAAATGGCCATTCTATTAAAAGTACATTCTCCATATCTTCCAACCTATATGGCTATATAACTAGAAATATGAGTAAGGAATGGACTGTCCCTCAGATTCTGACATAAAGAGAATGTAGAAACATATTCCATAAATAGAAACGCTGCAACTTTTTATCTTAGACGGTAGTTAATTAAGAATTCCACGACCATAAACATTTATCTACTGACCTTTAATTTGTGCTGGTCTAAGTATTCACCAGCTTCATCCCTAAGGTGTAGTCTGATTTCAGTTCCTCGGCCAAGTGGATCATTCCAAACATCCTCAGAAATTGCAAACGCTCCATCAGCCTTCGATTCCCAAACATATCTGAAGGCAGAAATATTCAATCAAGTATTCATAATAATAA
Organism: Cuscuta epithymum; assembly: GCA_945859915.1. Lineage (NCBI taxonomy): Eukaryota > Viridiplantae > Streptophyta > Magnoliopsida > Solanales > Convolvulaceae > Cuscuta > Cuscuta epithymum. The sequence goes on along the minus strand of CAMAPF010001041.1, from coordinate 267,036 downwards.
ACATGATACTTGAAGGGTCCATCTGGAAATTGGAAAATACCGGTGAAAGAAAATAGGGAAGAAATAGTGACGATAATATGAAAGAAAATCAAAATATAGATACAAACATCCAACAACAACATTCAAGCTTTAGTCCCAAAGGATAAGATAAGAGAAAAAAGACAAGATAAAGATAAAAATGATAATATACAACGAACAAAAAATATAAAACAAAAAAGGATAAAATGATAAAGAAGATTAAAGATACTCCCGCCATCCCATGTTGTACGATACACTTTCCTTTTTGCATTGTCCCAAAAATACGAAAACTTTCTTAAATTGTGTATCTCGCTTGTGGTTCTAATGTTTCCTCCCGTGACGCGTATCTGGCGTGTTCTTCCAAGCAACGCAGGGGTCTCGATCGTTCTTCTAAGGGATGTAGGGGTCTGCGACTTTGTACTTCCATACGTCGCTACGCGTTTATTGCTCCATCCAAACAACTTCGTATTCCTGTTTTTTTTATTTAACGTGGTGCTCAGTGCCTCAACACTTGCACCTCTCATGTTCTCCTCATTTGGTAGTTCAAAGTCTCTCAGAACTTCAGGCATCAATATCTAATTTACGAAAAGCTTTTCTCCCACAGATTTGGAATTTGGAATATTACATAAACAATTTAATATTATAAATATTATATTTATTATTTTATACTTTATAAATTGTTTATGTTAACGGTACACCATACTACCATAGTGTATAAATTGTTCAACATACTACGTACCGAAACAGTGTACCGGAGAAGCCTAACCCCTGCATATCGGATTTCATATATTAGTGAACCGCAATCATGTTTTCGTTCCGCGTTTCGGGGAATATCACAATCCATGTGACTATGTATTTTACAATTGTCGAAGTTTGATTTGGTCTTGTTTGTTTAAGTCTGGTCTATTCTGTTTAAGTCATGGCTCAGTTCATGTTAGCCGGTCCCAAAATATTTTGGGAGTAAGGCGCGGATGTTGTTGTTAATGTATAAAGATTGAAACCAAAACAAGTAAACATATGATCAAAATAATACGAAGTAAAAAATTTATCATAATATATTTTCAAGGTCAATGCCAAATAAAAGGAATTAACTTTGCTTTGCCATTTTACTCTGGTCTAAGCAATTTTGGTGATCTCGGCATATGCTAAAATGAGGGAATTCCCATGATTTAGAGGTGGCATTGTGATTTCACGAGAGTACCATAGCACCATAATGCAACCATTATGTTGAATTGGAGTGGGAGCAAAGTGATTGAGGCGAAAGGTGAATTATTAACCATTTTCAATTACACTATTGACCCTAAAAGCCCATCCATCAACCCAGCCGGTTGATATGAAGCAGAATCTGGGCTTGGAAGAAGAGGGGAAGAAGCCCCCGTGGGTTTACCGAAGGCGGGACGGGCTTGAGCCCACCTTCATAGGCTGGTTGCGGGCTGTTTAATTAATATTTATTCTTTTTATTTTTTCCTGATTTGTTTCCTTTTGGAGTTAATTAGGATTTCTAATATGTGTTTCTTATTAAGAGTTAATTAGGATTTCTATTATTTGGAGTTGATTAGGATTTCTAATATGTGTTTCTTATTAGGAGTTAATTTGGATTTCTATTATTTCTTTCCTATTTGAGGTTGATTAAGATCTTTATTATTCTGTTTCCTTGTTGGAGTTGATTAGGATCTTTAGGATTTTGTTTCCTAGTTTAGAAGTTAGTAGATGAGTATTTAAACCCCTTGTTAGGATTCATTCTGGCTCATCTTGGAATAAAATTGGTTTTAGCCGTTTGGCTCTGGGCAACGGTATTTTTACCGTTGATTATCGGGCAACGGTTCACCCCGTTGATTTTATTTTTTTTCTTTTCACAACAATTGGTCCGGCCTGCCGGATCCTGTTCCGCCGGAATGACGAGATCTATCAATGAACGTTTGTCAGAGATGGTGGCCAAGCAAACTCGGATGAATCAAACCCTAGAGAAGCACGGCATGCGTCTGGCAGAGATCGCCGCATCCCTGGCAGCGCTTACCAAGACGCTCGTTCCGACAGTCTCGACGGAAACAAGCTTGGACACGGTTGGCAGCCCCACCGTATCTACGCACAGTGGCGACTAACAGCTGCACAACGTCACTTCCTCCTTGGCTACGCTAAAAAAGACTCCCGCACCACCAACCGCGGAGAAGCATTCAACGGTGGTGACTTCACTCGACGCGGCAGCAACATCCTCGTTCGGAATTGGACTATGCAGCTCCTTTCTCACGATGTTGCCTTCGTTTAACGAAGTAGAACTGATCAGCCGGGTTGATAAGGCTGAAAAACGGTTCGAATTGAATTGTACTCTGCCGGGAAAGAAGGCGGCAGCCACTGTAGTTGCGGTGGAAGGATCAGCTCTATACCAGTTGACCTGGATACGGACACGAAAGGCGAGCATGTCATGGGATGAGCTTACACAGGCGATGGCTCGTTATGACTCACGGTTTAAGGGCAATCACTTTGAACGACTGTCCGGAGGCAAGTAGACAGGGATTGTGGAGGAGTACATCTCAATTTTTCCTAAAGATACTGACTGGGCAACCACCGGGAACAAATGTCAGCTGGTTTCCGGATTTCAACCTTGAGGACAAGGTTTTTTCAAAGAGGGATGGAATTGATATGAAGCAGATTCTGGGCTTGGAAGAAGAGGGGAAGAAGCCCCCGTGGGTTTACCGAAGGCGGGACGGGCTTGAGCCCACCTTCGTGGGCTGGTTGCGGGCTATTTAATTAATATTTATTCTTTTTATTTTTTCCTGATTTGTTTCCTTTTGGAGTTAATTAGGATTTCTAATATGTGTTTCCTATTAGGAGTTAATTAGGATTTCTATTATTTCTTTCCTATTTGAAGTTGATTAGGATCTTTATTATTCTGTTTCCTTGTTGGAGTTGATTAGGATCTCTAGGATTTTGTTTCCTAGTTTAAGAGTTAGTAGATGGGTATTTAAACCCCTTGATAGGATTCATTCTGGCTCATCTTGGAATAAAATTGGTTTTAGCCTTTTGGCTCTGGGCAACGGTATTTTTACCGTTGATTATCGGGTAACGGTTCACCCCGTTGATTTTTTTTTTTCCTGTTCACAACACCGGTTTATTTTTTTATCAAACCAATTTCTTTTACATTCTTTAATTTAAAAAAAGAAAAAGAAAACCTTTATCTATTCCTGCTTTCGTTTGTTCGGCATCTACTCTCTGGCGGTCTTGCCTTCTCAGGGGCGGATCTAGTGGGTGACGGGGGTTTGGGGCCCCTGCTTCAAGTGTATGAGATACGTATAGGAGGGGGGTAGGAGGGGGGTAGGGTGTCGCCTGGCCAGTCCTTGCCATTTTTTCCCGGCGACACAGACAGGTTTGACCGATGGATACTTTATTTGTTATTTTCCTTTATAGATCTAAGCATTAGATCAAGAAGAGAAATTGGAAAAGGGTCGTGTCTTTATTCGGAATACAAGATGGAGAAGAAGATGAATGGGTGGGGATGGGGGATATGAAAAGTATAATAAAATGGGGGGATTGGGAAGTGGATATGGGTTGGGACTTCTGTCTTTGAAAAATGAAGAGACTCAATTGGTAGGGGAAAGGAATTCTAATGCGTCCATAATAAATCATAGGTGGCCACCATCCACTATCAAACAACATTTAATATGGATGAAATACATAACATTGCAAAGTTGCTAGTAAACAAACGACCCATCTGACCCGCGGGTAGAACTGGTTGACCCAAAACCCAGTACTCAAAACGGGTCATTATCCGGTCCGATTTCTTAAACATAGATTTTTCCGAGGCCAACTTAAAAAGAAATTAAATCAGCCCAAACCCCAAGGCTGATCGGGCCAAGCCCAACAGCCCAAAGGCCTCAATTTCCAATTCAGGCAAATAGGTAGACCAACCGTGAAGCATCCAAGCACCAGCTCTGTTCACCACATTGCAACTCGCAAGTGGAAAGCAGCACTGCAGTGCCAAATGTCCACACCAGCAAGACTCCCGGAGCCAGCCCGCTACCAACTGCCAGAGTACATACTTCTCGCCTCGATGCCACTGACCACTGTATTCGCTGCCCGCTTGTCCGCTAGGTTTTTCCATTCTTGCCTTTCTTGATCGTGCCCCCTTAAATTATTTTCTAGTTCCGCCATTGTGCCTTCTCTACTGTTTCTGCGAGAAGTGCGTGTTTCAGACCTCAGGTAAGAATTTGCGTCCATCATCCCTCTTGCTTTGTGAGCCACCTCTGTTTGTTCTTCTAGGAAAATATTACTTTGTGAGCCGCCTCTATTTTTTCTTATAGAAAAACATTGCAACTCGCAAGCGGAAAGCAACAGTGTAGTGCCAAATGCCCACACCAGCAGGACTCCCCGAGCCAGCCCGCCACCACCTGCCAGAGTACATACTTCTCAGCTCGATGCCACTGACCAATGTATTCACTGCCCGCTTGTCTGCTAGGTTTTTCCATTCTTGCCTTTCTTGATTGTGCCCCCTTAAATTATTTTCTAGTTCCGTCACTGTGCCTTCTCTACTGTTTCTGCGAGAAGTGCGTGTTTCAGACCTCAGCTAAGAATTTGAGTCCATCAGCCCTCTTGCTTTGTGAGCCACCTCTATTTGTTCTTCTAGGAAAATATTACTTTGTGAGCCGCCTCTATTTTTTCTTATAGAAAACATTGCTCTTCTACTCTTTGGGTAGGACAGCTATAAAGTTTGGCAATTCACAACTTTGAGTTTTGGTGGTTGACTAGGTTTGTTCCAAAGTTTAGTTGTAATGTTACTAGATTTTTTTACATTACTAATTATATTTAAGAAATTATCTTAAATAGGAGTATAAACGTTTGTGAATTTGAAAGTAGAACTGTGGTGTTTTTATTATCTAAATAGGAGTAATTAGTGTCATGTTTTAGCATTACAGACTCTTTTAAACATTGGAGTATTTTTCAAGCTTGACAACAATTACTCCAATTTAGGGAATAAAAAGTTAAAGACGTGACATTCCTATTTTGATATTCCAAAATGTTTTTACTCATATTTAAGAAAATTTCTCATTATATTTCTAACTTTAATTTTACTACCATCATGTCAATTGATGCTAGCCGACCACAATTCCACTATCTAAGTTAGTTTACCGATTATATAAAATATCTAATGTGATATATATATATATAGGAAAATAGCCGCCGTGCGGCCTCCACGTTTTGAGGGCCGTCCCGGTGGAATTTTTCAAAGAAATTTTTTGAGCGTGTTCTTCGTCAAGTCTAGTACATCCATACCAAATTTCAGAAAAAAATTCAATCGGGAAGACAGTCAAACGATTTTTGGAAGATAACTGCGTTTTATATGTATATAAAGGGTGCAGTTATCTTCCAAAAATCATTTGACTGCCTTCTCGATTGAATTTTTTTGCTGAAATTTGGTATGGATGTACTAGACTTGATGAAGAACACGCTCAAAAAATTTCATCGAAAAAATCCCCCGGGAAGGCCCTCAAAACGTGGAGGCCGCACGGCAGCTCCGGTAAGGTATACCTTACCGGAAGAGTTACCTATATTATATATATATATATATATTATATATATAATATATATATATAATATATATATAATATATATAATATATATAATATATAATATATATATATATATTATACATACACACCATATAGGGGTGTTTGGTAGAATGTAAAATAATCATTTTTCGTGCGAAGTGTAGGTATGTAAAAGGTTTACACCGTTTGACTTGATTATACAATATAAACTGTAGAACACTTTTTACGTGGAGGGAGGGTGATAAAATACTTTCGCATTCTTTTTATAAAACAATGCAACACCTTTGCGTGCAAATTAAAAATAAATTACACATCTAACCAAACAATGCAATTTATTTTACATGGAAAGTGAGTGTATCCCTAAACTTTGCATGCAATCATTTCGCATGCAAAGATTTAACGTGTAACCCTATATGTAAATTATTTTACACAATCCACTATGCTTCCGCTATTTACCGCAGCGCTGTTTGCTACATTTATATAAAGGTTTGTAGGCCTTCCGCCATGATCCGCTATCCACTATTGATAACGCAGCTTTTATTAAAGTACTTTAGCGAAGATTCAAAATATCATTTTTTTCAAACTTGGAACATCATTTCCTCGCTGAACCCAAACTCTTTTCCCATAAAAATCAAAGAAGCTGAAGTTCTGTGGGGCGGAAGCAAGGTTGTTAACATCGCGATCTAACTCGCAGAATCGTACGACTTCTCCATTCAAAAAACAAGGAAGGAAGGAAGGGCGGAAGGAAGGGCGTTAATCTACTGCAACGTTAATCTTCCTGCTTCATCCGCTTTAAATCAGTCTTTGTCATTTTCTTCCATCTCGTTCTCTCTTTGTTCTCTGTGTTGTCCGCTTTGTGACCTTTGTCCGTCTACTTCTTTATTAAGTTTAGTTGTTCTGACTTATAGCAACAAGTCATGGGAAGTGTTATAGCAATAAGGTGCTGTTCTGTTCGTCTTATTCTTATTACTTATTGCTTATTCTTATTTTATTCAGATCAGATCAGATCAGATCAGAAAAATTCAGATCAGATCAGATCAGATCAGAAAAATTCAGATCAGATCAGAAAGATTCAGATCAGATCAGAAAGATTCAGATCAGATCAGATCAGATCAGAAAGATTTAGATCAGATCAGAAAGATTCAGATCAGATCAGACCAGATCAGAAGCATTCAGATCAGATCAGAAACATTCAGCTCAGATCAGAAAAGTTCAAACATGATTTATCACTTTTATTATTATATTAAATATTAATTATTATTATTAATATTGTTATTACTATTATGATTATTATTATATAATTATTATTAATAATATTAATAATAATATGATAAAAATAATATGATAAAAAAGATATTAATAATAGTTATAATATTTTAATATAATAATAGTAATATAAATGCAATTGTTAAGAAGACTATTATTATTACAACATTATAATAATAATATGATTAATATTATTATAATATTATATTATAATTATATGTAATTATAATTATAATTATAATTCTTATAATTATAAGTATAATCAATTGTAATTATTATAATTATATCTATAATTAATTATATTTATAATTGTAATTAATTATAATTATAATAATTATAATTATAATTACAATCATAATTATAATTATTATTATAATATAATATTATAATAATATAATACTAATTATAATAATAATCATATTATTATATTATTGCAATAAAAATATTAATATAATAATATCGTTATAATAATATTAATTGTATTTATATTACTATTATTATATTATAATATTATAATTAATGTTAATATAATTATAATTATTATTAATTATAATTATAATAATTATAATTATACTTATAATTATATTATAACTATAATTTATGATTATAATTATTATTTTTATTATAATTAATATTATTATTATTATTATTATTATTATTATTATTATTATTATTATTACTATTGTAATTATTTTACGGAGTAATTATAATAATATTGATAACTATAGTTACAATTATAGAGATAAATATTGTAATTATAATTACAATTATAATTATAATTTTTTTTAAATTATATTTGTAATTGCAATTATAATAATTGTAATTATAATTATAATTATAATCATAGAAATATTCGAATCAGATCAGATCAGAAAGATTCAGATCAGATCAGAAGGATTCAGATCAGATCAGAAACATTCAGATCAGATCAGACCAGATCAGAAACATTCAGATCAGATCAGATCAGATCAGAAAGATTCAGATCAGATCAGATCAGATCAGATCAGAAAGATTCAGATCAGATCAGATCAGATCAGAAAAATTCAGATCAGATCAGATCAGAACTTAAAAAATTCAGATCAGAAACATTCAGATCAGGCGAAGAGAACAGCTTCTAAGTCGTTTTCTTCCATCTCCTTCTCTCTTTGTTCTCCGTGTTGTCCGCTTTGGGACCTTTGTCCGCTTAAGTTGTTCTTTAGTTTAGGAAGTGCTTCTTTTAACTTGTTACCTCAAATGTTTTGCAATTTATCTTTGAACTTGTTATCTCAAGTGTTTTAATATTATTGTCCTATGTCTTGACATTATGTTATTATTAATATTCTTATTATATTAATTAGGTGTTTACATAGAATTGAATTGCATTGTATATATATACATGTGTGTCACACACACATATGTGTGTATAAATATATATTGCATGGTAAGATCTAACGATCCGCGTTATGATCCCCGAGTTACGATCTCCTAGACCCCGTCTGATCCCGTGCTAGGATCTCGAATTTAACAACCTTGGGCGGAAGGAGTATTTATAAATAATATTTCAAATATATGTATTCTTAGTTTTCATATATTTGTTTGAAATAATTAATAATAATGATAATTAATAATAATGATAGAATAAATGTAAATTATTACATAAAAATGCTTAGGAAAACAAAAACAAAACTTAGATAAATAGGTAAGTATCCCTTATTACCTTACATATTACTCCGTAATACATATTCAATGTAAAATGTAATAAATTACTCACAACTCAGCATGCTATCAAGTATCATAAAGAAGATAATGTGGTGATGAAATCCTATATAAACCACGAAATTTGCCTAGTTCTCATTAAAAAATATCCTATCAAACTGAAACTTTTGTAAACCTTAAGTTTATGAAACCCCTCAAAAAAAATGTTTTCTAAATTTTCTTAATGAGAGAAACGGCCCAGAGATAGAATTTGAAGTTTTAAAGTTTCAAACATGCCTCCCAATTTCCAAAACAATGAAACATTTTTCCATGCTTCATAGCAGCACACAAGAACACAAGCACACACATTGAACTCTATAGAAACATCATGATAGAACTTACTGTTTGTCGTCGTTGTGTTTGCTAATAACTTCAACATAGTCAGCCACAAGATAGACAGAGTAGAACCCAACACCAAACTGTCCGATAAGGTTAAGGTCTCCACTTTTCTGCATTTTCTCAACAAAGGCTACAGAAAACAAAATATAAACAACCATGTAACTTGTTCAACAACAACCGGAGGCTAATGCAGGCAACTAGCAGTGAATTGCATGCAATATTTGTCGTAAAATAGATACCCGATGTTCCAGACTTGGCAATGGTTCCCAAGTTCTTGATTAAATCCTCCTTTGTCATCCCAATTCCTCGATCACGAATCGAGAGAATTTTCTTTTCTTTATCCAATTTTATCTGCAATATAAAGCATCCAAGAGGAACTCAAAGTTTACATCCCTATATTAGTTTTACTGGTAATTGCTTTTTAATGCAAAAAACAAATGTCCAACCTGGATCTCAAGCTTAGCATCATCACCCTCACCCAATATATCCTTGTCAGTGAGAGAAAGGAATCTGATTTTATCCAATGCCTGATTTTCAAAACGTGCAATGTTAGTACAGTTTTTATCTAATACATGGTACAATTCAAAGAGCAACAACATTATGAAGCTGTACACACATCTGAAGCATTGGAGATAAGCTCCCTCAAGAAAATATCTTTGTTACTGTATAGGGAATTGATGAGGATGTCCATGAGTCGAGAAACTTCAGCTTGGAACTCAAATTTCTCCGCATTAGCTCGAAGCGTCCTCTTTGACATGGACTCAGCTTCTCTGAACACAATAGTTCAAGTAACACTCAATACGCAGGAAAAGTACAAGCTGAAACAAGAAACAATCTGTGCATTTGCCCAACCTTTTCACCACATCAGAATCAGTAGATAAACCGTGAGGAACAGCACCTATTTTTTCCTCTACCTTAGGCGGATCCACTTGTGGATCAACTTCAGCCTCTGCATTGGCATGTGTCTTCCGGCCTACATAAAAGTCACACGTCACAGAGGCAACATTAAGCAGTTATCTAAGGAAGCGACTAATCACAATAGACACTCGAGTTTTAGACAGAATGATACAGCTTAAACGGGAAAAATAATTCGCAAGTAAAAATGCGAGATCCAAAATGTAACTATCTAACAACATACAGAGTCTAGTTCTCGAGTACATATAAAAACGAATATGCATGTATGGTTGCGAGTGAATTACTAGAGACTTGAAGGTCTAGAAGATCTAAACAATGCGGGGCGATTTTATCCGGATTAAAGATCACTTCTAACAATGGAATAGGGTGCGACTACACAAAAAACACGCCATATCTCGAACTCTTAATTAGGTAATTAAGGTCAGAAACGGAGAGGGGCAAAATGGACGTACCTTGATCCGGAAGAATAAATAGAACGAACAGTAGAAACAGTAGGGAAGAGATCGTCCACTTCCTCATTGCTGCCGGCGGCGACTCGATTTCTGGTGACCTATGCTGTTTTGGGATCAGTGAAGAAATGAATTGATTATATAGTAAGAAGCCAGTCCGGCGTGTCAAGTTCATCTACATGCTATTGGTCCAGCGTGGATGATCTAACGGATGGATATCGTTGTTTTTCGCGTGGCAGCCTTCAATTGGATGCTTAAGTAGCACTTGACGTGGAGAGCTGGTGAGGTTCTGGAAAACTCTTCCGGTAAATTAAAAAAATTACCAGATTGGTCTTTGGAATAACGATCGTTCATAAAAACCAAAATACTTCCCAAAATTCACCCAAACACACAAGAATTATCAGAATAAAAGGTACCACATAAACATTTAAAAAAAAAAAAAAAGTAACCAAAAATTAAAAAGGTCCTCTTCTCTGCCTGCCTTCCATCTGTTCCAACTTCCAATCCAATCCAGAGCATCTTTAAAATTTTGTTTTTCAATTTTCTGTTTATAAAATTCTTAAATAAGTGTTTTCAATTACGTACTTTGCTTAATTAAATGCTTCAAAATTAAAAGCTAGAAGTTAATATATAGTTTCTTGTAATTGCTTCTATGTATTTTGTAAACCGTAGAATTTCAAAAATAGTTATAACTAATAATGATAAATAAATTCTTCTAAACTCAAAATACCCTTCTCCCTCCCACACTCTACATTGTGTCCCTGACTAATGACAATGCTTCATCTTCATCTTTGAGTGTGTGTATCGATGGACCCTGTTGTCATTTTCGGTATTGCAGTGCAATAATTCTCTTTACTAATTTTCAGAGAGGTGGATTTGATAAATTTTTGACAATAAGCTTCCCTCACTTCGTCACAGCTATAGCTACCTTGTTGGTCTACATTTTCGTTCACTTGGTTTGTTCTTTATCTGAAGTACGGATTATTTGTTTTACAAAGTTTGAAGCACGTGGGGATGGGGCAGGGGATAAAGATGCATGATTTGTTCAAGGCTATGGATATTTTTGTATTAGAACAAAATACTACATTAAAAAATTTTCTTTACCAAACATTCTATATTAACTTTTTCACATTAAACACTTCTATTCTAAAATACTACTCACTCTTACTAATAAGCACACAAAAATAAGTAGAAACAACACACCACTCTTTAAATATTCTTTACATGGACTTTTAATGGTAGATGCAACTAAATCAAGTCAAGTCAATGGCTCAAACCTTACAATTAACTAATACATCTAAACAATTTTTTGGTGAATGTTATACCTATAAAAAGATGAGGACTCTTCGTCATATGTTTTTTTGGTTCTTTATTAATCGATTGAGCTTATCTTCTCTTCCTTCTTTATCTTTGTTGATATTCCAAACCGGTGAGGGCGCTTCTAACTAACAAAACAACCAATGTTCTAAAAGGCGCTAGGCGCTAGTCGGGCGCCACCCCAGCGCCTAAGCGGCTAGGCGGGCGCCTAGTCGGGGACTAGTCAGAGACATATAAATTTCATTTTTATCTATATTTTTGCATAAATATGATAAGTAATATTGTATTTTTATGTGTACCAAACATATACATATGCATTACAAACATGATAACTACTCACTTAACTTCATAATGTTATAAATATAAATAATGATAAAATTTGGGTATATGTACAAACATATATAGGTTTATCTTAATTTACAACTTCATTTCTTTATATTTATGGCTAAAGTTAAAGTACATATAATGCTTAGAAAATCAAAATTGAAAAGTAAGGTAATGTTTGGCGAATCTAGACGGTCTAGGCGGCCGATTAGACGCTTTAGGCGGGCAACTAGGCGCCATAGGCGGCCGACTAATTCACCTAGGCGGCTAACCAATTAGTCGGAGCACCTAGACGAAAATCGGGGCACCCGACCACCGCCTAGCACCTAGGCGGGGACTAGTCGGACGCCTAGAACGATTTTTCGAACAGAGAAAACAACCAAATCATAGATAATTGTCAGCAAAGTTGCTTTTCAAAAGATTTTATTACTTATTTATAAACACGGACCGTCAATTTATCATTGGATTTGAATAAACGTGCATTTAATTCGTTTAAGTCGTTCTTTTATCATTTGGTCACATTTAAAATAGTCAATTGTAATATTCTAATTTGTCCATATGGACATAGTATCGTACTTTGAGGGTACCGTTGAATTTGTAAGAAGTCTATATTAAATAACCATAACTTGATCACTAGCCCTTGGAACCTTGGAAAAGACAAAGAGCCAATCACCCAGGATGAGCAATTTCATGACCTGCTAACCACATTACGACCAACTATAAATCAATCATGACCAATCTTTAGCTTTCTGTGGCTAACTTTAATCTAAATCTAAAAGTGAACCAAGTTTTAGATTTGTTACTTGGTAAGGTTATTAATGAGATAATGATACATATAAACTTTATTGATTGGATCAATGATCAAATAAATATAGATTTAATGAACGAACTTTATCATGATGTACTCTATTTTCGGTAGATGAATGTTAGCTGTAAAATACTGTTTGATAAAATAAAGTAGGCCATAGTGTAATACTTTGTCTTTTAGAAGCAAGTTTTGCTCCGTATTTAGGTTTTTGTTGGTTTCTGGTTTTCTACCTTTTCGAATAACATTTTTTTTGGAAGAAGGGAGATTAAATTGATATCACATCATTCAGATAGAGAGTAAAACGACAAAAGGATCACAGGAAACCGTCAGCACTCGAACCAGACTTAGAGTCAGTCACCTTCAAAAAAACAATATGACTCGTTGATCCTATAATGGGCATAAATGAGCCAACGACGGTTAAAGCACGCCTCCCATCACCGAATTCTAATGCAAGAGTCTTACAACAATAAAAGTAACCAACTGAAAAATAAACAGTTTGATCATGAAAAATAAATAGCAAACAAACAATAAAATTAAAATGTTGTTTCCAAACGCTAGACTCTCTTGTACTCTAGGGCAGCGGTTCAGGAGGGGGACAGTCCAATAGTACTGTAGCTTCTTCTTCTTGCCTCTTATTTATCATGTTCTCTATCAAGCCTCCTCTATCGCCACCTAACACGGATGACCTCGAATCCAAATATGTTCCAGCCCTTAGCCCCAAGCTTCATCCATGACATTTTCATCTCAACCATGAACGACATCCTAGAAACTCTCCACCTGCTGCCAAGGGTGCACAACTTTTGGCCGCCATATAAGTGTTGCGGCTTGCCGAAGAAGAAAGCATCATGAATGGCGGAAGAAAGCCGTACAAGAATGCTGCACTTCGTCGAAGACGAAAGCGGAGAAAACTGCCCCTAAATTTAGGGGAGACGCCCGCTGCTATGCTAGGGTTTCTATCTTAGAGAGAGAAAGAGCCACGTTTTTGTGTGACTATTTTACCTTTTCAAATAACATTTTGATAATTCTTTTTTATATATAAATAGATATTAAGTACAGCAAAAAATATAAATATTATGCTTTTGAAATCGTATACAATTTTTTCCTGGAATATTCATTCCCAGTACCTGGACACTTTAACCATATCGGTATAACATAATGAACGAGCTTTATCATGATGTACTCTTTTTCTCCTATAATCCGGATTATTTTTTCGCACATGGTTTTTGTTACGTAGGGAGGTTTTGACGAGACAACATAACATACAACATGGTGACTATAACTTAACACAAGGGAAGTGTTGTAGGAAATTATATGTAGTGTGATATCGTTTAGATAGAATATGTATTAGGGTTATCTTAAGTAACTATGTATATGATGAGCCTATTGGGCTATCCTTGTAAATTATAATATCTCCCAATTTATAGAGCATTCTGTAATCAAACTATACGAATACTTCTCCCATGATAACTGATATTGTTATATTTTTATTTTTATTACTTATAGTTGCATTTTTAATTAATTTTATTGTTTGTTGTTGTAGAAATTACACACTTTTGGTGAATTACTTTATTTTTCTAGATAGTTGTAATTTGTTTAGATTAGGATTATTCTGAGCTTAAAACAGGTCAAGATCATCAAAAGGACCAAGATTTGACCCTAAAAGATCAAGAAAAGTGCAAAGGGACAAGACAAAAAGAAGATTGAAAAAATAGTTCATATACTCGTTCGGGTATAGGCAATACCCGATCGGGTATAGGCAATACCCGATCAGGTATTGAGTTGATTCATGTGTCAAAATCAGAATATGGAGAGACAAAAAACGTGCAAGATTTTGAAGATTTGGCTCATACCCGACCGGGTATGTCAAGAAAATTGCCTTTCTGTGAAACTGCATCAAATACCCGATCGGGTACCCTAAATACCCGTTCGGGTACCAAGCTTTGCCACCTCGAAACACCTATAGATACACTTCTTCTCCTTCTCAATAAAATCACCAATTCCTATATACTTCTAAGCTCAATTTAGTCAAATACTTTATTTATATTTTTAACATGTTTAGTCTCCAAATGACAAGCTAAACTCTTCCATCTTGGTTTTGCTACATTGAAGCTTAATGATTTGTAAGTTGTGAGTTATTTTCCTTAATCATCTTCCTTGAATATTAATTACATTCCTATTTTATATCCCATATTAATATTTTGAGCATTACTTAAGGGATCAACTAGTTTTGTTTCATATATTAATTATTACTAGAATTGATCGATTAATACGCTTGTTATTCATTCGGTCCTTTCAACGGTAGTAAACTTGGATTATTAATGCATCCGCCTCATGGTTAATAATCTAAGGGAAATTAATTATATTGATTAAATCAATAAACCGCTGGTGTTGAGGTTATCAATCTCAATCAATTTAATCTTAAGTTTTATTTCTACTATCGGGTCAATATACGACGCATGTTCTAAATTGACTTGATAGTAAGTTTAATTAATGAACGCGTCTCGTTATTAATAACTACACTCGATGAATTGGAGATACTCCACGATTGAGTATTCGAGAGCAAGATAGTTAAAGATATAACCGGGATCGGCGAACATTTCATTAAGTGGAACATTTCATTTGCCTCAAGTTTCCCACAGCCGAGGGCATCGGATATTCCCGGGGGAACCAGAAGTTTTCTCGGACCTGCTACCTTCAGATCACGAAGAAGGTTAACAAGGCTGAGATACGCATAGATGCCCTCACCGGGGCGGTAGAAGAAGAGGAAGAGAGGCCGAGGGCGGAGCCAGCAGAAGAAGTGGAAGACTTTGCGCTCGATCCGGCCAAGCCGGAGAGAGTCGTGAAGATTGGAGCCAAGCTCCCAGCAGATTTGAAGATCAATATCACTGAGGTCCTCTGCGCCTACGCCATCATTTTTGCATGGGGGCCGGAGGATATGCCAGGGATTCACAGATGGGTAATCACTCACTGCCTGGCGGTGGACCCTTCCTCAATACTAGTCAAACAAAATAGGAGGCCCCTCTCGGCCGAAAGGGGGACTTCGTAAAGGAAGAGGTCACTGTGCTCCTTGCTATCAAGCATATCAGGGAGGTAAAATATCCCTCATGGTTGGCCAATGTGGTCCTTGCGCAGAAGCCACCCACCTTAACCAGGCATGTCCCATGGATACATTTCCTCTGCCCAACATTGATCAGCTGGTGGACGAAACAGCGGGTTGTGAAATCATGTCATTCCTCGACGCCTTTCGATGATATCACCAAATCTATATGCAGAAGGAAGATGTGGAGAAAACCGCCTTCATGACGCCTGAAGGCATCTTCTGTTATCTGGTTATGGCCTTTGGGCTGAAAAACTTTGGCGCCACTTACACTAGAATGGTGGCAAGGGTCTTCCAAGCCGTGTTAGGGCGTACCATGGAGTCATACGTCGATGACATGATCGTCAAGAGCAAGGAATCAGCCAACCCTCGCCAACGATCTTTGGGAGATATTCGCCATCATGCAGAAGTTTAATCTCCGATTGAACCCAAATAAGTGCACCTTCGGTGTACAAGGAGGGAAGTTTTTTAGGCCAGCCTAGAAAAAATACAGGCCATTATCAACATGCAACCCCCACGCAACGTGAAGGAAGTTCAAAGGCTGACAGGCTGCTTGGCAGCCCTCAATCGCTTCCTTTCTAAATCAGCATAAAAATCCCCCCTTTCTTCCAGATCATGAGGAAGACAGCCGGTTTCCAATGGACAGCAGGATGTTAGGAGGTCTTCACCTCCTGTACTCTCCAAGCCCAAGGTACGAGAGACATTATATCTCTACTTAGGCGTCAGCCTCGCCGCAATCAGTTCAGTGCTCATTCGCGAAGAAGCCGGGATTCAACATGCAATCTTCTATGTAAGCAAGACTCTCCGGGAGGAAGAACTTGGGTATTCCTCCGTGGAGAAGACGGTGTTGGCTATTATCTGGATAGTCAAAAAGTTGGGCCATTATTTCCAAGCCCATCCGGTCCTCACACATCAACCCCTCGGTGCCTTGACGCGGAGCCCCACTAGTTCTTCCAGAATGGTAAAATGGGCCATCTTCCTCAGTTAGTACAACATAGACATCCGTCCGAGGCCCGCCATTAAGGACCAAGCCCTGGCAGACTTCGTGACGGAATGCACTGCGGGATCGACAGTAGCCCAGGAGCCCTCGGCACCAGTAGACGAATGGTGGACCCTTTACACCGACGGGTCCTCGGCTTCGAAAGCATGCGGGGGAGGCGTAGTACATATCACGCCAGAAGGCTTCTGAGCTTATTATGCAATCCGTTTCTCATTCAAGGTGTCTAACAACGAGGCGGAGTACGTGAAGTGTGACTCCAAACTAGTGGTCGGCCAGATCTCGGGGGAGTACGAGGCATAAGAAGGAAGAATGAAGCAATACAAGGAAGCGGCTAAGGAAATGCTTAAGGTATTTGATGAACACTCTCTCACTCAAATACCGAGAGCTCAAAATTCTGAGGCCGACATTCTGTCCAAACTCTCAGCTGAATCCCCAAAACATCTATCCAAAATTGCAAGAATCGAGGAACTCAGCTTATCAAACATACATGCCAGTCCCGTCATGGAAACACACCAAAGGCCGGAGGACTGGATCTCAGACATCACTAACTTTATCACGACTGGACAGCTGCCTGAAGACGAGGGTCGGGCAAAACTAGCTAAATTGAGAGCTCCAAGCTATGCCCTCAAAAATGGTAAACTCTACAAGCGATCCTACAACGGTACATTGCTCTGATGCTTACATCAAGATGAGGCAGAAGTTGCAATGGAAGAAGTGCACAGTGGCACTTGCTCAGCCCACCAAGGCCCCTTCTCAATGTCCCGAAGGCTCGTGGTCCAAGGGTACTTTTGGCCCACCATGGCCCTAAACTACGCGGACCTTGCCCGGAGATGCACCGTTTGCCAACATTTCCAGAAGGCTCCCGGAAGGCCAGGAGTTAATTACGCTCTTGTCAGCACGACAATCCCTTTTTCCAGATGGGGCATTGACCTGGTGGGCCCACTTACGAGGGGTACGTCCAACAACAGGTACATAATCGTGGCCATTGACTACTTCACAAAGTGGGTGGAAGTTGAACCCCTCGTCAGCATAACTGAGGCTCGGTGCCACCATTTTGTCCTCAAAAATATCCTCACCAGATTTGGCATTCCCTAACAAATTGTGTCCGACAACGGAACTCAGTTTGAAGTTGTCCCCTTCCGGAATCTCCTCGAGGCATGGGGCATAAAACACATTATCTCTTCAGTTGCCTACCCCCCAACGGAATGGCCAAGTGGAGAACGCCAACCGGACATTGCTTGAAGGATTGAAGAAGAAGCTCGAGGCCGAAGGAGGAGGCTGGGTGGAAGAACTACACAACATTTTGTGGGCCTATCGTACCACCCCGAGGAGGAAAACAAGCGAAACACCTTTCGCCTTATGCTATGGGTTTGAAGCCAAGGCACTCACCGAAGAAACCCTCCCTACCAGGAGAGTGGATCAGTATGAACCTGGAGCTAACGACGACAACATGGCCCTCGATCTCCATCTCATTCCAGAATGTAGGGAGCAGACCTTCCTAAGGGCGGAGAACTAGCGATGCCAAATTAAAGGCTACATCGATGCCAAGGTACGCTCCCGAGAGTTTCAAATGGGGGACTACGTCCTCCAAAGAAGGGAGGCAAGTCAACCTACCGAGGGCGGTAAACTGGCACCAAAATTCGAAGGGCCGTACATTGTAACAACCATCATCAAACCAGGAACGTGCAAGCTAAAACGCCCCAACGGGACCGAAATCCCCAGACATTGGAATGTACATCACATGGTCAAGTTCTATCAGTAAAGCCAGGTACGAGTGGCCAAGCCCTCGGACACTGATCAACGGGCCAAGGCCTCCATTTTCCATGGATAAATAAGAAGAATACTTTCTTTCTACAACATGCGTTAAGAGCTCCCGGTACCAAGTGTTGGGAGCACATAATGATAACTATATCTATAAACAGCAAGTGTTTAGATGAAAGCGTTATGCAAAACTAAGTTGTCTCCCTTGAGAACGCATATATGCATGCCAAGCATCACGCCGAGGGTTTACTACCCTGCGGTTCCGGACGGTACCAAGTACATCTGGCCAATTGTGTCCAGCACACAAATTAAACCCTTCCCGTGTAAGGGAATGGCAGGCAACGGATTATGGCCTAAGGGTTTCGTGTCATTCCCCAAGGGAATGGCAGGCAACAGACTATGGCCCGGGCCCAGGATTCGGCTTTCACAAACGAAACGCTTCCCGTGCTATCCCCCAAGGAGAAGCAGGCAACAGACTATGTCTCAGGCAGAGGGAACGACTTTCAAAACTGAGACGCTTTCCGCGCCATCTCCCAAGGGGAGGCAGGCAACAGACGATGTCTCGGTCCAAGGAAACGACTCTCAAACCCCTCGGAACTCGGAAGATTAAACACCGAGGGGGGAGCCAACGGTCTCTGCCGCTGCCTCCCACTGAGTTCCACATAGACCAAGTCTCCCAAGAAACCAAGTTTCTTGAAGCCCCCTAAAATAAATGATAGTGGGGGGAGTAAACTTATTAAGGAACGATGTGAACCTTACTAAGTCCACACTTCAACACCCTCCGGCGTAAAGACCGAGGGCATCGGGCATCCCTCATGGAGTATAAACCAAAATCGTGGCCAAGCCCAATTTTCCGAAGGTGGACGCTGAAAGCATGAGGGTATAGAAGTGCAAACTTCACAAAGCCCACAACAAGTTGAAAATTCTTCTAAGTCCACGATCCAATACTTTCCCGAAGGCGGACCGTGAAGGCATGAGGCCATGAAGATGGAAATTTACTAAGTGAAGGTGAAAATCTCGCTAAGTCTACAAGTGGGAAGCCTTCGACGTAAGGGCCGAAAGGTCTGGCAATACTACTTGGTTAAGTGAAAATTACCCAAACTCCACGACCATTGCCCTGAGACTCGGTAATACTAATCGGCAACACACCGGAGGGTACAATCACATAACGAAGGCGTGAGGGCCGAGGGCATCCCTGAAAAACTATGAATTAAAGTAAAGATATTCCCTAAGTGAAAATTGTACTAAGGCGTTACAAGGAGGGTACAATTAAAAGCGCGAGGACATTACAAGGAAATTTCCCAAAATTTTCCCAAGTCTACAGACAGCCCTCTATCAAAGTTAAGGGGGACTTACAACACATACATTCATACATGAAAGCAAGTGAATAAGAACATACATGGAAACAAACAACAAAATTGAAGGCATTCAGAGATCAGAATCAAAGGCATTCAAAAAACAACAACCGAAGGCATAAAGGGGCATCCATTTATATAAACAGTGAAAGGCAAGAATTATTGGGTTACGAGAGTACTAAGACAGGAGGCCTAATATCCTATTACACAAAAAAAAACTAAAGGAAAAAATTTCTAAGTACATTCATCTTCTCCACCTTCCTTCGGCTTCGAGGCGGCATCATCTTTAGCCTCCTCGTCCTTGTCATCCATGCCACATTCCCGCATAAGCTCAGAGTCACACAGGATGGGACTCTCTTGACCCGGGGAGGGGGATCCTGATGTCTAGTTGGCGAGGGGGCAAACCATATGCTGCCGGGTTGAATTCCTCCGGGGGCACGCTGTAATGTTGCACGAGCTTCCAGTAGACGAGGCGCTGAGTGAAGAACTCCCCGCCTTGGTAAGAAGAGTTGCCTCTCTTGGCCAACCACATCTTCCCGGGGCCTTCCACCCAGTCGTCTACGGCCTGCTCCACGACCTAAGCTAGCCACTCCTTCCAGTTTTCAACTTTCCAGCCGTCGGAGACAAAGGCGTCCACAGCATCCTTTTCTGCCTTGGTCACAACTTCGGTCTTGGCATTCTCGGCGGCTTCAGCGGCTTTTTTGGTTGCTTTCCCGACGGCCTCCTCGGCCGCGACTTTTACTTTGAACTCGGCATCCCTCAGCCTCTGCTCCATGCCCTCTCTCTCCAGTCGGAGGGTTTCCTCAGCCTCGACCAGCTTCTTCCGGAGGGTGCTATTCTCCTCATAAGATTTTCTGAGGGCCTCATCTGCCATGACCTTGGCCTTTCTAAGCTGGTCCACCCTCCGGAGTTGCTCACAGAGACCCATGTAACTCTATAACAAAAAAAACTAAGGGTCAGGCCACTACACGGGAAATAAGCAAAGGCGAATTACCAAGGACAAATAAGGAAAAGCGCTACTCACAGTGGCACTGACTTGAAGGATCTTAGCATCGAGGACATCATCCCCATACCGGGCCAGCATGGACCTATCGCCCGAGGGCATTATCCCCCTCATGTATTCCATGGGGTCAAGGGTGGCGACTATGATTGAGGTCCCCTTCTTGAACGAGATCTCCAGAACCTCTCGCTCAAAAAGCTCCTTATTGAACTGTACCGGAGGAGAGCGGGGGCGGGGGGGGGGGGGGGGGGTCGTTTTGGGGTGAGGGTGATCAGAAGAGGAATATCCCTCCAAGATGACCACAGATGCAGCTTTCTTCCCGGTGGCACCCTTCTTGGCCTTCTTCTCCGGGGCATGACACCTACCTTTCCCCTGCCTCTTCTTTTTTGCCGCCTCGGTCTTCGAGGGTTCTCCACCCTTCTTGGCCTGAACGGCCTCGTCCTTCTTAAAGAACTCATCGCGGGCTTTTGTTTGGCCATCTCCTTCTTCTTCTGGGTTTTCCCCAGTTGCTTTCTCAATGCGGCGAAGGCATTGACATCCATGGCGGTACCTGCAAAACAGACGAATGTTACGCTCAAAGCAAGAAAACACAGAAAAAATCCTAAGTACACAAAACTAATAGCCTTCGGTAATCACCTCTGGCACTTTTATACACGTGATCAATAAGGGGGTATTTCTCATCATTTTCCCCAAAAGACGGTAGCGCCGAAAGCCCAAATGGTATAGCTCATCCGGGAGTGTGGCGTCTCTAATCATCGCCAACTTATCAGACCCCTCCGGCAGGGCCGATAGCTTCTTCCCATCTTTCTCAAGGGCAGCACTCCCCACCTTCAGATGCCTCCGAAAATGATCATGAAGAGGCCTCGGGAACGGATTTTCCGCCATACGGATGTAGCAGAAGCGTTCCTTCCAACCTTTATGGGACGAGGGGACTTCGGAGAACAACCTCCACTCCGGAACTTGCTGCAAGTTGGCGAAGCCTTTTGTGTTGGAGTACCCCCTTGGCACAGGTTGAAACACGTGTAAAATAGGTCTAGAGTGGGTTCCACGCCCCGGGACTGGCACAAAGAAAGGAAACCGACAATGTATGAGTGACTATTAGGAGTCAGCTGGAAGGGGCGCTAACTTCACGAATCGCAGGTGCTCCAACACGAAAGAATGAAGTGGAAAACGGAGGCCCAACTCCACCGATAAGATGTGCACAGAGAAACAGCCTTCGGGAGGGCAAGATAGGACGTCATCTAGCCCCGGCTCTACCACGTGCGCCAAGGCCCTGTGAAGAATTGGGTCGTGTGGTACTCGGCTTCCACAGCCTTCGTCTTCAATTTGAGGACAGCAGTGTTGAGATATGAATGCTCCTCGGAAATTCCTACATGCTGCCTGACATCAGCAGCAGTCTGCTTCTTCTTTGGGGGAGCCCTCGCCTTCTTTTTTTCTTCATCGCTGCAGCCCGAAGGGATTCTGAGCTGAGGGGCCGAGAGCTTCCTACCTCGCAAACAGTCGCGGGGAGGATGACAACGGTTACCTTGAGGCATTTCTTTTCCTCCTCTTCTTTGGCCGTTTGAACAGCGAGGGTCATCTCTTCATCCTCAACTACTTATTCAAATTCCTCGGCTTCGGCCTCGGTTCTGAGATTGTTCTGAACGTCCTTTGCTACTTCCGAGTCGTTCCTAGACGAGGGTTGAGGACTCGACGACTTCTCATCCGTCCAGCTCTAGGATTGTACCGAAGCCTTCTTTGATATGTCATGGGAGTCACTTGCAGAAGACATCCTTCGGGGATGTTTGTCGAAGGGGCAGGGAAGAGAAAATGTTCTAAGGCTAATAACATTAAATCTAAGGGCGGGGAAGCAAAATATGCTAGGGAAATCAAGAACAGATGAAGAACTGACCTCGGAAGTGGGGGTTTGATCGATCTAAGCTTTCTTTCTCTAAAAATTTTGGCAGAGCTTCGCTTCAACTCAAAAACGCGCAAGAGGAATGAGCTCGGGCATGGGGTATTTATAGCCTACTCATCCAGGGTTAGGGCCGGAACCAGGACCTTTGGTTAAAAGCCCATCATTACTAACCGCTGCTTCAGCCCAATCGTTGGCACCCGCCCGATGCGCACCAATCAGCACGCGCCATGTGGCCAATCCCTCTAATGACTATATTCTAACAGTCATTTCAGAACCAATGGTGGCCTCAACCAGCACCCCTCGAACAATAGTAACGCGTAGCCCTCGGGTCAATACCTTTTATCAGAACCCCTTCAACACAAAGAAGCCTTCGATCTCAAGGAGTGAGGGACTGGGGGTACCCCTCGGGGAAAGCACCAATATAAAAAAAATCTTACAGGACATCAACGATAGCAAATCAACTTTTGCCAAATCACAAAAGGCAACTCAACGACGCTCTCCCTCAAGAAGCCCTCGACCTCAATGTGTGGGGGACTGGGGGACTCCCCTCGGCGAAACACGCAAAATGTGGAGATTTTCGCAGTAACCAACTATAGTAAGGCAGCCTCTTGCAGGATCATAATAATACTCCTCGTTCCCTCAAGAAGCTCTCGGCAAAAGGAGTGGGGGACTCCTGATGGAGTATAAGGCCCAGGAACCCCCGGCCCACATACTCTTACTGCCCCTAAACAGGCCCAATAAGCACTGGCAGCCCAGATACAGCGACCCACGCTCCAAGAAGCCCACGAAACACATATGGGTGCCTTCGGCACCACAGCCGAAGGCATGAAGCTCGGGGGAACAACTGCTCTTGGTCCAACGACATTACTGGAGAATGCAGGCTCAAATAGAAGCCTTCGTCTAGGAAGGCCTTTGCCCATTACGCCGAAGGGTCACCACTCAGCGAAGATTCCCCTGGAGGCAAGCACCCACCACATTCAATGCGGTGTCACGTCCAACCATCGCATTTAATACGGTGCCACATGCAATGACGGCGCCACCGCGACTGAATTGACCCTCCACCATGGATTAATTGACACGTGTACTCGCATTATGTCACGCCCCGGACCTACCGGACACGTCAACAACCCGCCGTACAGTACGAATAGTCAACCGCAGTCCAACTCATCCATACCATACAAGGCGTCTTGAATACCATTCACGATAGTACATCCATAAACAATCATAATGTAAAATAATTAATTTAAGCAGCGGAAACATTAATATAATATCCGAGCCACACGTGGCAAACACGGGCATACAAGCCCCAAATAAATATTCAAAATAATATCCATGAGCATTATTTAGATTGTTTTCAAAACAGAAACGGAAGAAGCACGAACCACGTCTTCTTCCCTTGATCTCCCCGAAGCAACGGGTGGCGGCAGCAACTCTTCAAGTTCTACCTGAAACTGTGAGGTGGCCTCCCCCGTGAAGGGGAGGTCAGTACTTGGAAGCATTTGACAAGTACAATGACAACTATACTAAGTATAATCAATGTTTCAATTTCTTAAGACCCTCAAATAGAGTGATATTATATCGTAGGCCGTAACCCCCGGTTACCCTGTTTTATAAATATACTTACTTTATATGAAGTCAAGTAGTCGGCCCGTGGGCCCATATCCATTTAGAATTTTCCATTTTCACTTTCCGTGACCATGAGTCACGACAACCCCATAGGGTTCCCTCGAGTCCCGATTGTATAGCAAGGGCTCGGCCCAACTACATTTCTATACCATCCTTTAACTCAATTTGATATATCTAAATTTGTATGGCAAGGGCTCGGCCCAACTACGTTTCCATACCAACCATAACTTCATGGCAAGGGCTCGGCCCAACTACGTTTCCATGAAGATCACAATGCATGGCAAGGGCTCGGCCCAACTACGTTTCCATGCTAATCACGTTACATGGCAAGGGCTCGGCCCAACTACATTTCCATGTAATCCTAGAGTCCGACTCTAATTTATTTTCATAGCTCAATTCTCAAGCAAATCCTATGCCTAGAATCAATTCACTTGGATAGCCTTTAGGCCTACCCCTAACACACCTTAGTGTTCATACAATTCGACCTTAAAGCATCTCTTAAGACTACTTAAGGCATATCTATTCACAATCCTATCTCTTAGGATTAATTCCATCATTTATTTATATAAATCTCCCGACTAGTATTTCGATACTAGTCGAATAACCTTAGAACAACCAAGTTCTAAGTTCATAGCCAAATGGTTTATCTCAATTGATTTTCCAATCCAAATATGATTTAATCCCAATATCAAAAATATCACTTTTATCCATTCATGAATTTCATACATGAAGTAAAAGTATATTTTATCACAATTTTCATAGTTAATTCCATTACCATACCATTTCTTTCATATCACATAATCATACACAATTTCTTACAAATTTGTATATTATGCTCTTTTCCTTATAGACAATAGTCTTCTCATTCTTAGGCATTATTAATCATTAATAATCCTTAAAAACATATTTAATTACCTTAGGTAATCTCATGAAATTAACCCAAAGATTATAAGCAATATAGTCAGCCATCCTCACCTTGTGAAGTGTTACAATAGTTGCCTTTGTTAAGCCCCTCGGTCGATCCCCGCTCTAGGCCGATAAAAGGCAAATTCCTGGACAGTAGCCCAAAAGCCGGGCGGCTTTCACCCAAAGCCGGGCGGCTTTCGTAGTCTGCAACCACGAACAGCTTCTTCTCCTTGGCGGTTTCCGGTGGTTTCAACTCCTATCGATTCCACGACTCTTCTAAGTTAAATACCACCACTTTATAACATTATTCTACACTTTTAAACGTGTAGAACTCCACGTTTAATCCACCATATGATTTCTTAAAAATCATACAACACAAAACTAGTTAAAGAATGTTTATGGAGTTCTTACCTCAAAAACTATTCTTTTCTCCTGGGGTCTTCTTTCTTCCTTGAGCTCGTGTGAAACTTGCTAGAGCTCTCTCTCCCTCTCTTGGCTTTGGTTGAATGGTTGAGGATGAAGGATGGGATATCTCCTTCTCAACCAAGTGAGAAATAATGAGAGTAAGTCAATGAGGGGTGTGGGTTTTGTCTCCAAACATCCCATCTTGCATGAGTCCGCCCCACCCCATATTTTGTTGTCTCATTCCATCATTTGGAGTCTACAACCCATGTGGGAAAGATCCCAAGTGGGTGTAGGAAGTCCCTCCCAATTATTTCTGCTATTTCTGGCCGGTCGGGTCAAAATAGCGCTCGGGTTGTCCAAATATTTTTATCAACTTCGGTTGGCATTTATTGGGCTTCTATAATTATTATGATAACCCAACTAAATATTTGGTAGTCCATTCTCGTATAATGGACCCGATAAATAATTTAATCAATCGCACATTAATTAAATATGTCAATCAATTCCACGAATTTTATTCGTTTGGAAATGCAAATACACATCGTCTTTAAATTTCAAGTACATTCGGGTGCGGTGTCACAAGTTCACCCCCCCTTAACGGGAATTTCGTCCCCGAAATTCACAAATGCCTATTAAAAAGAAATGCATATTGTTCCTTCATCAAGGCTTCTGTTTCCCAAGTTTCTTCTTCAACTCGGTCACTTTTCCAAAGGATTTTAACCATTGGAACTTTCTTGCTTCTTAGTTTCTTTACTTGCCTATCAAGTATCCTCACCGGTTGTACGGCATAGTTCAAATCCTCACGTATTTCCACGGGTGGTTTCTCTAACACGTGAGACGGATCCGGCACGTATTTCTTTAGCATAGACACGTGGAACACGTTATGTATCTTTTCCAATTCTGGAGTCAACTGCAATCGGTATGCTACGGCCCCAATTCTTTCAAGAATCACAAATGGCCCTATGTAGCGTGGGTTAAGTTTCCCTCGGCTTTGAAATCGGATGATTCCCTTCCAAGGTGAAACCTTCAAGAATACCTCATCCCCCACCTTAAATTCCAAGGCTCTTCGGCGCTTATCGGCATAGCTCTTCTGTCTATCTTGGGCCGCCTTAAGCCTATCACGAATCATCTTCACCTTTGACTTGGTGATCTCCACCAATTCCGTGCTCTCGAGCTTGGCCATGCCAACCTCATCCCAACACAACGGTGTACGACACTTCCTCCCATACAATGCTTCGTATGGAGGCATGCCGATACTCGCCTGATAACTGTTGTTATAGGCAAACTCAACAAGTGCTAAATGGTTGTCCCAACTTCCTTGGAACTCCAATGCACAAGCCCTCAACATATCCTCCAAAATCTGTATAACCCTCTCGGATTGCCCATCTGTCTGGGGATGAAAAGCAGTGCTGAACTTCAACTTAGTTCCCATGGACTCTTGGAATTTCGGCCAAAATCGTGATGTGAATCGTGGATCCCTGTCGGATACAATGGTTATAGGAACCCCATGTAGCCTCACGATCTCATCCACATACAGTTTGGCTAACCTCTCAAGTGCATAGGTAGTGTTGATAGGTAGAAAGTGTGCACTCTTCGTGAGCCTGTCAACCACAACCCATACAGCATCATAATTCCTCACGGTCCGTGGCAGTCCTACCACAAAATCCATGGTCACGTGCTCCCATTTCCATTCTGGAATGGAAAGTGGCTGCAATAACCCAGCTGGATGCTGATGTTCTGCCTTAACTTGCTGGCAAGTAAGGCATTTACTGATGTACTCGGCTATTTCTCTCTTCATACCAGACCACCAGTAACTTTCTTTCAGATCACGGTACATTTTCGTACCTCCCGGGTGCATAGCATACGCCGATGAATGAGCCTCCTCTAAGATGGACTTTCGGAGCCCCTCATCCGATGGTACACACACTCGGTCACGAAATAATAAGAGACCATCATCTCTTTCCCTGAAATCCTCAACTGGTCCCGCTTGCATGCGTTCCCGGACCTTCATCAGCTCTTCGTCAGTTTCTTGACCCTTCTTGATCTCATCAAGTAATGTAGGTCTCACCTCGAATCTAGCTAACAAGGCACCGTCGCTAGATATCTCCAATTGGGTCCTCAATGCCCTCAAACTAGTCAACAATGCCCCAGACGAACTCTTTCGGCTCAAGGCATCCGCCACCACGTTGGCTTTACCGGGGTGGTACTCAATGATAAGATGGTAGTCTTTTATCAACTCCATCCATCGCCTCTGTCTCATGTTCAACTCTTTCTGAGTAAACACGTATTTCAAGCTCTTATGGTCAGTGTATATATGACATGTCTCCCCGTAGAGATAATGTCTCCAAATCTTCAGTGCAAATACCACTGCCCCCAGTTCTAAATCGTGAGTAGGATAGTTTACCTCATGCTTCTTCAACTGTCGTGAAGCATAGGCAATTACCCTCCCATTCTGCATCAACACACATCCAAGTCCTTGGATGCTAGCATCGCTATAGACATCGTACCCCATACCTTGTTTGGGTAATGCGAGTACCGGTGCCTCGGTCAATCTCCTCTTTAGTTCAATGAAACCTTTCTCACATTTGTCATCCCATACAAACTTAGCTCCTTTACGAGTGAGCTTCGTCAACGGTGATGCCAAAACAGAGAACTTCTCCACGAACTTCCTGTAGTACCCTGCCAAACCAAGGAAACTACGAATTTCCTTGACATTCTTTGGCCTTTCCCATTCTGTAATGGCTTCTATCTTCTTGTTATCAACCGCAATTCCCGATCCCGAAACCACGTGCCCGAGAAAGCCAATCTCCTTTAGCCAAAATTCACATTTAGAAAATTTGGCATAGAGTTGCTTCTCCCGTAGCGTCTCGAGAACAAGTATCAAGTGCTCCTCATGCTCTTCTTCACTCTTTGAGTAAATCAAGATGTCATCTATGAACACAATCACGAATCGGTCCAAGTATTTGTGAAATACTCGGTTCATCAAGTCCATGAATGCCGCCGGGGCATTTGTCAACCCAAACGACATAACAAGGAACTCAAAATGTCCATACCTAGTGCGGAAAGCACTCTTCGGTATGTCATCCTCTTTGATCTTCAATTGGTGGTACCCCGACCTCAAGTCAATCTTCGAGAACACAGTTGCCCCTCGTAGTTGATCAAACAAGTCATCAATCCTAGGCAAAGGATACCTATTCTTAATTGTGACCTTGTTCAGTTGACGATAGTCAATGCACATTCGAAGTGTTCCATCCTTCTTCTTCACAAAAAGGACCGGTGCTCCCCATGGGGAGTGGCTTGGTCTAATGAAACCGTTATCCAAAAGCTCTTGCAATTGGGTTTTCAACTCGTTAAGTTCTGCGGGTGCCATTCGGTACGGCGGTATGGAGATTGGTTTGGTGCCGGGCTCGACCTCGATCACAAATTCAATCTCCCTATCGGGTGGAAGTCCCGGTAGGTCCTTTGGGAAGACGTCCGGATACTTGCACACCACCTTCACATCGTCGATGTTCATCTCTTCTTTGGTCTTGTCCACCACATATGCTAGATATGCGTGACATCCCTTCCTCATCATACTCCTAGCTCTCACGGCGGAGATGATACAACTATTGGATTTGGCCCGATCCCCCTCGAAGCGTAAGGTTACTCCTTCACCGCCTTCGAGTTCAAGTATCTTTGTGTAGCAATCGACCCTAGCATGATGTTTCTCAAGCCAATCCATCCCCAGGATTGCATCGAATTCAATCATACTCAGCGGTACGAAATCACACGTCAAGTTTTGGCCCTCCACTTCCACCTCACACGATGGATAGTGGCTATCTCTCTCGATGTCTTCCCCTAGAGGTGTGGATACCAATAGGGCTTGAGCCATCGGTACAAGTGGTTCTTTGAATCCCCCGGCAAACGCCTCACTCACGAATGATCGTTGCGCCCCGGTGTCAATGAGAATTCTTGCGTCTCTCCCGTTAATCTTTAGTGTTCCTACATTCATAAGCAATGTAAGACACACTCCCCACTTATTAGACTCATTTCTTAGGTTATAGAGTACCCCGGCTATGGTTTGGATGATCGTCATCTAACGCCCCATCCCGATTTCATCCCGGTTTTCCCCCTTGAAATCAACATCGAGCACCAATAAGGGAAAGCCGGCCGCTTTTCACGAAAGCCGGCCGGTTTTCGTACTTTGGCCTTCAGCCCGGAACGGCTGGTTACGTAAGCCGGCCGGTTTTTGCCAAAGCCGGCCGGTTTTCGGTCGCCGAAGGAATTCCAACTTTTAAATTGTAAAAGCCGGCCGGTTCTTACGAATGCCGGCCGGTTTTCGTTAGCAGCGCCCCATACCGGAATTCCTGAACACAAGCCGGCCGGTTTTTACAAAACTCGGCCGGTTTTTATACGCCGAAGGATTTGAACAAAAATCCTTTACGAAAGCCGGGCGGCTTTCGTCGACGTCGGGCGGCTTATGGTCGCCGTAGGATTTATGAAATAATTCATAGACAAACGTCGGGCGACGTTCGTCAAAGCCGGGCGGCTTTCGCCCCGGGCAGATATCTGTCCTCCTCTTTGAACTTTAAACAGGCCGGGTTGGCCATATAATTATACGTTTCAACATTTATACAGTTCACAAGGAAATAACATCAAAAGTTCAAGAATTTACCCGCGACGGAGTCCGGGTTAGCACGTGCATTGGCTTCCGTAATCGCATAGACCCTCGCTTGGGTCCTCCCTTGATTCACGGACGGTGCATTACTTGTGCTAGCTCCACCGTGCCCCGTGTTTGCGTGAGGTGCCGCTGTCCGGTTCCTGCTCATCGTGGTCCCACCACTCGGTCCGGCACTCACGGCTCGCCCCAGTTGCGGGCAATTGCTTCTCAAGTGTCCTGTCTCCCCGCATTGGTAACATCTTGGGGGATCACGACACTTACCCGCATGATTCCTCTTGCAGTTATTACATCTTATAATGCCCGAGCCTTGTGACCCCGAGCCTTGCCCCCCTGGGCCTTGGTTTCCCCTTGGCGGTGGTGCGGGTGTTCTGAAAGATCCACCTCCCCCGTGGTTCCCCCTTTTGCTAGAACCCTGAGGGCCGGCGTTCTCCCATTTTCTCTTCTTCGCCTCCTCGGCGTTTTTCAGCTTCCTTTCCTCCCATTCTTTTTCTCCCTTCAAGCCTTGCTCCACCACTTGACTAAACGTCATGTTAGGCAACTGTGTTGCCCTCTCACGCACGTCTAAATCCAGAGCATCCCAGAAGTGGTTAACCATTCGGTTCTCATCGCATGCATACTCCGGTATGAACTCGGCAAGCTCCCTGAACTTATGCTCGAGTTGCCTCACGGTATACTTGCCTCCTTGGGTCAAGTTGGTGTATTCCCTCCTCTTCAAGTTCACCTCGAAGTCGGAGTAGTATTGGTTGAAGAATTCCTGCCGGAAATTCTCCCAAGTGACATTTTCACCATATTTCCCCTTGACTCCGTCCCACCACGTGGACGCCATTCCCTCTAGCAACCTCGTGGCCACCCTCATCTTCATGTTTGGCGGCAACTGCATATCAAGAGCCGCTTCGTTGAATCTTTTGATCCATTCGGCCGCAATGGAGATGTCCCCCGTTCCATCGAACGGCTTACACCCCAAATCTCTCGCTTCTTTGAGGTACTTCGAGATCCTTATTATTGGGACCTCAGCACCCCGATCTACTCGGGACTCTACATGTCCCCTAGATCCCACATGGCTTCCTCTTCTTGGAGCCCCTCCCAAAGCACGCCTTGCCCGGCGCCTTTGACGATCTTGTTGATACTGTCGGAGTAGTTCCTCCATTCTCTCAAGAGCGTCATTATCATCGCTCTCTTCACTCACATCGTCATCCGCCCCATCATATGGGGTTTCCACCGGTTCAGTTCCCGGTTGATACGTCGAATCCTCCTCGGAATCGTATTGCTCATCAATAGTCTCAACATGGCCATCACTCACCGTCAATGAGTGACCTGCACGGCCCTGCCCACGAGACGCCCTCGATGCCCCTCGACTGCCATGTTGGGATCCTCCCGGTGCCTGGCCAGTCGGGTTTCTTCGAGTGACTTTACCGGTACGTTCCATTTCTGAAAGAGATAGAGATTGAGTCATTAGACCCGTATCAAATGTCAAATGACGGATAGGCACTTAAAGACATCCTTTGGCTCAAATCGCCGCCATGCCAATTGTTAAGGGTACCATCTTAACAATTAGAGACCTTGCAACTCAAGTACCAAAAGTTCTATAAGTACAAAACTTTATGCTCATGGTTTGCAAAATCGTTTTCAAAAAGGAATTTTGAAGCTTCATTATGAAGTTTACGGACTAAGGCTTTGATACCAATTAAATTGTCACGCCCCGGACCTACCGGACACGTCAACAACCCGCCGTACAGTACGAATAGTCAACCGCAGTCCAACTCATCCATACCATACAAGGCGTCTTGAATACCATTCACGATAGTACATCCATAAACAATCATAATGTAAAATAATTAATTTAAGCAGCGGAAACATTAATATAATATCCGAGCCACACGTGGCAAACACGGGCATACAAGCCCCAAATAAATATTCAAAATAATATCCATGAGCATTATTTAGATTGTTTTCAAAACAGAAACGGAAGAAGCACGAACCACGTCTTCTTCCCTTGATCTCCCCGAAGCAACGGGTGGCGGCAGCAACTCTTCAAGTTCTACCTGAAACTGTGAGGTGGCCTCCCCCGTGAAGGGGAGGTCAGTACTTGGAAGCATTTGACAAGTACAATGACAACTATACTAAGTATAATCAATGTTTCAATTTCTTAAGACCCTCAAATAGAGTGATATTATATCGTAGGCCGTAACCCCCGGTTACCCTGTTTTATAAATATACTTACTTTATATGAAGTCAAGTAGTCGGCCCGTGGGCCCATATCCATTTAGAATTTTCCATTTTCACTTTCCGTGACCATGAGTCACGACAACCCCATAGGGTTCCCTCGAGTCCCGATTGTATAGCAAGGGCTCGGCCCAACTACATTTCTATACCATCCTTTAACTCAATTTGATATATCTAAATTTGTATGGCAAGGGCTCGGCCCAACTACGTTTCCATACCAACCATAACTTCATGGCAAGGGCTCGGCCCAACTACGTTTCCATGAAGATCACAATGCATGGCAAGGGCTCGGCCCAACTACGTTTCCATGCTAATCACGTTACATGGCAAGGGCTCGGCCCAACTACATTTCCATGTAATCCTAGAGTCCGACTCTAATTTATTTTCATAGCTCAATTCTCAAGCAAATCCTATGCCTAGAATCAATTCACTTGGATAGCCTTTAGGCCTACCCCTAACACACCTTAGTGTTCATACAATTCGACCTTAAAGCATCTCTTAAGACTACTTAAGGCATATCTATTCACAATCCTATCTCTTAGGATTAATTCCATCATTTATTTATATAAATCTCCCGACTAGTATTTCGATACTAGTCGAATAACCTTAGAACAACCAAGTTCTAAGTTCATAGCCAAATGGTTTATCTCAATTGATTTTCCAATCCAAATATGATTTAATCCCAATATCAAAAATATCACTTTTATCCATTCATGAATTTCATACATGAAGTAAAAGTATATTTTATCACAATTTTCATAGTTAATTCCATTACCATACCATTTCTTTCATATCACATAATCATACACAATTTCTTACAAATTTGTATATTATGCTCTTTTCCTTATAGACAATAGTCTTCTCATTCTTAGGCATTATTAATCATTAATAATCCTTAAAAACATATTTAATTACCTTAGGTAATCTCATGAAATTAACCCAAAGATTATAAGCAATATAGTCAGCCATCCTCACCTTGTGAAGTGTTACAATAGTTGCCTTTGTTAAGCCCCTCGGTCGATCCCCGCTCTAGGCCGATAAAAGGCAAATTCCTGGACAGTAGCCCAAAAGCCGGGCGGCTTTCACCCAAAGCCGGGCGGCTTTCGTAGTCTGCAACCACGAACAGCTTCTTCTCCTTGGCGGTTTCCGGTGGTTTCAACTCCTATCGATTCCACGACTCTTCTAAGTTAAATACCACCACTTTATAACATTATTCTACACTTTTAAACGTGTAGAACTCCACGTTTAATCCACCATATGATTTCTTAAAAATCATACAACACAAAACTAGTTAAAGAATGTTTATGGAGTTCTTACCTCAAAAACTATTCTTTTCTCCTGGGGTCTTCTTTCTTCCTTGAGCTCGTGTGAAACTTGCTAGAGCTCTCTCTCCCTCTCTTGGCTTTGGTTGAATGGTTGAGGATGAAGGATGGGATATCTCCTTCTCAACCAAGTGAGAAATAATGAGAGTAAGTCAATGAGGGGTGTGGGTTTTGTCTCCAAACATCCCATCTTGCATGAGTCCGCCCCACCCCATATTTTGTTGTCTCATTCCATCATTTGGAGTCTACAACCCATGTGGGAAAGATCCCAAGTGGGTGTAGGAAGTCCCTCCCAATTATTTCTGCTATTTCTGGCCGGTCGGGTCAAAATAGCGCTCGGGTTGTCCAAATATTTTTATCAACTTCGGTTGGCATTTATTGGGCTTCTATAATTATTATGATAACCCAACTAAATATTTGGTAGTCCATTCTCGTATAATGGACCCGATAAATAATTTAATCAATCGCACATTAATTAAATATGTCAATCAATTCCACGAATTTTATTCGTTTGGAAATGCAAATACACATCGTCTTTAAATTTCAAGTACATTCGGGTGCGGTGTCACACATTAAATGCGCCTAGCACTTATGGATGCTATAAATAGCGTCTCTTTTTCCTCTGTAACACACAACGACTTCATTTATTACATTCTCTCTCTCTCTCTCTTACTTGTTGCTCTGAATTCTCTCTAGATACCCCTCGTGGTAATCCCCGGATAGACAATCCATCAAAGGATCTAAATCATAAATGTTACATCGTAAAACTGAGAACTTGACTGAAGATTTGTAGAGAAATTTTGATGGGACCTTTCAAAGCAAGGTTGGATATATGCATTCAAGCACCTTCACAATAGGTTTGTATAGAGAAAATGAGAAGAGAACTAGAACGAATAATGAAATAATGATAACAATAACAATGATAGAGTGTTATTATTACTTTTTTTTTAGAAAATTAAAAAATACTTAAAAACAATCGAACCAAGTGAACTTGTTTTTAGGCTCTTTCTCTCTATAGGGTGGGTTTCCACCGCTAGGGTTTTTCCTCCGCTATCGTTTGTAACAAGGAGCGGCCGCCGCAGGCGGACTTAAACTTACAAGGTTTCTTCTTCCGCCATTAATTGTGCGGCTTTTCGTCTTCTTTTGCTTGGTGAGATTAAGCGGAGGGGAGATGGTGTTTGATCTCTGACGGCCGAAGATTGTGTAAGGACGGAAGATGGAAGCTTGGTCTCTGGCGGCCAAAGCTCATGGACGAAGCATGGGGCTAGAGGCTAAATCAGATCTGGAGTCGAGGTCGTCTGTGTAAGGTGGCGACAGAGGAGGCTTGGTAGAGAACATGATGAATAAGAGGCAATGTGAGGAAGAAGCTACAGTACTGCTGGAACGTCCCCCTCCTGAACTGCCGTCATTGAGTGCAGGAGAATCTAAGCATCTTTTTAATTTTACTGTTTTCTTGCGAATTATTTTTCATGATCAGACCTTTTATTTTTCTGTTGGTTACTTTTATTATTGTAAGACTCTTGCATTAAGATTGGGTGATAGGAGGTTTGCTTTAACCGTCTTTGGCTCATGTAAGTCCATTATAGGATCAACGAGTTATATTGCTTTTCAGAAGGTGATTGACTCTAAGTCTGGTTCGAGAGCTGTCGGTTGCCTGTGGTCCTTATATCGTTTTAACCCCTTTACGAATGCTAATACTGTGATATCAATGTAAGCCCCCCTCTTCCGAAAAAAACCCAATTGCAGAATATTGTGTAACGAAAGATGACACAAAAGGCAAACGCGTGTGAATAATGAAAAGGAAAAAAAAAAGTAAAAAGGGGAATTAAAAAAGCTAACAACAAATATTGCTAGTAGCAACGTGTAGCAAAATGGTTAAGTGTGTGCTTGGTAGGCATAAGCTACTACCTTTTAACTTTTATACTATTTAAAAAGTCTCTCTAAAAAGTTCTAATTGTATGTTTGACATGACAATTGTTAAGAGTTTTTTGAGAAGCTACATGGAGTAACATTTGAGAGAAGTATGTAACTTTTGACATTAATTAGTCACAACAGCTTATATACCAAACATAATTAAATCAAACAGTCAACTTTTTATAAACAACTCTCATCTTTTTTTTTAAGATCTTTTCAGTCTCTAAAATCTTACAATTATTAAAAAATTTACCAAAGTATCTTTTCAACTAGTTGTACTAAACGATATGATTGATTCATGATAAGTTTGTCATTTTTCCAAAAAAACAACAACTAGTTGTACGGAACATAGCCTAAATGATTGTTGGCAAGAATAAGCTTATAAGGTGCTTGAAGCAGATGTTTTACTTAACACTTATTTTTGTTGGACAACGAGTCCAATAATCTACAAGGACTAAATCAGCCAACAAGTGTCGCTTATGCCATTTACAATGCTCCAAAAAAATTAAATCCCCAACCTCAAGGGCCCCACACCCCAACTCGACAAGGCATTTGAAAGGATGTAAATAATGATGAATCAGTCAACTCAATGATGGTAGACCTTACACCCATGCACACAAGAAGTTCAAGCAAGCACACAGGAGTTGTAACTTTTAACCGCCACACGACTGCTGCGAGTTTTGATCCATCTTAATCAATGTTCTATCTTTCTCGCCGCTCAATCAACCGAGCTACCTTTGAGGGTTCCTATGCCATTTACAAAACGTCCCTTCGAAAAAGTTAGGGAAAACTATCAAATAAGCCCCCGTACTATGCCGAAAAAGTCAATTAGGCCCTCGTACTTTAGAAACACTCAATTAAGTCCTCAAACTATTAAAAAACGTTCAATTAAGCCCTTTTGGTCGGTAAGTAACCGGTTTCCCGGTTAAACGACGACGACGGCGACGATGTGCTCGAACCCCAGCAACGACGGCTGGCGGGACAAGGGTTACATTTAACCGGGAAACCGGTTACGTACCGACCAAAAGGGCTTAATTGAACGTTTTTTAATAGTTTGAGGACTTAATTGAGTGTTTCTAAAGTACGAGGGCCTAATCGACTTTTTCGGCATAGTACGGGGGCTTATTTGATAGTTTTCCCAAAAAGTTATCAAGTGAAGAATAAAGAATAGTGTATTATAGGCGCTCACACAAGCAAGTTACCAATCCAATAGATAACCTTTAAAATTTAAATCATTTTTTTTAGTTTTTTACAACTTTTTGCTTGATTAGAGGGGTTTTATTGCTTTTTCATTATATTACAATAGCTAATTTGACAATTTTCTCAACAAAACAAAAAATTGATAATACGCAAATCACCCTAATTTAAGTGACAGATTTAAGTTGTTGCCCGACACACATTAGGCGAGGGTCCGGGAACGTGTCCCCACAAGGGTGTATAAGTAACAAAACCTTCCATTGTTATTTGAAGAGACCACTCAAGAATTGAACCCGTGACCTCGATCACACAACACCGTAACTGGTGCACCAAGCCTCTCCTAGTAGGGATTAGGGGTGGACTCGGGCCGGGCCAACCGGCCCGGAACCGGACCGGCCCGCTACTGTGCGGGCCCGGACCGGTCCGGTCAACCGGTTGGTGCACCGGTTCGGGCCACCCGGCCCGGTGGGATGGCGGTCCGGGCTCGGGCCCTGATTTTGGTGAACCGGCCCGGCCAGTTCGGGCCCGGTCCGGGCCGGATTTTAATTTTTTTTTTTTTGAAATTTTTTTAAGTTTTGGGTTGGATTAGGTATTTTGGGCCATTTGAGGTGGTTTGGGGTTGAGGGGTAGGGGTAGGGGGTTAAAAAGGAGAACCAAAAAAAAAAAAACCGGTTGGCCCGGCCCGGTTTGGCCCGGAACCGGAACCGGAACCGCCCACCGGCGGTTCGGGCCCGGGCCCTAGTTTTCTGGCCCGAGGCCCGGCCGGGCCCAGGCCCGAACCGGGCCCGAACCGGCCCGAGTCCACCCATAGTAGGGATGGGCCGGGCCTGGGTTGACCGGCCCGTTGACCGGCCCAGCCTGACACTGTTTAATCTCTTTTGAACCGGCCTAACCCGGTTGGCTGAGACTAGGAACGAGCCTTGGGCCTTACCCGGGAGGGGTTTTGGGGCAGGTAATGGGTTGGGCTGGATGGTTTGGGGGTGGTGGTGGGGGGAAGGAACAAGGAAAACCAAAAAAAATTACAAGACCCAACTCGACCCGGTCCCGGCCCGGTCCCAGAACTAACCCGGTACCGGGCCTCGTGCCCAAAAAAAATTGACCCGCCCCGGGCCCGGTCCACTCCTATCTCCTAGTATTCATCTTTGATATAATAAGAAATATAAATACGGAGTATTTTTTAGGAAAAAAGAATGACGTGAGCCTAAAAATAGACAGTCATCTTTGATAGGGTATACCAGATTTAAGGTTCAAGTTAAAGTATTCATCTTTGAAAGAAAATTTAACTGTTAATGAACATGAGCTGCATGTTTATCATTTTCAAACTTATATTGCTTACGCAACAGTAGAAATTAAATCAACATAGTTTTCAGGAAAAACTTTACAGCACATTTTTTAACAAGCTAATGAAATTGGTCCGTCAGCAAACGAAGAAGAGATACACTTCCATCACTTATATTCCTCACATTGATTGTTGCTGATTTCCTTTCTGCTTTGGTACCCTGTTACATAGCCAGTCATATGAACAGCCCATATTATTATACCAGGAAGGAATTGTCAATACTAAATTGATCCTGATCCTAATCATCCAAATGATTATAAACAATTTGTGCCTTTGTGGTATTGAGAAATACATTTATGCATATGGATCTGACATTGACTTTGAAGTAATTTAGCCAGTTGATGTGTTTCACATTGTTGCAACGGTAATATGAAATTATGAGACAAAATGACTAAAAAATAAAATAAAAACTAAAAATGACAATATGAATTACTTTTCAGTATTCAAAACCACAGGTGAGCAAGCTGCTTTTAAAAGTAATGAAATCACTTCTAAGAATTTAGTCAAAACCACTTTAAAACAGAGCCTTTTGGATTTCCAGGCAGACAACCCATGAAAAAATAGTTTGAAAAGCCAATACAAATTTCATGAAGTAAATGATCAGTACATTTAAGCCAGTCTTAATATTGATACTGACTACAATTATTATCGAGTGGATAATTGGTGAATGCAGCACAGCCTTAGACTGCAAATAGAAATAAAAGGGTAAAAGGGATTGATCTAAATTTTAGGATCTCACCTTCACCTTCTCATTATCATCCACGAAGTCTACATTGCCAATATCCTTTAATAGGATGGACGAAGCTGGTTGGAGTCTCCTTTTAAAGGAAATGACATATGATTGCAAATATTGTTGCAGTTAAAAAAGGGTAAAACAAAACCACTTTTTGTCCAATGACAAATAGGTCATTCCACTTTTGGTACCTGTCATTTTTTCACTCTTGGCGTAAGACTATGGATTTCTTGTCAACTTTGGTCCTTTCCATCTTATTATCCGGCAAAAATCTACCAAGAATAATAGTCGAAAATGGCCGGGTATGTGGTTAAAAATGGCAAGAAGCTCATAGTCGTGCACCAAAATAGGAAAAATGAAAATTGGGAACGAAAAGTGAGAACGATCTGATACTCATCCGACCCAAAGTGGGATATTTTCAAAATGAAATGATGGCATTTGATAGCTGCTTCAGTCAAACCTTTTAGGTTTCTCTACAATTTTGGGATAGCCGAAAGATGTTTGTTTCGGTACAACTTCTAATGCATTACTTTCAGGATTTGGCACCCGGGGATGCAAGTGTTTCTGAATCAAGCAAAAGACATAAGAGCATAAAAAATGTTGGTTGTCTAAATTAGAAAAGTAAATTATATATGAATTTTGGAATAATGTGAAAATGTACAACTACTCTCATCATCATCATTACCCCAGTGCCGCAAAGGCTCCCACACCTTCGGTGGGGTAGGGGGGTCGGATGTACGTAGTCTTACCCCTGTACTAAAGCACAAAGAGTGTTTCCAGATGACCCATACAACTACTCTCTTCTACATTAATAAATTTCGTCTGAGAAAAGAAAGATAATAGAAAAAAAATCGTCTGAAAACAAAATAGTGAATCTAGAAAAACTTCAATGACGGATCTACACTCAATTTCTATAGGGGGGTAAGGGGAGGGGGTCGGATGTACACAGTCTTACCCCTGTACTATAGCACAGAGAGACTGTTTCCGGATGACCCATACAACTACTCTCTTCTACATTA
This sequence comes from Cuscuta epithymum, assembly GCA_945859915.1. Lineage (NCBI taxonomy): Eukaryota > Viridiplantae > Streptophyta > Magnoliopsida > Solanales > Convolvulaceae > Cuscuta > Cuscuta epithymum. The sequence continues at coordinate 226,869 of CAMAPF010001041.1, read as the reverse complement.
ATATATTTCGTCTGAAAAAAGAGAATAAAAAAATAAATTTCGTCTGAAAACAAAATAGTAAATCTAGAAAGACTTCAATGAAGGATCTACACTCAATTCCTATAGGTTAAAGAAGCGGAAGTTCTAGAACAGAGGTGATCATATTTCAGTGACGAGACCAAGTAGACATATAGCTATATAAGAGAGTGAATGTGGAAGCAATTAACCATGATCATAAAAAATACATCATGTATCAAATACATAAAACAACTGAAATGTGAAATTACCTTTACGTCATCGTACTGCAGGGGAAATTTGTCAGTGGGTTCCACAAGTATTGAATCTAAATAAATTAAGTAAAGATCATATTAGTACATTACTAGGTGAACAAAGAAACAGACAAAAAGAAAACAGTTGCCTCGATTTATTTTACTACCACATGTCCTTTTATAGAGGGGTTTTTCTTCTTGATCACTGGACTGGCATGAATTTACCATGGTCTTGGATGCTCCACACTCCAAATTATCTCCCACTTTAACATCTTCTACATTTGGATCTTGAGAGGATTCTACAAACTGTCCTAAAAAAGCAATAGCTTATTAGCTTTGCTGCATGAATATCCCATTGAAGCTAAAAGCTTAAGGGTATGCTCTGATCACGGAGTTTTATAGGGAAAGGAAAAAATTGCTAATGTATTCTTATGTTTGGTTTCACCACAAAAACTGCAAGGGTGTTTGATTTTTTATGGGCGGAGAACTAGGATTTCAGAAGAGTTCTTTAGAATAACAAAGCAGGATGAGATTAAAAGATGCTGCAGGTATGCCACTACTCTTAGGCTCTGTTTAGGTGGAGCCTTTGAACCAAACAGGGGCTTAGGGTATGATTGGGACAAGGGGAGGAAGGGAAGTATTTTGTGTTACCTTATTAGGTTTAGATGGGATGAGGAAAGGGGTGAGAATGCTAAAATTAGGCCCCCCTCAAAACAGCCAAACTGGCCTGCCTAAAAAAGACTGGGGGGGGGGGGGGGGGGGGGGCTTCCCTCCTCTCAACCAACCCCAAACAAAACATTTAGCATTTTTTTAACAAGTCTGGTGGGTCTGAAAGATTTTGTATATTTTGGGATAAGTCTTTCAAGAGTCTGAAAGATTTTAACGGGTTTGTAATGAATACCTGATAGAGACCCGGGTAGACTAATAATAATAATAATAATAATAATAATAATAATAATAATAATAATAATAATAATAATATTATTATTATTATTATTATTATTATTATTACAAGAGTTGGTATTAATAGATGCTGAGGGTAGAATAACAGGGAGGCTGGTATTAGCTTGGACTTGGGACTTGGAGAGTTGGCACTCTTTAACTGCCAGTGAACATTTTTCTCTCTTTTCTGTTATACAATTGCCTCCATTGTTACGCAACTATCTTTCTTGAGTAACTAGCTTACTGAAATTACAGTGAATTGGCCTGAAACCTATCATTTGGTATCAGAGTGTGATTCCTATTGCCTGTGAATTTGTTGTTAACCGCATCAGTATGGAAAGCAGATTGGAAGCGACAAAGCACAAGGTGGAACGCAACAGTGAGGAGCTGCGAAACATTAACAAGACGATTGCGGACATGCGCGATTTAATGGTCCAGCAGAATGACTGTCGATCACGAGGCTGAGCGAGGAAACCTAGACATCATCAGAAATCTGAAAAACAAGGCTCGTCGTTAGCCGCAGTTTCCTCTTCGCAGTCGTGAACTTCGTCTCACAGTTCGCAGTCACAAAATGTTTCTTTGAGGTTGCAAACCTCTTCTTGCAGTACCAGTGTCGTTGCAAGCAGAAGACCTCAGTTCGCAGTCGCTAACCGAGTCTTCTAGTTCACAGGCTCTGTCGCGAGCGGTTACCAGGGGTTCACAGATGTCATCACAAGCCGCGTCTCCCAGCGCGTTAACTTCAACATGCCTACAGGAATCATCCGTTTCAGGAGCCATAACCCTAGTTGCATCAGGAAAAGAATCGCCAGGAGCTTTAACGCTGGATATGAATACTGAGTTGAAGTGGTGGCACTAACAGTTTGGAACCTAGCGAAGTTGACATTCCTTACCATCAGGAAACTAATAGCCCAGAGCATAATGTTGCTGCCGTGGAACTGACCAACAATGACATAGGAGAGGATAAAGAGGGCTGGTTTCACACACATCCTTACCTATGATACTCGGAAGTATGCTAGTGCACTAGACCGAAACACAGAATATTTTAAAGCTGTGATTGGGGGAGTTCATGAACCGGAGTTGGGTGTCCTAATCGATATTGTGCAGTCATTCATCAAGGGGAAATTTGGAAGGGCTGGATAAGTTGGAGGGTTTCAAATTTGATGATGTTACTTCTATGAGGTGTATTCAAAATGGGTTGGGAGTACAATTTACTGGGAATTATAATGAATATTTTGGATATGATACTAAAGTGGACGTTGTCATGTATCGGATGATTGTCAATGACCTTATTCATGATTATCCAGTAACTAACGGCATCATGCAACAAGAGGGAAAGGAAATGAATGCATTAGAGAAGTAAAGAACACATGTTGTATGGCGTAATAATTGTTATTGGTATAATGATTAAAGAAGAAGAAAAAGAAAAGATAACATACATGGGGGAGGAGGAGGGGGGGGGGACATATCTTAGTCGGCAGGAAGAGTTTTGGACTAGAGTACCTTATACACTTCTTCTTTGTGTTCTAACAAGTCTCAAATGAATACCAAATTTTTATGGACTTTGTGAAAAAACTAAATATTTTGATTGAATAAAGAATCACCCCAGTGCCGCAAAGGCTCCCCACCTACGGTGGGGTAAGGGAGTTTGGATGTATGCAGTCTTATCTTGTACTTGAGCACAGAGAGACTGTTTCCGGATGACCCATAGTGAAAATCGCGTTCGAAAATTACATGAATTGACTGGTGCTTCATAACAAAGAAGCACAAACGATTTAGTTACCCATTTTGCTTTACTACACCATATTCCCAAACCAAAAAATAGTGTGTCTTTGGATCCATTGCAAATGATGAAAAGTTTGTCTATCCGACCCTAATTGAATACAACATGACTTATTTATATTCTCTAAAAGTCTTGATTGGATAAAACAATATATGATAAATGTAGCCTAACAAAGATTTAGAAAAGTAAGCTTAAAAATCAACATGATATACAATTACCTTTCTCTCTTCATGCAAGGGAGAGTTGGCAGTGGGCTCCACAAGTTTTGTATCTAAAGAATTCAAGTAAAATTCATACATTAGTATGTCACAAAACTAGGTGAACGAAGCAGTTAAAGAAGAAAATGGTTGTCAAGTTCTTTACTACCACCTGTCATTCCATTGGAGTTTTTGTCTTCCTTGACACTGGAATTGCATAAATTTATCATTGTCTTGGGTGTCCCAAATTGTAAAGGAGCATCTTCCTCTTCTAAATACTCTAATTTTGAGTCTTCAAGGGATTTTCCAAACTGTTCCTCAAATAGCAATACCTTATGATAAGAGCAAAAATAAATTAATCAACAGTAGCAACTGTTGCCCAAGCTTAAGAGCCCGTTTGGTAACACGAAAATCGGCTGATTCGGCCGATCCTGCTGAAACTTATGAAATTCTGGCTGAAGTGGCTGCATTGGTTGATTCTGCTGATTTAATAAAAAATTATTTTCAAAATATATTTTATTAATAAAATAATGAAAAAATTATATGTAAAAATAGCTAAAACGGTCATCTACAGTAACTTCAGCCAATACAGCCAGAAAAGTAGCTCCAATCTTATTTTTTCGGGATAAGGGTTAGATAGGGTCTCGAACTTGAAAAAAAAATGTCAAATAAGGCCATATTTCGGATGCTCTGTCCGGCCGACGCCATTTGGGGCGGTTCCCGATGGAATTTTTTGATGAAATTTTTTGAGAATCTTATTCATCAAGTCTAGTTTACTCATATCAAATTTGAACTAAAACTTCAACCGGAAAGGCATTCAAATGAATTCTTGAAGATAACTGTGCAGTTAAAAGCGCAATTATCTTCAAGAATTCATTTGAATGCCTTCCCGATTGAATTGTTAGTTCAAATTTGATATGAGTAAACTAGACTTAATGAATAAGATTCTCAAAAAATTTCATCAAAAAATTCCACTGGGAACCACCCCAAATGGCGTCAACCGGACATAGCATCCTAAATATGGCCTTATTTGACATTTTTTTCCAAGTTCGAGGTCCTATCTGACCCTTATCCCTATTTTTTCTTATTATTACACAATTCAGCGAAACTAATCAAAAGTTACGTGTTTGGTGAAAAAGTTGGTTGATAAGCCTGATAAGCCGAAAAACAGTGTTACCAAACGGCCTCTAAAGCTAAAACTCCAATATTATTAAGGAAAAATTGATAGTAATATTCCCAACTATTGACGGTCCGCTCATAATAATCCCAACTATTGATTATTACAGAATAATCCCAATTTTAGGGACCTTCCGCCAATAATGGTCCCTATGAATAAATTTTTGTAGTTTCTAAAGTGGATGAGATGAGATATAACAAGTAATCCCTATAAATAATCTCAAGTTTTAATTTTTACGCTTAATTTCTATTTAAAATTCACTTTTTATAGAGGTAATATATGGTCATGGACCATTATTGGCGGATAGTCTCTATAGTTGGGATTATACAAAAATAATCAATAGTTGGAATTATTTTCAGTGGACCGGCAATAGTTGGGATTATTATTTTCAATTTTTCCTATTATTAATTGATTATCCCAACAGCCCTCCTTAGGGGTTTAAATAACCCTCTAAGTCTAATCAAAATAGGAATCCTAATTAAACGATACTAGGAAACTAAATAAAATAGAAAACCTCTAATTTCAATAAGAATAGAAGTCCTAATTAAACCATACTAGGAAACTAAATAGAATAGGAAACCTCTGATTCTAATAAGAATATAAGTCCTAATTAAGTCCTATAGGCGGCAACAAAATAAATTAGGAAACATAATAAAAGGAATAAATAAACTATTAGTATTTAAAATAACTAGAACCAGCCCACGAAGGTGGGCTCAAGCCCGTCCCCGCCTATGGTAGAGCAACAGGGGCTTGGGGCTCGGATCCACTTCCTCCGCCCCACTCCCAGCTCTTCCTGCTCTCTATCACCTTATTAGCTTTGCTAGATATTCTAATTGTGCTTGGGTCATGGAGTCTTGTAGGGAAAGGAAAAAATTGATACCATTTTCTTATGTTAGGTTTCACCGCAAAAATGCAAAGGTGTTTGATTTCTTATAGGGGGATAGAACTGGGATTTCAAAGACTTTTTTAAGATCACAAAGGCTGGTGGGTTTAATAGATTTTGTAGGAATGCCATGACTTTTATGGTAGACTTGGGGCAAGGGAAGGAAGGGGAGTATTTTTGTGTTACCCTATTAGGTTTAGATGGGATTGGGAAGTAACTTATGCACCTCCTGCCACCAAATTATTCTTGTATCAACAAGAGGGGAGGGGACCATTTTCCCTTCCCTCCTCTCAACCAACCTCAAACCAATCATTTACGATTTTTTTAACAAGTCTGGTGGATTTTAAAAGATATGATTGGAATATAGCGACTTTTAGAATTTTCTTTCAAGAGCCAGCGAAATTTTGAAGGGAAGCCTTGGTGCACCGGTTAGATGTTGTGTGACCGAGAGGTCATGGGTTCAAAACTTCAAGTTTTCAGAACAGGCTCTTGTCATAAAATGACAACAGAAGGTTTGGCCTTTATACACGCGTGTGGGGGGACCCGTCGCCGGACCCTAACCTTGCGGGAATGTCATTGTGCAATGGGCTACCCTTTTTAGTCTACAGGATTTTAATGGATTTATAATGAATGCCTTTATAAGGATTGAATGGATTAATGAAAGGTCTGAAGGGATTTTATTGATTTATAAAATTACGAAGAAATTAATCCCTCCAATCCTTATTAATACTTGCAACTTTATAAGGCATGATTTAGGCTTTCAAGCAGAACAAAGATATAACAAGAATACACTAGTTATTTCCCAATTACATTTATCAGATAAATTAATAAGAAAACAAAATTTTCACAAAATAGAAAGAAAAAATATACAGTATTTAAAGACTTGCAAAACAGCATGGTACGAAGTACGAGCATGACAGTACACATGAATATACGTGGGACAATTTTCTCCTAAAATGTCATCACACAAAAAAGGGGGAAAGAAAACTAATGCATTCGAGAAGTAAACACATATTGTATTACATAATAATTGTTATTAGTATAATGATGATAACAGGGAGGAGGAGGAGGAGGAGGTTATACATTGATGAATTAATAATTTGAATTAATAAACACATGTATAAACACATATTGATGAATTAATAATTTCAACATTTGGTACATAAATAAAAATATTAATAAGACGGTTGAAAAGAAAGAAGAAAGAACATATCTTGGCCGTCAGGAAGAGTTTTGGGCAAGAGAAAGAAAAGCCTCAAGGGTTTGAATTGGGATAGTCGAAAGGGTTTTCATTTATACAAGGTGGGTAAAAATCCAACAAAATCCTTTGAATTGCATAACCTCTCGAATTCTACAAACTTTTGAATACCTTAACACTTCTTTTTTGAGTTCTAACAAATCTCAATTGATTACCACAAAATTTATGGAATTCGTGAATACAACGAATACATGGCTTTTTTTATATTCTGTAAAAGTCTTGATTGGATAAAACACTTTTTAGACCTAAAATAAGCTTTAGAAAACAAAAATAAAAACTTAAGAATTCACATGATGTATAACTACCTTTCTCTCATCGTGCAGGGGAGAGTTAGCAGTGGGGCCCCCAAATTCTGAATCTAAAGAATTCAAGTAAAAATCATAAATTAGTATATCAACAAACTAGGTGAACGAAAAAGCAGTTAAAGAAGAAAATGGTTGATGTTTCAATTTTTTACTACTAAACCACCTGTCCTTCCTTTAGAGTTTTCATCTTCTTGACCACTGCACGGGCATGAAGTTATAACTTTCTCGGGTACAAACTCCAAAGAAGTATCTTCCACTTCTACATGTTCTAACTTTGGGTCTTCAGGAGATTCTGCAAACTGTTCCTCAAATAGTGATAATATATTAGCTTTGTTGAATGAGTTTTCCATCGTAACCATAAGCTTAAGGGCATGATTGGATCACATCAATTTCTAGGGAAAAATAAAATTGTTGCTAAAGAAAGTTTTTTTAATATTAGGTATTAGTGTTTTATCACAGAAAATGTAAACGAAAATGAAACATGATTAAGTGATTAATGCATGTCTCGGTTTCTTGGGGGATGTACTGAACTAGGATCTTAAAAGAAGATTTTTAGGATTTAAACCGATGGATTTTAAATGATTTTATAGAAATAACCCGATGGATTTTAATATATTTATAGTAAAGGCTTTCTTATAAGATTTAAAGAATTTGTGGATTTATAAGTTAAGAAAGAAATTACTCTCTCCCGTCCTTTAATGTATAACTACCTTTCCCTCATCGTGCAGGGGAGAGTTAGCAGTGGGCCCCACAAGTTCTGAATCTAAAGAATTCAAGTAAAAATCATAAATTAGTATATCAACAAACTAGGTGAACGAAAAAGCAGTTAAAGAAGAAAATGGTTGTCTCAATTTTTTACTACCAAACCACCTGTCCTTCCTTCAGAGTTTTCATCTTCTTGAACACTGCACTGGCATGAAGTTGTAATTTTCTCGGGTTCAAACTCCAACAAAGTATCTTCCACTTCTACATGTTCTAACTTTGGGTCTTCAGGAGATTCTACAAACTGTTCCTCAAATAGTGATAGTATATTAGCTTTGTTGAATGAGTTTTCCATCTTAACTATAAGCTTAAGGGCATGATTGGATCACATCAATTTCTAGGGAAATTAAAATTATTACTAAAGAAAGTTTTTTTAATATTAGGTTTTAGTGTTTTACCACAGAAAATGTAAAGGAAAATGAAACATGATTAAGTGATTAATGTATGTCTCGGTTTCTTAGGGGGTGTACTGAACTAGGATCTTAAAAGAAGATTTTTAGGATTTAAACTGATGGATTTTAAATGATTTTATAGAAATAACCCAATGGATTTTAATATATTTATAGTAAAGGCTTTCTTATAAGATTTAAAGAATTTGTGGATTTATAAGTTTAGTAAGAAATTACTCTCTCCAGTCCTTTACACAAGGCACCACTTTGGCTTTCACTAGTTAGTTTTTTATAAATCTCAAATAGATTTTTAAGAAAACAAAATTCACAATAAAAAAGTTAATAGTAGAATAATGTATAGAAACAAAACCTGTGAAGCAACAAGCTACAAAAATGATTTCCGCATAAAAATATACTTCAAAAAATACTCCTAACACGGCATGATTCAACAAAAGGAAAGAAAATGAACACACAGACACGTGAAGAGCACAGTGTATAACATAATGATCATTGGAATATTATGATAAGAAGAGTCACTTCAAAATTTTAAACTTTTGTATCCTCTAAATACTCTTTTGGTGTTCTATATAATTTCAACTGTAAATCAAAATATTTTATGCCCTTTGTGAAGAAACCCTTAAAGTTTTGACTAATTACAACATGACTTGTTTATATTTTTTACAAGTCATGATTCAATACCGCATATTTCTTTACATAAAATTCTTTTAAATCTTTCATAAATAATTTAAAAGCCACATGATGTGAAATTACCATCCCCTCATCATGCAGAGAAGAGTTGGCAGTGTGCTCCACAAGTATTGTATCTATGGAGAGCAGATAAAGATCAAACATTAGTATATTAAAGAACTAGGTGAAAAAGATGCAGTCACAGAAGAAAAAAGGTTGCCTCAGTTTCTTTATTACCACCTGTTCTCTCTATGGGGTTTTTGCCTTTCTGATCATTGGACTGGCATAAAGTTACCATGACATTGGTTGATCCACATTCCAAAGAAGTGCTTTCCATTTTAGTATCTTCTAACTTTGAGTCTTGAAGAGTCTTTCCCAACTGTTCCAAAAATAGCAATAGCTTGTTAGATTTGCTGAAATGAATTTCCATCTCCTCTAAACGCTGAAGGGTATTTTGGGATCATGAATTTTTTTTAAAGGAAAAGATTGTTAATTGATAAGGAAAGCTATTTTCTTGTATTTGGTTTTACCACAGAAAATGCAAAGGAAACTGAAAAATGATTGATGTATGTTTTGATAAATGCCATTTCTTTCATAAAGTTATGTAGCTCTGTGAACGAAGCTTGCATCTTAACAAATACCATCAGAAAATGCTAGACATGGAATTCAGTGTGAGTGTGTGACATTTCTTTCTTTTTTGTAGAGAAGAATGCAACCATTGTTAATACGCAATGCCATGATATGTTTTATGTTGGATATTGTAGAATGGACTCCGGAATCACTAACAACAATAAAGACAACAACAACAACAAAAACACCCAAGCCTTAGTCCCAAAAGATTTGGGGTGGTATCAGAGTAATACCATAAACACTACTCCTGGCTCTTGTAACTTTTAGTACCTTACATGCTACAGTTGGTTGGCAATCTTCAGTTTTAGAAGAATGCTGGATTTTTAAGTCCTTCAGTTCCTCCCTAAGGCAGTAAATATCATTCTCAGCAACCTGATTGAAATGAAATTATTAATATATGTTCGTCTACTGTAGAAACCCCAACATACAATGAATTAATGAAGACAGGACCTCAAGTTTTTTCTTGTAGTCCTTTAAGAGTTTCCATAGTGCCTTTGAAAACCCCAGTAAGACCTGATACTGTCTATCTTTCCCTTCAATGTTAGTTTGAACAGCCATAGCTGAAAATCTGTCATTGACATTTGCACCATCTAAATCTTGTTCTGAATGTATTGAAGCTTCTATCAACTTTTTATCATCAACCCCTCTAGCAATGTGCTCTAGACATGCAATCCATAGACCAATGTTTTAGAGCAACGGACAGTCAGGAGAAAAACTCTACAGAATAGAAAGAATTTTGTAATAACCTTCTTTTATAAGAGAGGAATCTTGTCCCATCTTTACTCGACCAGGCTGCAAATAAGTAATTACAGTTGAAGAGCTATTAATGATAAAGAATGTACACAGACACAAGTTATGCATGTGTATGTGTTACCTTGAGAGCTTCAATGTCACCCATCTTCATTCTTTTGATTTGGTCTGACATGGGGACTGTCTGACGAGCCCTTTTATTGCAATTTAAATTTAACGGTTCTTCAATGCAGTCAAACCTAGGCACAAATATTTACTAAAAGCCCAGAATGGATAAATTAATATATCTATATATTTATCTATATATACATATTAGAGTTGCACCCTCGTATTCGCTGGGCTCTTATACTCGACTCTAAAGGTTTTGCAAATGTACTTTGTTACCAAGGGTAAGGTTTTATGTCCCCATTCTTCTTGATTCGGGATTTTATTAATAATAATCGGTAAAAGTTTTGGGGCATTTAGCCCACAGATTTTGGTGGTATGCCAACCAGGTTAAAAAAAATTAAAAAAAAAAAAAATATTATACAAAGCCGACATACTTTATCTTTGTATATGGTGAAGCCTGCCTTAAAAGAAAAGAAGTGTCAATATAATCTTCTCGCTCGGCTCTAGCAGTTAATAGCTGAAAAGAGAAATAGTGCAACTAAACACATGTCAAGATTTAAAAGAAAATCGACGGATAGAACTATGGGTAGCATTGTATAAACATCAATACTATTCATTTGTAGTTATTGTTAAAAAAGTGCGAAGAACGCACCAATGCCATCCGCTTCTTTCCCTCCAAATAATCTCGCAAGTATCTTGTCAACTAATCAAAGAGAACAAGACAGAAAAACTTGTTGCACATTCAATACAGAGCGGAGTGGAATCAACAAATTTTCTTCAGCGGATAAAAAGTACTTGGGAGAGTGTGTATATGATATAGAGAAAAAATAAATTATAAGGAAAAGGAAGAATATAAGTAGCAACTAGTGGTCGGATTGTGCAAACATAAAATAATTCAGCTAAAGAAATGTTACCATAGAATTTTGAAAATGTTTCTGCAGTGGCTTTTTGGGGTTCTTTTGATGTTCCAGCAAAGACTGCAATGGGTAGATTAAGCAATGATGGAATAAAAGCATATGGATACATGTTGGCGTGTTTTTATAGAAATAAAGTGATGAAAGCAAAATATTAGAATTTAAGAGTGCTAAAGGAAGATGGGGAAACTGCATATAAAATCCAAACCATGTAAAAAAAACTTGGATTCTTACCCGCAAACACTGTCCAAACACCATAGATGTGTTGTTGATAAAATTACTTTCAAGCAACCTAGCCCCCTAAGTATAAGGGCAGCTGTCAGTCAACTGTGCCATTAAACAAATTATTATGCAACATAAAAAACAGAAATATGTGTATAATTAAACATTTAAACAGCATCATCGAGTTATTTCTTTTATTATTAGTTTTTCAAAAATGCGATCGACGTATGCCGACTAGACTGAAAGGTAAATTTTATCCTACAGCGATTAGGCATGCATTAAAGTATGGTGTAGAGTGTTGGGCGGTGACACAATGTCACATTCAAAAGATGAGTGTGGCAGAGATGCGTATGTTGCGATGGATGTGTGGACATACCAGAAAAGACCGCTTGAGAAATGAGATAATCAGACAAAAGGTGAGAGTAACACCTATAGAAGATAAGATGCAGGAGTCTCGGTTGTGGTGATTTGGGCAGGTGCGTAGAAGACCGAGTGATGCACGTGTTAGACGGCTTGAGGGGTGGGAGAAGAGACAGAAAGGAGAGAGAGAGAGAGAAAGACCCAAGCAGACTTGGATTACAAGAATCAGAAGTGATATGCGTCTCTTCTTGGAGAGAGGAAAGTGGAGGGCGCACATGCGTGCGGACGATTGATCTCTTTTCTATCTTTCCTCTCTCTCTTTTTATCGTTTATCTTCTTTATCTTTTTATGTTTTTATGTTATTTTTATCTTCTAGCTTCTTTATCTTTTATTTTCTTATATTTATTTATATTTATCTTATCCATTTTATTTTTTTTCGTTTTTTTTGTCTTCTCTTTTTGGCATCAATATCATGGATCGATTCATGTTAGCCGATCCAAATTCTTTTGGGATTAAGGCTTGGATGTTGTTGTATTAGTTTTTCAAAATATAAATCTGCCATGCATTTGAAGAGCACCTGATAGGGACGCGTACAATAAAGACTAATAATAGAATAATATTAAATATTGTTATAGTGTACAAGTGAGGGTTTCGGGCCAAGTAATTCATTAGTTTGGGCTGACCCTTAAGGATAGGAATATTATAAAAGGGGGATGGGGTGAAGAATAAAGGTGGGCTGGGATTAATTTATTGGCTTGAAACTTGGAGAGTTAGCCCTCTTTAACTGCCATTGTATTTTCTTTTTCTATTCTGTTATACAAAGTTTTCCATTGTTACGTAGATCTGTTTCCTTCATCTCTAGCTCTCAAAACCATAGGTACAGGGATCGCATAACTACCCGCGATTTCCGATCCGGATCGCGCGTACCGGATCGCGGTACAATCGCGCGCCGATCGCCTCTGGTTCGCGTTTCGGGTACGGCGGATCCTGGCAGCAGTTCGCGTCTTTCGTCCAGCGGGTATGCCGATTCCAGGTTGAGGTTCGCTCGTTCCCTCCAGCATCCAACGAACCGGCAGTCCAACAGTCTTGATTTTTGATTTTTTTTGAACTCCAAGCCATGGTCGGCAACTGACGAGCTTCACAGTTCGTAAATTTTAATACGAATTTCATTCCTTAAAAAACTAAACGACTCGACCCCTCAGGCTCTCATAGTGTGAAACGACTTTTCATTCATATTTCACACTTCATAGTTCACGCAATCACACCTATTTAAAGGCTTAACATCAGTACTCAGCATATCAGACTCTCTCCACCTCTCTACTCTTCTCTACTTAGTCTACTCTGTGTATACTGTTTGCCTCAGTATTCTTTTCTTCAAAATGGTATTTGGCAAGCGTAAATTGCTAGAAACACAGTCAGGTGACATCACAGATATGACACAGTCAGAAGTTAATTGTTTAATATTATATTAATTATATTTATAGTTTACTTGGTAAATTCTACTACCTCCGTCCCGCTAAGTTTGGGACAAGAGAAGGTGGCACGGTTATTAATAAAAATGGGTTTATATGGTTGATATTGAATTGATAAAGTAAGAATAAAGTAGGAATGCTTTAGAACCACACAAACTTTACCAAATAAGGTATGGGACAATCTTAGTGGGACGGACCGAAATGATAAAATGGCACAATCATAGCGGGACGGAGGGAGTATATGTTTATGGTTCACCGTACCATAAACAAATGGTACAGCGTACCGCGTACCGAAATCGCGTACCGAAATAGCGTACCGAAATAGCGTACCGAAGAAGCCTACCCCCCGCGTATCGGATTTCTAATTATGGCGATCCGCGTTCCCGTTTCCGTACCGCGTACCGAAACGTACCGTGATCCATGTGACTATGCTCAAAACCTAGGTAGTTAACTCGTTACTCGGTAGCAAATCGGTCAAGGGTCGAGTAGCGAGTAGGACCGATTACTCGGGTCCTGTATTAATTATACTCCGTATTTTATAAGATAGGTACCCGAGATTATAGAAATACTACCTCCGTCCCTTTTTAGTTTGCCAACTTTGACTTTTCCAGTCAAAGATGATAAACTTGGATCCATTATTTTAACTAATATATTTATGTAAAAGTTAATAAATTTATACTTTTATGATAGTATTTTCAACAAAGAACATTTTCATATAATTTTCTTATTATCAATATTACCGTGTATAAATATATAATTGGTCAAAGTTGAACAACTTTGACTTGAAAATTTGTGTTTGGCAAACTAAAAAGGGACGGAGGGAGTATAATAGTCTGAAAATTGTCTTAGAATGCATAGAAATAAATAAAATGATAAAAATCCTAATGATGAAGTGGCAAAAGACAAACATTCTAAGTTTTCAAGAAAAATAGTCATCTAAAAATGGCTCACTAAACTGTCTGCGCTTCTTTGTTATGAAGCAGCAGTCAATCCTTGCAATTTTGGACGCGATTTTCAGTATGGGTCATCCGGAAACAGTCTCTTTGTGCTTTAGTACAGGGGTAAGACTGCGTACATCCGACCCCCCCTTACCCCACCGTAGGTGGGAGCCTTTGTGGCACTGGGGTAAATGAAAATGAAAATGATCCCCATGTCCCCAAATAGATCTTTAGTAGTCAGATTCCCCACTTGTTCTTCCTCTTCAACTTCCAGGTCATCTAAATTAATACTACCTCCATCCCTTAAAACTTTGCCAAGCTTGACCGACACGGGAATTAATAAAGTAAAAACTATGTAATTGAGGTTTGTGTCCACTAAAATTTCATCAGAGAAGTGCGGAAAATTTTTCTTGACAGTAAGATGTCCAGCTAACTTCCTCTATGGTGCAACAAGAACACCGCGGTACGTGCAGAGATCCTCACTATCTTCTTCTGATGATGATGAAGAGGAGCAATCATTTAGGTTCTGAACAAAGGTTGTCGGATCACCCGTCTCTGTGACACCCTCTGAAGACCGTTTGTCGGTCGGATCATCATCTGCCCCTCCTTGACTGATATTTTCAGTATTTAACTTATCTGCGTTTTCTCCATTTTCGCTAAGTCCCCTCGAAACATAAGCCACAGAAGGTTTGGCTCTGGAGAAGAATTATCCGCTTCTCTAGCGAAATTTTCCGCTAGATTGGCGACGATGAAATTTTCCGCTAAATTGACCGCTTATCATCATTCCGCTTCTCTGGTCCGACCTGCCGGATTCGAACCCGATCGGCAGGTCGGACCAATTGTTGTGAACTAAAAAAATAAAATCAACGGGGTGAACCGTTGCCCAGATAATCAACGATAAATAAATATCGTTGCCCAGAGCCAAAAGGCTAAACCAACTTTTATTCCAAGATTCTCAAGAATGAATCCTAACAAGGGGTTTAAATACCCATCTACTAATTCTCAAAGTAGGAAACAAAATCCTAGAAATCCTTATCAACTCTAACTAGGAAACAGAATAATAGAGATCCTAATCAACTTCAAAAAGGAAACAAATAATGGAAATACTAATTAACTCCTAATAGGAAACAAATAATAGAAATCCTAATTAACTCCAAATAGGAAACAAATCAGGAAAATAAAAAATAATAAATATTAATTAAGCAGCCCGCAACCAGCCCACGAAGGTGGGCTCAAGCCCGTCCCGCCTTCGGTAAACCCACGGGGGCTTCTGCCCCTCTTCTTCCAAGCCCAGATTCTGCTTCATATCAGTACTGGAGGATCATATGTTTATAAAAACTTTGACTCTTTTGGTAGGCTTGATCTAGGTAAGGTTGAACAGGAACGTGGAAGCCAGAAACAAAAACTACTTAAGTGGCTTGGCCTATGTAGCACCGACACGGGTACGCGGAAACGCGGAAACGGGAACGGGGATACGACAAAACCAAAAAAAATATGATACGGATACGGGGTCATATTTATGAATATTAAAAGTTATGAGGGTGTATTTATAAATATTAAAAGTTACAGGGGTTTATTTATAAATATTAAAAATACAATTTTTTTTTGAAAAAAATAGACATATATTTTCCTCTGATGTCTACTCATTCATGCATTGAAGCATTTTACATTTTCAAGATACTTGGAAATAAGTTCATATTTTATCTCATATACTCTAGTGCACCTCGAAATATAATCATATCAATAAGTCATTAATTTAAAATGAAAATAAGTCAAACAACTACAATTTTGAAATTAATAGTGCAAAGTACTCAAATTTCTAGAATAATGAAGATAGAAAACAATATTTTAAAAGTTCTAAAACATATTGTCGTTGGAACTATTAATTTTCAGGGATAATTAAAAGTACGGATAGGAGGATGGGTGAATTAGGAATAGGCACATTAGTTGTGTACCACATAAAAGCAAGGGCAAATTATTTTTAGTTTTTCATTTTTTAAGAATTCTATTATGTAAATTTTGAGTGTTTTTTTGGAAGTTTTTTTTTAAAAAGTAGATACGGGTATCCGTCAGGATATGAGTATCCGAAATTTTAAAATAATTACCAAAAAAATTGGAAACTTTTAAAAATTGCAGATACGGCCCGGGAACGTACGGTACGAGTATCCTAGAGTATCGGATACGGGAACGTTTCCGATACGCAGATACGGCACCCTAGGGAAGTATCCGTGCTTCATAGGGCCTGGCAGTTCCGCTCTTGTTTCTGAAAAGGGAAAGTCAATTGATAGCATAAGTGCATTTTGTGGAAATATACCTTAAAAAAGCCCCAACAATATCAAGCACCATAGATGATGGATGAATGATGGATCATATCCAAGGATGCAAGGGATGTTGGCAGCTTGATCGTTACAAACAAAAATGAATCAATGTATCAAAAAGGATACCGGGACGAGACTAGCATTATTTCTTTTGTTGATCAATGTGTTGCGTTGGAAGCAGCTGAAATCTCTAGGGAAAGATCGAGGAAAAGAGAGATTACAAACTTTGAGTACTTGATGATTCTTAACAGCTAAAACACTGGCTGGAAGATCTTAATGTGAGTTAACTCAGTATCATGGGTTTCCTTGGGTTTTGGCTGATTATTCATCAGAGACTCTTGGTTTGAACAAATCATCTACTTACCAGGATCTTTCAAAACCAGTTGGAGCACTAGAACCAATACAATTGGAGGGTGGCAAGTTTTATCATGTCGGCAGACTTTTTCAAGGCATCGAAGGCACATTTTGGAATTGCCTTTCTAATACTAGTGATGAGAAGAAATTGATGCATGAATTCTTTTACATGCTAGAGTTCATCATCAATTCAAATGCATATCATTTTGGAGCACCACAAGATGGAGAGAGAATAGGTGATGTTGTGCTACTTCGATGGGCTAAGGGTCCTCTTGAAGAATTCATAGGCAAGCACAGGGAGGCTCTTGAAAGTGAATATGTTAGTTCAAACCTTCACCATTGGATTGATTTGAGCTTTGGTTATAAAGAACACGGGAAACCAGCAGTTGAGGCAGCAAACATATTTTACTATGTAACGTACGAAGGCACTGTTGATCATGAGACAATGGAAGATGGGTAAGGGAGACAGTGACTAGGAGATTCTAAGTTTCTAACCTTTACAACATTATGGACCATTATGCCACCATGTCTTTGCTTCTGCTTCTTCCTGCTGTGAAGAAAGTAAGGATGAAGACTCAAGTACTTAAGCTCAAGGTCCAAAAATCAGTGAGGTACTAAGAAGGGTCAAGGGAGAGGCGCAAGGATGAAGCAGATGGTCAGGGCTGTTTCCTACCACCCACCTTGAGGACAAGGTGGTTCTCAAGGGGGAGGTGGTGATAGAGACCCGGGCAACAAAGACTAATAATGGAGTAGTATTAAATATTGTAATGGTGTACAAGTGAGGGTTTCACGCTATGTAATTCATGAGCTTGGGCCGACTCTTAAGGATAGGAATATTATAAAAGGGGAAAGGATGGAAGAATAAAGGTAGGCTGGGATTATCCTATTAGCTTGGGACTTGGAGAGTTGGCACTCTTTAACTGCCTTTGTATTTTCTCTCTATTCTGTTATACGAAGTTTCTATTGTTACGTAGATCTATTCCTTCATCACTAGCTCTCAAAAATCTGTAAATTGGAGCGTTCTCTGTCAGTAGCATGCTCATGCGATATTATTAGTTAGGTCATTGCAACTAACATATTTCCTTTAAGAAAGATATTTAAGAAAATACAATACAGGAGTTGTCCGTTTGTCACTTATATCAAGATTAAATAAAACATTCCTAGCTATGGTGTTTTAAACAACTTTTGAATTTTCAAGATCTATGATGCACTCTAGGCCTCTAGCGAACACTAATCCATTAAGTTGCCAGATAAGGGTGATACCTTATTTCCAGTCCTTTTTTCCCTTTCAGCCCCTGCAAGGTCAACTATTGTCAAGATAGAGCCATTTGACTCTTCACTAACTTCCCCATCGCCCTTTTTGTGACCACAGCGAATGTTTATTATGCACTGAGAGCGACTGAATGGATATAGTAATAATAATAATATTGCAATGAAATATCAATAAATAGACACGCATAACATATATCAGCAAATCAAGCATGCAAAGAATAAATGCTCCAAAACTAGATTATTAGTTATAACCGTGTACCTAGAGTGACTATTGGAATTTGTCATGGCTGTTGCGCGCCTTAACAAACCACGTCCTATTATGGTTTCAGCCTGTTGTATGTCATTAACTCTGATCTACAATAGTTATATAAAAACGAAAAAACGAAGTTGCTTAGCAGTTAGCATTAAAAAGAAACGACATTGGATGAAGAGAATAGAGAAAGCTTGTGCGGAACCTCATGCAAGCCTTTAATGGATGTGTGCTGTATGCATAAATCAGTACTATCTTGGGATAAATCAAATATCTTCTCAGACTTCCCTTTCTCTGAACAAATTTCGAACATTGAAAGGTGGTAAATCCTGTCCATTATAAAGCATCAATACCTAAAACATGTTATCTATTTTACCCGTGATAAATGCAGAAATGGAATATCCAGGAACTCTAATAATATACTTCAGCAAGAGCAATAACTACCTCTAATCTGTGCAGCAGTGGACTCGCTACTAGATTTGTGGCAGAAAAACAGGTCAAATCATTCCAAAGTTCAAACTAAAACTTATAAATACACTGAACGGTGATTGGCCTGTTCTTTTTACCACAAATTTAGCACCTAGCACAGGAATGTCCACTATGGTAGAGAATCCTTTTTCTTCCAGCAAACACCAGAACTTAAAAAACGTCCAAATAGCCAAAACAAGATTTTCAAAAAAAAAGTGTCCACCAACTAGAGTTTCAATTGCATTAATCAAGAATTATACACAGAATTAACTTCTGTGTGTGATGATGTGGATGTGGCCTATTTTTTAAACATAGACTTTTGCAAAATGCAAAGGAGAATCCTTGCTCTTTCGACACACACCGGAATTAGTACAGAGTTTTTCATAGTAAAAGCTCCATATAACAATAACAAAATTTTCAAATCCTGTCAAAACGAGTTTCAGATGCCTTGAGCATTATAGAAACTTAACTTCTGCATTCACCTGATAATAACAGTGGTCAGTAACAATAACAAAATATACAGGGCATCACAAGCGGTCATATTGAGGTACCATGAACTGAATAGAAGTTATAACCTTGGTGGTTTAGTCTTATCGCCATCTTCAGAGAACAGTTGTTGAAGTGCAAGTGTGACCATACCGGGGTCCTTCACAGATCCAAAGATAGTATGTGTCTTCCCAGAGCCACTTGGACCTAAAGCAGCAAGCATCCCACTCTTTCCACGGAGAAGATCATCAACCAAAGGATTCACCATTTTCTCATATACTTCCTTCTACAATACAGTTTAGTACATTGTGAATTCTATTATTCAATGGCTACAAATAACAGTGTATAAGAATCTTCAAGTGTAATGTAAGAACAAAATACCTGAGACGCCTCAGGAGAAAATACTTCGGAGAAACCTTCATAAACCTCGTATTTCGTCCGCTTGGTGTCTTGCAATTTCGAGGGTGGTACGAGCGTTACTGAGTGTGAATCGTTCACCGCTAAGCAAATATTGCTGTTTGTCTTCAACCTCTTGTCCAAATTGATCTTGGCTCTAGGGTTTTTAGGCCAAACATTCTTTGCCTGTAATTTTGAAGCTCCTGATTTTGCCTTCTTTCCAGCACTATTCTGAATGACCACCGGCCGGATTCTCAGATAGACTTTGAGATTCTCTGGTAGATGTTCTTCTGTCGTTACTGAATCTAACTTCGGGTCTGCATTTACATCAATAGACAAAATCTCTTGAATAGGAAATGAAGAGATATTATTGCTGCGGACTGGGTTTGGCTTAAGAAATGAGGGCGGATTGTTCGTTGATGGCGTATCCCGAGCACGTCGGTGAGGGTTCCGGCGAACGGTCACCGCTTTCGGACACGTCTGGGGACTGTTCACATCTGCGTTCTGAACCTCCATGATCTAGCTTTCTTGGCCGGCGATCGATTATTCAAATTTCTGCAAATTTTGCGGGAATGGTATTCAAAAGGGCTCTTCGAGCACATACATAAATTGGGAATTTTTCACGGATCAAAAAAGTGAAAATAATATCATTTTTTTTATTACCTTCGTCCCTTAAAATTGGGAATTTTTCACGGATCAAAAAAGTGAAAATAATATCATTTTTTTATTATCTTCGTCCCTTAAAATTTTGACAAAGTTGACCGTCGCGGAGAATAGTAAAGTAAAAAGTGTGTGGTTCAAGTTTGTACAGAGGAGAGAGAAATAACATAAACCACAAAATAATTAATTAAAAGGAAAAGTGAAAAAGTTTTTTAGGACGTCCCAAAAAGGAAAGTTGACAAAGTTTTAAGGGACAGAGAAAGTAACGTTTAATTTCTTTTTCAAATATAGACTTGTAAATTTTTTCTTTTCACTTCAACAGTAAACCATGCGGAGTGCACTTATCTTGTTCTAAAAGGTGGCCAAAGGCGTCGAAAAGGCGGGCCTAGGCGCCAGGCGGCTTGGAAACGCCCCACCCACCCATTAGTCGGGCCTAGGCGTCGAAAATGGAGAAGAAAAACCGCGACTTGCAGCGCGCAGGCATTCTGGTCGCTCCGGTATGAAGACCTCTGTCCCATTTATATTGTCTCAGTTCTTATTTACTTGGTCAACACAAATCACTCTTAATTTCTTACTTTATATATCAAAAATTTATCAAATTTGATTCAGGTTTTTGCGACTTTGTAAAGCTTTAAATGTAGTTTATGAATATGTAATTTTTTTCCCTAAAAATAATTTGAATGCGGACAGGGATCTGTTTGCTTTATCGTCGGTCAAACATCGTAAACCGTAAAGAGACAATATAAATGGGACGGATGTAGTATCTTTTAATGCATCTTTAAATGGACAGTTTTTCGACATATTAATGCCCAACGCGCTGGCCATTTAGGTCCATTAAAGATCACTTAACACACCACAAATCCTCCCTATATATAGTTGGCACGTGCTTTGCAACAACACAACACACAACAGTTAGCACGAAACTTTTGAGCTAAAATCACCTCCAACTCTCCGAAATTTCTTTAGTGTTCACACTTTGTTCTCGTTCATCGGGACTTTCGTTTATGTGCTCAAACTCTCGTTCGTTAGTCACCGTATCCTGGGAAACGGTCGTTGCAACGCTCTTTGCACCGTGGGAGACAACAAATACGTTTTAAGAACATCGTGTGTAGCATGAGCTCATGCTATTTTTCTGCTCCATCTAATTTCTTGTTTTTCTTTAGTCATTTTAATTAATTTTATTAATTAGTTTTTTCTTTATTTTCCGAAACACACTCAACAATCTTAAAACGTATTCGGTGATTGTTGTACTGTGGTAAACCATCTTAAAACGTACTCGATAAGCTTGTATCATACGGATACAATCTTAAAACGTAGTTTGTCACTTATGTGAACGCACTTATTTTTTTGTTTTCGGAAAACGTGAGAAATGAAAAAATGGCTTTGCAAGAAAAAGAAAATAATGTTGGGCAGAATGTGCAGGTGGACACACAATCTGAAAGTGGAGTTCCGGTGAACAATAGTTCACAACGCGGAATATCTGCTTTGGCCAACCAAAGGGCAATCCCTATGGTGACCGTGTCGAGCAACTCTGTGGAGAAACCCGAAAAATTCAATGGGTTAAACTTCAAGAGGTGGCAGCAAAAGATGCTCTTTTATCTCACTACACTCGGCTTGGCAAGGTTCTTGACCGAGGACGCTCCGGTTTTAACTGGAGGTGAGGTGGATGCGCAATCTTTCAACGCAGTTGAAGCATGGAAGCATTCTGACTTCCTTTGCCGAAACTATGTGTTGAATGGGTTGTATAATGTTTTGTACGATGTGTATAACAAATTAGCTACGGCTAAGGAGCTATGGAATGCTTTGGACCACAAATATAAAACCGAGGATGTCGGCGCAAAAAAAATTGTTTTTGGTCGATTCCTTGATTTTAAAATGGTGGATTCGAAGACGGTCTTGAGTCAGGTTGAGGAAATGCAAATGATCTTCAACGGTATTCGAGATGAAGGAATGACGGTTAGCGAGTGTGTCCAAGTGGTGTCAATTATTTACTTATCGTCGCCGGTTTGGAAGGATTTCAAGAACTACCTTAAGCATAAGCGAAAGGAAATGAACTTAGAGCAGTTGATCCCTCGTTTTCGGATTGAAGAGGATAACCGGAAGAATGATGGGAAACTCCCAATTGTTAGCGGCGCCAAGGCGAACGTGGTGGAGCATGCAAATGGCTCCAAAAATAAGAATAATGGGAAGAGCAAGCTCGGTCCCAAGGGAGGCGTTTCCAAGACAAAGTTCAATGGAAAATGCTTCAATTGCAATAAAAACGGACACAAGTCCGCGGATTGCAAGGCACCCAAGAAAAAGAAGGACTCTCAAGTCAACTTGGTGCAAGGTGGGCAAAATGATTGAAGAAATTATCCTTGCGGCCGTGGTGATCGAGGTCAACCTCGTTGGATCCAATTCTAAGGAGTTGTTCGTGGACACCGGCGCTACCCGACATATTTGCTCAAACCAAGAGTTATTCACAACTTTTGAACCATCAAATGGCGAGAAGGTGTGGATGGGAAACTCAGCTCATTCCGCGGTGGAAGGCGCGGGCAAAGTGGTCCTGAAGATGACTTCGGGCAAGGAGCTGACTCTCAACCAAGTGTTGTTCGTCCCGGAGATATGCAAAAGCCTGATATCGGGCTCGTTGTTGAACAAACATGGCTTCCACATGGTGTTTGAGTTGGACAAATTAGTTTTGTCTAAGTCGGGAATGTATGTGGGAAATACATGTGACGGGTTGTTTAAGCTCAATGTAATGACTATTGTTAATAATAATAATAAAATCTCTTCTGCTTACTTGCTTGAGTCTTCCAATGTATGGCATGGTAGACTAGGACATGTTAATTTTGAATCTACACGTAGATGAATTAACATGGAACACATTCCTAAACTCACAATTGATGTGATGCACAAATGTGAAGTTTGTGTAGAGGCAAAACCGCAAAACTAACGAAAACGTCTTTCAAATCGGTTGAAAGAAAAACAGAGCCAATAGAATTAATTCATAGTGACGTTTGTGATTTAAAATCAATACAAACTCGTGGCGGTAATAAATATTTTATTACCTTTATCGATGATAGCACTCGCTATAGCTATGTTTATTTATTAAAAAATAAACACGAAGCAATCGATAAATTCATTCTTTATAAGAATGAAGTGGAAAACCAACTTAATCGACAGATTAAATCGGTTATGAGTGATCGATGTGGTGAGTATGAAGCTCCAATTGGTGACTTTTGCACGAGCGTGGGTATAGTACATGAACGTACCGCACTCTATTCACCTCAATCAAATGGTGTTGCCGAACGAAAGAATCGCACATTTAAAGATATGATGAATGTGATGCTAGTAAGTTCGGACCTGCCACAAAATATGTGGGGAGAAGCAATTTTGTCAAGCAATTACCTTTTAAATAAGGTTCCCCGGGAAAAATATGATAAAACTCCGTACGAGTTGTGGAAAGGTAGAAAGCCTTCCTATCAATATTTAAAAGTGTGGGAGTGTCTTGCAAAGGTGCTTGTACCAACACCTAAGAAAATTTAAAAAAAAGTCCAAAAACGGTGGATTATGTTTTTATTGGATACGCACAAAATAGTAGTGCTTATCGGTTTTTAGTGTACGATTCGAATAATCCGGATGTACATAAAAACACAATAATTGAATCAAGGAATGCATCATTCTTTGAAGACGTATTTCCATGCAAGTCCAACGAGGGACCTAGCTTGTCAAAACGAACATTTGACGTAGCTATGGAAAATACTAGCTAGGGATCCGGAGAAGAACCCGAACCCAGACGTATCAAATGTGCTAGAGTTGAAAAATCTTTCGGACCGGATTTTCTTACATACTTGGTAGAATTTGATTCGGACATTTTATCATGTATGGTAGAAAATGAACCGGATTTTCTAACATGTTTGGTAGAAAATGAGCCACGGACTTATACAGAAGCCGTGACGTGTACCGAAGGTCCTATGTGGAAAGAAGGCATCAAAAGTGAGGTAGATTTTATCCTACAAAATCACACGTGGGAAATGGTTGTGTCACAACCCAGACCGCAATCCAAGCGCGTGTACAACCGCCGTATAATCAAGTGACGTCACCCGCGAGTCAACCTCACTTAATTACACAAGGCATTCGAGAAAATAATCGATCCATACTCAGTAGTAAACATACATAACAACATCACATTTTAACCAATGAATAGTGGAAATATTCAACGGTAAGTCATAAGCCACAACCGGCCAACAACATGGGCATGCAAGCCCCAAAAATAGTTTATACTAGAACAAATATCCATGAGCATGTGTTCGGTAGTTTGAAAGAAAATAAGGAAGCACGAACCGAGTCTTCCTGAAGTAGATGTCACCCGTAAGAAGGTGCAGGTAACAAGCCCTAGCTTCAACCTGAAAATGGTGGGGGGCCCGAAGGGGTCAGTACAAGTACCGAGCGAGTAGCAGGCTAAATATAGAATAACTAGCGTTTCAAGTATAAGACCCAAACATAGGGTGATACTTATGTAAATAGTCTTTTCCCCCAAGTTAAGAAATACTTACTAGTATATATACACTTGGGAAAATACCCGATCCGTAGATCACTGTTTTGTTTGGGAAAATAGTAATAGTCAATGTTCTTGACTAAAAACCCCAACCCACCCATATACCTATGAGTGTATAGGACTCCTCCTTGTCCCTATTTCAATATCATAATCTTTGAGTTTTGAGGATCAAAATCCCTGGGTACTCCACCAATTTATACTTGAGTGTTAAGGACTTTTAGTCCTAGGGTCCTCCACCAATTTATAATCCGAGTGTTGAGGACTTTAAGTCCTAGGGTCCTCCACCAATTTATAATCCGAGTGTTAAGGACTTTAAGTCCTAGGGTCCTCCACCAAAATATGAGTGTTAAGGACTTGTAAGTCCTAGGGTCCTCCACCAAAATATGAGTGTTAAGGACTTTTAAGTCCTAGGGTCCTCCACCAAAATATGAGTGTTAAGGACTTTTAAGTCCTAGGGTCCTCCACCAAAATATGAGTGTTAAGGACTTTTAAGTCCTAGGGTCCTCCACCAAAATATGAGTGTTAAGGACTTTTAAGTCCTAGGGTCCTCCACCAAAATATGAGTGTTAAGGACTTTTAAGTCCTAGGGTCCTCCACCAAAATATTTTCCTATGATCAACCTCCTATCAACCTAGATAGAGTCTATATCATATCTATTCATTCATTGTTAAATCAATACA
Organism: Cuscuta epithymum; assembly: GCA_945859915.1. Classification (NCBI taxonomy): domain Eukaryota; kingdom Viridiplantae; phylum Streptophyta; class Magnoliopsida; order Solanales; family Convolvulaceae; genus Cuscuta; species Cuscuta epithymum. The sequence continues at coordinate 201,423 of CAMAPF010001041.1, read as the reverse complement.
TAAAGCTTATGTATCACAATCCATGCAAAACCATGCATTTATATAGATTTATAATTAATTAATACCAACCGGTATTAATTAAATCCTTTGTCCATCGGTCAACGTTTTCGTTGACCGCCATTTCATGCCTTGTGTGTATCAACTTAATCATCATATAATTAAGTTAATAATATTCATTTGTGCTTCTAATACACTTCAAACACATATGCATTTTATATAACTCTTCATATCATATTCCATGCATCAACAATTAATTTCTTTCATACAAACTTAACCCTATTGGTTAATCACATGTTTAAATATCTTTTAAACATCATTATGAACTCATATAACATTTATTTAGGTAATATCATAATTAACCCAAAAGTTATAAGATATTAAGCCATCCACTCACCTTGAACTAGCGTTATGAAGTTCTACCCCTCTTGGTTGAACTCCGGTGAAACTCCGGTGACTTTTGGTCAACTCCGGCGACAACTCCGGCGACTTTTCCAACTTTGTGAAATCACTTGAAATACCCTTTACAAGTGCCTAACAAGGTTTTATAATCGTAAAACCCATATTAATACAAATAACCTCAAAAAGGTTATTTTCCGGCAAACCGGTTATTTGGGCCTCTAAGTCCGTTTTTGGACTTAGAACCATCTTCCAACCCATTGTTCCACATTTATATCATGTAGAACAATACTAAGGGTACCTCATAAGATGTATACCTCATATGGTAGAAGAACAATAAAGGAGAAGTTATAATAAGGTCCTTACCTTAATTATTTCACACTTTTAGCACTTTAGCTCCTTTTTGTGTGACTCTTCCTTGATGAGTTCTCTTCAACAATGGAGGAAGGAGGCTGGGGAGGTTCTTGTTCTTGCTGGATGTGGGTTGGCCGAAAATGAGGGGGGGGGGGGGGGGGAGAGGTGAGGCTTACCCTTTTGTCTCATTGAACAAATGAGTGTGGATGGGGGCCACCTTATTTTTGTTTGATGCCATAAAGATCATATCAAGGCCTCCTCCCATGTTCTCTTCTCCTACCAGCCGGCCAACTCTCCAATTTGAGTGGTAAAAACGTGGGTTGGCCCCCACTCATGTGGGAGGTCAATCCTTTTTGTCCCGAAGTGTACAATCGGTCCCGAAAGTTGTATTTTTCGGACTGTTTTAAATATATTTTATTTTATCGGGTCAAATAAAATATATTATGTGCTCTTACTCATTATGGAATTTATAATGAATATACATTCCTCATCTTTAATTTATAAGCCTCCGAAATTCAGTTCGGGCTGTTATCTGTTAAATTACCAGTATCGGTAATTTGGGCCTCTTTTGACCAATCGGTCAACTCTGGGCCTTTCCAGGGCCCAAATGAAATATCCACCACTGTATATTTATTATCTAGACCAAGATGAATAAAATATATGGTCTCGGGAATGTCGGGCGGCCCCCGCTCCCGGTGTGGGCTCCACGTGCAATTTACTATTCACGCGAAAGAATTAATAAAAATTTACAACTTGGTAAATTCATAAATCATTCCTTAAGGTTTATTACATCATTTACTTGAAAGTAAATACATTTGGGGACGGTGTTACAGGTTGATCTTCCTCCGGGATGTAAACCTTTGGGATTCAAGTAGATTTTTAAACATAAAATGAAACCTGACGGTTCCATTGATAAGTACAAGGCCAGACTTGTAATCAATGGATACAAGCAACAGGAAGACCATGATTACTTTGACACGTATTCTCCTGTGACGAGAATAAATTCCATTAGGATGATACTAGCAATTGCCGCTTTGCGGAAATTGGAAGTTCATCAAATGGATGTAAAACCTGCTTTTCTAAATGGCGATATAGACGAAGAATCTATATGGTGCATGTAACACTTGAGATTAATTTAAAGGGATTAATAGTACTACTCATACCAACAAGGTGCATCTCCTTTTAAGGGAGCTCATCAGCTAAGAACTCCAAAGTTAAGCGTACTTGCACGAGAGTAGTCTTGGGATGAGTGACCCCCTGAGAAGTTTCTCAGGGCGCGCACGAGTGAGGATAAAGTGCGCGGAAAAGGATAGTGGCGGTTTGTGAGGACAGTACTAAAGGTCTGGAGGGTGTGTAGAAGTAACTACCTTGGGTCCTGCGGGGCCGGGGTGTTACAGGTGGTATCAGAGCAACCCTGCTACAATGTGCTGACCATTGGATATCGGGCGGACACTTAGCGGGGGAGGATTCTGGGATTTGATTGAAATTTGAGATTGGTTATGGGCGCAACGAGGACGTTGCGTTCCTAAGTGGGGGTGATTGTAATACTTCGAGATTAATTTAAATGGATTAATAGTACTTTTCATACCAACAAGGTGCATCTCCTTTTAAGGGAGCTCATCAGCTAAGAACTCCAAGGTTAAGCGTGCTTGCACGAGAGTAGTCTTGGGATGAGTGACCCTTGGGAAGTTTCTCAGGGCGTGCACGAGTGAGGACAAAGTACGCGGAAAAGGCTAGTGGCGGTTTGTGAGGACAGTACTAGAGGTTTCGTGTTCCTGGCCAAGAAAAGAAAGTGTGTAAATTAATTAAATCATTGTACGGATTGAAACAAGCCCCTAAGCAGTGGCACGAAAAGTTCGATCATGCAATGTTAATTAGTGGGTTTAAAATAATTAGTGGACCAGACGGTCTTACGCTAAGCCAGTCCCATTACGTTGATCAAAGCCTTACTAAATTTAATAAGGATGATTATCAATTGGCAAGGACACCATTAGACAAAAACGTACACCTTACCAAAAATCGTGGAGAGTGTAGTTCTCAAGTAGAATACACTATGATTATTAGAAGTTTGATGTATCTAATGAGTTGTAGCGGACCTGGTATTCCCTTTATAATTAGTAAGCTGAGCAGATATACTAGTAACCTCGGTGGTGAAGCACACTGGAAAGCACTAGTAAGGGTTTTGAGGTATTTACAACAAACCCAAAACCTTGGACTGCACTATGGAAGATATCCAGCTGTACTCGAAGGGTATAGCGACGATAGTTGGATATCTAACATTAAGGACTCAAAGTCCACGAGTGAATAAGTGTGAATAAGTATTCACTTTGGGAGGTGCAACCGTGTCATGGAAATCCTAGAAACAAACGATAATAGCTAGATCCACGATGGAATCTGAGCTAATAGCCTTGGATAAGCGCACTGAAGAGGCTGAATGGCTACGCCATTTTCTTGAGGATATTCCAAGTTGGGAAAAGCTTGTCCCTCCAATATGCATACACTGCGATTGTCAAACGACAATTGGAAGGGCACAGAGCAACTTATATAATGGTAAGTCTAGACACGTTCATCGTAGACATAACACCATTAAACAACTCCTCACAACAGGTGTTATCACTGTTACTACGTGAAGTCAAAGGATAACATAGCGGATCCTCTAACCAAGGCATTGCATAGAGAGTTGTTAGAGAAGTTGTCACGAGGAATGGGACTAAAGCTCGTGAATTGAAAAGTTCTACAGTGGATACCGAACCTAGTTGGTCCTAGGTTCAAAAGGTACAACTAAATTATAGAGCGAAAGATGGTTAATGTGGGGGTCCCGGACTCCTACCCACTACTCGTTAAAACAGTGACTCCCACACGAGGTTAGCAAAAAACGTTTGCTTTAATGATTCTGAAATGTTGATCTACTCGATAACATTGGAAGAGTATACGGGATACTCATGAGAGAATCACCTACGTGAGAGAGAAGAGGGTCGCTTCAAATGAGAACTGTAAAGGCTCAGTTCTTTAGAAACTCTTGCAGAACCAGGACGGTGACCCATGGCCAAAGTTGGAAGGTTCCTGTGTAAAGATAAGTCAATGTTTACACGACGACAGTATAGTTCAAGGACATCGAGCCTACTAGACAGCCAGTAAATAAACGTGTCTTTACGGTGGAAGGTTCAACGGATAAAACCTACATCTCCGTATGCAGGGATCATCCGATGAACACAACGTGTCCTCCTATCTTCGTGTCTTTTTTAAGTCTCGAAAATCAATTTTCATTCATTTGGGAGATTGTTGGAAAAGTGTGTTAAATTGCATTAAATGGTAATTCTGGGGCATTATTTTGAGTGGGTCCACCTAGTACTTCTGATTTGGGTCGGGTCAAAGTGGTTTTGGATTCCTTGTTAAGAGCTACAATTCGATATATGGTACACTCAAGACAGATAACGGCTGAATGAGAAATTGATTCTCGAAGTTCACTCGTTCAAATGGAAAATTGGGAAAAAGGACGATTTTCTAGTGTGATTTATCCCACACCGGAAAACCCAAGGGATTTGCAACCCCTTATAAAGGGAAGCCTCTTTTAAGGAGTTAAGATTCTTAGGTGGCAAGGATTTCTTTGCACGCGGGGGGTGCGTCTCAAATCCCGAAAACGGAGAAGAAAAACTGCGACTTGCGTGCACGGGTGACCTGCAGACCCGATTATCGTCCAAAAATCGTATCTTTTAAAGATATGATTTAATTTTTGTTTCTTCCCGTAATGTTTATTTTTTCCCAGAACCAGAAGTGCTCGGACAGAACAGCTTCGGCTTCTTCTCGTCTCCACAACAGAACTACTCGGAACCAGAAGACCTGGTGCGGGTGTTCTGGTCGCTCCGGGGCCAGAAGACCACCGGGTGTTCTGGTCGCGCACCAGAACGGGTCTGGTCCGTTATAGCAGTTAATGCCCAACATTCTTATCTTTTAATGCGTCTTTAAATGGACAATTTTTCGACATATTAATGCCCAACGTGCTGGCCATTTATGTTCAACATTCAGGTCCATTAAAGATCAGTTAACACACCACAAATCTGTCTATATATATAGTTGACAGGTGCTTTGCAACAACACAACACAGTTAGCACGAAGCTTTTGAGCTAAAATCACCTCCAACTCTCCGAAATTTCCTCAGTGTTCACACTTTGTTCTCGTTCGCCGGAACTTTCGTTTGTGTGCTCAAACGATCATTCGTTAGCCACCGTATCCTAGGAAACGGTCATTGCAACGCTCCTTGCACCGTGTGAGGCAACAAATACGTTTTAAGAACATCGTGCGTAGCACGAACTCTGGCTATTTTCTGCTCCATCTTATTTCTTGTTTTTCTGTAGTCATTTTAATTAATTTTATTAATTAATTTTTTCTTTATTATCCGAAACACACCCAACAATAAAAAGTTAAAATTATATATAGAAAATAGAAAACATGTATGAACTCCAAAGATTATGGAAAAATTAAAATTAGTAAAGGTAAAAAGCGTAAGAACACAAAAAGTTTATAAAATAGAAAAAGTGTAAATAATTTATTTAATTTTGAAAAATGAGAACTTCAAAATAAATATTCTAAGAAAAGATTGCAAAGTGTAATAATTTGTAGATTTAAGTAATCTAGAATCTTAAAAATTATGAAAAAATATATAATAATGAAAATAAAAAAACAATTTAGAAATTTATAGATTAAAAAAGTAAAAATAAATTGAAAAAAATGCATAAAAATATCCAGGAATAAATAATATAGAAAAAATTAAATTAAAAAAAATAGTTTAATAAATCTAAGAAAAAATAAAATGCAAAAAATGTGTAAACAATTAAAAATATAGAAAATAAAGATATAAAAAATATAAATGTGAAAAATACATAGAAAATTCGTAGAAATGAATAATGGCATAAACATTATAAATATGATTTTTAAGTCAATGTTACGAAAATCAATATTATCACCAAACTGTTTAAGGTTATTTTGTTGATTATGGTTTGTTTGTGTTTCTTTTTGTGTTTTTAATTGTTTTTTTTGCGTTTCATAAATCCAAATTTAATACTATAGGTGTTTATATCTGTGTGTTAGTTTTTATTCGAATGAAGAATAAATAAATACAAACCTAAATTAACTAAAAATCAACAATAAATAATAAAAACACCATGCAACAAAGTGCAACATGGTGAAACAAAGTGCAGCATGGTGCAACAAAGTGAAACAAAGTGCAACATGGTGCAACAATGTGCAACAAAATGTAATGAACAAAAAGAATATATTTACAACATACTGTTAGAGCAAGAATTTGACGGTTTATGTTGCATTAAAGAGGGTTGACCGCGGAAGTTAATGATACGTTCATGAGGCTTAATGGTGGCTGTTGTAACGGATCTGTATTCATTATTGTAATTAATAATGATATTAAGGCAAGATGTTACTTCTTTGAGCTGGTAAGCATTAATGACGAATTGACCGACGGATCGGAACCGTCAAGTCAAACCGTCCATAACGGACAACTCGAGCTAATGGAGCATTCGCAAGGCCTAATGACAGTTATTGTAAGTCTTTATGTATTATTATCCTCTTTAATATGATTAATGAAGGTATTGATTGTAATTGATCGGCCTTTATGACAGATTTGAAATCGTCATAAAGTGTGATCGATCCGTCAGTAACGTAAAAAGTCATCATTAGGGCTTTAATTACCTTGTTCGAAGCTCATTCTTCATATAAATTCTTTTTTAATTAGTTTTAGCTTATCAATAAAATTGCTTAAACAATTTGGCGCCCACCGTGGGGCGTCGTGCAAGAGAAAGATCAATTATGTCAGGAGCTAACCCTTTGGTGAGTGATTTTCACGAACAACTAGAAGCGTTAAGGGAAGAGATCCGGCGAGAGATGGCAGATCAGATGGCCCATCTTCAGCGGGAGAACGATGTGCTCCGATCCCAGGTACAATCTGCGGTGTCAATAGCCTCAAAATCAAGACTCAATCGGAGGAGTGACACAATGACTGCCGCAACAAGGCTAGATCTCGGTTTCTCCCCCGCAGCGACGGATCCACCTGCAACATCAACGAATCCAGTCTCTCTTACGCTGGGTTTGTCACCAACACCAACCAGGGAGCCATACTCAACGGTCATCTCGCAGGTTATTCCTTACACGCCTCTTATACCAGCAACTACACCACCAGCCAACATTACAACTTGTTATTTTCCGGAATCTATTCGAGTCCGACCGAACGGATCGGGCCTACATTCAGCAACCCAAAGCATGCCTATGACGACTCTGTCCTCCGCCCCGACAGAGCCGTCGATTCCCCATTACAGGAGCAGAACCAGTGGGGACCCCGGTCCATCCCGGTCCAATCCGTCAACTGGTGTGACTTTTACCCCAACGGGACCGTTTACTCCTCACTACAGTAGTAGAATTTATGGAGAAGCGGGTCCGTCAAGTTTCATGCAGGACGCTAGGCGAAGTGGTCCTAGTGTATCATTCTTAGAGCCCCGACCGCGGCGCTCTGACAGACTCGACGGGTCAGCAACGTCGACACTTCTTGAACGACGTCCCGAGGTGATCTTCGTCCCATCTCTAACCCGTCCTGAAGTCACCCAGATGGCAGGACCGACGTCTTCATTTCCAGTTCCAAATCATCCGGCTGTGGCAGATCAGATGTCTGTGTTGATGGAGCAAATGCGTCAAATGCAGGACAAAATCAACAGGCTACCAGGAGTACCCCCACCTTTGGACAGAGCGTCAAGGACATGTTATGCAGAGTCCCCATTCAGCAGACGCATCACCAATGTCGAGATACCCAGGAAGTTCGTCGCCCCTGCCATGAAGATGTTTGACGGAACGTCCGACCCAGTGGAACACATGGCTCAGTTCAAGCAACGTATGTTAGCCGTAGCACTCAATCCGGACCAAAGAGAAGCGTGCATGTGCAGAGGGTTTGGAACGACGCTCTCAGGACCAGCCTTGACATGGTTCGTCAACTTGCCAAACGAAGGGATCGATTCGTTCGCAGAGTTGGTGGACTCATTCACTCAACAATTTGCAAGCAGCCGCACCCTGGAGAAACAAACAAGCGGCCTGTATAGGATTGTCCACCAGAAAGATGAATCTTTGAGAGACTACCTTCATCGTTTCAACAGGGAGAAGGTATCAATCACAAGGTGCGACATGCCTACAACAATCGAAGCATTCCGAAGGGGATTGAAGAACGATTCTGAGTTGTACCGGGAGTTAACAAAGTTTCCTTGTCGGACATTTGAAGATGTTCAGGCTATAACCTTAGCCTTTATCAGGTTGGAAGAAGATTTGCGGGCACAGCCACACTTTGACGGTTATGAAGGGGGGCACTGCAAGTCCAATACGTCCAGACGGCATGATTACCGAACCGGCAAACCTTACGCCAAAGCTGAAGAACGACCTGTTGCGGCAACGACACATTGGTTTGACGACCCTGATCTACCACCAGTTATCCCAGATTATTGCTTTAATGTCAGTACGACATGGCTCATCAACTCACTGGAAAGGCTTGGAGAAAAAGTACAATGGCCAAGGAAAACCGACAAACCAGCTGGAAAGCGAGACCCGAGTAAGCATTGTGATTTCCACGATGACATCGGACACAATACCGAAGATTGTGTCGCATTGCGGAAGGAGGTCGCGTATCTTCTGAAAAATGGGTATTTGGCAGAGATCATGTCAGAACGGACTAAAGCTCTTTTAGGACGGATTGACAAGTCGTCATCAAAAGCAGCCCGGCCCCCATCACCTTCAGCTCCATGCCAGGTAATTAATTTCATTAACGGCGGGTCAGATTTATGTGGACTAACATATTCCGCAGCCAAGAGACACGCTCGGGATTATTCCCGAGACAAGTCGATACAGGTATATCGAGTAGAGAAGCGACAGGACAACTGGAACAACACTGCCATTACATTCGACGAGTCGGACATGCCTGATCCTATGCAAGCACATCATGACAATTTGGTCATATCCCTGAGAGTTGCCAACTTCAAAGTGAAATGGGTCCTTGTTGACAACGGGAGTACGGCGAACATAATTACCATGCGGACGCTGGAGCACATGGGAGTCCAGGAAGATGACATAGCAAAATCGGGATCCACCCTAGTCGGTTTCAACGTAGAACCAAGCCGGACCATAGGTAACATCTCTCTCCCTGTTTATGCTAATGGTCTTAATGTGCAGGTCAAGTTTGATGTGATTCAAGACCTCCCGGCATATAACATGATTTTGGGGACCCCGTGGCTGCACCAAATGGGAGCTATTCCGTCAACCTATCACCAAGTAGTCAAATTTCTGACGCCTTGGGGTGTAGAATCCATTCAAGGAGACCAAACAGTAGCCAAGTCCTGCTATCAGACTGCCATGAAGCCTACAACAAATCCACCAGCTTCAGCATAGCAACTAAAGGGTGACCCAGCTTTGGAAGAAGATGACGAGAAAACAGAAGAAGTCGTCATCGACGATGAGCATCCAGAACGGGTCATCCGCATCGGGAAAAACGTACCAGAATGCCTCAGAAGCAAACTGATTCAATTTCTTAAGGAACATACGGACGTATTCGCTTGGAGCCACCGGGACATGACAGGTATTGACCCGAAAGTCATCACACACAGACTTAATGTCAATCCGTCATATAAACCCGTCAGGCAACGAAGGAGACATTTCGCTAGGGAACGAAATGAAATCATAAATCAGGAAGTCGAAGCGCTTCTCCAAACCGGGAAAGCTAGGGAGGTCAGGTATCCGGATTGGTTAGCAAATGTTGTTGTCGTTAGGAAGAAAGCGGCAAAAGGCAAAAAGGCAAAGTGGCGAGTGTGCGTAGACTTTACCGATTTGAACAAAGCATGCTCGAAGGATTCATTCCCGATGCCACACATAGACGTATTGGTTGACGCAACTGCTGGACATGAGATGCTCTCGTTTATGGACGCTTTCAGCGGATACCACCAAATTCAGCTACATCCTGACGATCAGGAGAAGACGGCCTTCATTACTGAAACAGGTACATATTGTTATGTCGTTATGCCTTTTGGTCTTAAAAATGCAGGTGCGACGTTCCAGAGACTCGTCACTATGATGTTTAAAGATCAGATAGGAAAGACCATGGAAGTGTACATAGACGATATGTGTTGGTCCCGTTTAATATGGTAACCAGTCTAGAGGGGGGGGGTGAATAGACTGGTTGGTTTTTCAACTTTTCTCAAAGTCGAAAATGACTTATCAGAGAATGTCGATTCTGATGACAGAGATAGGCTGGTTCTGATATCAGAACTGGCCTTGGCAGCGGATTCTGATCTGTTCGGGTAGCCTCAGAAACACTAAGGCAAATGCCTTTCTGATAACTCTGAAAACAAGATCTGCTGAACACAGATTCCAAGTCTTAGAGTTAAGCAGTTAATATCCTAAGTGCAGGAAAATAAATTGCAGTAAGGTAAATGACACCGGATATTTTTATAGTGGTTCAAGGAACAACTCGTTCCTCTAGTCCACTGTTCCACTAGCTTTGAAGTAGATCGGTTACAAAGCTTAGTCCCTAGCACTTAAGAAGTTCTCCACGCCTTCTTCAAGTCTAGTTGTCACCCGGGATGCAATCCTGCTTCCTGATGACTGGTCCTTTCACTCAGCTTCCCGGAAGTATCACCACTTCACTACTGCAGTTACTTGGACGCCCTTCTTTGCAGAAGATGTTCTGAAAACAGAGTTTTCTCCAACTTGCTTCGTTACAAGAGATATGTAGTTGAAGTTCTTGAAGTGTTGAAGAACAGGATGAACTTTGCTCTTGTTGGGGATGAGAGATTGTGAGATTGAATCTTCCCAACGTAAGCTTTTTCTTGTTTTTGTGTTGTGGAGTTTGAATCTCAAGAGAGCTTGAAAATTTGATGAGCAAAAGTTGTAGCAAAGTTGTATCCCTGTTCTTCGGTGAGTAGCTTATATACTGGGGTTGTCTGCCCGTTGGAGGAGGAGACAACTGCATTAAATGCGCGTACAGTTGACTTGACCGCCGTTTTGGAAGGTTTCTATTTTTATAATATATCTTCCCGGATTCTTTGGTCAATCATTTGCAATCAATCCTTCAGCGTATCAGGCTCATTTAATGTGCATTAAATGCTTTCCTTTCATGTACAGTCTTCTAGCCGTTGGATGTTTTTACCCGTTGAATTCATAGCTGTTGGATGTTGCTTGAAATCTTCTAAGTGTTCGTCGGGCTCTGATCAGGCTTTTCTGACGTGTTGGGTTCTGATGGCTATCTGATGAGTTGAGTTCTGATGGTCTTCTGATCTCTGACTGAACTCTAACTCTGACTCTGATAGGTCCGCTGATGAGTACCTCTGATCTGTAGTTCTCATCGGTTATCAGATGTCCAAGTTTATCAGCAACTCTCATGGTGCAACTCTGATGGACTTCTGCTAAGAGAACTCTGATGGGGCAGTTCTCATAGAGCAAGTCTGGTCGAGCAGTTCTGATGCACTTCTGATCTGATCCAAAATAGAGCAACTCTGATCGTCGACTACACTAATACTTACAATTGAAAAGTCTAATACATAAAATCTAATTTGGGGGTAATCTAACTTTCTAATCCTATAGCATCATCAAAATCTAATTACATTTATTCCTTACAATTTCCCCCTTTTTGATGATGCCAAAACCCTTAAACTATCTCCAGAGAAGTGCCTTTCACCATAAAGAAAATAAGTTAAAAATAAACTTTCATTTAAAGTCTTGGTGGGCACTTGGCATAGGAAAATAGTAAGAGTAAGATACAATCAATCACGCAATTATCAAATAAGGATAGAAAGCAATAGATAACACATTATATGATATAGCCATGCAAATTAGAGGCAGAGAGATTATTTTTATTAATCAGAGTTTTTCAAACAAGAAATGCAAAAGAGATAAAGTTTAGAAATCTTCCTCTGCAACCTCTGCAAGGACAGCCTCTTCTTTTGCCTTGGTTTCTTGAAGCTCAGCATTTACTCTTTCTCTAATTGAAGCAAGGTTCCTGGGAGTCATGTATCTCTTCCAGAGTGGAGTAAGCTGGCAATCAAGATAGTACCTTATTGCATCCTTCTCATCCTTCCCAGGTAGGATCCTCAACCTCCACCATTCCTCAGCTTCTTCTATGGATCCTCCATGAGCAATGGTGATGATGCCATTCTCATCTTGGATCAGATTCTCACGCTGCAGGGGAGTCATATGCTTTTTCATCTCAGCAAATTGGACTTTGTCTGGTTTAGACAACCCACTGTTCAGCCATTGATTCAATGTGAAGGATGGAGATTTCTTCTTCGTTGAACGAGGAGGAGGAGGTCTCTGAATGCCAGCAGCTAGCCTCTTTTGCCTTGCTCTTTCATAGTATCTGGCAGGGTTAATAGTTCTTGAGCTTGGGCCTTCTGCTTCTCTGAGAGGTGGGACAGGTTCTCTGCTATCTTCCCCCTTTTTGGCATCAACAAGATCGCCAAGTAGGAGTCCAATTTTCGAGAATTCTGTAGCATGGTTTTCTTTGATAGCTTCAAGGGTACCTGGTAGAGTCTGAGTAACAGAAGCCAGCCCTTCGAGAGTCTCTTTCTGCTTGTCAACAGCTGATTGGATGTCCTTAGTGGTAGCTTCAAGGAGAGTCAGCTTGTGATCTCTGTCCTTTCCACTGTTGATCAGCTTAAGTCCAAACTCTTTATTTGTCTTGCAGATTTCTTCCACATCAGTCAGATGTTCTGCATTCTTGTCATGAGACCATTGTAGAGTGTCAACAGCTTCAGATAATTCTTGAATGGCCTTGTCCTGTGCTGTCAGAGTCTGAGATTGTGAGAACAGGACTGTGTGAAGACTGGCAACCTCTGAAGCTATGTTATCAACCTTCTCATTGGATGTCTTCATGTAGCTAAAGAATGTAGTCGACAATTGTGAGAGGGCGTTGGAGATTTTCTCAAGTCCTGACTCAATGTTGTACTGTACCAAATCAAGATGAGCATCATGCTTCTGATTTAGTACAAGTAACTTGTTCAGTCCAGCCACCATCTGATCTCCAAAGTCCTCAGCTGATTCCACAAATTCCTGGAAGGGAATGAGGACAGCTTTGGGTGGTTCTGGCTGAGGTATCTCATTGATTTGAGGTTGAGGTTGAGGTTGATCAGGAGATAGAGGAGGAGTAGGGGTCTTCCTTTTGTTAGATTGGAGGTCACAAGCCAGAGAGGATGTAAGGAACCCATCATTATCTTCAGTTGAGGAAGGAATCCTTACAACTGGTTCTCTCTTTTGAGTGGAGGCTGCAGAATGCTGAGGGGAAGGACATGTAGATGTAGGCTTCTGCTGAGGAGAGGGAGATTTGGATTTCTGATGGTGGGAGCTCTGATGAGGTGAAGTTTGAGGGGTAGGGGTTCTCTGTTGTTGTGATGGAGGAGGAGGTGAAGGTGATCGGCTTCTGATGGGGGTTTTCTGATGGCAGGGTGATGGTTGTTTAGGTGTGGAGGATTTCTTGGGTGATGGAGTGGGTAACATGTGTGAGGGTGGAGGAGATGGTGGTGGTGTTGGGGTTGGTGTGACTGGTTTGGGTGAAGGGGATTTGGGAGGTGACGGTAGGGGGGTAGGAGAGTTAGGAATTACCTCAAGAACTGTTTCTTTAAACTGAGAGTCTCGCCATTCTCTGATAAGGTTCATCATTGCCAGAGATAGGTCATTAGCAGTTGATGGCTCTCCCTCTGTACCTGGAATGGGTTTCATCTTGATCATAGACTCCCTCCTTTTCTTTTCCATCAGCCAGGCATCAAAGGCATCCCTCTCATGATCTTCTAGAGCCTTAACAGGTCTTTCTGGTGAGGTTGTAGGTACCTTCTCCTTTCCTTTGTAGATTACCTTCTTCTTTTCAAGGATAGAGTGCAGATATTGGAGGTCAAAGCACAAAGAGATATCATCAGTACCTGCCCATTTGAGGACTCCAGCTTCCTCAGATTCAAAGGTGGCAGCTTGGGCAAGAATTTGTTGCAGCGGTCCCATTCTCCACTTCCTCCATGTTAGCACCCTTTGAAATTGTTTCTCAAGAGCAGAGATGGGGTCTACCTCAGGAATCCCAGTTGATGAGGTTGGGTGCTCTGGTGGAGAGATGGTGACTTGCAGTGCTGATTCAGAGATGGGTTGGACCTCTGATATAGGTTCCCCCTGAGCGTCAGAGATTACTAGTGCTGTAGCCAACTCTGGTGCAGGTTCCCCCTGAGGTGCTGATCCTTTAGGGAATGAGAGAACCTTCTTCTTCTTCTTTGCCACTCTGATAGAAGATTTGGAACTATCAGAGTCACTCTGAATGAGAGATCTTCTTCTCCTCTTCTGTCTCATCTTTTTGACAGGGGCCTCCGCTGGTGCATCCTTCTCTGATGCGTCACCCTCTGATGTAGGTTTCTCTGGGGTGGAGTCAGGCTTCTTTTGGACCTTCTTCTTCTTCCCTTTGCGTTGTCCATCATCAACCGCAGCTATAGTAACTGGTTTTTCCCTTAATTGCTCAAGTTTGTTTGTTTTCTTCAATTCTGCAGCAACAGCCACATGAAGTTTTGGTGAAGCAGTGAGAAATATGGTCTTGGAATGATCAACCGTTGAGGGCTTTTTGAGAACCACTCCTTGACTAGCAATAGCCTTGGAGAGAAGAAGACCATGACCCATCTTTGTGGTGAATAGGCCTGTTTTCTTGTCTTTCTTCTCCACTGTTTCAATGAGGGATTTGTACAGAACCTTCCCCCAATTGATGTTCATCCCATGATGGACTGCATAGAGGGCCTTTGAGTTGGCGTTGTTCATCTGGTCTGTAGAGCTTGTTTTACACCATAAGCATTTGTGCATGATGCTCATCAAGCGCTCAAAGTCCTTCTTGAGCAAGTTCTTCTTCATATATAGTTTATCCACTCCGGTGGCATCTGGCCGGCAGTAGGTTTCAACGAATGTCTGCACAGAGACATCAACTGACTCCAGGTCGATGAGAGTGGGAGTATCTTCATCTTGTGAATCGAGTTCGATGTTGAAGAACTCGTTGAGGACATCAGCATCGATTTTCAGGCTTTTCCCTTGTACCTGAGAATGAATGGCGTCGCCAGTGATGTGCGCGTTGAGGTAGAACTCAGCCACATCAAGGGTACTGAAATGCTCATAAGGATGAGCCACAATCTTTGTTAGCTGGGAATCATTCATTCCTGCAATGACCGCCTTCATTGTTTTCTGGTTTTCTGCTAATAAAGGTAGTGAGGACATATCAACCTTCATTCCGGTGGCAATGTTAGCCACAAGCACCTTGGCTTCAGAATCTGAGAGATCTGTGATGTTGATGAACTTCATTTTCAGTTTAGTGAGGAGTTTGAGAGTTCTGAAGATTGAGAGTTCAGAGAGATAAAGCTTGAAGACGAGGAATAAAACTGCAGTAGCGATTTAGGTTTTCAGAACGAGTATATATGAATTTGGGTTAGTGGACGTTTGATATAATTTGCGGTTTCGAGGTCGCATTTAATGAAATGCGGGCGGAAAGCCGTTTTCCAAAAATGGTAATAACTACCGGGGGTAAAATAGTAACTTCCGGTTTATTGAATAGTCTCGTCCGAAATTTAGAAAATTTTTCTAAGTCCACAGTCACTCTGATAAATAACAGCCCTTGTATCAGAGATAGAGAAGTTCTGATACGAGGATCTCTGATGAACACCAAGTCTGATCCTTCCTGCAACTCTGACTTTTGCAAGTCTGATCCTTCTCAATTCTGATTCAAGCTTTTGATGGATAAGAGCTTAGGTATCAGAGATGGGATGTTCTGATGAATCCACATCTGATACTTCTGCAACTCTGATTCATGTAACTCTGGGAAGATCATCCATCATTCCCAGTTCTTCTCTCAACTTGTTAAACCTTGCCTCTGAGAGAGGTTTGGTTAAGATATCTGCAAGCTGGTCTTCAGTTGGTACATGCTCAATTGAGATGTGCTTCTTCTCCACATGATCTCTGATGAAGTGATGTCTGATCTCGATATGCTTTGTCCTTGAATGCAGCACAGGATTCTGAGTGATGGCAATGGCACTTGTGTTATCACACAACAGCTTGATCTCCTTTGCTTGCACTCCATAATCCTTGAGTTGTTGCTTCATCCAGAGTAATTGAGCACAGCAACTTCCAGCAGCAATATACTCAGCTTCAGCAGTGCTAGTTGAGATTGAATTCTGCTTCTTGCTAAACCAGGAGACAAGTCTCCCACCTAGCAATTGGCAATGACCGGAAGTGCTTTTCCTGTCCAATCTACAACCTGCAAAATCTGAATCAGAATAACCAATTAGTTCAAAATTACCTCCCTTGGGATACCATAGGCCTGCATTAGGATTTCCCTTGATATATCTGATAATCTTCTTAGCAGCAACTAGATGGCTCTCCTTGGGCTTTGATTGATATCTGGCACAGATTCCTACTGCAAAAGCTATGTCTGGTCTGCTTGCAGTCAGATAGAGGAGAGATCCAATGATTCCTCTATAAGTTGTTGCATCAACATCCTTCCCTTCATCATCTGGTCCAATTCCTTGAGATGCATTCATAGGAATTTTGACTGAAGATTTTCCATCTACTCCAAACTTCTTGATGAGATCTCTGGTGTACTTTCCTTGGTTGATAAAGATGCCTTCTGGTACTTGCTTGACTTGTAATCCAAGAAAGTAACTGAGTTCTCCCATCATGCTCATTTCAAACTTGTTCTGCATGACTTGAGAGAATTTCTTGCATAATTCTGGATTTGTGCTTCCAAATATAATATCATCAACATAAATTTGCACTAACAGAATATGATTAGCAACAGAAATTTTAAACAAGGTCTTGTCAACCTTTCCTTTAGTAAACCCATGGTTCACCAAAAATAGGGACAATGTGTCATACCAAGCTCTGGGAGCCTGCTTAAGACCATAGAGGGCCTTTCTGAGCTTGTAGACACAAGAAGATTGAGTAGGAATGACAAAACCTGGGGGTTGTTCAACATAAACTTCCTCTTCAAGTTCTCCATTCAGAAATGCACTCTTGACATCCATCTGGTAGACTTTGATGTCCTTGTAGGCAGCATAGGCTAGAAATATCCTGATTGCTTCCAGTCTTGCTACAGGTGCAAAGGTCTCATCAAAATCTATGCCTTCTTCTTGACAGTATCCCTTTGCTACAAGCCTTGCTTTATTCCTTACAATGTTGCCTTCTTCATCTGCTTTGTTCTTGAATACCCACTTGGTTCCAATGACATTCTGATGCTTTGGTCTGGGAACAAGTTTCCATACTTCATTCCTTTCAAACTGTGTCAGCTCTTCTTGCATTGCATTGATCCAATCTGAGTCTTCTAGAGCTTCTTCCACACACATTGGTTCCATTTGAGATATGCAGCAGGTGAACATGGCTTCTCTTCTAGATGCAGATCTGGTTCTAACACCATTGGTGACTTGACCTATCACTTGGTTAGGAGGATGATCTCTTAACCAAGTTAGATCAGGTTCTGACAGTTGCTGTCTAGGCAACTCTGATGGTTCATCTTCTGATACTTCATCTTCATCTTCATCTTTGTCTATCAGAACTGGATTGGTAAAAGGAGTTGAGAGTACTGGATTGATAGTAACCTCTTCTGATAGGTCTGAAACCTTATCTTCAAGACTGATCTTCTGCAGGGTCTCTGATAATTCTTCTGCAGAGGTACCATCATCAAATTTGACATGAATGGATTCTTCAACTTGTAGAGTTCTCCTGTTAAGTATTCTATAGGCTTTGCTTGAACTTGAGTAGCCTAAGAATACACCTTCATCAGCTTTTTCTTGAAATACCTTCAGATTATCCTTTCCATTGTTTAGAATGTAGCACTTGCATCCAAACACATGGAAATAGCTGATATTTGGCTTCCTTCCTTTCCACAGCTCGTAGGGGGTCTTCTGATGATTCTTGTGGATCATGCTTCTGTTTTGAGTGTAGCATGCAGTGTTGATAGCTTCAGCCCAGTATCTGATGGGCAAGCCTGATTCTGCAATCATAGTTCTTGCAGCTTCTTTCAGTGTTCTGTTCCTTCTTTCTGCAACACCATTTTGTTGGGGTGTTCTGGCAGCAGAAAGTTGATGGAAGGTGCCATTCTGATCACAGAAGTCCTTGATCACTTTGTTGACAAATTCAGTTCCTCTGTCAGATCTGATTGTTCTGACCTTCATATTCTTCTCAGTTTGAAGTTGCTTTAACAGAGATGGCAACTTCTGAAGAGTTTCATTTTTCTTTGCTAGGAACACAGTCCATGTATATCTTGAGTAGTCATCAACCATAACAAGAGTATATCTTTTTCCACCAACACTGGGAGTTTCAACTGGTCCAAATAAATCCATGTGGATCAGATTTAGAGGACAAGTAGAAAGATCTCCAGCTATGGGTTTGAATGAGGTCTTTACTTGTTTTCCTTTTTGACAAGCACTGCAGAGGGTCTCCTTCTTGTAGACAATGTCAGGCAGACCATCTACAATGTGTTCCCTTGCCAGTTTGTTGATGGTTTTGAAATTCAGATGGCTAAGCTTCTTGTGCCAGTCCCAGCTTAGCTTTGAATTGTCCTTTGCTATCAGGCAGGTTCCATCTTTTGCTGTTTGCCAGTCAACAACATAGATGTTCTTCCTTCTTTTGGCTGTAAGAACCACTTCTTTGGTTGTCTCATGCTTGACATAGCATAAGGTCTTGGTGAATTCAACTGTGTAGCCTTTGTCACAGAACTGGCTAGCACTCAGCAAGTTGACCTTCAGACCTTTGACATATGAGACATCATCAATGATTATCTGGTTCTTGATCAGCTTCCCTCTTCCTTTTGTTTGCCCTTCCTTGTCATTTCCACCGAAAGTGACTCTGGGTCCATTGATTTTCTGGAACTCTGATAGGCAACTCTTGTCACCTGTCATGTGCCTGGAGCATCCACTGTCAATATACCATTCTTGTTCTGAGATGGCTCCAGCACACAGTTCCTGCAAGATTAAAAGGAAGATTTAGGTACCCAAGCAATGTTGGGTCCTGGGGGGTAATGCAGTCTTGGTAGTTGGTACCATTTTGGTCTCATCAACTGAAACCTTGGTGGATGATACCCATTGTCCACCTGGTAGTTGTAGTAAACAGATGTATGATTCACTTTGGGCAGATGCTTGTGAGGATCATGCTTTCTGTTTGCATACTTTTGCATAGCCTTCTTCGTTGGAAAGAAGTCCCATATACTATCAAGGTCAGAGGAACGCTTAACTTTAGGCTTCTGAGGTTGACCAGACAGCCTCTTCTGCCTATAGTTAATCTTCTCTTGATATCTGCCTTTCTGATAGCAGTTTCTGATACTGTTGTCATGAGATTGTCTGACAGGGTTATGCCTTTGATTATTATTTTTCTGAAAACTTTTCCTTTTGTTAGAGTTTCTGCCAGGTTCATTAGTTTTCAAACTGTGTTTTGGTTTGGCCTTTAGAGTTTGTTTTTCTGGTATGACCTTCTCATGAACAACTTTAGTACCAGAAGTACTAGCATGGCAAATGGGGCTCAGAGTCTGTGGCACTATGACCTTTTTAGCCTTAGCAACTTTGGTGCTAGGCCTTACAGAAGGCTCACCAGACTCTGGTTCAACATATCCAAGACCAGAGGTGAAGTTATGAGAGTCACCAATATTCTTCATGGAAGATTGCATCTTCAGAAGACTATTATATTTACTCTCAAGTTCTTCAATATCTCTTATTCTTTTAAGAAGAGACTCATTTTCAGCCTTCAGTCTATCTCTTTCCTCAGTTAAGAGATTAAGTTTGCACTCAGTCTCTTTCCTTAGATCAGAGATATCAACTTTCAGCCTACTGTTCTCATCTTTAACAGAAGAATAAGTGGCTTGGATAGTTTGGAACTCTTCCCAAAATGATGACATTGGATCATCATTTAAGGCTGTGCCTACCGAAGAAGAAATAGAGTCAGAAGTAGAGCATACCTCATCATCTGATTGTGCCATGAGGCAGAGGTCTTCAGTTTCTGCATCCAAGCAGCAGAATGCTTCATCAGAGTCGGAGTCTGAGCTGGACTCTGATTCAGAGAGTGGATCTCTCTCAGCTTGTTCTGAGACGAGTGCTCTTCTTCTTCTGAGTTGATCTTCTGGTTTCTTTTCTTCTTCATGTCCTTGCTTCTTGGACACTCTTGGATAGGGGCAGTTTGCTTTGAAGTGTCCAGGCTGTCTACAGTTGTAGCAGAGGTACTCTCCACTGCTTTCAGAAGACTTGGTCTTCTGATGTGGTCTTCTGATGGAAGATGGACTCCTTCCATCTTTCTTCATAAACTTCTTAAACTTCCTGGCAAAAGCAGCCATATACTCATCAGATAAGAGAGTAGAGGGGTCAAAGTCACTTACCTTTGAAGTGCTGGCAGTGAGAGCAGTGGTAGTCCTCTCATCAGGAACTTCTTCCTTCTCTTCATGCATCTCAAACTCATAAGCCTTGAGATCAGAGATGAGTTTCTCAGTGGCATAAGTCTTGATGTTCTTGCTTTCCTGGACTGCAATCACATTCATCTTCCAAGCTGAAGGCAGTCCCCTGAGAATCTTCATGTTGACCTCTTTGATGGTGAGCTCCTTCCCAAGCTCAGAAATCTCACTGATGAGAATCAGCAATCTCTCATGCATCTTAGCAATGCATTCTTCTGGCAGAAGTTTGAAGTCATCAAACTTCTTCATTGCAATGGTCAACTTGTTATCTCTTTCTTGCTCATCTCCTGCTCCAATCTCATCTAGCTTGTCCCAGATTTCTTTGGCCGTTTTGCACTTCTTGATTCTGTTGAAGTATCTTTCATCAATAGCCTTGTAAAGGATGTCCTTGGCTATATTATCTAGATTGTACTGCCGCTTCTCTTCCTTGGTCCATTCTGACCGGGCTTTCTCAATCATCTGGGGCTGAGAGTTATCAATAGAGTGAGCAGGATTGATCTTCATGAACTGGATAAAGGGTCCATTCTCCAAGACTTCCCACATTTCATCATGAAGAGCACACAGATGTGCCTTCATTCTGATCTTCCAATCATCATATTTCTGATCTGTGAACATTAGATGCTTTGCAAGAGAGTTATCCATTATAATAAATAAAGAGGCTAAAAACAAGTGGATCTTTGTTCAGAGAGTAACCTAAAAGATTACAAGAACAAGGAGGCTCTGATACCACTTGTTGGTCCCGTTTAATATGGTAACCAGTCTAGAGGGGGGGGGGGTGAATAGACTGGTTGGTTTTTCAACTTTTCTCAAAGTCGAAAATGACTTATCAGAGAATGTCGATTCTGATGACAGAGATAGGCTGGTTCTGATATCAGAACTGGCCTTGGCAGCGGATTCTGATCTGTTCGGGTAGCCTCAGAAACACTAAGGCAAATGCCTTTCTGATAACTCTGAAAACAAGATCTGCTGAACACAGATTCCAAGTCTTAGAGTTAAGCAGTTAATATCCTAAGTGCAGGAAAATAAATTGCAGTAAGGTAAATGACACCGGATATTTTTATAGTGGTTCAAGGAACAACTCGTTCCTCTAGTCCACTGTTCCACTAGCTTTGAAGTAGATCGGTTACAAAGCTTAGTCCCTAGCACTTAAGAAGTTCTCCACGCCTTCTTCAAGTCTAGTTGTCACCCGGGATGCAATCCTGCTTCCTGATGACTGGTCCTTTCACTCAGCTTCCCGGAAGTATCACCACTTCACTACTGCAGTTACTTGGACGCCCTTCTTTGCAGAAGATGTTCTGAAAACAGAGTTTTCTCCAACTTGCTTCGTTACAAGAGATATGTAGTTGAAGTTCTTGAAGTGTTGAAGAACAGGATGAACTTTGCTCTTGTTGGGGATGAGAGATTGTGAGATTGAATCTTCCCAACGTAAGCTTTTTCTTGTTTTTGTGTTGTGGAGTTTGAATCTCAAGAGAGCTTGAAAATTTGATGAGCAAAAGTTGTAGCAAAGTTGTATCCCTGTTCTTCGGTGAGTAGCTTATATACTGGGGTTGTCTGCCCGTTGGAGGAGGAGACAACTGCATTAAATGCGCGTACAGTTGACTTGACCGCCGTTTTGGAAGGTTTCTATTTTTATAATATATCTTCCCGGATTCTTTGGTCAATCATTTGCAATCAATCCTTCAGCGTATCAGGCTCATTTAATGTGCATTAAATGCTTTCCTTTCATGTACAGTCTTCTAGCCGTTGGATGTTTTTACCCGTTGAATTCATAGCTGTTGGATGTTGCTTGAAATCTTCTAAGTGTTCGTCGGGCTCTGATCAGGCTTTTCTGACGTGTTGGGTTCTGATGGCTATCTGATGAGTTGAGTTCTGATGGTCTTCTGATCTCTGACTGAACTCTAACTCTGACTCTGATAGGTCCGCTGATGAGTACCTCTGATCTGTAGTTCTCATCGGTTATCAGATGTCCAAGTTTATCAGCAACTCTCATGGTGCAACTCTGATGGACTTCTGCTAAGAGAACTCTGATGGGGCAGTTCTCATAGAGCAAGTCTGGTCGAGCAGTTCTGATGCACTTCTGATCTGATCCAAAATAGAGCAACTCTGATCGTCGACTACACTAATACTTACAATTGAAAAGTCTAATACATAAAATCTAATTTGGGGGTAATCTAACTTTCTAATCCTATAGCATCATCAAAATCTAATTACATTTATTCCTTACAATATGATCGTCAAGACACAGAAAACTAAGGACCATATTAACAACTTGACGGAATCATTCAAGAAATTGAGAGAGTACAATCTAAAGCTCAATCCGTCAAAATGCGCCTTCGGAGTGTCATCTGGGGAATTTTTGGGCTATATCGTCAGTGAGCGTGGAATAGAAGCAAGTCTGGAACAAGTCCGAGCCATTCTCGACATAGAATCACCAAAGTCAGTCAAAGACGTCCAAAGGCTAACGGGGCGAGTAGCGACACTGAATCGCTTCATTTCCAAGTCATCCGACAGATGTCGCCTCTTCTATGATGTACTTCGCAAGAACAAAAAGTTTGAATGGACGGATCAACATGAACAGGCGCTTCAGCAATTAAAGGAATATATGACAACTCCACCACTGCTGACGAAACCAAAAGAAGGCGACGAGCTCCAGCTTTACCTCGCCGTTTCAGAACATGCTGTTAGTGTTGTGTTAACCAAAGAGGACGACGCATTGCAAACGCCAGTATACTATATAAGTAAGTCGCTAAATGGCCCTGAAACCAGGTACGCTTTGCTTGAAAAATTGGTTTTAGCCTCAATTAAGTTACGTCCTTACTTTGAATCGCATACCATTTGTGTTCGAACTAATTATCCCATGAAGTCAATCATGAGGAAACCCGAGTTGTCAGGTCGCATGGCCAAGTGGTCCATTCAACTGGGAGCTTACGACGTCAGATATGAACCAAGGGCTGCCTTGAAATCTCAGGCGCTTGCTGATTTTGTGGCGGACTTTAGTCCAAAGCTCCAAACTGAAGCAGAAAGGGAGACATGTCTCATCACGGATGGTTTGCCTCAACAGAAGTGGATATTGCATACTGATGGGGCATCAAATCTAAATGGGGCAGGCTTGGGCGTAGTACTAAAGTCGCCACAGGGGGACACTATGCTCCAAGCGGTACATTGCGATTTCAACGCCACAAACAATGAGGCGGAATACGAAGCATTGATCGTAGGCTTAACATTGACAAAGGATTTAGGCGTCAAGATGCTCTAGGTAAAATGCGATTCTTTGTTAATAGTTAATCAAACTAACGGTGTTTATGCAGCAAAAGACCCCAAGATGACGTCTTACTTACAAGTCGTCATGGAATTGACAACATGGTTCGACGAAATCACCTTTGAGCAAGTGCCAAGGGAAGAAAACACTCAAACAGACGCCCTGGCAGCAATCGGATCTTGTCTGGGGGCAGAAATCAACAACAACATCCCTTTCATCCACTTGACAAGTCCAGCGATTGACAGAACGGAGTCCGTCAGTGCTGTCAGTCCGTCCCCACAAGATGACTGGATGCAGCCATACATTGCATATTTGAGACACAACATCCTACCAGCTGACAAAAAGGAAGCTAAGACATTTCTTTCCAAGGTAACTAAATTTCTATTAGTTGACGATGTTCTGTTTAAAAAGTCTAAAGCAGGTCCGTACCAAAGATGTTTCGCACCTCAAGAAGCCATCAAAGTGCTAAGAGACCTTCATTCATGAAGGGGAATGTGGAAATCATGCTGCTGGGAGAAGCTTGTCCAACAAAGCTCTCAGATTTGGATACTATTGGCCAACCATGAAACATGACGCGGTCACTTTCACCAAGAGCTATCAGCCTTGTCAAAAGCATGGACCAATCCGTCATCAGCCTTCTGAATCACTTCATCCGGTCCTTTCACCATGGCCCTTTATGAAGTGGGGAATGGACATTGTTGGAAAGCTGCCAGAAGCTCCAGGACAGAAGGTTTACATGTTGGCAATGACGGATTACTTCTCAAAATGGGTGGAGGCCGAACCATTCCGTCGGGTACGTGATGACCAGGTAATATCTTTTATCAAACGAAATATACTTTGCAGGTTTGGCATCCCGTCAGAGATCGTATGTGATAACGGGTCCCAATTCATAAGTGCAAAAACCCGACGCTTTTGCGAAAGGTACAACATCAAGTTGGAAACGTCAACTCCTAGGTACCCGCAATCCAATGGACAGGCTGAGTCCAGCAACAAAATCATTGTGTCCAATTTGAAGAAAAGACTTGAGAAAGCGCAAGGCAGATGGGCTGACGAGTTGCCCCTGATATTATGGGCTGACAGGACGACTCCAAAGAACGTAACCGGGCAAACTCCTTTCTCCTTGGTGTATGGTTGTGAAGCGGTTATACCAGCGGAGGTAGAAGTGTCGTCCTCAAGGTATGGGCTTATGACTGAAGAGCAGAACAACGTGGAATTGGTACATGATCTCGATACCATTGACGAAATCAGAGAGAGGGCCAAGATCCGTCTACAATCCTATCAACAAATGGTGGCCAAGAGCTTTAACAAAGACGTTCGAGCAAAGGTTTTTAAGAAAGGAGACTGGGTGTTGAGAAGAGCGTTTGGGAATGAAGCAAGTGGGAAGTTCAGCCCTAATTGGGAAGGTCCATACAAGATCGTCGACATTGTTGGACAGGGGGCATATCGCCTGAAATCGATTGAGGGAAAACAAGTCCCTAGAAGTTGGAATGCGGTACACCTTAAATTTTTCCATTTTTAATTCTGTTATGTTTTATTTATTCAAGACAATTTACTAACTTAGTCATCTGAGGGCCGTTGGCTTAAGGCCAACGACCAACCCTAACAATGTTTTGAGTGCAGAAAATCAAACGAGATGCCAAGTTTAATGAAGCACCACCAGTAAGTTACTTTAATACGTCACAAGTCCTTGTGAGTTCATTTAGAAATCAATGACGTATCGAGTACAACGAATCTGCTAAAGCGTCATGTTCAATCTGTGCATTTCCTTTGAATTATTTTGTACATGTTTTAATCTCAGCAACTTATCTCATTTCTAAGTTTGAGTTCAATAAATCTTGGATCCTTTATGGAAACATTCTGTGGTCATCTTGTTTAGAGAAAGTTGTGACGTATTCGGTGTGGAGTATACATTTCCGCTTCAAGATAGATTCATTGCTTTTACTGACTTAACCATCGGAGGGCCGTTGGCCCAAAGCTAACGGCCAGCTTTGACGGTTTTTAATGGATGCAGGAATATCTCAAAGCATAAGATCAAGCTGTTACTGAGGCAACTAAGATGTCAACCATGCTCATGCCAGTTACATATTATACAGTAACATTAAATGGGATTGGGCTGGGCTGCCCATGAGAAGATCATGGATAACAGTCCCAGCCGGCCCTTACAACATATATATTTTTGGCCAAAACCTACACACATATATGACAATGCACGTGTAACCAAAACATATATGACAACGCACGTGCAACAAAAAATACAGAACTACACAACAAAAGAACATGCTCCAACATAAGGAGATAATACAAACGACAAACGTAATGTTATTTAAAGTTTTTGCAGGATATGGACCAAGTTCACACAACTCATCTCGTCATCCTCAACGACGGGTGATGTTCCCTTTGACAGCTAAACTGTCGACATCAATATGAAAGATAATGCGAATTTCTGTCATCTAGTCGTCAAGAAAATTTTGGAGGGGAGAAGATAACATGCCAGCTTTCAGTTTTCGTTGTTTTAGTTAAGGAGACAAGCTCGATCAAATGTTAGTCCAAAGGAAGACTGAAGCATTTCGTCAGACGAGTTGATCAATACGTCACGACGAGTAGTTGGCAAGTCAATGGGCGTAATGAATCAGGATACGAAGCTCTCGGTAAAGTTTCGACAAATTGCCGCTTAACAGTCTGACTCGCGCATTGTACGCTGATGTGTGTTTTCTCGCACTTAAAATAGATCGTAATATAGTGGTGTAAGTACGAGTATCGTCTCCACAGGGACGGACAAAAGGGAATCAAGAATTAATTAAATTCAACGATTAAAAGAAATAAATAAAATAAATGCGTCGTGCGAGATATGATTGGTATGAAAAATTAAAATGCAACTAAACGATTAAAATAAATGGGTTCTCTCTAATTAATGACGAAGGGAACATGGATTGATTCCGGGGTAACCAGATTTCTGGCAGATCAGGCCTAATTACATGAAATTAATTCAATTGAGCCTAGCTAATCATTACTAAGTTCTTACCGCTCTCGCGGCGTAGAGTACAATAATTTAGGGGACCAGGCTGATCTCTCATGCGACAGGATCCTAAATTATTGCCAAGACGAGCGAGATTACGGCCCCTTAATCGCTACTAATCTCTTAGCGAACGATTAAGTGTGTGTGAAGGTGTCCTAGAATAAACTAGATCTCTCTTAATTTATTCTACAAGCATTTGTAATTCTAGCACGCGTTCTAGGTTACAAAAGATATC
Organism: Cuscuta epithymum; assembly: GCA_945859915.1. Classification (NCBI taxonomy): domain Eukaryota; kingdom Viridiplantae; phylum Streptophyta; class Magnoliopsida; order Solanales; family Convolvulaceae; genus Cuscuta; species Cuscuta epithymum. Next base: position 174,698 of record CAMAPF010001041.1, on the reverse strand, counting down.
AGTTAAATTATTCAAACACAAATTAAACGGCATTCATGCAATTAAACCGAAAGGAATCTAGCCATACATCATGATCAACCCCTTCATCAATCCCTAATCCCTAATTAAAACTACTCACAATTCATAATTGAAGAATCAATAGAATTGGAATAAAAAGAATTAATTGTCATTAATTAAAAAGGTGGAACTTACAAAGAATCCCAAAAGATTGATGAACAAGGCTGAAAAGCCCTCTAAAATTCGTGATAGGCACTCTCTCTAAGCCCCCCCCCCTTCAAAACGGGGGTTTACAAGCTGTTTAAATAGAAAAATCGGGTGAAATTTGAGCTGAATTAGGATTTTCGGAGCCAGGCACGATGCCAGGCACGATCGTGCCTTCGATCGTGCCTCCGGAGCAAAAACGCGCATTTTGGGCAGGCACGACCGTGCCTCCCTCCAGGCACGATCGTGCCTGGCTAGCAGTAACTCCGCGGTGCTTTCTCTTCACGCACGATCGTGCCTGACTTTGAAGGCACGATCTTGCCTACTTAACTTCCGAATTTGGCAATGCTTCCTTCATTAAAATTGTAGATAATGAAGTTTTCTCTCCACCCCAAGTTTCCGAATGTGATTTGAATCATCCAATCAAGAGATATGATCAAAACGGTGGAAGGTGTCTTTCTGAAATCGCAGTAGAGATCATCTGACTTCATTGTCTGTTTTCACCTTCTTCCTCTCAGATTCTCGCAAAGGTGTCTTCATATCATTTGTATCCCTTGAAGTTAGCTTTCATATGGAACTTGAATCGTGTACATTGGATGTTTCTACAAAGAGATATGCTTGAACGATTGACAGAAGGTCATCCTGATCGTCGTTTTCAAGCTTCATTCATCTTCTTTTGACCCCGAAGCCAATCCTAGAGCTCTTTTGTCATCAAATCTTCATCGTAAACCTCACGGTGACCTCCATAGCTCTCAAATCAATCTCAAATGCTTCTCAACTCATCCCGATTTCTCCTCAAGCGCCAGTGCCAAACTCAAATTCCCTGATTTTGACTACAAACAACACAAAACTCGAACCAACGCCCGGTAAACATAACTTGAGCTAAAATTGAGACTTGTAACACCTTAAAGCTAGGAAAATCATCAAAATCCGATCTCAACACGCATCAAATACGTGTCAAAATACGGACTTATCAAATTCCCCCACACTTAAGCCTTTGCTTGTCCTCAAGCAAACTGAACAACGGGACTTACGATAATCACCACACGGAATCAAAACAATTAGCATGCACACGTAGTTAAAGGGATATTCAAAGAATAGACAGACTAAACCAAGAAAATTCTTCCCTAAACTACATCTTTGTACTCTAGCTAAAATATTTGACAAAATTATTTACAACATCCTCAAAGTAGTGACAACACACACAAATAAACTAGCTACCGATCAGAAGGACTTGTGAAAATGGTGGTGAAGGGTGAATGGTAACAATAATAGTCCCTTTGTTTTGAGAGATTGGAATATTCTAACAAAGACTCAATGTATTCAGGAACTTCAGGGCTATTCTTAGGATCAAGGAACTTAGTAGGCCACAATTTAGGAACAATCCTTTAAACCTATGCAAAGAGTAGACATGGTGTACAACTAAGCTAAACCGTCTCGGCACATTTTTGCTTTGACGTATACTTGAAGTACGCGGAGGACTAAAGCTAAATTTTTATAATAGCCTCCAAGTTCATTTAATTAGGTTCAGTTTTCCTTGTCATGTTGGCACGAGAACGCCGTTTCTTTCGAAAGATACCCAAGTCTCATCTTACGCTTTTTGACTGGGGCTCCCATTTCCTTTTTCGCAAAGTAAGAGGTCTAGCTATATTAATTTTTCACCTTTCGGATTCTCACTAGACATTACCTCATTCTAATCTCGGCCTCACCAAGGAAAAAATAGCAATTAAAGTTCATTAATTTAAAAGTGAATCCATGCCTACAATGCAATCCTCGAAAGTATCAAATTCCTAAAAGACGACTGCTCTTACCCCATTTGGAGCATAGGAACAATGCCAAAAATGACTCCTGCCCAAAACTCCCTAAACTTAGCAAATTCATCCCTTAATTCCCTAAACATCAAGACTAAGCCAGAAATATTCACGGGTAAGTAAACAGGCCATTTGGTTATGGAGCTCAATTAGTTGGGTAACAAAGAACAGTCAGACTCAAAATGGCTTCTCCTAAAGGGTTCTTTCAGGTGGGGTGGATGATTATTGGAAAATTCAATGGGTGACTAATGCCTTCATCCTTTCAACAACTAGATTACCGTGCAAGTAATTTAAGCCTAAATACTTTAAGAATGTTCTAAAAGCATAGTCAAAACGCTAGCCAGCTCACAAAGACACAGTTTAAAGAAAAAATTTCAAAAATTTTCACATGAATTTCCTATGAATATACAACTAACACCTATGCATGCTAACTCTAAAAATCACATGTAGCAACTACTGCCCGAATGCCCAATTCACTCCCCCACACTTAAACTTTGGCATCGTCCTCGATGACCAAAAATGCACTATGCACAAGGGGGTAAAGAGGATAGGGTCACGCGTGCTCAACTCAACTCAAGTCAATATTTCAACAAGTTAGTAAAAGAGTCAAAGAAACTTCCCTAAGGCGTTGGTCGATGCAGAACTAAACTGAGTCAATGTAATCCTCGGCACATCATCCATACAACAAGACCCTGAGCTGCAACAAAAACACAAAGCAAAACAACCAAACAACAAACAAAGAAAAAGCAAAATCAAAAGCAGAAATAAGCTCGGGTTGCCTCCTGAGAAGCGCTATTTTTAACGTCGTGTGCCCGACGATACCTCATAAGCTCTCAAATTGCAAAGACTGTAGTGGTGCACTAACAATCAACGTTTCCAGCTTCCTTTCAACAAATGCCATTAAGTGGCGCAGACCTTTAAATTCTCTAGTAAACGTAGGTAGCACATGGTCTTCATAACCCTCATCAGCACAGAAGTGAAGTATGAAACTCTCATCCTCTTCGGGCGGACAGAGAACATGAGTGAAAACTTTGAGTACTCTAGGTGTCACTGGAAGCTCAAAACATGTCTCAAAGCAAAGATTAGGAGCAACATCGTGATCGAACTGCACCATAGAAAAGTCTTTTTCTTCTCCACAAATAACATGAACATTCGCAACCTCTCCTCCAGACTCTGTATCACTCCCCATGAATGCATCCCAATTCGTTTCGTCACTCTTCTTATTAATATCCTCCAAGCAGTTGTGATCATTCTCCACACACAAAGAAATATCATCACCAAGCTAAGGAATGGATCAAAGAAATCCAAATCTGAAACCACGTAAGAGTGGACCGGTGCATGTGTACAAGAAGGGAATTCTTGCTTGTGGAGCGGGACTTCTTCATTATGGACATCATCTACCTTGCCCCCACTCTCTTGGAGCATGTGATCATCTTTTCCCAACTCATCTTCAGTACCCAAACCTACCTCAGTGGCTGCATCAATGTCATGACTAATCTGCTCCTTGCCATCCTCAGGTGTTGAGACTAATGGTAAATCAAACGGTTGGGGAGTTTCTGTATGAAGATCACAGTGATTTGTGACTTCATCAGTTACAGCTTGTACCATTTCAAACTTTTTCCTGTATTCTTGGAAAAACAACTTCACACTATTATCTTCTTCTTCATCTTCAAATATAGGAGGGTCTTCAAAAGCATCAGGAAGTGTATCATCCATCATATTTCCACCATCATAGTCTCACTCAATCCCATGATCATCCCTATTGGTCTCCTCAGATAAGGCGTTAAACAGCTGATCCAAGTGATTTTCCATGTTTTGCATCCTTGCATTTGCTTGTTGATTATTTACCTCAGAAGCTTGTATGAAACGTTTGAGTGTTTCTTCCAGGTCAAACAGCTTCTCTGAAATTATCTCTTCCAATTTGTCGTCTGAATCCTGTGGCTCATAGCTCGGCAAAGACGTAGGAGTGATTGAAACATTTGTGTTTGTAAGTTGTGGGGAGGACGAAGTGGGGTATGCAGTTGCCCAATAAGGATGGTCGTATGGAGGAATGGGGCAAAGACGTGAATGGTGACCACCTCCACAGAAGTTACAAATGCTATTTTTAGGAAAGCAATCAACCAATTCCTCAGGACTTTTAGTTTGAATGAGAAATTCCATAATGGAGCCTGGTTTTGTCCGAGGATATTGTGGATAAGGATATTAATTAGGAGAATGAGATTGAGAGTATTGCGTATTTGGAAGAGGGTAAGAATAGGAAGATGGGAAATTTTGTGGTGTAGGAGAATAATTTTGATGAGATGTGTAATATTGAGGAGGAGGAGGAGGAGTGTAAGGAGGGTATGACGTATATGGTGAATATTCCATGGAGGTTTGAGGGTAAGGAATTCCTCCAGGAATTTGGCTGATTGAGTTCATCTCACCCTCTTAAGAACAAGTACCTGAAAGGTTAGCACAGAAAAAATCCTACGAAGAACTAAAAAAAACTAACTAGAAAAAAAATCTCGCTGAAATTAATTAACCCTTAAAACCGACACCGTCCCCGGCAATGGCGCCAAAAACTGATGTGTGCTTTCTCGCACTTAAAATAGATCGTAATATAGTGGTGTAAGTACGAGTATCGTCTCCACAGGGACGGACAAAAGGGAATCAAGAATTAATTAAATTCAGCGATTAAAAGAAATAAATAAAATAAATGCGTCGTGCGAGATATGATTGGTATGAAAAATTAAAATGCAACTAAACGATTAAAATAAATGGGTTCTCTCTAATTAATGACGAAGGGAACAAGGATTGATTCCGGGGTAACCAAATTTCAGGCAGATCAGGCCTAATTACATGAAATTAATTCAATTGAGCCTAGCTAATCATTACTAAGTTCTTACCGCTCTCGCGGCGTAGAGTACAATAATTTAGGGGACCAGGCTGATCTCTCATGCGACATGATCCTAAATTATTGCCAAGACGAGCGAGATTACGGCCCCTTAATCGCTACTAATCTCTTAGCGAACGATTAAGTGTGTGTGAAGGTGTCCTAGAATAAACTAGATCTCTCTTAATTTATTCTACAAGCATTTGTAATTCTAGCACGCGTTCTAGATTACAAAAGATATCAGTTAAATTATTCAAACACAAATTAAACGGCATTCATGCAATTAAACCGAAAGGAATCTAGCCATACATCATGATCAACCCCTTCATCAATCCCTAATCCCTAATTAAAACTACTCACAATTCATAATTGAAGAATCAATAGAATTGGAATAAAAAGAATTAATTGTCATTAATTAAAAAGGTGGAACTTACAAAGAATCCCAAAAGATTGATGAACAAGGCTGAAAAGCCCTCTAAAATTCGTGATAGGCACTCTCTCTAATCCCCCCCTTCAAAACGGGGGTTTACAAGCTGTTTAAATAGAAAAATCGGGTGAAATTTGAGCTGAATTAGGATTTTCGGAGCCAGGCACGATCGTGCCTTCGATCGTGCCTCCGGAGCAAAAACGCACATTCTGGGCAGGCACGATCGTGCCTCCCTCCAGGCACGATCGTGCCTGGCTAGCAGTAACTCCGCGGTGCTTTCTCTTCATGCACGATCGTGCCTGACTTTGAAGGCACGATCTTGCCTACTTAACTTCCGAATTTGGCAATGCTTCCTTCATTAAAGTTGTAGATAATGAAGTTTTCTCTCCACCCCAAGTTTCCGAATGTGATTTGAATCATCCAATCAAGAGATATGATCAAAATGGTGGAAGGTGTCTTTCTGAAATCGCAGCAGAGATCATCTGACTTCATTGTCTGTTTTCACCTTCTTCCTCTCAGATTCTCGCAAAGGTGTCTTCATATCATTTGTATCCCTTGAAGTTAGCTTTCATATGAAACTTGAATCGTGTACATTGGATGTTTCTACAAAGAGATATGCTTGAACGATTGACAGAAGGTCATCCTGATCGTCGTTTTCAAGCTTCATTCATCTTCTTTTGACCCCGAAGCCAATCCTAGAGCTCTCTTGTCATCAAATCTTCATCGTAAACCTCACGGTGACCTCCATAGCTCTCAAATCAATCTCAAATGCTTCTCAACTCATCCCGATTTCTCCTCAAGCGCCAGTGCCAAACTCAAATTCCCTGATTTTGACTACAAACAACACAAACTCGAACCAACGCCCGGTAAACATAACTTGAGCTAAAATTGAGACTTGTAACACCTTAAAGCTAGGAAAATCATCAAAATCCGATCTCAACACGCATCAAATACGTGTCAAAATACGGACTTATCATACGCGTCAACTTCTTGAAAGGGGGCAATTGTTAGAGCAAGAATTTGACAGTTTATGTTGCATTAAAGAGGGTTGACCACGGAAGTTAATGATACGTTCATGAGGCTTAATGGTGGCTGTTGTAACGGATCTGTATTCATTATTGTAATTAATAATTATATTAAGGCAAGAGGTTACTTCTTTGAGTTGGTAAGCATTAATGACGAATTGACCGACGGATCGGAACCGTCAAGTCAAACCGTCCATAACGGACAACTCGAGCTAATGGAGCATTCGCAAGGCCTAATGACAGTTATTGTAATGTCTTTATGTATTATTAGCCTCTTTAATATGATTAATGAAGGTATTGATTGTAATTGATCGGCCTTTATGACAGATTTGAAATCGTCATAAAGTGCGATCGATCCGTCAGTAACGTAAAAAGTCATCATTAGGGCTTTAATTACCTTTCCTATAAGTAGAATAACCTCATTGTAATCAGGGAGAGGCTCACATTCGAATAATAAACGAGTTTGCATTCTTATTCACTCACTTGTCATCTTCTTCATTGCTCTTGTTCGAAGCCCATTCTTCATATAAATTCTTTTTTTATTAGTTTTAGCTTATCAATAAAATTGCTTAAACACATACATAAGTCTTGAGTGAGTTCCTGCTTCAACATATTTTTTACATTCATGACCAGAAACAACAAGATAGTAGTGGTGGGGTGATGCTCGAGAGGCCAAGACTCAAGAAGAGAACAAGCACCAATTGCCTAGTAATGGTGATGCCACCTCTGAGGATTTGGCCGAAAAAGTACGAGGCTGGTAGATGATCACTTCGAGCGATTGACTTAGTGGGGCGTTTGTTACGGTGCAAAGTAATCATTTTACGTGTAAAATGTATGTATGCAAACAATTTACACCATTTGGTAGGATTATTCAATGGAAACTGTAGGGTACTATTTTGAAATATTTTACACCGTACCATGTAATACCTTACGTGGGGGGAGGGTGTTAAACTACTTTACATTCTTAATATAAATTGATCAAATTAAAATCTTACAATCCTATGCCTGTTTTATAACGACAATTCATCCTCCGCAATAGCATCCTCAACTGCTCCAAAACTTGTCTCCCCACCTTCTTCGCCTCCGACGATGGAATCGAGCTCATCAGCCAGCCTCTTTCATGGAAGAGGTTTATTGTAAGAGCATCTGGATTTGGGACAACAGGTTTAAAATTGAGGGTTGGATGGATTTTGAAATAAAGAAGTTAGAAAAAATAAAAGTGAAAAGTCTAAAGATTAGGAATGAAAGAAAAAAATCTTATGTGTTATAAATGAAATGCAGTAGGCTAAAGTAGCTTAAACGGGTAATTTCCACAAAATAAAACATGTTTGGTTAATAGGCCCGACAGAGGAGCGGCCCATTATCTTTTAGTTAGAGAACCATCAAGGCCCAACTTGGGAACGACCCAACAAGGGGGGCTGTCTAACGTTCGTCCTATCTTCAAAGACGCTCGACATTTGTGTTCTTATCCAAATACAGCCAGGTGAAGATCCAAAAGCCTCGGGGAGGGCGTTCTGCATAGCCCGAGTAGCGGGCCTAGCCTTGAGCTTATTTTGTCCCAAGTCAGGAGATCAAGGGGACACTCGTCTAGAGCCCTTGACGGGAAAGCAAGATATTGGCAGGAAACACATTTAATGTAGTAGATTTGGTGGTTGGGAAGCTAGCCACTCGAGAACCTCCACATCACCACTTCCACCTACCCCTTGATAGTATATATAGTAACATTTATTTCATAGTTAGGTGTTGACAACTTGTATTCACTAGTTATAGCAATTATTCTCTTGTATTCCCAGCTCAGATTAGACACATGGCTTCGTCCACAGTAGGGTTTGCTGTAATAGTTCGTTATTATCAAGTAATAAGAACTCGACCACTTACTAGATATATTGTTTACTTGTCCAGTTATTGCTTGTGCCATTCTCTAAATACGAACCACCAACTCATTCCCCACGAAACTCAAAGTAAGGTGTTGGGCCTTTGGAGTTTAAGGAATAAACCTCAACACTGGTGCCGTCTGTGGGAAACTGAATTAAATGTTCCCAAACAATCTCTCCCACTAAACAACATTAAAGAACACTCTTAAAACAAGCAAAATGGTCAGAATCTCATCTAAGCGCACCTGTGACCTCTCCAAGCAGCTGGAGAACAGTCGGGTGTCACGCGCCCTGACATCTACCAGCCAGTCCAACAGTGAATGGACACGCGGGGATGTCACAAACCTGACTCCCCTGGAGGCCAAGATGGACCCTCGGCTTATGAGGGAACTGGCAGAAACCATGTGCCGCATGGCCGACGAGCAGGATGCGGAGCAGGCCGTGTACACAGTGGAGACCGAGCGTGCACCTCCCCCCATCCATCGCATGCAATCATTCAGAGAACGAACGGACGAAACCGAGAGCTCCTGTGCCTCGGTACACACGCAGATTGGCAGGACGCCACACTCGCAGAACATGAGAGGCCATGAGGGGCAGGCGTGCCCAGGCACCGACACCGGGCCACCACGGTCAAGACTCTGATAGTGCCCCACAACAACTCATTGGCCAGGGAACCCACTCCCTCTATGAACCGTGTGGGCCAACGTTTCCAATATGTTGAGGGAAACGGTAGCCGCTTCATTCGAAGGCACGACACATGATTGGTCCATGTGAAGGTTGCAATATCGGCTATCGGTCATGTGGCCCCTGCCCCTACGGCACAGGATGCGATGTTCGCTGCGATGCAAAAACAAATCGACAAGCCGAACCACCAGGCGGAGAACGTCCAGGCGCTACCTCGTATTGCACTCACCTCCCATTTCTCTGCAAGGATCATGGCGGCATAAATTCTGCGGGACCGTAGGCCACCGGGCATGTTGGTGTACAATGGGGTCGGGGACCCAAAGTCCCACTTGCTTACTTTCCAGGGTGGGCTCACCATGTTGGGGGCATCCAGCGATGCCAATTACATGCTATTCTTCAGCACCCTCCGGGGTCTAGCCCAAGAGAGGTTCGACTAGCTAAGGCCTGGGACCATTGACCGTTTTGATCAGCTGTCTAGATAATTCGTGGCGTAGTTCACGGCCAGCACAATGCTGAAGGAGCACTTCAACTCGCTGACGAGCATCTGACAAGGTGTCAGGGAGTCCCTCTCCGCCTTCCTGATCCGATGGAGGGATGAGACATTGAAGGTCGGGGACCTGACAGAATGCACGGGCATCACCCTTTTCACCAATGTCTTGGTAACAGGGGACCTCTACCAGGATCTGAAGAGGGTCCCCGAAACCAGCTATGCCGAGGTGTTAGCCCGAACGCAGAAGTATACTACGATCGAGAAAGAGATTGTCCTAAGGGATTTTGAAATTCAATCCAACAATCAAACCACATAATAAAATAGATTAGAGATGAAAATAAGCATCGTTTCAATACCACAAAAGGATTTTGAAATACATAGCATGTTATGAAAGCTGCCACTACTCTCTCTAGAGAGAGAGAGAGAGAGAGAGAGAGAGAGAGCAATGTACAAAGTCTACGATATACCGTGAATGCATCAAGATTTTTGATCCTATCCTCCATACTTTATAGGTCCGGAGGTTAGGCTCGTTAAATGATAAGCCTATATAAGACAAATGGGCCTCTAACATTAAATTGGCCCAATCTAATTAACTAATCTAATAATTACAAAAATAAAAATATATTAAACACGTTGGGACACCATAAAATATTCTCTAACAATCCCCCCCTTGGTGTTCAATCGTGTTCAATCAGCATTGCAGTGCATGTATCTTTGTGTTCAGATGTTGAATCAAGAGTGCAACCCAGCTTTCTTCGTCTTCTTCTCAGAATGGCTTTGTGAAGAAATCCTTACAATCTCCCCTTTGGTGTTATTCTTGTAATTTGATCTGTGATGCTGGCGTTGAAGGATTCATCATAATCTTGCTTGTAACCCTTGTCTTCCAGAAGTTTTTCTTGATCAGCTTGAATGAACTCCGATGATGCCTCTAGAATGAATGTTCTTGAAGAGTTTCAGGCGCACAGGTGATTCATCTTCACTTTTCAATTCTCCGACCTTCGTCTCCTCAAGAATGTTAGACGGTTGGATGTGAACGATCTTGAAGGACAATTGTCAGAGGCACAAATGAAGATGATGGTTGGCATTTGTGAGTGTAGCTGATCAGTTGATTTGAAGCTGATTTGGCAGTTGATGAATTGACAGAGTAGAAAGACGTGGAGGAGAGACGTGTCCGTGAATGATTTTTGAGTAAACAACACGCGGACCTACTCTCCCCCTCATGATGATACGATGTATCAGTTACTATCGGGACATCATGCTTTTATTCTTTTATTTTAAATAACAAAGCTAAAATCTGAAAATAAAAATAAAAGGTAAAGTACGAAGACACCATACCATGGTGGACCCTCGAGCACGTGAGTTCGAACTCTAACCTCGAGAATGTGATCTCAAACTCTAACCTCAAGAATATGATCTCGAACTCTTAGCTCGTGAACCTAAGGTTCAAACTTTAGGCTCACAGATGCGGCTTCGGCCACTTTTGTCTGGCAGATGCGGCTTTTCTTGCTCTTCAACTTTGTCTTCTGAATCACCTTGATAAAATGCTTGCTTCTTCCGGTATAAATGCATTTGTCACTCAAATTGACTCATTTTGTGCTCAATTGACCCGAAATCCCGCTAAACATATTATGGATGTGATTTTTACCTGATTTCATGAAACTTGAACCAAAATATATAAAATGTGTCTTTTCTTTCTATTTTCATTCAAAAATCGCTTAAATTTGATAAGAAAAATAAGTACAAAAATGGACTTATCACCCCAGTACGAAGCCCGAATGACGAGGTCCATTTCAGTCTTTCGGGCCTATTTCGGCCCTTTGGGGCCATTTCGGCCCGCTTGGCCCATTAGGTTGGAGAGCAACCTTTCCCCTTCCCTCTAGAAATATGGGGCTCTCCCTCCATTATGGGGATCCCTTTTTGGCTTCTTCTTCCTCATCTCTAGATAGCTTTATTCTCCATTAATGGGAGCACAACTTGTACATTGTAATGGTGAGGAGAGATTAATAAGAAAGAGAGGGTTTGAACATTAGCCTTGTTGAGGTTTATTCCTTCAGCCTTTGGGTCCAATACGTAAGCCCAAAGGTTTCAAGTGGAGTGGTGTATGTGTGTATGAGTAAACTGGCCCAACAAGCAAATAAGATGGATTAAGAGAATAAAGAAGCACTAAAGGATAGGGTATTATTAATGATGAATAGCGCCCCGATACAATACTTTTGCTAAGGCCGGAGACCGTTCGTCTTATCCTGCAGAAGAAGAGCTGCGAGTAATAAGGTAATAAGCTAGAGTGCGAGGAATAGTAAGTTGCCAACCCTTTACAATGAAATAAATGCTGCTATTTATACCACCAATGGGCAGTTGGCTATGCTGACGTGGAAGGCTGCGAGTGGCTGGTGCCTCAACCACCAAATCTTCAGCATTAAATGCTAAAGGTTTCCCACCTAATTGTGGGGACGGACGTCTAGTTGGGCCGAGGGCCTGCTCCTGGTGACACTGCTAAAGGTTGTAAGTCGTCCGTACTCTGGCCCTTTAGAGAATTTGTCATATAGATTGGATTGGGCATCATGTGGCTGCGGCTCTTGGTGGCGACGTTCGTCGCCACGATGTTTGTCCGCGGGCTTGATCCACCGTTATCCTGTCTGGACGTTCGTCAGGGTGGGCTGCCTTGTTGGGCTGGATGTTCATCCAAATGAGGGGGTGAATGGGCTGATCCTCCATTTGGGCCATTTACCCAACACAAGTCCCCCACTTCTGATGTTCCAAGCATGCGCGAGACATAAGGAAGTATAACTGTTTTTTGGTGAGACGTTCCTGATGTGGGGTTACCCTCTGCCCGAGTTTTCGAGATGGACGTACCTCACCGTGGTGTTGCTTGATTAGCGACGGTCCAGGAATCGAGGTGACGGCTGCCGCAGAAACGGTGTGTTTCTCGAGGAAAGGTCATCATTAAGCCCATTACTCCACGCGCGACGCGTACCCCGGGGTACGCTCCTCGTCACGCGTCACCTCCTTATTGGTTTTATGTAACAGTGCTCCCCTTATAAATACTAGAAACTCCCAGAGGCTTAGGGTTCCCGAATTCCGCTTTCTCGCTTTAGAGTCTCCATCGCTCTACAATCAGCTCGTCGATAAGGTTCCCAACTTGCTCCCGCTGTTCCCAAGGTAATTTTGATTTTATTTCCCTTCTTGTAATCCCTTTCGGCTCTTCAAATGGCTTCGATGGAGATTTCGTCAAGTTCTGGTTCGGGCTCTTCTTCCGGCTCCTCTTCTGGCTCTAAGTCTGGCTCCCGTTCTTCTGAGGGCGCCAGTACCTCCGGCCGCTCTGGTTCTCCACCCGTTGTGGGGTCAGTTTCTCGGGACGATGCCCCTGATATATCTACTTCCGCGAGTGCCACTTCGGCTGACACAATCCAGGATGACGCCACTTCTGGGGGAATTGGGGGCAACGTCCCCCAAGAGGGCGCCGTCCAGATGGTTATAGAGAACGTAGCCGCCGACGATGAGCGTCCAGAAGGTTATGATTCGGGCAATGAAGCCGTTGATGGGTCCGATGTAGAGGTGTTTGATTTGGGCCTCACGGTTGATGTGGAGCGTCACCTCTGTCCCATAAAGAACGCGATTGGGCATGAACAATTCTTCTCGGACCCAGCCCTCAAGGAGCTTAGTATCTACTTTCCCCCTCCGTTCGTCTACAGCCTCCGAGGTGCAACCCATGTGATGAGGAGACGCCCGGGAATGGTTATGGTGCACTTTGATTCTACCAGAGTCGGACTGCGATTCCCACTTTGCCCCTTCTATATCGAGTTTTTTAGTTGTTTCCAAGTGGCCCTTGCGCAGTTCATGCCCAACTCCTATCGCTTCATCTCGTCGTTCCTTGTTCGCTGTAAAGCTGCGGGAGTGACCGCGACTCTGGAGTTGTTCCATTATTTCTTCCGGCTCACCCCCCAAAATTCTGATGGGTATCTGAGCATAGCCGTATGTCCCAAGCGGAGGCTCTTTGAGGGGGCGCCGACGTCCATCCATGAGTGGAAGAACAAGTACTTCTTCGTCCGTTATGCGGACGCTCGTATGCCCATCCGTTGGAATGGGAATCCTCCTAAGATTGGTTCTCCAAAATTGTGGGACGAGCTAGAAAAGCAAGTCAAGAAGATGATGGCTGATGGAATCCAGGACGTGGAGGACCTTCTTACCTTTGAGAAGCTTGCCGAGGCGGGAATAGGTACCGCTCGAATCTCTGGACTCCCCATCCCTTCTACGTTCGTCTCTGGGATCCTGGTGGTCCTGTCCTCCGAGGTGAGTACCTTAAGGGTCAACGCCGCCCGGTGCTAACCCCTTGTGTTTCTTTGTTTCAGGTCCTCCCCCAACTCAAGCCCAAATGAATATAATCACGAGAAGCTTCTGAAGACGAGGAAAGGCAAAGGTGACGCCGCCGATGCTGCGCTTGCAAAAGCCAAGGCTGCCCAAGCCTCCGAATCTAATTCTTCTGCCTCCCAGGCCAATCGTCGCACGGTTGAGGCGGAGCAACACCTGATTGCCACTGTGATGGCACAGGGGCCCACGGCCCCCGACGTTCTTCCCGGCGCCCCTCAGGTTGTGGCGCCTCTGCAGTCGGTCCAACCTAAGGGCGGGGAGAAAATCAAGGAAAAAAGGGCGAAAAGGCCCCGTGACGCTGGCACTTCAGGCCCCGTAGTGGAGGAAACAGCCATCCCCCCTTTGAGACGTCCGGCTGGCGACATCTGGGAGGAAATCGCCTCTCTGGCCGGGGTGGAACTACCAGCCCGGACGTCCTCGGAAGCCACCAGCGCTGCCCTGGTGGCTGCCCTTCAGGTATGTCATACTGAACGTCGAACAACTGAATATGAGCTTCCGGAGGTTTGTAGCCTTATGCACTTGCTCTTTTTTTGCAGACCGGGCTTTGTGTGCTCTAAGTTGAGGCTGCCAAGGACGCGGACGCCCTGCAGACCAAGAACAAAGCAGAGGCCACTCTAAAGAAGGTGCGTGAAGCCGCTCGTCTCCATGAGAAGGAGGTTGCGGCGAAGGAGAAGGAGTTGCAGGCCGCCCTGAATGTGGCTCGTGAGTCGGCTGAGCAGGTTGCTGCCTTTGAAAAGGCCGGGTTTAATCTCGTCCCAGTCCTTCCCGCCCCCAAGGACGAGGCCCCTCAATGGCTCGTCGATATCTCTGGCTATGAAAATACCGGGGCATTCATGATTGCTGCCCAGAGGTACTGTGGGGGTGCGTTTGGAGACGTATTCTCGGTCGAGCTGAAGAAGCAGAAGCCGAAGGACCGCCTGACATTCAGGGTCCGGGTGCTCGAGAGTGCTCCCCTGTCCGACAAATTCTTATATGACGTCAGGGACTGCTCCTTTGCCCTGGGCTATAATGAGGGGGTGAAGGCCACACTGCCCATCTTCGCCGCGCTGCAAGGTCCTGGTTTCAATTCGGCCCTGCATACCGAGGACACTGAGCTGATCTGGGCTTTGGGCAAGCTGGAGAGAGATCGGCGTCATGAGGAGGCCAAGGCAAAAGGTGAAGTTCCGGAACCCCCCTCCCCCGAGCTGGAGCTCGAAGAGGAGGAACCCGCTCAGGAAGACGCTCGGCCTGATCCCCCCCCCTTTTGTTGATGTAATTAATCTTCCTTTATTTTTAGTATGATTGTAAATTCCTGCCAGTAGCGCTGAGGAATACAACCGCATTTTGCTCCACGATTGCCTCTACGTTCGTGTCCTTTTGCTTTGTCATTTCCTTTTTGTTTTATAACTGTGTGTGCGACCCTTCTCTGACGCCGTACGCAGTCTTTCTTTGGTATGCAAAAGGTCGTCTCCGATGATACTGGCATCTCTGTTGGGCATCACTTGGCCTCACATCCTATATTCTGTTAAGTATGTGGGGACGAGCGTACCCACCTGATGCTTGTATCCAGCGATGATGTTCGTCCATCGTTGAGCTTGGTGTCACTTAACATCATACCTTGGTGTCACTTAGCATCATATTTTGTTAAGTACGCGGGTACGAACGTAATTGTGTGATGCCCACATTTGGTGGCGACGTCCGTCCGCTGTTGACCTTGGTACTTTTTAACCTTATATTTGTACTTTCGTGCCAAGTGCTACAGTCCGAATTCCCTCCGAGATGCTCGTCCGCCCAGCTTTGCACTCCCCCTGGTATCGTTGGTCCTCATGTCCTTGCTAAGTATGCGGAGATGAACGTAATCATCTGATCCTTTCATCAAGTGACGACATTCGTCCATCGTTAGGACCAATGAGCCCATTATCCACTCCGTACTCTTTGGGTGAGCATCAAGCGTTCGGTGGTGCGCGTACTCAGGGCACCACTGGTGTCGTCGGCGGGCTTATGTAAGACGTGCGTCTCGTTATACCCTCGCCGAAGCTCATTCTCAGGATGGGCCCTGAGATGCCTTGGCACAATTAGAGGGTGCTAAGATCGAGGCGCCTTTAATACCGCGGGATATACCAGTATTAAGGCGCCACATGTCTAGCTGTGATTGGCGAAGCTCTGTGGTCGTTGCTTATAAGTACCCAGAACCACGCGGATCAACCATTTGCTTCCTCTTTGGTCCTTACGCAGTGCGATTGTTTTCTCTCTCTAGCTATTCCCCGCACTGCGTCAATCTCCGAGACCTACAGGTACCGAACATCATCGTGTCTTCTTCTAGGTTGGAGTCCCATGTAATTGACCCAAGGACCCGAGTTAGCTCGTCGTCCGCCGAGGATAGGTTTGATGACGGGTGCTCCTTCGGCGATGACTTGGAGTTCTATGAGCGGGGAATGCCACCTCGGCCTCCCCGTCATCACCTTAATTTCCCCTGCATTCTGCGTCAACGCCAGCGCTAGTTGAATGCTGACAAATTATACGGATGATCAGCCAATGGTTTTATCCCCCAAGGATCTACGACGACCGTCGTCTGCGCAATCCCATGCGCCATCTGCCCGGCTATGTGGTAGTCCGCCTAGATTCTGTCATAGCCGGCCTCTTCTTTCCCTTTCATTCTTTCCATATGGAACTTTTTAGGGACCTTAAGATAACACCCGTGCAGCTCGTCCCCGCTGCCTACAGGATCATCGCGAGTTTCATTATCCGGTGCCATAGTGTCAGCGTGGCTCCTACTGTGGACCTGTTATATCATTTCTTTCGGTTGTCCCCATATGGACGTACATGGTGTAACACCCCCAAATTTTCCCGCCCAAAAACATTGATATGATCGAAATAAAACTTTTATTTATTGATAATAAAATTTAAAGAGTACAGCGGAAGTCTAAATAGGGAAATGGGTGTTACCGCCACATCCAGTCATCTCTCATCCGGATGCACAGGCAACTAAAACAAAACAATAAAACTAAATAAATAAATGTTTATTTCAAGACTAAATTTGACTAAGGCAACTTCTAACTCGCTCTCAGGTGCATGCATTCAACAGTCAACATAACCATCATCACCTGCACAAATATCGTGCAGAAACAAAACAAAGACAGAAAACAAAAATTAGCTTTAGAGCTAAGTAAGTACTACCCAACCCCGTAAAATAATCAGGTTTGGCAAAAATAGATTTTGATATAATACTATATAAAAATAACACACTCCATAAAAATTCTCTTCTTCTTTGATTATCTCAAAAATCACTTCTTCTCTAACTTCCTAGTAATTTAGAAGGGCGGTGCTCAACCTTTCGACTGAGCCCGGTGGACCGTGGTTACGGACGGCCACCCCGAACAAGTGCCGGTACCACAACTGCTCTTGCGGAAACGAAACGACTACCTTAAGTGTGCACACCCCCTAAAAGGGATTCCAAGCCCTCCGAGTAGTAAGTCATCTCGGGTAGTCGGGACTCAGTCTACCAACTACCCCACCTTTAAAATTCTTGAATGATTAGGGGCTACTATAACTTCTTCTTAAAAGGGATCATAGATCCAAATGTCACTTAAAACTCAAAGTGTACTTCTTAGTAGTAGCAGCCCTAATCACCCTCCACATTTATCCGGATGTGGAAAACCGACACCGCGGATTTCTCCCGCGGTGCTCACCTCTTATAAAATCCTTACTTTTATCTTGAATTAAGTATACTTCAAAAATATTTCTTAATCTCTCTAAATGGTCTCAATGATATTTAACACCCCAAAAGTATTTCATTTGTATTTCTCAAATACCATAGATCTAATATCTTCTCAAAATCACATACACATAATATCTTCTCAAAATCACATACACATAATATCTTCTCAAAGTCACATACACATAATTCAAAATTCACACTTAATCACATAATGCATAATACGCATATAATACGAGGAAACAATTTTGGATTGGCAGAGAAACTTACCTCAATTCAATGCTTCTATTTTTCTTCCTCTATTGCGGTCTCCAAGTAATCACCTTTTTAATTAAGATTATATACTTAGTCATTTATTCTATTAATAATTTATCCGATTTTCTACTTTTTATTCTATTATTCGCATATACATTATTATACGAGTTTATTTGATTGCCCAGTTTTATTAATCAAGTTACTATATTATACGAGTTTATTTGATTGCCCAGTTTTATTAATCAAGTTACTATATTAATTTGGCCTAATAATTCGAACTTAATTCTTCTATCAATTTTATTCCTTACTTTACTACTTTTAATTCGGCTTTCCTTTTATTTACTATTGCTAATCCAACCTCCGCATATATACTTAGTTTACTAGTCATCATCAATTAAAACTGTTGTTATTAATCTAATAAAATAATAGATCCGAAATGTATATTATTAAAGATACTAGATCCGAATTATGAAGTTTCTCTAATTAACTTTATTTAGTCCATCTTAATTAATCCGTTATAATATTCCACAATGAACACTTAGCAATACCGAGCACGTTAACTAACAATTTACCAATTTATCCAAGTGATTAATATCAAGCTAAATCCATCACTAATACATCAATTACCGAATTATTATTATTATTATTATTATTATTATTATTATTATTATTATTATTATTATTATTATTATTATTATTATTATTATTATTATTATTATTATTATTATTATTATTATTATTATTATTATTATTATTATTATTATTATTATTATTATTATTATTATTATTATTATTATTATTATTATTATTATTATTATTATTATTATTATTATTATTATTATTATTATTATTATTATTATTATTATTATTATTATTATTATTATTATTATTATTATTATTATTATTATTATTATTATTATTATTATTATTATTATTATTATTATTATTATTATTATTATTATTATTATTATTATTATTATTATTATTATTATTATTATTATTATTATTATTATTATTATTATTATTATTATTATTATTATTATTATTATTATTATTATTATTATTATTATTATTATTATTATTATTATTATTATTATTATTATTATTATTATTATTATTATTATTATTATTATTATTATTATTATTATTATTATTATTATTATTATTATTATTATTATTATTATTATTATTATTATTATTATTATTATTATTATTATTATTATTATTATTATTATTATTATTATTATTATTATTATTATTATTATTATTATTATTATTATTATTATTATTATTATTATTATTATTATTATTATTATTATTATTATTATTATTATTATTATTATTATTATTATTATTATTATTATTATTATTATTATTATTATTATTATTATTATTATTATTATTATTATTATTATTATTATTATTATTATTATTATTATTATTATTATTATTATTATTATTATTATTATTATTATTATTATTATTATTATTATTATTATTATTATTATTATTATTATTATTATTATTATTATTATTATTATTATTATTATTATTATTATTATTATTATTATTATTATTATTATTATTATTATTATTATTATTATTATTATTATTATTATTATTATTATTATTATTATTATTATTATTATTATTATTATTATTATTATTATTATTATTATTATTATTATTATTATTATTATTATTATTATTATTATTATTATTATTATTATTATTATTATTATTATTATTATTATTATTATTATTATTATTATTATTATTATTATTATTATTATTATTATTATTATTATTATTATTATTATTATTATTATTATTATTATTATTATTATTATTATTATTATTATTATTATTATTATTATTATTATTATTATTATTATTATTATTATTATTATTATTATTATTATTATTATTATTATCCAATCACATCCCAATTAACGTGACAATTCCTCTAGAGGTGAAACTATCAATCTATATCATATTACATCGTTATTTAGCAATTCAGTCAGTCCAACATACATCACGTTTAGCATTTTTTTTTTTTATAATACTAAATTAACTAGTCGAGAATATTACTACTATTAAAATTTCGGCCCAACCCAAGTGTTCCTAGACTTAGCGAGTACGTAGTACCGGCGATCGTCTCCTTCGCCGGAAAAACGCACAGGCCGCAGGGGGGTTCAACGGCTTACCTTACTGACGACGGCGTTTGACACGGTGGTGTTTCCCTTACTCCGGCGAGCGTCCTTACTCCTTAGGCAGTACAGCGGGCCAGCGGCGTTGGCAACGATCCGACTCCTTCACCGGCGAATTCCACTAACTCTAGCGATGGTGAATCCGGCTGCTTCTCCCCCCGGCGTTCGGCGGTAATAGGGCCACTCACTTTTCTACTCGCTCAATGGAGAGAGTATTACATTCGGTCGTTCTGACTTTTCTCTCGTAAACTCTCACGTTTTTGTTTCTTTCCTCTCTATTCTTTTCTCGCAGGAGTCCGCTTATGTTTTTGGGTTTGTGCAGCGCAGGTTATATATTTATACCCGGAAGAGAGGGTTCTAGCTATCCGTTATGAGATTTTTGGCCTTAAACTCCATTTAACAAGTTTCCATGTTTGAGTATATGCATGATCGTGAATATATTGTGCATTGTACAATGCCGGTCACCAGTATAAGGAAAGTCTTGATTCGTTTTTTTTAATGGAATTATACATGGTTTGCATTAATATTGTGGTAGTAATATTAGAGCATCTCCAATGCTACAATGTGCACGGTGCACATGTGGCATGAGAGAGATAGACACAAAATTTTGATTTTATGACATTTCTTTCTCTGTCGTTCCACGGTCTTATGTATTTTTGGTAAGTTTTTCGCTGCAATGTCAACTACAATGTCTACATCTAGACATTGTGCTTGACATTGTGAAGAAAAACTTACCAAATGATATAAGATCCTTCAAATAAGGAGAGAGATATTTTATTTATTGTATTTTGATTGGCTATCTCTCATGCCACGTATGCACCGTTAACGTATTAGCATTGGAGATGCTCTTATTAGCTTAAATATACGGACTCTTACTATTATGGTAGTAAAACTTTTACACTATTACTATTGTGCTAAAAAGTCAAGCCTTCTATATAGTTATGCCTGCACGCATTTACGTAACATAGATTTAATTGAGTTTTAACTTATAACCTTTTAAATTAGAATTAATTACATAAATATGACCAAAATAAAGATGATTTACAAAAATGTGATTAGTGACTAGAGTAGTAATGAAATCATAGCAATTCATGTTAAAGTTTTGAGCTTAAGTTACCACAACACCATATTTGTAGTAATGAATAATCATATTTATGTAAATATGTTATATTTTAGTGATATTCTTGTAAAAAAAACTTTAAATTAACACTACTTTATCTAAAATGTCAAAATTTTTATCTAACATTTTATGTAGAATGTTTTTTTTTTTAAATTTTCGGAGTGTCACACATGGTATCTGACTCTGGTCGCCCATCCGTCCATGATCCTGTTTGCGAATAACGCCGGGAATCCGAACGGCTAGGAGGAGCGGTTCTTTCTCGCTGGAGTGGGCTCCCCGATGCCATTCTCTGACAGATGGAATGCCTATCCGGTGAAGTCCGGCCCGCCGAGCCTTTCGTAGCCCAGGCTGGACTAGGTGCGTCTGTTTGTACTTGCATTGTCCTATCATTGGCCAACACCTCGATGTAGCTCATCCCAGGGTTCCCTCAGTATAGATCCCCCGGTGACTAGGGCGTTTGTAAACATGTTGGCCCCTAGCCGTTCGTCCATTTCATCAACTTGTAGGACCTCATCCCTCCACTTTATCAGGAATTTAGACAAGGACTCATCCTTTCCTTGTTTCACGTTCATCAGGGACGTGAATGATTTTCTTGGGGGTGGTGCTGGCCGCGAACTGGGCCATGAACTGCTGGGATAGCTGTTCGTAGTTGTCGATGGTCCCGGGCCTCAGCTGCCTGAACCATTCTTGTGTTGAACCCCTCAAAGTGCTGAAGAAGAGCCTGCAGATGGCCTCGTCCGATGCTCCAAGCATGGACAGGTTCCCCTGGAAACTGATCAGGTGTGCCTTGGGATCCCCGGGTCCCATTATACACCAGCCCGCTCGGTGGCCTGCAATCCCTGGGGATCTCTGCAGCCATTACGCGCGGTGTGAAGGGCGATGTGAGGGAGTACCAGGAAGTGGTGGGGGTGTTCTCCGCTCGTCTATCCATCTCAGCGATTCGTCTTTCCATCGCCTCTAGCCTAGCCACCTGTGCGGCCATTTCTGGGGACACAGGGGCCGCGGGCCGCGAGCGCGACGTTTGTTTCGGGTGCAATCGCCCCGGGTTGTCTCCGGGTGATGTGAGCACCTCGCTTTTGGAGGCGGTGCCCGATATTGCTTGCGGCAGGGGCAGTCTCCCCA
The DNA here is from genome assembly GCA_945859915.1 of Cuscuta epithymum. NCBI lineage: Eukaryota > Viridiplantae > Streptophyta > Magnoliopsida > Solanales > Convolvulaceae > Cuscuta > Cuscuta epithymum. Next base: position 152,545 of record CAMAPF010001041.1, on the reverse strand, counting down.
TCCTGATTCCTTTGGGGGGCGTTCGGCGTGCGAGCCTGATGGTCGTCGCGCCATCCGTAGCGGGGGGGGGGGGGGGGGGGGGGGGGGGGGTACTTGCGCTGGTATGCCCTTCCGTGTTCTGGGAGGGTGGAGTTCGGCCCAACCTTGTATGGACGGACGTATGACGTCCGGCGGACTCCGCGGTTTCGTCGAGTGACTGCATGCTATGGAAAGGAGATACGGGCGTCCGGATAGTGTTTGCAGAGTGCACTTCGTCATTTGCCTCTTGCTCGTCCGCCATCCGTCGCATAGTTTCTGCCAGTTCCCTCATGAGACGGGGATCATGCCTGGCTTCGTGGGGAATGAGGCTGGTGAGGCCGTCATCGCCATCGGTGGTCCATAGCGTTTCAAAACGCTGTGTGGTCTGCCCGCGGCTCCTTCGGCCACTTTCCAGCCGCTCCGAGAGGTCGCGTTGCTAGTTGTTGTTTCTTGCCATCGTACTTGTTGTGGGTAGATTTAGTAGCTGTTTTGGGAGAGTTTTGGAAACTTTTAATTCAGTTTCCCACAGACGGCGCCAGTGTTGAGCTTTATTCCTTCAGCCTTTGGGTCCAACACGTAAGCCCAAAGGTTTCGAGTGGAGCGGTGTATGTGTGTATGAGTAAACTAACCCAACAAGCAAATAAGATGGATTAAGAGAATAAAGAAGCAGTAAAGGACCGAATATTATTAATGATGAATAGAGCCCCGATACAATACTTTCGCTAAGGCCGGAGGCCGTTCGACTTATCCTGCAGAAGAAGAGCTGCGAGTAATAAGGTAATAAGCTAGAGTGCTAGGAATAGTAAGTTGCCAACCCTTTACAATGAAATAAATGCTGCTATTTATACCACCAATGGGCAGTTGACTATGCTAACGTGGAAGGCTGCAAGTGGCTGGTGTCTCAACCACCAAATCTTCAGCATTAAATGCGTTTTCCGCCAGGATCTGGTTTTCCCGCCTAATTGTGGGGGACGGACGTCCAGTTGGGTCGGGGGCCTGCTCCTGGTGACACTGCTAAAGGTTGTGGGCCGTCCGTACTCTGGCCCTTTAGAGAATTTGTCATATAGATTTGGATTGGGCATCATGTGGCTGCGGCTATTGACGGCGACGTTCGTCGCCACGATGTTTGTCCGCGGGCTTGATCCACCGTTATCCTGTCTGGACGTTCGTCGGGGTGGGCTGCCTTGTTGGGCTGGACGTTCGTCCAAATGAGGGGGTGAATGGGCCGATCCTCCATTTGGGCCATTTACCCAAAAAGCCTAAAAAGTCCCGTGATTTTCTCCCTTTCCGGTTTCCACGTAAAGATCAAGTGTTTATACACATTTATATCTATATATATTATATCGTGTGGATTAAACTCAACAGTAGAACATTAATGTAAAATACTACATGTTGCATTTATTTAAAAACGGTGGTAGTATATATCTACAGTGTGTAATAGATTAATATAGGCGACTAGAAAAAATGAATGAGAAAAAGTAGTGGAAAACATTGAAATGGAAGCAAATACAGAAGATGGCGTAATAATAATTTTGAGATAGTTTGAAAGGCTATGTATGTAGCGAGACGTTGATGTATACAAGAAACGAAAAAATAGGGGTGAACGCGGTTCGGAACAGTCCGATAAATTGGTAAAACCCTTAATGTATCAGTGAGGTTTTTAACGGTCCGGTACGGTCTGGTTCCAAGGATGGAACCGTTCGGTACCATGTCATTTCGAAACGGTACAAAACGGTACGGTACAATGCCAAACACATGCTAAAAAATTTGAACAAATCTTGCAATTAGTAGATATCATCACACCAACCAACTCACATGAAATATTGATATAAATACAAGAAATTGTATACGTAGTACTAAAATTCACAAATACACAAAAAAACTAAGAAAAAGTATAGTAAAACGATGTCGCACGAGATAAATATCATCTCTAATTTACTAAGTTCATGTGAAAATATAAAAAATAATATCATCAAATTGTTGAATATGATAGAAATTTTCAATGTTCTTCTTCTTCATTCTAGGTTAAATATTACTCCGTAGTTCTAATTTAATTCATAGTTGAACCTTGAGAGTTAAGATTTAAACCATATTAATTAAGTTGTAAAATTGCACGAATATGATATAACAAAAAGTCATGTACACTACATTACTAGAAATGAATAGTCATTAATGATTTCTAAAATTTTAATATTCTTTCAATACATACCAAAATATAACATAAATTGTCTTAAAATAAAAAATAACAATATATATAGAAAATATTCATGTAAAGTAGGTCTAAAAGTTAAAATTTCAGGCCTCTTTTAGTTGAGGGGCTTCCGGGATGAATTTTTTGATGAACTTTTGTGAGAATGTTCTCCATGATGTGTATATTATATATACCAAATTTCAGATTAAAATTTAATCGGGATGTCACTTAAATATATATATTTTTAAATTGGGCAGTTTTTTATACATATAACATGCAATTTTTTTTCAATAATTTAGTTAACTAACTCCCCGATTGAATTTTAAGTTGAAACTTAGTGGACACAACATACACTTCATGGAGAATATGCTCAAAAAATTTCACCAAAAAATTCGACCTGGAAGCACTTCAAATGAAAGAGGCCTAAACTTGTAAGTTTTAGCCTACCTTAGGAGAACGAATATATATAAAAACCCACATTTAGCTATTTTAGGGATGCATGAATACATACTTGGGCTCTAAAATTGTTGGTCTATAAAAGAGATCTATAAATATAGAAAAAATATAAAAAATTCAATTGCATTATTTTCGAACGGTTCGGTCCGGTATTTTTCGGTTCTCAAAATCTAGGACCGGTCCCCTACCCGTTTCAAACGGTACGGTTTCGGTACGGAACAAAAATCTATAGAACCGTTTAAATACCCGGTATTCGGTTCGGTACCATTACGAGACGGTTCGGTACCGATTCGAATCGGGTTTTATGCCCATCCCTACAAAAAATGCAGTGGCAGACTTGAATAAATGAGTGAATAGTTTGTGGGGCTAAATGATTATGCGCTGCACATGCATGTTTTTTATACATGAAACGTACATAGTTGGATCGATCTGAGATTATTATTACAATTACAATTACAATAATAAAACCCAAATTAAGTTATTATTACTCCGTTCGTAATTCATTCCCCTGGCCTACGTAATGGTGGAAATGAAACGTACGTACTATACCGCAGCTCAGCTCAGCTCAGCTTTGTGTGATAACATACATCGTCGCTATGATCGCCATGGCCCCCACAATGGCGTCGGAACTAAACACGTGGCTGCTTCCCATTGGGTGAACGCCCCCACTGACGTCCAATGCTCCGTCGTACACCATTGAGTTGTCCATACCCGCCGCCTGCTCTTCTACCCCGCCACTGTCCGCAATCGCTGATGATTTTTGGCTGAATCCAATTTTTGAGTCACTCACATTCAAATCCTCATCCAATTACATACATACACTAATAATAAAAACACACGCCAACAACCCACCAAAAATGTCTCTTCAAATCAGGACCCGCCCTCCCAGCCTACAGGAAGCGTATATAGTACAACCGGTTGTAGAGTGAGAACCGTACAACCGGTGACATTTTTGTATTTACGTGAAATTCATATCTTGTACTAAATGACCATTAAAACACATCTATTGAGCATGCGACATATGTTGTTAAGCATTAGAAGCATAACAATGAGCATCGTGATATCTGCTTCATGTCTTCAAATTTACTTTCTTTTCCTTATTTTTTTCTTTATAAAACTTATTAAATTATATCAATAATCAACTCTTATGAACTTCAGTATGCGGATTTAATGCAATATGATACTTTTGAAATATGCATTGTTATGCCATTTTACAAATGAGCATCACATGAATACCTGTTGAGCATACACAACTTATAAAATGAGAATTGATATGAAAATCATAAGTACTTTTAATTGAACATCAAGATATTTTCATTGAGCATCAACTTGAAATCATAAGCACCAGTGATTTTTATTATGCGATTGTGATGAGCATCAAGTCAATTCTTTTGAGTATTAGGAGTCTAACAATGAGCACCAATGATTTCTGATTCATATCTTCTAATTCACTTTCTTTTTATTATTTTTCGTTTACAAAAAATTCTCAAATTATGATTATAATCAATTTCAATTTATTCAATATCCGAATCTAGTGTAACTTTCAAAATGAGTATATGTAACTTTCAAAATGAGCATAAAAAATTCAAAAGCTCATTTGTGTATGCTCATTCATTTTGACCTTGTACTCATTTGAGTTTAATTCAAAAGCTCAATTTGTTTTAATTCTTTAATTAAAACAATACCAAATGAGCATATGTAACTTTCAAAATGAGTATAAAAAAATTCAAAAGCTCATTTGTGTATGCTCATTCATTTTGGCCTTATACTCATTTGAGTTTAACATAATGTAGTATGATACTTTGAAATGTGCAACATATTAAAATTAGCATAAAGAGGTACCAACTGAGCATACATAACTTACAAAATGAGTATAAAAAATTCAAAAGATCATTTGTGTATGCTCATTTTCAATTTTATACTTATTTGAGTTTAACATAAAACTCATTTTTAATATGCTTACTATTGATTTGTGTATGTTCATTCTTTTTAAGCTTATACTCATTTGAGTTTAATATGAACTCATTCCAAATTCGTCATCAAGAAATACGAACTCAAATCTCCTAAATCATCTTTCAATCTGTCTTCCCTGCATACTTCTTCTCGCAGCACCGACCAACAAAGAAATCACTGAGAGCCGCCGTCTCTTGCGCAGCTCTGCAAGAGGAGAAGAGAGTGGCGAGAGGAGAGCTTGAGGAGAAGAGAGCGGCCAGAGGAGTGGTCTGCCTTGTGCGCGAGATCAGATAGAAGAAATCAGCGAGATTGAAGAAACATCGGCGAAGTCTTGTGCGAGCAACGCAGAAACATGGGCGAAGATCAGAGAAGCCGTTAGGGCAAGAAGCGCAACAGCCTAAAAAGGGCCAGTTGTACCGTGCGCACGATACAACCGGCTGTACGGTGTATTTTACCCAGCCTACAGGCCCGAAAAAATAGAAGAAAACTTGGGCTCCTATTTTTTCTTTAATTATATAATAAAAAATGCGACCTAATAATTTTTAGTGACCATAATTATATTCAAATTTTACATCATACTGAGTAATACAACTTACTTATAGTAACTTATAGTTACATTTTAGTCCACATGTTTTTTATTAGTTAGGGAGTGTTTTGATCTACTTCTTAAAACTGTTTCTGCTCTTTTAGAGAGCAGAAACATATATTGGAGTGTTTTGGTGAAAGTGTAGAAGTAATTGTGGATGCTCCAAATTGCTCCTAAAAGCAACTTTTTAGAAGCTAGTGGAGATCAGCTTCTGAAAATTGATTCTGATTCTGCTTATGCTTTTAAAAAAGAAGTAGAAGCAGAATCAACTACAAACACGCCCTTACTACGTTTTAGGAAACACTACAAATAGCAGCGTTTTGGGTTATCATTTTGAAATAGGTCATTTCCAACTAATTGCTAATTTGCTATGGCCAAATGGCTAAATTACCAAATATTTTTTTGCAACAAGTCAACTTATTTCGCTAGTTAAACCTGCTAATTGAATCAACAATTAACAATCTGCTAACATAATCCATTATCCGTTAACCCCCATACACGCATATCGTGTGAGTAGGCTTTTTTTGCATTTTAAAATTCAAATAATTAGGGTTTTGATGTTTTATTTTTGTTGAGGGTTTTGAAAATTTTAGAACAAGTAAAACATCGATCTTAAAAGGGGCAAGTTTTTTAAAAAATAAACATTAATTTTAATTTTTAATTATGACCAGTTGTACCTTTTCAAAGCAACACGATTGTTGCTGAAAAAAAATAAAAGGCACGCCTCTTCACACATTATAAGTATTATGTAGAAAATGTACATTTATATATTATCTATATACTATAATTTTCGGGCCATGCTTTTAGGCATGCCCGGGCCTATACTATATCCCAAGCTAGCCCATATTTTTAATGGTCCGAGCCCGTGACGGTGTGCAAATATATATGTCCAAACCTGCTCATTTGTATGGTCGGGCCGACCTGATTTTGTACAGGTCTAAAGATAGTGTATTGCCCATAGATTCGAAAATGGACATGACCGCCCCAACCTCAAATTCTCACTCAATTGGCCTACCTGGCCACTTGTATTTTATTAATTAAAATATGAGAAAATGTTATAATTGAGATTAGATACAATCACTACCCCAGAATGCGGCCCAAGACTGGGACATATATTCCTGGTTCCAGGCCGATTCTGACACCCCGCTGTTCCTAATCTGGTTATGGTCTCTTTATCTATTTATATATTTGATATTTGAAACTCTCCATTCCCCCCTCCCACCTTTTGAAATGGACTCCAAACCCCTTTTATTTTCTCCCCGATGATTCTGATACAAAAAAAAAAAATCGGGAACCGAGACCGTGTTGGTAGGTTCCGATCCCAAAAAGTGAGGCCCGGATCCGGCCCCCCTTTCCCGGAAGTTCGGCCTTCATCCCAATCCGAAACACTAAATTCCGGCCACAATTTTAAAATCAACCCACCCCTAATCATTCTCGAAAATAATAATTCACAAGAAGTAATTTTAGCCTTATTTTATTATTACAAAATTAAGAGTTAAATATTTAATAAAAAATTAATTAATAAGATTTATAAGCGATTGCAGCAGTCGTGTTATCAACACCTTATAGCGACCTAGCAGATATTTACTACTACATGTAAAAATAACAGTTTATCTAATTTAGGAACCCTTGTGTATTTTGACAACTCATATTCTATGATAAATATATTTGTTGGGGCTCCTATTGGAGCATCCTTTCCAATTATTTCACATGGTATCAAGAGTCCAAACCTAAGATTTTTTTTTCCGGCTTTCTCTTCCTCATCTCGTCACAGAGACCACCTACATGAGCTCTTCTGCCGCCATGAGCTCTTACGCTATAGCCAACCCTATGATGGCGCCGAAGTCTACAATTCTTACAACGGCCGTGACGGCGCAGTTGATTGCCTCTTCCCCGATTTCCGCTGCAGCATTTTCAGGTGCCACTGGTTCACCGGTGCTGTGGCCAACACCGTCCACGCTGTTCTCAAGCTTCTTGTCGCCGCCTATGTTTTTCACGACCGAGCCATACTCATTATTTAAGTCGCTGTCGCCTAGGTTTCCATGGCAGACGACCATCGTGCAAAGTCCGGCTAACCTTCCCCCACCGCCACTGAATGCATCTCTATTCTATGGCTCTACCTTTTCCGGATCACCGGGCATAGTTCGACAGTCTGACCAGCCGATGTTTGGTCTCCAATGACATCTTTTGCTCAATCAATTTCCCATATTACTACTATCTCGCAGATTGTGACCATCAAACTCAAGGCAATAGAGGACTACCTCACCTGGCGCACACAATTGGAATCATTCTTGGTCTCTGGAGGTCTTTTTGGAATGGTTGATGGTAGCATTCATGTACCCTCTATGTACACTGTTGATTTTGCTAATCGTCAAATTCCAAATACGGAGTATTGTCATTGGCTGAGAATAGATCAAACAATTCAATGCTGATTATTTACTACTATTTCTTGCGATGTTTTGGTTGATGTCCATGATTTAAAACACTCCTTTGCTATTTGGGATAGACTTCAAACTAGATTTATGTGCTAGTTTAGCCCGGTGTATGGAACTAAAATGTTTGTTGTCCACTATTAAAAAGAAAGAAAATCAATCAATGAAACATTATTTGAGAGACATGAAGAATTTGGCTAATTCCCTAGCTGCTATTATATTAATTCTCCTGCGTTGGATAAAGAGTTACTTCAATCTATTGTGATTGGTCTGGATCCTGAGTATGAATCCCTAGTCACCATTGTCTCTTTATTCCCCGATAGTTTTCCCTTTGATGTCCTGCATCCATGTCTTCTGGAACAAGAGCAGCGTGTTCTTTACCAACGTCAACAGGAGATGGCATCCAGTCACCAAGCATTTGCAGCTGCCGACCAGAAACGACCCGTGCAGTTTTACTGTGGCAGGGGGCCGCGAAAGGGGCGTTCGCGGCAGAGGTGCACAACACCAGCACGTCGTCCAGTAATCCCACGATGTCCAGCAACCGTACAGGCAGTAGCCGACCCAACCGGTTCATGGGTATGGACAGCCGCCAGTTCCGATGCAGAGGGTGCAATTTACACGTCCGAACACTTCAGGTTCCACATGTAATTCTGTTTTGTCAATTTTAAATGCCCATCCCTGTTTTATTTGTGATGCGCTAGCTCTGCAGGCTTGCCATCAGCTGAGGGTATTCTTGAATCTGTTCCGCCTCCCTTAGTCTGTCAAATTTGTTTCTCTGCAGGTCACTCTGCCCTTCAGTGTCCCTCTCGTATCAGTCAGTCGTCTGCACCTGCTCTTCTAACCTCCAATGGTGACTCAAATGCTGCTTTATGGTATCCTGACTCTAGGGCTTCTGCTCACATGACTCCTACAGAAGATATACTAGTTAATAAATTACCATACAATGGACCACTTTCTATTAATGTTGCTAATGACTCTAAACTTCCCATTGTTAGTATTGGAGATATTCATTTAAATTCGTATAGCCGTCCTCTCACGTTAAAATCCGTCTTTCATGTGCCTCACATTAAATTTAATTTATTATGCATACAAAAACTTTGTGCTGATAACAACTGTGTGATACTTTTTGATAAAAAACCTTTTCTGTTTTGGACAAACTTTCAAGGGAGGTCCTTCTTCAAGCATCTAGTCATGGTCACATTTATCCAATCAGCCTCAGTCCACCGCCACAACTAGCTTTGTCATCTCTCACTTCATCTGGACCTATTTGGCACCATAGATTAGACCACTGTGGCGATTCTGTTTTACGTCTTTTACATAGTGAGCAACATATTTGTAGTAGCTCTAGTTTTTCTTGACTGTATTTCTTACCGCTTAGGCAAATCTCAACGTTTACCTTTTTCAGATGCTAGGCACACTTGTTCTATGCCTTTGCTGTTAATTCATTCTGATGTTTGGCAATCTCCTATTTGGCTATGTTATCTAATTTGGGTTTTAAATATTATGTATGTTTTCTTGATGATTCTTCATGCTTTACTTTGCTCTATCCCATGCGCAAAAAGGTTGAAGTTTTTCATCATTTTCAAACCTTAAAGTTTTAGTTGAAAAACTTTTTAGTACTAAAATTAAAGTCTTTCAAAGTGATGGAGTGGATGAATTTATTAAATTTAATATGCAGCAATTTTTTGATAATAATGGAATTTATTTTCGCAAATCTTGTCCTGACACACCCCAACAAAATGGGGTGGCCGAGCGTAAACATCGCCATCTTTTAGAACTCACTAGGACTATGCTTCTTAAGGCCTATATTTCTTGCCATTTTTGGGTTGATGCCATTTTTACAGCTGCATATATTATTAATCGTTTATCCTCTCCTATACTATCTCCGTGTGAAAAACTTTTTCAAAAATCTACTGAATATTCCTTTATGCGTGTGTTTGGGTGGTCTTGTTTTCCAAATATATCCACTTCTTCCTCCAACAAACTTTCTGCTCATTCTGTTCATTGCGTGTTTATTGGCTATTCATCTGGTTATAAAGGGTATCGTTGTCTTGAGCCTAAGCCTGGGGTATCGTTGTCTTGAGTCTAAGTCTGGTAGAGTCTACGTCAGTCATCATGTTAGGTTTCTAGAAAATAATTTTCCCTTTCAATCTCTCAGTTCTTCACCACCCGAGTCATCTCCCACTTCCCATAGCTCTCAATTTTTCCTGACCAACTCCCTTCGGCCAGCACCTTTCCCACATGCGGCCAGTCCAGCCGAGCTCCCACTCGTCGCCCTAGCTTCCACCACTCGCCTCGAGCTTCCCCATCTAAGGGGGAGTAAAGTTAATGAATAGTGTAAAAAAAGTAGGAGAAAAGATAAAAAACAATATGAAAGAGAAAATAAAAAGTAGAAAATGTGAGGGTAATTGAGTTTTTTTTAAAGGAAAAACTTATCAAAGAGAGAAAATGCAGCAATCTTTTAAATACAACCTAAATAGTAAAGTGTAGCAAACTTTTAAATACGGATGTAATCATGTAATACTAATTAATTCATATCTAAAACTCTATAAGGTTCGGTACTACAAGAGTATCATACGTAGTAGAATTTGCCAAGTTAGAAAAGCTAACAACGATCATATATGTATTTCTGATCACGTCACTGGTCCAAATTAGATTCCGGTTAATGACTTAACACGATAGGCGTGTCTCATGTTTGAGTTGACCAACCAATGAATCAGACTGGACTCTGAAAAAACAGACCCAAACTTGAATCGGGTTAATCTTTTATATTCCCAAACACGTCCTTGTCCCAAGCAATCCAAGCCGAGTATAAAGACCAAAAGATTTTTGTTACAACATTGATCTAAATTCATATTCATTTTAAGTTGCATCAGCCACACCTCAGCCTTCAAAAGGCTACGCAATGCGCAGCGTAGGCAAGTTTCCGAGAGGATTGGTGGATAAGGCGGCGAAAGGAGGCCAGGGGAAAGCTTGGGGTCAATGTCCCGAACAGCGGACTGCCAACCCCTCTACAAAGGCAAAAGAAAGCTCCACGAGGAGATGCCAACCACAAGATCAATCAGGCCCATGTTGTCCAGGTCCAAACACAGCAGCAGGGTGCCAGAGTGATGAGCAAGGACCCTCGAGTGGAGCCGTGGAGGTGATCCAGCAACCGGAGAGGCGCCTGACGCAGATGAAAAAAAGCAGCAACACGCGAGTGGCAGTGCCATAAGGAACACCTCGGACTCGGGATACACAACGCAATTGCGCAAGGTGGACGAGCTGGAGCGGCAGATGGCTGAAGGCCGAGATGAGCCGATCATCCAAATCAGGACCAGGACTCCATTCACGACCAAAGTCCTCTCTCTCCCTATTCCGGACAAATACCGCGGCTACACCATAAAAACATATGATGATCAATCAGATCCACAGGAGCACTTCACACCGCTATCAAGATAACATGCTCATTCACAACGCCTCTGATGAATACCTATGTCGTTGGTTTCTCTCCACCTTAGAGGGACCAGCATACGAATCGTTCAATGCATTACCGCAGGGTAGTGTGGATTCATGGCAAGACCTAGCACATCGCTTCTTAACGCACTTTGCGGGAAGGAGACACAACAAGAAACACTTCTACCATCTCCTCAACATCAAGCAAAAAGAGGAAGAAACCCTCTGTGAGTGCCTCGAGCGTTGGAGGCGCAAGACGGAGGATGTTATTGGAGCAGATGACAGGACTTTGTTGGAACTCCGAGTACTACGCCCGAGCGCCTTCGCAAGAAACCTCATCAAGCCCCTTCAGCGAGGAGACCTTCACGCCGAGGCGGATGACGCGCTCAACGTGAAGGCGTGGGAGGAATCAAACCTCGTAGCCCCTCAACCTATAAGAGAAGGCAAACAACTGGCGACGGAAGCACATATCCCGGCCCCACAACAAAAGGCACCCCGACAGGAGAATACCGAGTACGAGGGATTCAAGGTGAGAAAGAGAAATTGGAGGAAACCTGAGATCTTGGATCAACTAAGCCCCCCCCCCCCCCCCCCCCCCCCCCCCGAATCCAATAAGTATTGCTTTGGACTATGCGGAGGAGCGAGGAATGGTTGAGAGGGACTCGAGGTCTTCCCAAGAGGTGCACACCGACCAACAGGGTGGAACATACTGACACTTCCACCACAACAGGAGACATAACACCGATGACTGTCATACTCTCAAGGCAGCCATCGAGAAGCTCATTCATAAGGGCCAATTTTCCCACTTTGTTCAAGGTGCCCCACAGAATACCTAGGTGAACAGTGAACACTGACAATAGAGGAGGAAATCCTGACGAAAAAGAGGGAGACCAGTAATCTTTTCGATGATGAATACTTCGAAGAGAGACAACCCAGGAAGCAACACATCAAGCTGATCACATGAGGGAATACAGGGGGTGACTCGACCACCCAACGAAAAAATGGGCGAAGTCCCTATACATAGGTGAGGTGAGCAACGTTCCCCCCGGGAGAAGAGGTTCAAAACTGAACCCATCACCTTCACCGATAGGGATTTGCCTAAAGACCCCACATTCCACAGAGACGTCCTCGTCATCAAATGTGACATCAACGGTTTGGTGATTCACCGCACCTACATTGACACGGGCAACTTGGTCAATGTGATGTACCTCAACACTTTGAAGGAGCTAGCCTCGATCGATCATCCCTTAGCTTGATACAAAAATTGATTTCCGGTTTCACCGTGGACTCTAGCAAAGTTGAAGGCACGATAGTCCACCCCATGGAAGTCGGTGACGGTTCCCACAAGGCCAATGTCGACATGGAATTTGTGGTTGTCAGCTTGGATTACGCCCACAACGTGATCTAGGGCTGACCGATACTAGAGGACTTAGGGACAATCATCTCCATGAAGCACCTCAACCTCAAATTTCTGACCTCCACTGGCATCAGATGTGCGAGGGGAAACCAGAGAGATCGCTAGAGCCTGCTATCTACAAATCACAAAAAGGTGACCAGATTAGAGCTACGAGTTGAGACTATCACCTAGGTTGTTAACAAGAAAGAGGGGCACCCTAGGGCAGAACTAGCTGAAGTGGTAGAGGAAGTGCTCCTCAACGCCACCAGGCTCGAGAGGGTACTAAAATTTGGGAGGCAGCTATCGGTGGATGAGAGGACCGGCAATCTTGTAGTCCTCAGAGCATGTTCCATTATCTTCGTCTGGGACCCGAAAACATGCTAGGAATCAACCAGAAGGTAATCACGCACAGGATGGTCGTGGACCCCTACATCCACATCAAAGAGGTCAAATACCCAACTTGGCTAGCCAACGTTGTCCTCGCACAAAAGTCGCCCACCTTCAGAATGTGTGTGGACTACACGGTCCTTAACAAAGCGTGCCCTATAGACCCTTTCCCTCTCCCCAATATTGATCAATTGATGGATGAGACGGCCAAATGTGAACTCATGTCATTCCTTTACGCATTCCGAGAGCACCATCAGATCTACATGCACGAGGACAACGCCGAAAAGATGACATTCATGACCCCGAAGGGAATCTTCTGCTAACCTGTCATGGCCTTTGGACTGAAAAACTCTGGCGCTACCTACACGAGAATAGTGGCAAAACCGTTCAGAGTGGTCCTCGGTCGTACGATGGAAGCATACATGGACTACATGATCATCAAAATCAAACTCTCATGCAACCACCCCGACGACCTCCGGGAGATCTATGAGATCATGAAGAAGTTCAATCTGCGCCTCAATCCAAAGAAATGCACCTTCGGCGTACAATGAGACTTATTTCTCAACCACAAGGTCAGCCGAAGGGGAATTGAGGCCAACACATAAAAGATAAGCGTCGTCACCGATTTTTTTTTGAAACCAGGGTCGTCACCGATATGCATCCACCTCGGAGCGTGAAAGAAGTGCAACGCTTGACAGGCAGGCTTGCTGCCATCAACAGTTTCTTCTCAAAATCTGCCGAGAAGTCACTCTCCTTCTTCCAAATCATGCGCAAGACAACGGGTTTTCAATGGACCCCAGAGTGCATGCAAGCTTTCGAGAAGCTCAAGAACTCGCCTCTCCCCGGTCCTCTCTAAGCAGTAGTCGGGGAGACTCTATACTAATACCTCAGAGTAAGCATTGTGGCCATCAACGTGGTGCTCATCCAGGAAGAAAAGGGAACGCAATGTGCCATTTTTTAAGTCAACAAAACCTTGAGAGACGCGGAACTGAGGTACTCTCCCTTCAAAAAGACGATGCTCGCCATCATCTGGATGGTGAAGAAACTTGCGCACTACTTCCAGGCGCACCCTGTTCACGTCTTGACTCAGCAGCCCCTCAGCGCATTGATAAGAAGCCTCACCCGCTCATCTAGAATGGTGTAGTCGGCAATATTCTTGAGTGGTATTAAGATGGTTTTACTTGGACTGTTTTCAGTCCCATACCAGATCAGACCAGACTTAAATAGACCAGATCAGATCAGACATCCGTAGTTATGAAATATCCAGAGACCAGACATTTACCAGACCGGATCAGACCACAATTCAGACCAGATCAGACCAGAACAACAAATTTCAGTACAAATTAAAGCATCCTTATTATATAGAGTGGTCCATCTTTTTACTTATGCATTAATTAACATGTTAAAATTGTTTATTCATTGTAGAGTTCCGGCAGTAATACTCCCATCGCCCTCTAATTAAGTTCTCACTTTTCTTTTCGGGATGGTTCATATTAAAGTTCAACTTTTATTTATGGAAAGTTTTTATTGTGTATTTCTGATACTGCCCTTACATGTTATCTTTATCTACCCAACTTATCCCTCTAACACTACCTGCCACTAACCCTCTTATATATACACCCCTATGATAACAACCCTTTCCCACAGACGGCGCTAGTGTTGAGGTTTATTCCTTCAACTTCAAAGGCCCAACACCTTCCTTTGGGTTTCGTATGGAATGTTTAGTTGACCGAATAAAATATGAGGCACAAGCAATAATGGATGAACAAATAAAATGTCTAGTAAGTTGGCCGTATCTTATTACTCGATAATAAGGGTCTGTTACAGCACACTCTACTATCGTCTAATCTGAGCAGAGAATAAGATGTGATAATTGTTATAGCTAGTGAATACATGTTGCCAACCCCTAACAATGACATAAATGATACTATTTATACTACCAAGGGGTAGGTGGTAGTGGTGATGTGGAGGACTGTGAGTATCTTGCTTTCCCGCCCATATGTTGTTGCGGGCCGGGCCAGTGGGTAAATATATATGCCCAAGCCCGCTAATTTGTGCGGGCGGGCTGGGCGGGCCGGCCCGGTTTTGTACAGGTCTAGTATATATATATATATATATATATATATATATATATATATATATATATATATATATATATATATACATATATATACACACATATATATATATA